>OY744482.1:92520821-93720821 GCA_963556165.1 Tipula helvola
TTTTTGAAAGCCTGATATTTTTGCTTTAAAATGACACTATTTTTATGAAAATTGGTTTAGTACTTTTTTTTGTAATGAATTTTGAATGAAAACACAACCAAAATTGATGATTAAGCAAAAAATATTGGGGGTGTTTAAAATTAAATTACAACAAAAAACTCAAGCAAAACAAAAATAATTTTATTGGTTAATAACAAGTATGGCCCCCCCTCGCGTCTACAACGGTTCGCATGCGGTTCCCCATTGACCTTATTTAGGTTTTGACAAATACTTGGGGGATCGCACCCCACTCCTCCTCTAACGCAATCTTCAGGTCACTGATGTTAGATGGTACCGGATTTCTAGCTCGGACCCTCCGTTTTAGTTCGTCCCATAAATGCTCAATAGGATTCATGTCTGGACTGAGTGCTGGCCACCTCATCGTCTCGAGTCCGACCTCATCCAAGAACTGTCGAGTGGTTCGGGCTGTGTGACACCGGGCATTGTCATGCATCAATATGAAATCTTCCCCTATATATCATGCATAGGGTACTACATGATCCAAGAGAATGCCCTCGATATATCGTTCAGCGGTCAGACCTCCTTCACGGCCTCCACCAGGTACGATAACAAGATCTGTTTTTCCCTCAAACGATATGCCAGCCCACACCATACACGAACCGCCGCCGTATGAGACTGTTTCAGCAAAACAGCACTGCGAAAATCGCTCTCCTGGATGCCGGTAGACCCGGTCTCTCATATCACTACCATGGAGACATATTCTGCACTCGTCAGTAAATAGAACGGACGTCCATTGCTCGATGTTCCAATTGATGTGTTCGCGAGCAAATTCGAGTCGCTGTTTGCGGTGGCGTGTTGTCAATTTTGGGCCTCTAGCGAGCCGTCTTGGAGTGAGGTTGGCTTCCTTTAAGCGTCTTCTTACTGTCCAGTGACTAACAGCTACATCTCGAACTTATGTCTTAGCTCCTGCTGCACATCGACGCCCGTGAGATGGCGATTTCGCAGTGAAGTTAGGACGATAAATCGATCGTCCCTCTCTGATGTACACCGAAACCGGCTGGTTTGTGGTCTTCGATTGAAGGTACCAGTTTCCTGAAACCTTCTGAATACTCTTGAGACAGCAGATTGGCTCATGTTAAGCTGACGAGCGACTTCTTGTTGATTGCGTCCTTCTTGCCTGAGTGGTATCCATGATTTTAAGGAAACAATGAATTAAACTGGTAGAGATTTGTCCAGGTCAACGTCTGACTCATAAGTGACGACAAATATCGGTCAACGTGGCATTATACAGGAGATTGCATCACGCTAATTGTTTTCACCGAAGCATCGCATTTTGCTAAGACTGCTTTAATTTGAAAAGTACTGTATGGATTTTAATGATAAAGGTATCCTTGAAAAGATAAAATACTAGGCTGTCAAAAGAAGGTTTTTTTTCGAAAATCGATACAGCCATTTTAGAAAAATATGCGTTTTGATGGTCTAAAAATAACATTTGGTTTTGTTTACCTAAAAGAATTCGTTTTATATGCAATTTATATTGGAATTTTTTTTTATCATACAAGATAACTTTGTACGCCTACTGTAATTTTCTTTTCTTAATTCCCCTAAATGTCTGCATTTAATTCTGTTTATTTTATATTTGTGAATTCTATTTCGTAAATTTATGTAAGTAGTACGTGTGTTTTCTTTATTATGGGTTAATTTTGTTGTTGGGAATTCCATTAAAGAATGTGTTTTGAAATATTAGTTAATTATTGTTAATTAGGTCAGTTTGTGTTTTATTTTTAATTAAACTATTACACAACAAGTCGCAACAACAAGGACCAGCAAATCAGGTTAAAACGAATTAAGATACTAAAGTTTAATGGGAACTATCGAGAGTGGATTAGCTTTCATGAGCTGTTCTCAATATTAGTGGATCAGAACGTCAGTTTAACTGATACCCACAAAATGATGTACCTGAAAACACATTTGGAGGGAGCTGCGAGTAAAGTCATCCAACATTTACAACCAAGAGGAGACAATTATGAAGATACCAAAATAAAAGATTATTAGCAAACAATCACATCAACGCTATTCTCACCATACACAACATACAACAACAAATGGCATCTGCAATTAGAACATTGCATTACATCATCAGGGAAAACTTACATGCAATCAAGAATTTAGGAGTCGACATTACAACCTGGGGTGCTTGGTTAGTACCATATGTATTTATCGAAAAAAAATTGAGAACGAAACTCTCAAAGCATATGCGGTGTCGTTAAAAAATCCAAGAGAGCTTTATATCACCGACGGATTTCTCGAATTTCTAGAACAAAGATATCAAGTGCTAGAAACCTTACGATTGCCAAAAATAACACCAGCAAACGATAGCCGTCGCCACAACGACAATAAACAGCATCCATTCAGCGCAATGGCAATAAAAAATCAATTATGTATTTTGTGTTCGGACAATCATAACTTGGAACACTGCCATAAGTTCAACAAAATGAGTTAAATAGAACGGATGCAACTTATCAACTTGCATGAATCTTTGCAGAAGATGCTTAACTACTGGACATAGTTTGCAACAATGTTCCAATCAAGCAAAATGTAAAGAATGCAATGGCAAGCATCACAATCTACTTCATACAAAGCAGCCTCCAATTACTACTTCAAGAATCATTTCAACCAACAGTGCGATGAAAAATCATAAGACAACACTTTTAGCCATCGTTCGATGAAACTAGGGTATAGCTTTTAAGATTGCTGATTGACACCGGCTCACAAACGTCATTCATAACAACAGAAGGAAAACAATGTTTAAATCTGGTAGGTCGTAGAATCAGTGCAGAAGTCCAAGGTGCAGGCGGACAAATTCCATAGGTAGGTGCAATTATATGTAGAATTTGAAAGTGTCGCATTGCCTGCAGACTGTAGTTAAATGCGTGCTAAGAACAGTGGTCCAACCGGTACCATTCCAATAATAAATTAAATTACATTGCTTTTGCGTAAGCAAAATTATGTCATTTAACCACGCCAAATATACTTGTGCCGTATAATTGCCGATATATCGCTGAATATCTACTACAAGTAGTTACATAATCACCTTCGGCCAGTAAAGACCATTCTCCGAGACAGGGATCTGTCTGCCACTACTAACTCAATTTGTTTTATAATTAGCAGATGAAGGAAATGAGCCCATTTGGTGAATTGAAATTTTTGTAATTACGGTTGGTTCGTTCAATAAAACGTTAGTATGAACTGTTTTTATAATTGCGCACCAAATTCAAAATCGTACCATTTACAACCACTGCTAGCAGCAACAATAGGAGCCACGCGAGGCACAAAAGAATTTAATATTTTTTCCACATTCTTTCGAATTTTATATTTGACAAAATTATTGACACAAATGGCCTGACTCATAGATATCGGAAAAATATTTACTCATGCCAATATTATTATGTTGTCAATAAATAAGTATGAAGAACGACTATTGACGTGTTACAGATGTTTTATCATCCAATGTGAGCTATTTTAGATAAATATTAAGAAATTTGCACGATATGAACGAGTGCCAAATTTGCAAATTTACATCTTACCTCACACCGCATACAAAAACATTTACATTACATTTTGGCACTTGTCGAAATATACTATTTAGCTTAGTAATAAGAATTGAATATTGAATAATCTAACCACCGTGTATACACCTGCGCGTTTGAATTTTTAAAGTAAATTTTGAAAATACTGTCGTTTGCTTCAAAAGTAGATGGTCCAAATGATAGATTCTGATTATCAACTTTACGCTATTCCAAATATATTCAAATAAACAGAACGGTTATCCGCCATTTTAGACTTACATAACTTCGGATAAGGACTATTTCCGCCCTATCTCGTAACAATTTGCAATTTGGTAGGTCTTTACAGTGTTTTTAACAAAGTTATTTCAATTTAAAAATAGTTTGTTGTTGATAATGGTAATCGTTATTCAAAATAAGGATTAACAGAAATAAAATAATTCATCTCAATCAAAATAATTTAAGAGAAATTGCACTTTTTAAAATCAATAATTAATGACCCCGCCCTTGGCTTTTATGATGGCCTTAATCCGGATCGGCATTGAATTGTAAAATTTGGTTTGTCATTTCTTCAAACCAGACTGTTTCTATAAGTTTTTTCTGCTCTTTGGCACTTTTCAGCTTGTATATGTTGACCTTTTTGCTCATGAAAGGCCAAATATTATCAACATTATTGAGATCAGGACTATTTCCTGTCCAGGCTAACGACTCAATCCCCAAACTATTTTCAATTTCGGCTACCTACAAAAAATAGACGTTAAAATTAAGCATTCTTACGTCCAAATAACGTTAATAATTCTGTTAAATACCTTTTGCCTTTTCGTTGCCGATCACTTATCCTTACTTAGGGTCCAAATTTATTGAACTTGGATTCATCCGAGAATATGAACCAATGCCAGTCCTCGGGCATTTAGTTTTCTCATTCTATTGCGAATTTGAGGCTTGCAGCTCCCATTTTTGCTGTCAGTAATGTTTTTCTCGCAGGTCGACAAGCATAGAGACCAAGTTCGTTTAGTATTCTTTTAATAGTAGGAGCTCAGCTTCAAAACCGTAGCACACCTTTGCTTAAGCGCCAAATGTCTGAAATTCCATCTGTTGATTTTCTTCTTTGCATTAGAGCCGACTTATCTTGGAACCGTTTGATTTTCGGAATAGTGCCTTCTACCTTTAACTAAATTACTCTTTCCAATTGTGAATGTGTGTACTTTTTTGCTTTTAGTTGCAAAATTTTGGCTTTTTCATCAGCATTTAATTTAGAGCGACTTATAACTTCATTTATTGCTCCAAAATGTAAGTATTTATATACAAAAATAATTAGCCGAAATAGCAAAACTTATTTGAAACAATTTGTATAAATTAGAAATTGGATTCTATGTCGGTAAATAAGTTAGTTGACAATTATTGCATCGATAGTTGTTGTAGTTGTAACGTGCCATGATTAGTGCAATGTATTTGGTTTGTATGATAAGCGTAATTTATATTTAAATCTGTGATTGAACATCCTGCGGGGCCGACAGAGTTAGAGACCTCGGCCGCGGAATTTGTTGTTGCGAGATAGTGTCTCTTAAAGCTGGTTGTAGTTTTTTCCACCTTTGGTAGAAGTATAGCACAATTATGAATATTCCGACAGACAATAGCATGTATATTAATACATAATGATGAGTATGATGTCCGAAACTTGATGCATCTATTGATTCTGGCAAGGCTGCTTCATTGATCTTTTGCTGAGCAATGGTTCCCTCAAGATCAACTATTTCCTTAGTCAACCTGATGTCTTCTATACTACTTGTTACCTCCTGCATTGGTGTTGGCATTTTACTGACCGAAGTACGGCGTTCTCTTGTCCTCTTATTGTAGTTTTATTGAGCAATAAACGAGGAATTAATTCCATGTGATTTCTCCTCGATGGTCGTGAGATGGAAATCCTCGGTTTTTAAGGTGCACTTCGGATCTAGAGTGATTATTCCAGAATTTTGCAACGTCATCGTGTAGTCACCTGATTATTGCATATCAAATCGATCATTTTTGGTGTTGTAACAGTGAATATCCACTGGTTTATGCTCAACCGAGTCCAATAGTTTGGTTGGTTTAATGTGGTTGTGATGCAGCCATCCGCTTTTTTTTTTTTGTGCTTTAGCAAGTTCATTTCGCAGAGTGATTGGTTTGAGTGTGTATTATAGATTGGTGCGATGTTGCATAAATATCTATTATTTTTTATTTTAACGCATTGTTGTAGTTCTTAACTGGTTAGAGGAGCATAACGATCACGATGTATAGATTAACTATTAGATATTCTATTGATCGTATTATTATATATTATGGGTCCGGGTCAAAATGCCGCGTTTTAAAATGTCGCGTATTAAAATATCGCGTCTTAAAATGTCGCGTTTCAAAATGCCGCGAGGTACAAAATGTCGCGTGGTACAAAATGTCGCGTCTTAAAATGTCGCGTTTCAAGATGCCGCGAGGTACAAAATTTCGCGTGGTACAAAATGTCGCGTCTTAAAATGTCGCGTTTCAAAATGCCGCGAGGTACAAAATTTCGCGTGGTACAAAAAGACGCGTTTTAAAATGTCGCGTTTCACAATGCCACGACGTACAAAATGTTCAATTTGGATTAAATTGTGTATCTGATATCAACTTCCGATATATAAGGACTTAACTTTAACATTTTAGTGAAGGAATATTCTAATAAATTTCAACATTTGCGTTCTTTTTCTTAGACCCACTTTATAATTACATAAAATTACATTTATAAATAATTTCCATTCAGTGAAGGAAAATTTTACTATATCACGCGACATTATGTACCACGCGGCATTTTGAAACGCGACATTTTAAAACGCGACATTTTGTACCACGCGACATTTTTTACCTCGCTGCATTTTGAAACGCGACATTTTAAAACGCGACATTTTGTACCACGCGACATTTTGTACCTCGCGGCATTTTGAAACGCGACATTTTAAGACGCGACATTTTGTACCACGCGGCATTTTGAAACGCGATATTTTAAAACGCGACATTTTA
Organism: Tipula helvola; assembly: GCA_963556165.1. NCBI lineage: Eukaryota > Metazoa > Arthropoda > Insecta > Diptera > Tipulidae > Tipula > Tipula helvola. Next base: position 92,527,418 of record OY744482.1, read on the forward strand.
AAACGCGGCATTATGAACGGTTCCCATATATTATATATATTTTGTTTTCGGGATATGCTTTTCTGTAACTCTCGTGTGCAGTGTGTACTGTTAACATTTCGTAAATGTGGCCCAGGCTCGTGTCGTCATCTCCATCCGGAATCATCATGGTTGGCGGAACATAATGATGACTCGTTGTTTTTCTGCGATACGCATCATAAGCATCTTTATGTGCATCGCATACGTGGTGATGGTTTGTACTCTTTGGTGGTGATCGAGTACGGAGGATATGTTGTGTATCATTCCATTGAGATAAAGAGTTTGCTGTGCGATTGATTTAAAATTTTTATTAGCCACTTCTCTGTCATGTTGGAAGACGTTTATTGTGGTATTTATAATTGAGGTCTGGTTTCTAGCTAGATCCAATAAATATTTTTCGTTGTTCACTGTTCTTTCGAGTTGGTTTTCGATATGAGAGGCATCTCTTTGGATCATAACTCCAAAGGCATCACCCAGGATGTATCCTATAGTATCCCCAATGTCACGTTTATGTTATACGTGCTCCTTATTGGCCTCCAATAAATATTTTTCGTTGTTCACTGTTCTTTCGAGTTGGTTTTCGATATGAAAGGCATCTCTTTGGATCATAACTCCAAAGGCACATCACCCAGGATGTATCCTATAGTATCCCCAATGTCACGTTTATGTTATACGTGCTCCTTATTGGTTGACATGAACAATGTGTTTTGTGATACTATTTCCTGCAGCTGTTCATGTAGTTGGTGTATGGTGAAGCCGCAAAAGTTGAACACAGTCCTCGTTTAACAAGTCCCGTAATAAAATAAGCTACATAGTTGTTAGTTTCTTGCATATTGTCCTGATGGGGTGTATCGTTTTTTAACTTCTCGGTCAGGTTGAGCACGTGGTGGAAGCGTTGGTTGCATTACTTGGTTATCTGGCATCTGTGTTGGTGTTGTATCTTTCTTATGGTCCAATGACGCATATTCTATTTGTTGGCGAAGCCATTTAGCTAAAAATGCACTTCATCACTGAAGATGATTTTGCGATAAAATTGGTCATCTTCTTCCAACATTTCCAGAGCCCAATCCGAGAACGTACTTCGCTTCATATGATCGAGTGGCTTTAGTTCTTGTATTAACTTTATCTTACAAGGGTGCAAACCAAGATCCTTACGCAAAATTCGCCAAAGTGTGGTCTGAGCGATGCCCAATTCTTGAGAACGCCATGGAATCGACTGTTTTAGTTCGTTTGCGACGGAAGCTTGAACGGCAGCAATATTCTCGGCACTTCGATCAACCCGTTATCTCACTGGTACGAGAACGTCCGACAGCGAATATTTAGACTCAAATTTTTTCACTAGATTATGAATTGCTTGTCTACTGGGACGATAATTACGACCAATAATTGGAATTAACGCTCTTGAAGTTGCAGTCACCGACTCGGAATTTTTTAGTAAATTTTTGTAAACGTTGTTCGTTCGTGTACTTCACCATGATGAAAATGTTGTATTTACTGAATGTGTTGATACTGACAGTTTGGTTATTGATTTAAGGGTGCGTTCACATTGAAAGTTCAAAGTTATCAAGACCCAAATGGAAAATCAGATACAAACATTTATTTAGTTAGTGCCAAAACTCTGGGATTGATAAGAATTCTGTGAATTTATCGTATTTTTTTGTACTTCTAGCGATTGTAAAGAGTACAATGTAATTGGATTCGATTGTGAATGGTCGAAATGAGTTAATGGAAATGCGTATGTGTAGCCACTTCGGCTCACTGCGGATTTAAACACGGTGGACTAGCCAATTTAAGTTCGAGTCCATTAAATGTTGAGCTGGATAAAAATTGGCGTATTCGATGCTCAGATTGGGAGGCACTCACACTAAATGACCATCAAATCGTTTATGCCGCGAAAATGCTCATGTCGCTATCCAAATTTAAAAAAATAAATGGAGACTTATTCTAGTGTAAGTCGTGCTTGGCTCACGAGAAAATCAGATCTTCTTAAAATTCTACTGTTGTGTATCCAGTGCCATGAGACCAGTAATATGGGCGATCTCCGTGTTCGTTACACATTAAGGATACTCAACTTAAGGAAAATCCATTCAGTGGTGCAAGCTTTACTTAATTCAAAAGATAATATCCCAGAAAACCGAAAAGAGGAACTACGCGATGTAATCAGGCGGATTTATCCTAACGACGAGCTGTCCGAGACATTCTTTAATTATTTACTTTACCTTTCGCATAGCGAAAAATTACAAAACTTTGTATCCTATAGTGAAAAAGTCGTTGAGCATTTCAATAATAAAAATGGGAGCCTATAGTTGAATTTGAAAAAATGTGGCGCCAACATTTCTTACAAACGATGAAACCACAATTTTCACCCCCACTCTGGTCTGTAACCTATAATAACGACCGACTAGAAATTCGTGCGGAAGAGGGGCAAACCGAGCTAGAGGATATGCTATCTGCCGGTCTAGACCCTGCACTATTAAAATCAAAACTGGATAAATCGTATTCAGAGAATAATACCTTGTGTCTCAAGACACGACTATTACGACACATGATTCGATGGCCGACGATGAAATAGCAACAAATTATGTAAATTTTAATCGAAACACGCTTTGTTTGGAAACTACGATTCGGACGATTTAGATTCATTGTTGTCGCAATTAATGTCACTTTCAGGAAATTTATCCGATGAATTTGAAGAGGGAATGAATTAAATTTATTACATCTAAATTGTATCATTAAAACTAATAAATTTTATCAATTATAAATTCAAATGTGATTTTAAATTGAAATCGGTCATTTACATTTTAAAAATTCAATTTATGTATTTTATTTCAAATTCATGACATGTTTTAAATTTTTTCCTTGGCGGAACTCTTCCCTCTATCTCGCTTAGTCTTTTCAACGAGTTTCCCCCATCACTGGTCTCGACAGCAAAGGTGACGCAATTCACGGATGCACATACAAGCCTTTATTGGCAAATTCACAATTCACTTGCCCAAAAAGAAATAATTTTGATTTTTTGTAGGTTAAGTTACAATTGCTGTCAAAATTTCCCTTAAAACTTTTGCTATACAAAAAAAACACCTTGTCCTTGTCTATTATATGGTGTTTGATTTTTTTTTCTTTTTTGGCGTATTTTACTATTCAGTAAAATATTGCCATGGAATACCACCTTAATGCAAAAAAATAAAAATAAAAAATTTTATGACACGAAAGTTTTATATTTAAAAAAATTTAAAATTTACACAAATTTGATTTCTCTAATGAAAAACCTGACAAGAAAATATGTTTAACAATTTAGATAATTTGAGCTTTATTAGAAAAGGGTTATTGGAATATCATTCATATATAGGTCTCCAGTACATGTTGTAGAATTATTCGTTGATGCATAAAATTCTCCAGTTAGGGTTTGGTTTGCATCCAATCCAAATAAACTCACAGTTTCTGGGAGGCAACTTTTTAGTAAATAGGAACCACGGTTTGAACATCTAATCCCTCTACAATCGTATTGGTTAGGATATAATAATGAATCAAAAAATAGCTCTGGTCCTCTGGCATGCGAACAACCTATAGTGAATAGATCTTTGAACGTAAATATCGGGCAATGCGGTTGGAAAAGGATTCCCGAATTTATATAAAAATCAGCATCTCCACAGGGTAAAAAATAACCAAAAATTGCACTTGTATGTATAGCTTGGACGTATTTCGCATCGTTAGGAGACAATCGCCAAAAGCCCGGAATTCCTAAGAACAGTGGCCCAGCCGGATCTATTCCAATAATAGTTTCAATTTTACCATTAAGACTATTTCCAATATACCCACAGATTTGTGCACCCATGCTATGCCCAATCAAAATTATATCACTGTAATTTAACCCTTCAGCATGTAGCCACGCCAGATATACTTGCGCCGTGTAGTTGCCAATATCTCTCTGAGTTTTTACTACCGTAGTTACATAGTCAAAATGTGACAATACGGACCAATCCACGATACAGAGATTATCATCTCTGCCACTATTAACCCAATTTCTTTTATAGGTACCATACCAAGGCTTTGACAAATTATTATTCCATCCATGGAAATAGAAATGGGTCTTTTTGGTGAAGTCGAATTTTGTTAATACGGTTTTGTCGTTCAACAGAACTTCATCAAACGTGGTACTATTCGCCTTACAACACATGAATTTAACAAGTTCTGACATGTTAGAGGGCTGTTCGGCGAGAATACCTGAAAATTAAATAAAAGGTTTGTATAAGAACTTTTTTTATAATGGTTTCAACCAAATTCAATAACTTACCATTTACAACCACCGCTAGTAGCAGAACGAAAAATAAAATTTTCATCTTAAAAATGAGTAACTAGCTATATTGCTTGCACGTTTAGTTCGCGAGGTGCAAACGATTTTTAATATTTTTATCACAATTCCTCGAGTTTTTATAGTTGCCAAAATTATTGACACAAATGGTCTGATTCGTAGTTACTACATTATGCCAATATTAGCGCGACAAGACAGCAAATAAATATAGACAACGACAATTAATATTACAGGTGTTTTATCATTCGATGAAACGTAATTCGGTAAATATAAAAAAAATTCAATTTTATTTCTTATCATAAACGGCACACAAAAATATTTACAATGTCATAGACCTTTACGAAATAAATTATCCAGCTCCGTGTACACATCGAGCTGTTGTGTGGATTCTATTCTGTTATGGAGATGACCACATAAATTTAAACTGGGTTAATAGATGTTGACGTTCCTTCCTGCATGATTAAAACTATTCTGTGTACCATTTCGAAGAATTTTGGAATTGCAGAGAGAATAGCAATGCTAAGATAGTTGCTAATATATATTATGCATAGATGCAGATAGATGCAGCTTGCGAGTCACGACCTTTAATCCTAAAATCATAGACGGCGATACCGCCTCATTAAAGATCATTAAGCCTCATTAAACCACTTTCTATTGTATATAGTCACTATACGAGGAAATCTCTCAGATTCATGAAATTCGACTATGTATCAAAGCGGTTCCACATACAATTTTTGCTAAATTTTATAAATACAGTGGAACCTCTTTTATCCGGAACGACTGGGGCCAGAACAATTCTGGATAAACGATTTTTCCTGATAAAGGTTTTTTTTAATAATTTCATAGTAAAACAGCATATTTTAATATTTTTTAAACTTCAAAGTTATTTATTAAGATTTTTAATTCATTTTAGTTAATCACATAATAAAAAAATCATTTAATTTTTGGAAAATAAGATATAAGTAAAGTCAATTTTACACAAGCGAATTAAAAGCGAAAATGAAGGAATAAGAAAAAAACGTTTTTCCGGATATAAGAGGTTATTCCGGATAAAAGAACTTGATTTTAGAGAACAAAATTTACGGTTATTAGATATTCCGGTTGGTAGAATTCCGGATAAAAGAGGTTCCACTGTATTGGGAAAATCGTCAATCGAGCCCAACTCTTTATTATCGAATGGGACACAAATATTTACGAAGCCTCATTAAACCACTTTCTATTGTATATAGTCACTATACGAGGAAGTCTCTGAGATTCATGAAATTCGACTTTGTATCAAAGCGGTTCCACATACAATTTTTGCCAAATTTTATAAATATTGGGAAAATCGTCAACCGAGCCCAACTCTTTATTATCGAATGGGACACAAATATTTACGAAGCCTCATTAAACCACTTTCTATTGTATATAGTCACTATACGAGGAAATCTCTCAGATTCATGAAATTCGACTTTGTATCAAAGCGGTTCCACATACAATTTTTGCCAAATTTTATAAATATTGGGAAAATCGTCAACCGAGCCCAACTCTTTATTATCGAATGGGACACAAATATTTACGAAGCCTCATTAAACCACTTTCTATTGTATATAGTCACTATACGAGGAAGTCTCTGAGATTCATGAAATTCGACTTTGTATCAAAGCGGTTCCACATACAATTTTTGCCAAATTTTATAAATATTGGGAAAATCGTCAACCGAGCCCAACTCTTTATTATCGAATGGGACACAAATATTTACGAAGCCTCATTAAACCACTTTCTATTGTATATAGTCACTATACGAGGAAATCTCTCAGATTCATGAAATTCGACTTTGTATCAAAGCGGTTCCACATACAATTTTTGCCAAATTTTATAAATATTGGGAAAATCGTCAACCGAGCCCAACTCTTTATTATCGAATGGGACACAAATATTTACGAAGCCTCATTAAACCACTTTCTATTGTATATAGTCACTATACGAGGAAGTCTCTGAGATTCATGAAATTCGACTTTGTATCAAAGCGGTTCCACATACAATTTTTGCCAAATTTTATAAATATTGGGAAAATCGTCAACCGAGCCCAACTCTTTATTATCGAATGGGACACAAATATTTACGAAGCCTCTTTAAACCACTTTCTATTGTATATAGTCACTATACGAGGAAGTCTCTGAGATTCATGAAATTCGACTTTGTATCAAAGCGGTTCCACATACAATTTTTGCCAAATTTTATAAATATTGGGAAAATCGTCAACCGAGCCCAACTCTTTATTATCGAATGGGACACAAATATTTACGAAGCCTCATTAAACCACTTCCTATTGTATATAGTCACTATACGAGGAAATCTCTCAGATACATGAAATTCGACTTTGTATCAAAGCGGTTCCACATACAATTTTTGCCAAATTTTATAAATATTGGGAAAATCGTCAACCGAGCCCAACTCTTTATTATCGAATGGGACACAAATATTTACGAAGCCTCATTAAACCACTTTCTATTGTATATAGTCACTATACGAGGAAATCTCTCAGATACATGAAATTCGACTTTGTATCAAAGCGGTTCCACATACAATTTTTGCCAAATTTTATAAATATTGGGAAAATCGTCAACCGAGCCCAACTCTTTATTATCGAATGGGACACAAATATTTACGAAGCCTCATTAAACCACTTTCTATTGTATATAGTCACTATACGAGGAAATCTCTCAGATTCATGAAATTCGACTTTGTATCAAAGCGGTTCCACATACAATTTTTGCCAAATTTTATAAATATTGGGAAAATCGTCAACCGAGCCCAACTCTTTATTATCGAATGGGACACAAATATTTACGAAGCCTCTTTAAACCACTTTCTATTGTATATAGTCACTATACGAGGAAATCTCTGAGATTCATGAAATTCGACTTTGTATCAAAGCGGTTCCACATACAATTTTTGCCAAATTTTATAAATATTGGGAAAATCGTCAACCGAGCCCAACTCTTTATTATCGAATGGGACACAAATATTTACGAAGCCTCTTTAAACCACTTTCTATTGTATATAGTCACTATACGAGGAAGTCTCTGAGATTCATGAAATTCGACTTTGTATCAAAGCGGTTCCACATACAATTTTTGCCAAATTTTATAAATATTGGGAAAATCGTCAACCGAGCCCAACTCTTTATTATCGAATGGGACACAAATATTTACGAAGCCTCTTTAAACCACTTTCTATTGTATATAGTCACTATACGGGGAAATCTCTCAGATTCATGAAATTCGACTTTGTATCAAAGCGGTTCCACATACAATTTTTGCCAAATTTTATAAATATTGGGAAAATCGTCAACCGAGCCCAACTCTGAATTATCGAATGTTACACAAATATTTACGAAGCCTCATTAAACCACTTTCTATTGTATATAGTCACTATACGAGGAAATCTCTCAGATACATGAAATTCGACTTTGTATCAAAGCGGTTCCACATACAATTTTTGCCAAATTTTATAAATATTGGGAAAATCGTCAACCGAGCCCAACTCTTTATTATCGAATGGGACACAAATATTTACGAAGCCTCTTTAAATCACTTTCTATTGTATATAGTCACTATACGAGGAAATCTCTCAGATTCATGAAATTCGACTTTGTATCAAAGCGGTTCCACATACAATTTTTGACAAATTTTATAAATATTGGGAAAATCGTCAACCGAGCCCAACTCTTTATTATCGAATGGGACACAAATATTTGGGAAGCCTCATTAAACCACTTTCTATTGTATATAGTCACTATACGAGGAAATCTCTCAGATTCATGAAATTCGACTTTGTATCAAAGCGGTTCCACATACAATTTTTGCCAAATTTTATAAATATTGGGAAAATCGTCAACCGAGCCCAACTCTTTATTATCGAATGGGACACAAATATTTACGAAGCCTCATTAAACCACTTTCTATTGTATACAATATAATCAGTACAAGATACAATTTTATGAAATATGTAAGATTCGGCTTTTAATCGCATTGTTGGAAAGATTTATTTAGTTTTTTTCAAAGAATTTTATAAGTTAAAATTAAATTATGTCAAAATATTTACATTTGCCTAATTGAATTAAGAAAATTTAATTTTAATCAATTTCATAAAAAAATACATTGTAAACATTTTCAACATTTTCATGTTATAAATATTGCGTACATATGTATATGTCTTTTTCTGGGCTGATGCAAAATATCTAGTATCGTGATAGTAATTTTCTGGGCTGACAGTTTGTGTCGCGATAGTTATGGTGTTACCATATCTTTTTTCTGGGATGAATCCTGGGCTAACTTTATATACATTACTTCTTGAACTTTGACTTATTTTTTTATTATTAAATATAAAATTCGCACTCAACGTAACGACGAATCTTTCCCAGTGTATTCCTTTAGTTTTTATTTGAATTTTTTTAAAGGATGTCACGACGATGTTGTTTAAAAAACTGTCTTTCAGACAATGGTAAACAATTTTTTAAATTTCCACCGAGACATAGCGAATCATTTAACAAATGGGTAGCCGCTTGCTATAATTCATCGAGTATAATTGTATCCCTTAAAAATCCTTTGATATGCGACAAACACTTTGAAAATGTTTACAAAGGTAAAAAAAAGTTATATTCCGGGGCAGTACCTACATTAAATTTGGGGAATTGTGATTCAAGCGATGAAGAAATGCCTGATGAAATTCAAATTGAAAATTGTATGTCCCATTCAGAACCATCTTCTCCGAACAAAACTGATTACCAATTATGGCTCACCAGCGAGCAAAATTGTTCATTCTACAGGAGCGAAATGGAAAGATTTAAATTGCAGAATGACTTGTTAACTAAAGAAAATCAACGCCTAAACAAAGTCAATAAGCAATTAAAAATCAAACTAGTGAAAATCAGCAATCAAAGGCGTACCACACAATTAAATTTACTTAAATTTAAAAAGCAAACTGTTTCCCAACAAATTGATAAATCGTTAGCACATCAACATTCCAAAACGTTTGCTAAAATGATTATTAATAATAAAACAAAATATACGGATAATGAAAAAGATTTGGCATTAGCCCTTTTATTTAAATCAGCAGCAGCTTATTTATTCTTACGAGACAATTTAAATTTTAAACTACCATCACTTGCATCAATCTACAGATGGTTTCCCCTGCAAGAAATTGTTCCTGGCTCGAAAAATGACAATTTGTTTTTGCAAATAAAATCCAGAATTGAACATTTTTCAATTGAATCTAAGCAAGTTATGTTGTGTTTTGATGAAATGCATATTGCAAAAAAAATTGAGTACAACAGTAAACAAGATTATATCGAGGGTTTTGTAGATTATGGAGAAGGCTGCACCAACGAAAAATTTGGAAAAGTATCATAGTTTGTACATTTATGCTACGATCTATAAGGGACAATTGGAAGCAAGTTATAGGATTCGCTGTTGCCGCTACAACAATCCCAGTGCAAGAACTAAAAACAATATTAAATGAGCTAATCATTAAATGCTTTTCGATTGGCCTGTTTGTTAAAGGTTTAGTATGTGAGCAGGGAAAAACGAATCAATCACTTTACAAATCTTTGGGCGTTACTACGGATCAACCATATTACATGTTACAAAATCATAAAATTATTTGTATTTACGATGTTCCGCATTTAATAAAATCTGTCCGTAATAATTTTATAAATTATGACTTGCAAATAGGCGAAGGTGATTCAAGCAAAATAGTTTCTTGGAACGTCATTAGACAACTATACAAAATAGATTCCAGTTCATTTATTAGGTTGGTTCCCAAACTCACACCAATGCACATTCAGCCTAATAATTTCCAAAAAATGAAAGTTGCATACGCGGTGCAGATATTTAGCTCCAGTGCTGCTGCTGGCATACGTACCATGGAACAATTAAAATTATTTACGCCAGATACGTCAAAAATGGCAAATGATACAGCCGACTTTTTAAGTAAAATAAATGAAATTTTTGACATGCTAAACAGCAGAACTTTATATAGCACAACATCAAAGACTGGAGCACTGCGAAATACGGACAATGATAAATTGGAACAATACATGTTATATCTAAAAAGTTTGAAATTCTTAACGTACAGCCGGCAAATACACATTAGTTGTATCAATGGTTTAATTCAAACGATCAAAGGTATATTATTGATTGCCAATGATTTATTTAACGATTTAAATGCTTGGAAATATATTTGTACAAACAATTTTAACCAGGATGCTTTGGAAAATTTATTTTCCATTGTGCGATATAAAAAACGTAAACCATCAGTTAAAGAATTTCGGGAGATTCTAAAACGAATTATGTCGGTGAAATTAATATATAGTTCGAAATACGCTAATTGTAAAGCCACCCTTAATAACATGCTAATTGATTGGAAGGCCGTTCTATCCGATTCCAATACCATACAAGAATTAGACGAAGTGGATTCATTTAGCAGCATCTCAGATTTTGCTCTCTCCGAAGAACAATTCGACGACGATCCAGAAGATATCCAATACGAATCTGAAGATACTATAATTGCTTGTGCACCTCTAAGCGACAACGCAGTTACATATTTTTGTGGATACGTGATCCACCACAAAATTTCAGCTCCGATTTCCAACGAAGAGCCATCATATTTAATAAAGAACTGTTCCAGTTGTTTAAAACAGCTGACTAAACAAGACGCAAAAATTTCAGCACCATCCGATTGGCTAACGTTTTTTAAAAATTTTAACGATGATACTGATTTTGGAAGTTTGAAAATGCCAAATGAGGAATTTTTTAATGTATGTAAGAGTGCATTCATCATTTTCAGTACTTTTTTTTACCAAGGAACCATATTCACGAGATATTAAACATAAAATTAAACAGCAGTGTATTTTAACAAATAAAACATTTTTTGCTCCAAATAATCGATGTTTCGATCACAGAATAGTGCTAATTGATTTTTTTATTTTAGTATTGTTACGCAAAAATTGTCGATGGTTATCACAAACGAATGCATTCAATGCAGGCAATAACAGAAATAAACACTCTAGGCTAGATATTCTAATCGATTAAATATCTACACATTTACGTTCAATCAATCGTTATCATCGAATGACAGAATTTTTATTTTTTGTACAGTAATTAACACGGAGGATTTGGTTTATAATTTCAATCTTTATTTTTTTTTACATTTTATTATTCGCAAAAAATAAAAATTTTGTAAACCATCCAAGATTACAGCCTTGACGTGGCGGAATGGCTTCAGTATAGCGACGAAGGGATTGTCGATGTCAGAAACAATTATTTTTTCTTGGCTACCCAGAGGTACTTTACTACCTAAAGCTATCAAACTAATGTGATCATAATTGTTATTAAAGTCGAAGTACATATAGGGACAATAAGGTGACAATAAAATACGGAGACTGTTTATAATTTTTTTTTCAGCTAGAACGATTTTTGAAATTTTTTGTTTTTTTTTGTAGGTACACGGTTAAAGTGATAAATCTGGTTATTATATTTAATTACTGCGATTATTGTGTATATATAATCAACGGTTATTACATATGGGGCATTTGCATTTAAATCTCACATTTCAATGTTTTCAAGTTGCATGCTTTCTGAAGTACAATAAAAAACGAATTAAAAAAAAAATTAAAATATAATTTTTGCATCATATTTCGTTTTCTTTTAAATCTGGGCGTGAGCAATTTGTGTTTTGCATTTTTTTTATTAATATTTTGTGCTATTTTTAATTTTTTTTGTCATGAAAATTACTTAAAAATGCGTTATTACGTTATTTTTCAAATTATTAATTTGAAAATACAAAAGATTAATATACCATTTGGAAGTAGTCATCAATGTGAATAAACGTCGATAAATTAAATTTATGTTTTTGAATTTCACAATTTATCTAAAATAAATAAAGTAACGTTCATGCGATAAGTAAAGTATCGTTCATGATGATAAAAGTCCAAAATAATTTAAAAAAATACATTTTCGTAAATTTCTGTATTGTGAATATTGTGATCAAGAGTTTGTGAGTTAAGTAAACTTATATACTCTTTAAAAATTATCTGTAATATTTCGAAAAAAATCGAATTTATTTAAAAATGATTGGGGACAAAAACATGTGACATTTAAAAGCAAATGCCCCATATAACTCAAATATTTTGGTGAAGGTAATGAGCGGTAATTATATACATATAACTACCACTTTATCATTTTGACCGTAACATATACTCTAAATTAAGGTCTTTTATTTTTTGAGTTATCATATCTAAAGAAGTCGGCTCACTTTATCGAACTGCACCCTAAGCAGGCTCCAATCGCAAAAGATCTTTAGGTCGCAGTGCACCTTGTAGTGCAATTGTAATCTTTGTTTTCCACGCGCAACAGCCTTCAAAGCGGTAAAACGCTACCGGGAAGTTAGGTTGTTCTAAGGACCATATAGGAAGAGTTCATCCCACTCTACATCTCCCCAACATCATTAAATGTCGGATTCGCTGAAATCCACAATTCAAGATGCGCCATCTAACCAAGAATTTTCAAGTAAACCGCGAAACCGTTTGACAAATAGGCAAAGAAATCCTTAACAACTGTCCGTATAAGCTTCAAGAAGCCCATCTTCTTACGGACAATATGAAGCTCGCACGTTTTGAAAGATGCAAAGTATTACTGAAGCGGTTTGGGGGCAAAAAATCCATAAAAATTATTTTTGCAGAAGATGTTCCAATTGAACAATGGTACAATCGTCAAAATAATCGTATTTGGTCAGAAAGACCTCTCGGAGAAGCTCGAATTGTTGCAAGAAGGTTTGGGCTGGATTTACTGCCGTGGGAAAGCCAAATTTCCGGATTTTATCGACGTTATATTATACAATGACCACCGTATTCTCCGGGTTTAAATCCTTTTTATTATTTTATTTGGGAATACTTTGAGACTAAAGGCTGCACCATACCATTTACAAATTTGTGAATTACTGTAAGTTACACCTTTGCAAAGAAAGTTAGGATACCAATAAGTTCCAAACTTATTCCTTTGTTTCTTCAAGCGGAGTAATCGTTTGTCGGACGAGCTGGACGACGCGGCTTTCTGGTGGCACATAATAACTTATACAGAACTTTAAACTCAAAATTAAAAATAGAATTTATGAAAACTGACTCACGATTCCGCTTTTGGTATTTCCTTATTCCAATCCATCCCCAATTCCTGCGTGTTTGTAAGGATTACGGAATAAAAAAAGAATAAATTTGCTATGCAGAACCAGTGTTATGAAAAACGTTTAGAAATTTTAGACTTTATTTATGAAGTTTAAGTACAAAGTATCTATTGTAATCGAGAAAACATATTGCTTGGTTCTCTGAACTCAGAATTTTGTAAAAATATGTGTATATGCATTGGTTTGCTCGTGATAAATGGTTGGAAGGCGAAAATGAAACAAATGTCTTATTGAAAGGAAGAAATTGGACACGTATAGCACCTACATATGTGTGCGAAAAAGCCTGAGATAGTTTTGAAGGCAGCGGCATCCCGTCCTCACTTATTAGGCAATGTGCAACATCGTCAAAACACATAAGTCGCTTTCAAATGCAAAAATCCACTACCGAAGTGGATTTAATAATTCGCTTTCATGTCTTCACACGCACCGAAGATTGCTAATTTGCCTGAACTAGTTTCATTTCGAATGTTACAAATTGGTTGTCAAACATTTATTATTTTGTAAACAAGATAAAAATCAATTACATTTTTCTAAAATATGAATTTAATTAAACAAAAAAAAAAAAAATTTTCATCAAATTCAATTAAACAACATCTATTCAGTTTTGAGATTAATATCTGTCATTCTTTGACCACGGTAATTCAGTACCGCAGTGGATTACAAACTACCGAATTATAAAGTGAATTTCATAATCCATCCACTTCGGTATTAGATTTGCACATTTCACACGATCATTTTTCGGATTATACCTATAATCCAGTTCGGTTTTGAATTATGGTGCGTGTGAAAGCGCCTATAGTAAAAAAATGGTTAGCACCGAAGAGACGTATCCTAGGAGAGAATGCCAAATTATTTACATCTCAAAGTTCTTAAAGAATCACTGATCAGTAACACCCATTTTGTTTGTATTGCATTCTTACTTAAATTTGTCACTAACTCGTTGGTTGCCCCTTTCCAGATTCCTGAAAAATGAGCCCCACGCCAACCATTGTCCGGCAAACGAATGAAATTTATGGTGGCTGGTCTATCCATATGCTTATGTGTTATGTAAATATAACGCAGGTTATCTCGAAATGTAAAATTTCGAACCAGTTTATATCAACATTCATTGATTTTTTTGACATGCTACAAGGCGAGTTCTAAAACACATTAAGCTCTACAACAAATTGATATAAGGAAATTCAAAGCAGTGTCCATCATAAAACTGAAAATTATACATTTTCGCTTTTGCTTTCAGCTCTAAATTCAAATTTGCATTAACTCTAAATAAAATTACAAAACAAAAAAAAAATCAAAAAAAAAAAATCTTCGAGCTGCTTTGTGTTTGTTTTTGTTATTTTTCCATTTTTTTGTATGTTCGTTTGTTTTCAACATACTAGCAATATTTAACTTTGGCTATAATATGTATACGCAACGCAATATCACCAATACAGTGATACCTTCAGAATTATCAGAAGTTTTTTTTTCCGTATTTTTTTAGCGATGAGAAATCTAGTATGATTGTCTATGCTTCAGGATTACAAAAACGGTTTAATTTATAAAAATAACGATTTCTTTTATAACGAAAACCGTATCGAGCTTTTGTGCTATGTTGATGCATTCGAAGTTTGCAACTCACTAGGATCAGCCAAATCAAAACACAAACTCTTAGGCGTTTATTTTATTCTTGGCAATTTACATGTTCATAGCAGATCACAAATCAATAACATAATGCTTTGTTTATTATGTACTGAACCTCATGTAAAAACTTTTGGATTTAATTCCATTTTTGAAAACATTATATCTGATATAAAAACACAGAAAACTTCAGTTCAGCTGAATATTTCTGTAGGTATTGCCATATAACATTAACAGATTTTAAAAGTAATTATCGAACACGCCGAGATTTTAGAACCAAATCGTCGTACAATGATGATGTTTCAAATTTGGAATTCGTAGAGTTTAGTAGAGGAATTAAACAGAATTCATGTTTTAATGAGTTAACTTTTTTTCACGTAACCTCTGGGCTTCCCCCTTGTATTGCTCACGACTTATATGAAGAAGTGATTCCTCAAGATTTATGTTTAGCCATTCATTACTTCGTTAATCACGATTGGTTCACATATAGCTATTTCAATATTAAATGTGCTCGGTTAGCAAAATCTCTGAAATTTAACGTCAGTTTCCAGAAATAAAATATAATAATAAGAAAATTACTGGTCATGCAATGCAAAATTTCTATCAGCTTACTTTACTACCGTTAGTACTCATTAGCAAAATCAAAGACACAAATGATTCTGTACTTGAAATGATTGTAGCACTTTTGGAAATAACGCAAATTGTCTCATCTCATGCTGTAACTTTTACCCGAATTAATTGTTTAGAAGGATTAATTGATAGGTACCTCGAACTGAGAATTTTATTATTTCCTAACAAAAGACTGATACGGAAACATCATTATATACAACATTATCCCTCGCTAATGAAATTATATGGACCATTAATAAAATTCTCAACACTTAGATTTGAAAGCAAGCATCAGTATTTTAAACAAATTGCAGCAAAGTGCCGAAACTTTATTAATTTGACAAAAACCTTAACACAAAGGCATCAAATATTGCAATCAACCTTGTATAATAAGAGATTTTCCTCTGATGTTGTTGTTGCAAAGGTATTACGAACAGAATATTCATTAGCTGCAAAATAGTTCCCATATCAGGCAACTACCGTCACATTCAAAAACATTCATTATTTTTCGGGGCAGTCTCTCGCAATATCTAATAACGCAAGTGGCACTGTTAACTGTTTAACTATCACAAAAATTTTAATCAATGAAAACTATTCAGATGTAGCTTTTCTCGGAAACACGTTTTCTATCATATGATATTAAATTACAAATTAGGAATATATAAAGTCAATAATATTTATTCAAATGACACAATAGTTGCTCCTTCCGATCTTTCCTCTCCTTTTCCTTTTATAACCCATATAATTGGACATGTGGAATATGCAACATTAACATGGACAGTTCCTTACTTTTGGTGAGATTTCACAATTAATATTATTTACTTATCAAAATTTATATTATTATTCACCCTATAGAAAAAAGCTATCATATACCTATAATGTCATCAGTTCGGATAGTGGCCAAAATTTGGGATGCTGATCGGATCATAAAAAAACATTCTTGTTTACTGGCCATCTACAGTCCATTATAGAAAAAGGTAAATATAAAATTAAAAATTAAAATTAAAATCTTATAGAATAATTTTTTTTAGGTAATTCTGCAGGAATCATAGGAAGCAAGCTTGTCCTTGAAACTTGAATCCGATGGAAGCGAAATAGATGATCCCGAAATCTTCCAACATTTCAGTGAAAAAAACGAAATTTTTCAATTACTTCCGGAAACTGTTAATTGGACATCTCCGGCCTCATGTTCAAAAGCTAGCAACGATACTAACGAAACAAACATTTTAGAATAGACTTCTGCCGTAAATATTGATTCTAGTGCTATTATCAACTGGATCAACACTTCGACAAACTCAAATGAAATTTCCAACGTTGAGTATGTTGAATATCCAATTTCGCCACTAAGTACTACAATTTCGATGTCAAGTGGACGGATTTCTTCGTTAAATTCCGATAATTCTGAAAAAATCTCAAATGCCGGAAGAACTAGTAGGTTTGTTGAATGAACAAAAACCTTTGGGGCGGTACTACACGAATTTAGTTCATTCAATTGTAACGGACATGAGACGAACTTCCTTTTATATATATTTCGCAAACTGTCTTTCGCAACATAGCAGAACTGCTTTTATCCACATTTCCGAAAAGCCTGGGAGTAACAAATAGTGCTGGAGAACTTATTTCGGAAGAGCCAGTTGGTTTAGCAAAAGAGTTGCTAAATCATAACAACTACATAAACAAAACTTCAAAAAGTAGTTTACCGAAGCCAACTAAACAAAGTATAAATATTTCCGATGGTGTCCCAAATTTTTACGCAAAAGCCGATATGAGTTACTCAGAAGATGAAAGCGAAGCACAACGAATTTGTAATAACCATTTTTAATAAAACATTTACAGCCCAAAGACAATTTTTAATGAATTATCCAAACGTAAGCGAAGTACGAAAATGCTGGCCCCACCTACTAACACCATACTTCCTAATTGCCCATTTTGAAAACTCATGAATATAAAGGAAAAAACGTTTTTTAAGCGATGGGATAATTTAAAAATAAAAACGATGAAATTTTTACAAAACAAAACCAAAAAAAAGGAATTTTCTTCGACAGATGATGACTTGAAGGTTCTGGAAGGGATAACAAACCATTTCAAGGAAAACCTAGAAATGACTATACGAAATTATCCTGTAATTAAATAATAATAAATAATCTAGTTAACTAAATAATTTACATTATATTTCTTAACGTATATTTTTAGGAAGGAACAACGCAAAACAAAATTGAAGCCCTGGTCGCCACTCCTTGCGTCGCTGTTATAAGTAAGTACATATATAACGAGTGCCACCACTTCACATACTAGCATATACCATATTATTTATATATACATAGTTTAGTGTGCCACACAATATAACAATACAAGAAGACAAATTTAAAATATCTTGCTGCTGTAATTAGTAATATTCAATAATATCTTAAGCCGCGTATAAAGACTTAAGCGTACATTGTTAGTCAACATTCGTACAAGTTTATTGGCTTTAGAAATCATTTAGTATTTTTGAAATATATTATTGTCGTTAAAGGATTAGTTTAACTGATCCATATGCATAAGCCACATTTTTAGCTTTCTAAAACAATTGGATCGAAGGTTGCGGTGCTGTGGCGACATTATTATACCTACTTATTTTGTACTAATAACTCGTTTTTTTGTTTTTTCCGCAGACTCAAATGATGAAAATATTTTTTATTTAATCATAGAAAATCAAGTTGTTAATTTCCAGTGCTGTTCGATAAAAAGGGCTATCTTTCAAGTTGTTGCGTCATTTTTTGTGTTCAATTTAGAATACCCCGCTAATCTTTCACAAACATTTGAGGTTTTACAGAGAATGTGTCTAAATCTTAACACGGACTGTTCTAGATCAAAAAAGAAAAAATTAAATAACAAAGCAAAAATTTTAAATTTCATTAAAGAAATTTCGTAGCAATTTTGTAAACATGATCTTTTTAGTTTTAAGATACATAATTATTTAGAGCGTGAATTGAAGTATTTATTTGATGTTATTATGATTAATATAACATTATATATAATTACGAGTACATATACTGTTCTTATACTGTGCTCGTATACTATTTGTTATATATAGACTCAAAAACCGAAAACGACCAAAACGCATTCTGATTTCTGAGCCTAGTTGCCGATTTCCAGAGTTGTAGTTTTTGGTATTCGGTGTTTGAGCCTAACAAATACATATTTAAATAAGTTCAGAACCATTTTTTGCAAGAATGGGTTGTTAATTTTTAAGAAGTTTTTGGAAAACTGAATATACATAGCTACTATATATTAATATTTTAAATAATTGTTAATTAATTGTATAATAAATATTTTTTACTGAAATTCAAATTTTATCAATTTTTACATTCTAAAGTCCGTAATTTTTATTGAAACCTTATTCGAACATCACCAGTTTTGGCATGGAAATTGACACGTTCAACAGTGTAGTTTTACACGCGAATTATTTAAAATCGCATTCTTATACATGTAAAATTACAGTCTTTTGCACTTCATTAATTGATATAATTTCCTTGTAAAATTACGTGACTTTAAATTTAATTTTAATAACACAATAGTAATCCTACAATGCAAGTAAAATTACATGAAAAGGGTAGTGTACCTTATACCCTAATGTACCATATATTAAAACGTTTAATATTTTTTTAATTTCTAAACCTGTATTTATCAAAATGAATCCATTTAAATTACAACGAACGCGCGCACGTAAAATGCAGAAGATCAATTCGTTTTCGACAATGTACCTAATTACGTTGTAAATGCGTTCTTTGAAAAGTGTGCCTATAAAAACCCTTAACACTTGTTACATTTTGTTTTATGAATGGTATAAACCACGAAGGCTTACTGAATGTAATCAAATCGACTGATTTTTCAATAAGAACAATTTTCACAAGCTCTGGTCGGATTATTTTCGCGAACCGTACAAACTAAATTGGCTTGCCTATAACGAGTTTCTTTATTTAAATTACGAAAAATAATAATTTTATTAAGAATGTTTTTTATTTCATTTCTATTGTTTTTTTACGTTTACTAAATTATTATGGCTCAAATATCTCTATTTAATATTTAAGTAATTTTACAATTGAATAAAAATCAGAATCAAACTTTACTATTTTTTATAAATTTATAAGATTTCCCTTAAGAGTTATTAAGTGAGGAGAAATTCTATTAAGCGACAGAAAATTTTGGTATTTGAAGAAAAATTCTAATGGGTGAAGGAAAATTTAAGTAAATCAGGAAAAGTGCAACTACCAGAAATTGAGACACCACCAGAACCATTGAACGGCTTGCTCATCGGCACGGATCCAGATTCAAACCTGTTCCTTAAGTCCATTCGCTCATTTAATTCCTGCTTTCAAATGACTTCGTTCGGAGCAACAGAAATAGTTCACAATACTCCGGCAAATGGTCAAAAATTCAATTCAACGTTCAAAATCAAAGGCCAAGTGTACCACAAAGTAGGCTCATTGCTGCCAATGCCAAACGAACCACATACATTTTTACAAATCTAGGACATCAATCGTGTGGATGCACGTTGCGGCTACAATAACCTCAATTCGCCTAATGCCAGGCGCAAAGTGACAATAACGCTATTGTCATAAATCATGATAAAACACCAGCTGGAGAGCACGTGCGTAGATTCAATGCCCCTGTTGTTGACGACGTTGCTGGAATCATCAAGAACCAATAATCTGTAGTTCATCGCCGACACACACCGTTCATACGACGCACTCCAATATCCGCAAATTTTCTGGAAGGGACATAAGACGGATATTGCATAAACATTAAACAACGAGATCCCGCCACAGGTAATTCATTATTTATTATTAGGAATATCATTACTCATTTGGAATTAATATTTATGAATATGTTGTTACAGGAGCCGAAACAAACAAGAAAGTGAGCTCGATGGATTTTTACGCGTATCGTATGATGATTCGACGCGGTCAGGACAACGTCATTCTGCGATGTCATGAGCTGTGCCAACAATTCATGGTTGATATGTACGCGAAGGTAGAGAGCGAACGACTGCGATTCCTACGACATAATCAACAGAAGCTGCGTGCGGAAGAATACATTCACTGGCGAGACGCTATCATGAGTGACACCGACATCGCCGAAATTGATAACTCTATCATTCTACCATAATCGTACGTTGGCAGTCCACGTCATATGCCAGAATACATAAAGGATGCTATGACTTTCGTGCGCGAGTACGAACGACCGTGTTTATTTATCACGTTTACATGTAATCCAAAGTGGCAGGAGATTACATCTTTACTATTGCCAGGCCAAAATGCAATACAACGTCATGATATTACAGCACGTGTGTTCAAACAAAAATTGAAGTCTTTAATGAGCTTCATTACCAAATTACACGTATTCGGTCCCACACGTTGCTGGATGTATTCGGTTGAATGGCAAAAGCGAGGATTACCTCATGCACACTTTTTGATTTGGTTAGTCGACAAAATACGCCCTGAGGAAATCGATAGTGTAATTACCGCGAAAATTCCAGATCCATCTACTGATTAACTACTGTTCGATATTGTTACCACAAACATGATTCATGGCCCATGCGGTGATCTGAATCGTTTATCGCCTTGCATGGCAGATTGAAAATGTACAAAGCATTTTCCTAAAGATTTCACTAACGACACAATCACAAATCGTCGAAGAAATACTGATAATGGCGGACAGTCATTTACGCCAAATATCAACAACGCAGACATTGACATTGACAATCGTTGGGTGGTACCATATTCGCCTCTGCTAAGCAAAACATTCAATGCTCATATTAATGTTGAGTTCTGCAGTTCGGTGAAGAGCATCAAATACATTTGCAAGTATGTGAATAAAGGCAGTGATATGGCTGTGTTTCAAATTCAAAATACCGATGTGAATGCTCCTCGATTAAATGACAACGACGAAGTAATGCGCTACCAAATTGGCCGATGCATCAGCTCCAATGAAGCTGTCTGGCGTATCTTTGGTTTTCAAATTCATGAACGGGACCCAGTAGTTATATATTTAGCCGTACATCTTGAAAACGGCCAGCGCGTATTTTTCACCAACGAGACAGCAATTGAGCGTGCCATAAATCCACCAAAAACTACACTCACGGAATTTTTCGAATTGTTTAATCGTGCGGATACTTTCGGTGCCTTTGCACGAACACTACTCTATTCCGAAGTACCACACTATTTCACATGGAATCAAACAAAAAAATGGATGCCGCGCAAGCAAGACACACCAATTGGTGAGTGCCCCGGCCTATTCAAATCAAACACTTTGGGCCGAGTATATACGGTCACTCCAAGACAGATTGAGTGATTCCATCTGCGACTGTTGTTTGTTAATGTCACCGGCCCATTGTCATTTCAAGATATACGCAAAGTGAATTGACAACAGTATCCAACATAATATAAAGATGCATGCCTTGCACTCGGCTTGCTCGAAGACGACAATCACTGGGACGATATGCGTGCTGAAGCAGCATTGAGCTGTACAGCAACACAAATTCGTCTACTATTCGCTATAATGTTGACTACATGTTTCCCGGGACGAGCAGATACGTTGTGGGATAAGCACAAATGTATTGCATATAGTGATATATTGCATCGAATTCGTATACGGTGCAACGATTTAACGATTACATTCAGCGACGCTATGTACAATGAAGCATTGATTGCTATCGAGGATCTTTGCGTTTTCATTGCCAATTTACCACTCAGTCATTTCGGTATGAGTTCGCCAAATCGAAGTGCATCTAATTTAATGTACACCGAAATGAATCGTGAACTATAGTACGATACTGCAGAAATGGCAGCGATTGTTACTCGCAATGTCTCACTACTGACTCATGAACAAAAAATCATTTACGATCGCATTATGCTGGCTGTTTCGGCGGGACAAGGTGGATTCTTTTTTTTGGATGCACCCGGTGGAACTGGCAAAACATTTCTCAGGCAGAACAGCTAATTTAGCATTTAAGCTGCCACTGAATATTCAAAATAACCCAGACGCAGTGTGCAACATAAAGAAACAATCGTCCAAGGCCACAGTGCTGAAACAATGCAAAATTATCATCTGGGATGAATGCACTATGGCACACAAACATTCTCTGGAGGCGTTGAACAGAACACTCAAAGATATAAAGCACAACGACAAACTATTCGGCGGCACTCTGTTATTCCTTTCAGGTGATTTCAGACAAACACTTCCCGTCATTCCACGTTCAACGTACGCTGATGAGATCAACGCTTCCTTGAAATCATCGCCACTGTGGCGTAATGTTGAAAAAGTTCAGCTACAAATAAACATGCGCGTCCAAATGTAACAAGATCCATCCGCTGACACATTCTCGAACCAATTGTTAGATATCGGCGATGGAAAAGTTGCTATTTATGAAAATATTGGATGCATAAAATTGCCCACTAATTTCTGCACAATCGTTGATTCGCAAAATGCTCTCATTGACTGCATATTTCCCGATGTACGCACACAATACATAAATCATGCGTGGCTGGGAGAAAGAGCCATTTTGGCAGCAAAAAATGTGAACGTCCACGATTTAAACTGCAAGATACATCAGTCGTTGCCAGGCGACTTGGTATCATACAAATCGGTCGATACAGTTTGCGATGCCAACAAAGCTGTAAATTATCCAACAGAGTTTTTGAACTCACTGGATTTGCAGGCATGCCACCACACCTTCTACGACTGAAAGTTGTATCTCCGATTATTCTACATCGGAATTTGAACCCACGACGGCTGTGCAATGGCACACATTATCGAAGCCACCATTTTGAATGGCAAATTCCGAGTCGAAAATATTTTGCTGCCACGAATTTCCTCTTAGACTGGCATTCGCAATAACAATCAATAAGTTGCAAGGCCAAACGATGTCTGTTTGCGGTTTAGATTTTGGGCACACCATGTTTTTTACACGGACAATTATACGTGGCATATTCTCGCGTGGACAAACCAATTGAGCTTATTTGTGTTGGCTAAAGACGGACTGACAAAAAATATCGTACACTCAATTGCTCTTCGAAATTAATATTGATTTTCTTTATTTCATTTTCCTACTTTAGAATAAAAAATATATTACTTTTTTTCACTTTACATTTAACTTTTAAGAGATCAAACAATGAATATGTCCGTTACGTTAATGAAATACATTGAATTGAGAAAATGAATGATTGGTGTTTTTTTTGTTTTTATCGGCGTTCATCGTCTATGCGCTCCATGCCTCTTTCTATCATAGATCCCATCCCCATTCCCCACACACTTACAATAAATTCGTTATTTTTTATTTAACAACCAAAATATTCACTCGAAATAATTTCTATCGCAGAACAACGTTTACCGGGTCAGCTAGTATAGTAATAGTATATTATTCAACGAGCATATAATGTTCGTAACTCGTAAATCATCTGAGTGAATAACAGCCATTATATGCGAGTAGAATACGATACTTTGTCCACGACCGACAAATATCATTATGTTTTATAATCAAACCTTTAAATACTCCTCAAATAATTTTCGTCAACATTTTGGCGTCACAGTTTAATAATAATGAAAATGGCAAGAGACTACTAGATAAAATTCCAAAAATTAAATAATTTACTTGGAAGTATTGAATAATGAAAGAAGAGATTACTAGATAAACGATAGCAGTCAATAATGGATATCATTATAATTGATGAAACATCAACAGAACTTGCCAAACAAAGAAAGTAATACCATCGTACATCAAAGTTCTAATAAGATGCAAAACTACCACAGCGCAGAAGATCCGAATAAAAGCAGAGAGAATGTGGTTAAAACATTCCATCAAAAAACTATACGTTAAAATTAATCTGTTAACCTTACAATTATATAATACACAATTACGTTTATCAACTATATTCCATAGAATTGAATATGAAAACATTTTACATAAAAACAAATAATGAAGAAAAAATTAAAGAAGTTAATCACACAACAAAAAGAGGCAAACAACAGTAACAACAACTCTGATCCCACGCATACATTTTACCAAAGGGTCCAAAATAACACCAACATCATTTTCAATGATCACGAAATGAATTTGCTCAATAAAGGCTTAAAATATAATCTTACTCCAATACAAAACAAAAATGAAGCGATGAAACAACCACTTAACATTGAGACTGCCATCAACAAAACCATAATACAAGATAGACAGACGTTATACGTCAGAACATAGTACATAATATATCCAGGTCGTATCAAAAATCTGAAATCTGCAATTATGGTAACAATGGCGGAGAATATAAAATCATAAAAGCCATAAAAAGCAAAATGTCGGACAACGCAGCAATAGTAAAGGCAGACAAAGGTAACACCACCGTAATAATGCATATTTCTCAACTTGATGAAAAAATAGATCAATACATACAGGACAATAATATTCGTAACATTTTAAAAGATCCAACCGAAGTTTTCAAAATTGATATAAACTGCACCAATATTTAGGGGACTCCCCAAAATACATAAAGAGGGCACACCAATATGCCCATTGATCAATTATACGACCGCACCAGCATTTAAACTGTCTAAGTATGTATATGAACATATATTTGAACACCAAACTCAATTTGAAAGGCATCACATCATTACAAAACAATATCGAACTAGTGGAGAATATTAGAAACATCAATATCCCAAACAATGGAAAATTGGCTTCATTTGACATCACTAATATGTACGGCAATATTCCTGTAGAAGAAACTTTACTAATCACCAAACAACTACTGATGCAACAAAAATTAGAGAAAACAGAAATTGAACAAGCAGGTTATCACAAAACAAAATTATTTCATCCATAATAGCAAATATTATATGCAAATGGATGGCCTGCCAATGGGTAATCCCTTATCCGGAACTCTTGCTCAAATATATTTCAATAATTTTGAACAAAAATACATATTAAATGACGTCAACAAATTAAAACACAAAATAGTATACTGGTTTAGATACGTCGACGATATTTTATTATTATTCAGCGGCACAACAAGACAGCCAAAAATTTTACACAATTACATCAACAATATTCACAATAACATAAAATTCACTCTTGAAGTAGAAATAGACAATCACATCAATTTTTTGGATCTCTCAATTACAAACAAAAACAATAAACACGATTTCAAAATATATAATCACACAATCCATGCCACTTCAAATCACCCGCATCAACACAAATTGTCAGCTTTCCATCACATGATCACCCGTCTCAACAGTGAAACGATCATTTCTGTGTACGAAATGCGTTTCTCATAACCGAGATTATTATGCACATATCGAGGTCTTATTATTATTATAATTATGTATATATTTTAGAAAAATCAATTATTAGAAATAAGTTATGTTTATATATTATATAATACATAGTTATTAATTAGAAAAAAAAAAAAATAAACAAATATATAAACACAATTAAAATAAGGAGGATCTCCCGATCACTATATAAAATAAAAATAAAAAAAATAAAAATTAACAAAACAACAGACAAAAAACAAAAAAAAAGGGGTTTGGTCAATGTATGTGAAGTTGGCCCAAAAAGTAACCCAAAAAAATGCTATGGCAACACTTAATCTGTATTTTCGTGATATTTTAGTGTCAGCCCAAAAAACTATATCTATCATGACGCTATTTGCAAAGTCAGCCCAAAAAAAGTACTATCACGATAGTTGAAACTATCGTGATAAATATATGTATGTATGTATATTGAACTGTCAGCCCAAAAATAATTCTGACCCAAACCAAAGAAATTAATTTAAAATAATTCCAAAACTATAACTTAAAATTGAAAAATTTGCAGAAACATGTTTAATTTTATATAATGCAATTATTTAATAATATATTTAATTATGCATTACCAAAATCGAATAAATACAATTTTTTAATTTAAAATCTCAAGTACCTACCACATAGTTTTGTGGGTTGGCCATCACTCTAAATATGAAAGCGAACTAGCTGCTATTAGCGAGATGGTCATCATTCTAAGTATGATTTTCAATTAGGTCTCATCCATATCTTTATCATTGCAAGGTCTCAGCCGGATGTGATTGGGACCTCATAGCCATAATGGCCCATACAACCACTTCAAATATTTATTTATTTTTTCATACAATAAATTTCATGTAACTTAAGATTTTGGGGGTTGGTCATCATTCTAAGTATGATTTTTAATTAGGTCTGATCTATATATTTATCATTACAAGGTCTCAGCCGGATGTGATGGGGACCTCATAGCCATAATGGCCCATACAACCACTTCAAATATTTATTTATTTTTTCATACAAAACATCTGATATAACTTAAGATTTTGGGGGTTGGTCATCATTCTAAGTATGATTTTCAATTAGGTCTGATCTATATCTTTATCATTGCAAGGTCTCAGCCGGATGTGATTGGGACCTCATAGCCATAATGGCCCATACAACCACTTCAAATATTTATTTATTTTTTCATACAATAAATTTCATGTAACTTAAGATTTTGGGGGTTGGTCATCATTCTAAGTATGATTTTTAATTAGGTCTGATCTATATATTTATCATTACAAGGTCTCAGCCGGATGTGATGGGGACCTCATAGCCATAATGGCCCATACAACCACTTCAAATATTTATTTATTTTTTCATACAAAACATCTGATATAACTTAAGATTTTGGGGGTTGGTCATCATTCTAAGTATGATTTTCAATTAGGTCTGATCTATATCTTTATCATTGCAAGGTCTCAGCCGGATGTGATTGGGACCTCATAGCCATAATGGCCCATACAACCACTTCAAATATTTATTTATTTTTTCATACAATAAATTTCATGTAACTTAAGATTTTGGGGGTTGGTCATCATTCTAAGTATGATTTTTAATTAGGTCTGATCTATATATTTATCATTACAAGGTCTCAGCCGGATGTGATGGGGACCTCATAGCCATAATGGCCCATACAACCACTTCAAATATTTATTTATTTTTTCAGACAATAAATCTCATGTAACTTAAGATTTTGGGGGTTGGTCATCATTCTAAGTATGATTTTCAATTAGATCTGATCTCCATCTATATCCAATGACTCAGCTGGATGTGATGGGGACCTCATAGCCATAACGGCCATACAACCACTTCAAATATTTTTTTCATTTTTTCATTCAAAAAATCTCATGTAACTCAAAATGTTAGGGGTTGGTCATCATTCTAAGTATGATTTTTAATTAGGTCTGATCTATATATTTATCATTACAAGGTCTCAGCCGGATGTGATGGGGACCTCATAGCCATAATGGCCCATACAACCACTTCAAATATTTATTTATTTTTTCATACAATAAATTTCATGTAACTTAAGATTTTGGGGGTTGGTCATCATTCTAAGTATGATTTTTAATTAGGTCTGATCTATATATTTATCATTACAAGGTCTCAGCCGGATGTGATGGGGACCTCATAGCCATAATGGCCCATACAACCACTTCAAATATTTATTTATTTTTTCAGACAATAAATCTCATGTAACTTAAGATTTTGGGGGTTGGTCATCATTCTAAGTATGATTTTCAATTAGATCTGATCTCCATCTATATCCTTGCAATGACTCAGCTGGATGTGATGGGGACCTCATAGCCATAACGGCCATACAACCACTTCAAATATTTTTTTCATTTTTTCATTCAAAAAATCTCATGTAACTCAAAATGTTAGGGGTTGGTCATCATTCTAAGTATGATTTTTAATTAGGTCTGATCTATATATTTATCATTACAAGGTCTCAGCCGGATGTGATGGGGACCTCATAGCCATAATGGCCCATACAACCACTTCAAATATTTATTTATTTTTTCATACAATAAATTTCATGTAACTTAAGATTTTGGGGGTTGGTCATCATTCTAAGTATGATTTTTAATTAGGTCTGATCTATATATTTATCATTACAAGGTCTCAGCCGGATGTGATGGGGACCTCATAGCCATAATGGCCCATACAACCACTTCAAATATTTATTTATTTTTTCAGACAATAAATCTCATGTAACTTAAGATTTTGGGGGTTGGTCATCATTCTAAGTATGATTTTCAATTAGATCTGATCTCCATCTATATCCTTGCAATGACTCAGCTGGATGTGATGGGGACCTCATAGCCATAACGGCCATACAACCACTTCAAATATTTTTTTCATTTTTTCATTCAAAAAATCTCATGTAACTCAAAATGTTAGGGGTTGGTCATCATTCTAAGTATGATTTTTAATTAGGTCTGATTTATATATTTATCATTACAAGGTCTCAGCCGGATGTGATGGGGACCTCATAGCCATAATGGCCCATACAACCACTTCAAATATTTATTTATTTTTTCATACAATAAATTTCATGTAACTTAAGATTTTGGGGGTTGGTCATCATTCTAGGTATGATTTTCAGTTAGGTCTGATCTATATCTTTATCATTGCAAGGTCTATCAGCCGGATGTGATGGGGACCTCATAGCCATAATGGACCATACAACCACTTCAAATATTTATTTATTTTTTCATACAATAAATTTCATGTAACTTAAGATTTTGGGGGTTGGTCATCATTCTAAGTATGATTTTAAATTAGGTCTGATCTATATCTTTATCATTGCAAGGTCTATCAGCCGGATGTGATGGGGACCTCATAGCCATAATGGACCATACAACTGCTTCAAATATTTATTTATTTTTTCATACAAAACATCTGATATAACTTAAGATTTTGGGGGTTGGTCATCATTCTAAGTATGATTTTCAATTAGGTCTGATCTATATCTTTATCATTGCAAGGTATCAGCCGGATGTGATGGGACCACATAACTATAACAATGATACAACTATTTCAAATATTTATTCATTTATTTTTCATACAAAAAATATCTTAGAATGATGACCAACCCCTATCATTTTGAGTTACATGAGATTTTTTGTATGAAAAAATGAAAAAAATATTTGAAGTGGTTGTATGGCCGTTATGGCTATGTGGTCCCCATCACATCCAGCTGAGTCATTGCAAGGATATAGATAGAGATCAGGTCTAATTGAAAATCATACTTAGAATGATGACCAACCCCTAACATTTTGAGTTACATGAGATTTTTTGTATGAAAAAATGAATAAATATTTGAAGTGGTTGTATGGCCGTTATGGCTATGAGGTCCCCATCACATCCAGCTGAGTCATTGCAAGGATATAGATAGAGATCAGAACTAATTGAAAACCACATTTAGAATTATTATATTTATGTTTGTTCCCAAATCTTGAGATTCAAAATTTTAATTTAGAAAAATCTGTAATATTTATTTGATTTTGGTAATAAATGCATAATTAATTAAATTATTTAAATAATTGCTCGTACAGAATTAAACGTGTTAATATTTCTTTAATTTTAATCAAACTACAGTGTTGAAATTAATTTAAACTCTATTTTTATTTTGACAGCTTTGTTTTTAGGCTGATATTAAAGAATATAACTATTTAATAGTTTTTTTAGCTGTCAGAACTTTTTTTTGTTTTCTTTGGTACAAAACATTTTTTGGTTAACATTTGAAATACAATTATTACGGAAATTTATAAAATTCGATATATATTATAGCAGCTTAGCTTTCTCGTGTAATTTTGTATTGTGAATATTATTGGAAAGCAAAAAAAAAAATGAAAATTTTTATATAACATATTTCTATCGCGACAGTAAATTTTGTAACTTAGTGATTGCTATATAAATATTAAAGTATCCTTTATATATAAGGTATAGCCAGCGTTAAAAATTTTATTTTTTGGGATACAAATTTGGGCCAACTTCACAAAGGTGTTTGGTCATTGATAGTAAATAAGAATAGACAACGGAAAAAAACCAGAACCAAAAACATTGGCTTATGTATTCCTTTATGTTTGCACACGTGCAGATTAAACAAAGGAAATCTATTTACATAACATAATACACAAAAAAAAGGTGCTAATTAGATACAATTTTTTTTTGTATAAAAAGGAGATCAACTCGACCAAATATTCATTCTTTTCGATTTCGTTCAATAAGTGAAAAGCCTTCACAAGAAAAATAAAGTTTATTTTAAAAAAGTTTGTTTAAATAATTATAAAAAACGAACCACGCTTTATTGGTTCTTAGTTTTGTTCAAAGTTATTGTGAAAAATTGTAATTATACCTCTTTGTACGAGGTATTCTACGAAAACACAAAAATAAAAAAAATAAAAAATTAAAGAACAACGAAACAGTTGACATACCAAGCAATTCTACAGCTACATAAGTAGTTCTATATCAATATACAATATTCTAAAGTGGAGAATCCAGTCAGTCATCACGCAAAATTGCCGGAACCCGCAAGGACCATCTACGGAAACTTTATAAATAGAAGAAATCTATTTATTATTTTTTATTAGTTGTAAGTTTTTATTGTTAATTATTGTTATTATCATTATTTTGTTTTGAATTAATAAAACGTTATTTGTTGAATTTTATAAAAAGGAAAGAAAATTTTTGTGCATTTGATTATTTTTTATTTTTTTTTGTACTCCGACCTCGCTGAGTAAGATTAGCCGGCAAACTAACCGCCAAGTGCTACGTACCGTAACAACAGAATTACCATGAACCATGAAGACTACAACCACGAATTAAAAATAATAAAAGAAATAGCGAGCTGTGATGGCTACGACGAAAGTATGATTGAAAAAATGAATCATAAATTTATACAACACCAATATGCTAGATCACTCACTACATCGCCAATTGAAAAAGAGGAGAAAATCGTCAAATTTATACCAATAGAGTACGACAAATGGACAAACAATATCATCAAAAGT
The DNA here is from genome assembly GCA_963556165.1 of Tipula helvola. Taxonomy (NCBI): domain Eukaryota; kingdom Metazoa; phylum Arthropoda; class Insecta; order Diptera; family Tipulidae; genus Tipula; species Tipula helvola. The sequence continues at coordinate 92,559,074 of OY744482.1, forward strand.
ATATTCAGACAACACAAATACACATTAGCCTTTAGTTTAGAACGTCCAATAAAATTGAAAAACGTATAAACGCGCGAAACACAAACATTGAATGTCAAACGGGGGTATATAAATTAAACTGCAACGATTGTGATAAATTTTATATTGGCCAGACTGGCAGAAATTTTAAAACAAGGTTTACAGAACATGTTAAAGAAATTGGTAAACACAACATAAAATCCAATTTCGCACACCACTTGACGCATGAACAACATACCCAAGTATAACAAATCTTAACTCAGTTGTGAGTTCCATCATTTTTGGTAAGTTATACAGGAACTTGTTTGTATATAGGGAAATTAGTAAAAGATCGAAGGAAAAATGTTCATCAATTATTTTTTTCGTCAGCCATATTAGTTTATAAGAAACATTTGATGGGTACAGTAAGAATTATAGTTTAGTTATAAGTTATATTTTTGTGGTTTTAAATCATGAGTGTAAGTAATATGTTATATTAATTAAATAATTTTTATATTAATAATAAAATACTACAAAATATTTAATAAAAAGTTTAAATAATTTTCTTTTAAATTGTAGACTGCTCTTTGATGTTTCTGAAGTTCCCACATCTACACTTGGATATTCCCATGTCACTCGAAAACTACATAAGATAGGTAATCTTGGAGTTTAAGCTTACACGTTGTAGCTGATTATTTCTTAATAAGTAATAAATAAATAAAAAATAAATCTAAATATGTATGTTATTTTCATTGAATAAAAGAACCTTATCAATGTCTATGGAGATTTTGACAGTACCCAACAAGCCCAAGACCAATTTTGCCCAACAAACATGGTATTGAGTTCCATCCAGTTCCAGCTTTTCGCGACAAGTTTCATAGTGTTTCTTATAATAAAATGGAACTCAAGTGGAGCTTATTCTGAACTAAGTTTAGATTGAGTACTGGAAATTCGAGGTAAAAGGTTGAGGTAAAAATACTTGGGTAATTACACAAGTTACAGTGACAACTTACAAATACTACATCAAATTCCAAAAGGGGAAATTCTCAACCGGTTGGAAGAAATTGAGATTTACAAGCAAAGAAATAACCCTTTCCTGCTGAACGATAAAATGCCCCACAATGTCATTTTAGTACAAATAGACAGCAACAATCAAATTTAAATTAAAATATTTTTAAAAAATTGACAAAGAGCAAGTTGAGTCGAAACTAGTCTTTTTAAATAAAATTAAAAAAATTGTCACTATAAGAAAAAATAAAAAATTGTTTTATTCAGTTTTCCTTCAAAAAGGTACTACTTTGATCATCTGTGTATTTTAGTAAATCTGAAACTTTGCTGTACATTTGAATTTTTGCTTGATTTAAGGGTTGTATTTTCAAAATCTCATAATTATTTCCGATTATAATTCCTTGCAATATATTGAATGCAAACATGTAATTGCATTTTTTACCGAGAGACATAGGGATGCTTTCGCATACTCCTTCACCACTTTAGTTTTACTTTCGCGTCTCATACAGCTGATCAACTTCAGTGGACCTGAATACTCAATCAACCCAGGGTAGTGACAAATAAAATGATGTTTTGGTTTAAGATGTTGTTTAAAGACTTTAATATACAATGAATGATAATTTTTAATAAGGCTTTCAAGGCAAACTAAATCTACATATTTTACTAACCGCGTCTTTAAGTAGAAATTCTACGAGATCGTATAAACTTAAAACATATTTCCAAATCGGATCAACTTTAGAAATAAAGCCACCGACAATCACTGGGAAATATTTAAGGAAACAATATGATTCTCTCGCGGACATATGCAAATAAAACTTTTTGTATGATTCTCTTTTATGACATTCGGTCTATTTTGAAATTCAATTTCCCCATAATCAAATGTCTGGATTTTTCTATTTAGATCATTTAATGTAAAATAATTTTTATCGTAAATATAAATTTTAAGTACTCTTACTAGCCCATATTTTATCACACCCTCGTCATGCATTAAGTCGCAATACTAATTTTGAGTTACATGAAATGTCGAAATGGAGTTAAATTTTAAGCCACTTAGTTTAGAATCATTCAATAAAATGTCATTTTCATGACTTTGAATATTCCGTAATTGGTTTGGAGTTCGAGTTTAACAATGTGTTCGTATAAGAAATTGTTTGTTTCAATAAATCGGGTTTCTCAAAAAACATTTTTATTTGGTAAACAACTGGCATGAGCACGCAATCATAGTTAACATTTTCAAAAGCTGGGACACCTTTTACAAAAGTTTCTTTGATTTCACTGTGGATTAATAACTTCTGTGGAGTTTCAAAATTAATCTTTTCTTTTAACAATTTAATGGTTAAATACTCTGATTTTACGTTATCAAAAACACTAGAAATACAATCAAGAATATCAAAGAACGTGTTTTCATTGTCAGCTGGTGGCAATTCAGTAAATATAATATTTTTCAACAAATCAATTAAAACTCAAATTATATTGTCATTTAAACTCTGCACAATAGAATTTATAGTACTTGTCGTCATATTAGGTTTGGCGTATACATAGATCAAGAATGAATAATAATATTTTTTATCGTAATTCAGATTTTATTTTAACTATTTCATTAGCTTGTAATATATGTAAACCCGGTCTTTTTTGCTGGTTTGCTAACATTGAAGTAGTTGTGGGTTTGCGGGATCTATACTCGTTTGTTTCGGCATATTACGAGTATCAGCAATATTACAATGTAATAATTTAATTTCATTAATTACATGACCAGACACATGCCTTTTAAATGAGCTACGATTGCCAAAAAGTTGGCCACATTTTTGTTGATTACATTTTAAAGTATAGTTAGATTTAAGCAAATGTATATAAGAAAAATGAGTTAATAAATGACTTATTTCATTAAAGGTTTCGTCACATTTGAAACAAAAATACATTTTTATAAAAACTAAATAAAATTTGTCAAAAATTTCAGAATAAAACAAAATATGAATTAAATGAATAAATTAGGAAAGTTACTGTTTTAACTCTGATACAATATCAATTATATCAGGCGTCCGTCATATTACCGAATGTCGTATCAATACCGTAAAAATATTTTTGAATAAATGTTCAAACCTTTTGACATTGAATCGGATACTTCAATTTCAAAACAAAAAAAATTGTAAAACATATGTCTAAGCAATTCAAGAAATTGTCGAACTTATAAAATATGTCGTCGTACACCACAAAAAATTCTGGGTTATTTTGTATGAACTCGTACTATTATGGAACATAGCAGATCTCTAATTTCTGGTGTAAAGCGTGGAGAAATTTGCTCATTATACATAGTTAAAATTCGAGAGCCACTCTCAGTTTTAAAAAATGACGCAAGATCCTAAAACAAAGGGAAGTGTATTTTAGCTATGCAAAAATAATTAGTTTTACTGGCTTACAAATGAAATATTAGTAACAGTTTGTAATTCCAGCATAACTGATGAACTTGATGCCATTTGGTCGGCATTTTTCGCAATCCACGATACGATAGACGAGTTATTTGAAAGCGTTATATCGTCAGTGTCATAAGAAGTATTAGACAAATTCTGTAAATTGTAAATAAATAGATGTCAAATTATGTGTAAAAATCCGCAGCTATCACTGAGAGAAATCGTATTCTACTATTATGAAAAGTATATTCTCAAATACACAAATTCGAGATTGATGAAAATTTAAGAAAATAATGCGCGATTTTTAGAATCAATTGCATAAATTTAGACGAAACGGATAAAGTTTTACATAAATATGATTTTATAATTTGACACTTATTTGCTCTCTTTGATAGAATTTGAAAATACTTAAACCAAATCATTTATGCACTTTGGGGGATTATTATTTTTGATTTATGAATTGTATACTTCAATTCATATTTTTACAAAATGCAAGCAATTGTGTAATGTTTATTCTCAATTTTATTAAATATATTGCATTTAAATTAAGAAAATTGATTTTCTTGAAACATTATCACAAACAAAGGTTAGTTTTGAAGCATCTATTCTCAAATAAAATAAATCTAAGCTTGGTATTTGAGCAGATAATATAAAAATGCTAAAAATGGGATGTCAATAAGTGTGTTCAATTATATGTTTTGATTTTCCATTAGTTCGGATGACGGAAACATTCTCTTATAGGTATGTTAAAGGCTGTTTCTTAGGCAAACTAATAAATGGCCTAATTTAAATAAGCAACCAAGAAATATTTTGTGGCGATAAGCATTAACATCAAAAATTAAAAATGGGCAACATAAATAGTATTTTAGTAATAAAATAAAAAAAAATTGCAACTGATTAAATTTGTTGATAACTCATTATTGCTGTTTCTACTGGTTGACTCCAAAAATCTTTACTTCGATTCCAAAGCAATTGATTGTGTTCTCTTCCAATAGTTCCAACAATTCATGGTTCATAATTGTTGCCAATTAATTATGTTTTGTTCCAAAAACAAACTATTTTGTATATTGTATGATATAATAAGAAATTTTTGTTTAGTGAAATTTTTGTCGGTTTATTGCCACCCTTAAAATTGAGCACGTGCGAGTCACTGTGAAAATAATTTGAAATAACCGAGTGGGCTGGAAATGATTCAAATTATAATCCGTATGCGTTCTGAATAATACAGACCCCACTATTTTCTGCAAAGTCATTTGTTGGGTTTGAACTTTAAGGTTCATATAATAAATAAAACATTTTGTGAAAATTGTCCCTTACAAGGCCCTATACTCCTAACAAGATCATTTCTAATGAAAAAAAATACACTTAAAACAATTATTGAGATTTTATCCTGTGTTTTGAAATTACCAATTCAATGCATTAAAATGTAACAACAATTGCATACTGTAATGACTTCTCGATTTAGGTATAGGCTGAAATACAAATGCTTCAACTAAAACGCGTTTATTGTAATTCACAGTTACATAGTTTTGGTGTTAAGAAAAATACACCATCAAAATTAACGTGAATTGCAATAATCCTCAATTTGTGTATATTAGTTTATATTGAAGCACGGTTAAACCCAAACTAAATTTATAAATATGCAAGATAATTCTCAATTCTTGTATATCAATTTCAAAATCTGAATAATTCTACGATTCGTCAACATTTTTATTTAATTTTCATATTTGAAGAATAATATTGATGCTTTGCTTTGAGTATAATTGCTGTCACAATTTTGAGAATACTATTCATGAAAATAGTTTAAAATGGAAATAACATATACTTTTTTGTTTGGTTGTAACAAATCACTTACAACAACTTGAGACATTCGAACTCAACTCCGCAATCGGTTCAAAATTAGCCAAATGTTTTGTTTTGCTTTATTATTATCAGAAAATCCAAGGAAATGCTTCATTTTCTGTTGACTGGGTTGTTTAAGGGATAAGCAAGATAGTTTCTATCATATTAACAAAACCAATCTGTCAATGTTAGAAAAGAAATCCAGTGGAAATTGCAATTCCAGCGAGAATTAGTATTAATTTAATTTAGGTATGTAGGAACGTAATCTGTAATATTCAATTTTATTGAATTTTTGTTTCGACACTTGCGATGTATCTATGAAATGACAACTGGCAAAGGTAAAATATATTGACATTTATTGGTTGTACCTCAGTAAGCTTTTGTTATTAAATAAGTACAAAAGGTGCAGTAATAGAAGAAATAGAGCAGCAAACATGCGATGTTCATTTACGATTTATTTATAAAATGTTGCCCATCTATTTTCCACAAATTGACGCATTCTACATATTTAATACATAGTTCGGTTTCGGATGTACACTTGAAATTGAGTACTTGCGAAAGTGTCACGAAAGTGAATTGATTTAAATCTTATCTGCGTACATTCTGAATAATACTGGTCCTACTATTCTCTGTAAAGTCTATTGTTGTTAAAATTCCTTTACAAGGCCCTATACTCCTAATAAGATCATTTCTAATAAAACAAGACACTTAAAATAATTACCAAACTTAATTGCATTAAAGTGCAACTGCAATTACATAATGTCATGTAGACTAATATACAAATGCTTCATTGTAGACTATTACACACAATCTAAGCATTATTGTAATTCAAAGTTTATTTTGTTTTCAAATAGAATACAACATAAATATTACGTGTGAACTGTAAAAAGCCTCAATTTGTGTATATTAGTTTATATTGAAGCATCGTTAAACCCAAATTAAATTTGTAAATATGCAAGTTAATTCTCAATTCCTGTATATCAATTTCAAAATCTGAATAAATCTACGATTCGTCAACACTTTTATTTAATTTTCATAATAATTGAAGAATGATATTTATGATTTGAGCACAAATAATTACTTAACCAGATGAACAAGTTGCCTTGGAAAAAAATGTAGCTGAAGTAAAATATACAAATTTTATAGGGGAAATGTTTGTATCTCGAACGAAAGGCTATATACAATCGAATGAAAATTAATTATCTCTTTTCTTCCTTTGGCATTTAAATTAGGAAAAAAAATATTTCATGAATCTATAGAAATGAATCCAAGCAATCAAACAAATACAAAGTAATTTACTTTGTCTGTATGCTAAATTTGTATATTCGTATTTATCAAGCTTTGCTATTGGCTTTGCTGATGTACGAAAAAAATCAAAACCTAAACAATTTACAAGGGAAAAATAAAATTAAAATCTAGTTGTGCCTTCTGCGTTAGTATTTGTAATCTTTATGAATGAAAAAGGCGTAAGCTATTGGCGGATTGTTGTTGTTTATTTTAGATTTATGCGAATGTATAATAAAATCACCGAAAGAATACGTTGTTCATTTTCTTCTTTTACAAGAATATAATTGAAATTTTTAGAACGGCCTGCCTAAATGAAATAAAATCTTATACAAATGCAATATACATAAGTAAAATTGTGTGTATGTGAAAATACATTAGCGAATTTAATAAAAATTCGGTTTTAAAAATTTTGGTTCTACAAAATTTCGTTTTTTCAAAAATCATAAATTTACAAATCTCGGTTTACAAAATCTCGGTTTTTAAAAGCTCGATTTTCAAAATCTCGGTTCTAATCGCGGTTTCTATTTAGTTTTTCAAATTAAATTCCCCATTTTCCAGAATTTATAATTTTTGGTTATTTTCGTTTTGAAATTAGGGAGCATCTCAAAATCTCGGTTTTCAAAATCTCGATTTTAAAATATCTAAATATCTAATCTCGGTTTTTGAATCTGTTTATTTTAAAATTAAATTCTCCATTTTCCAGAATTTAATATTTTTGATTATTTTCGTTTTAAAGTGAAAATCCCCATTTTCCAGAATTTATAAAAACCGAGATTTTGTGGCATAATCGCAAAACTGATCTCAAAAGCTCGGTTTTGAAAAATTCATTTTTATTAATTCGGGCGGCTCAAATTAATAAAAATTTATTTTTCAAAACCGAGCTTTTGAGAACGGAGATTTTCAAAATCGAGATTTTAAAAACCGAGATTTAGAAAACTGAGATTTAAACACCGAGATTATGTAGCCAACCCATTTAATACAACTTTTGAAAAATTACCTAAGTAAATAACACAGAAAATAATAACATATTGTAATCATCTCTTTTGTACATAAAGCAAAAATGGTAAAATATTCTAAATAAATTTAGAAAGAAGTGAAGAGTGTAAATAGGATAAACCTATGTATATCATATTTCGAATATCTCTCTTCAACATATATAGATGCTAATTAATTTTACTATTTCTGAAATAATGGGACCTATCTAGATACCGCATTTTTGTTATTTTATTTGCAACTTTATTAATTGCGTAAAACTGAATAGGTTAAAAAAATTAGTTTTTCCTGAATTATCATGGTACTTAATGGTATGTTCCAGTAGTTTCATGGTCTATTCACGCACTAAGTAATTGATCCATCTCTTCCATATAACCTAAGTTCTTTACTTTAAAATATTATTGCGGTTAAATGTATATCTGTGTACAATTGACAAATTGTACCTCTATCACTCGCATCAAACCGCTTTAAAATACCAAGTTTTAATTCTAAAGTTATTGCTTTGCGTGCATTTTTCAGTTTAATTTATCCCCCGTATAATTTATTTTCGAGAGTCCCTGAAAGTCATGCACAAAGAAAATGAGAAAAAAATATTCTGTCCGAAATTGCGAGTATTTCATCTGTATATACCGGAACGTTGATCATACATTTGTCATGTCCGCAACTTCGAATATCTGTAAATCGAGCGTCCGTAAATCGAGGGACTAAGTACAAAAGTTTAGTTCATTTTATTTTTGATAATAATTATATTTGTTTTTCATTATCATCTTTGCTTGAATGACTTTAATTTTTTAATTTAAGGGAAAATCATAATCATTGATCAATCACAGGATTTTCTTATTGTTGTTGTTTCATTTATTTATGTGGGTTATTGACCTACCTATAATAAATACATTTTCAAATCAGGAAAATAATTCTCTGAATTTCCAAATCACACTTGCCGTAATGTTACGTAATTTCGTTGTAACCCTATTTCAATTTGTTGACGTTTTCAATTTTGGTGTTTAAAGAATTCATTTAAATAAACTGCTAAATAGTAATTGAGGATGACATTAGAATGCGGTTATTAATGTATCTATTTTATTATAGTGTGCATAAAATGCTCACGGTAAAGTTTTGTATTTTGTTTTAATTTTTATATATCTTTCCACTGGCGTTTTGTAGCTGCTTATATCGTTGATCATATATGAGCAATGGCCAAATATGACCAATTTAGAATTACTTATCTGATTATGGTGCAATTAGAATTGTATAGAAATGGGATTCTAAAATTATATTTAGAAGAAGTTCTGGAATATGGCCAATTTCAAGGAACATATTTCGGGTTGGGTACAGTTGCCCGTATGACAAAATACCGCATTACAAAATCCCGTATTCCAAAATCCCGTATTACAAAATCCCGTATCCCAAAATCCCGTATGCCAAAATCCCGTATTCTATCATGATACATCGGCTTAGGTTAGGTTAAAAATCGTGCGATTTTCAACCTAACCTAAGCCGGTGTATCATGATCATGATAGAATACGAGATATGTGGTCGTGTATGTGTGTGTGTGTGTGTGTGTGTGTATTTGTGTACGGGTCATAAAAAACAAAAAATTACAAGGGGAAGGAGCTTGGATCAGAAAAAAACATAAAGTTTACTCCAATAAAAAATAAAACTGATTTTTATAAAAGAACTAGCTGGAGTACTCGGCTATTCCCGGGAATAAAAAAATATTGTTTTATTTTATTTTAGCAAAGTAATAAACTTCAAATTTTTCATCTGTACCTATTAAAGCAAATACAATTAAATAATGATATTTTCGAAGTATAAAGAAATCGAAGTCCTTGAAGTAAATAAACGATGAAAACATTTTAGTAATAAAATATATTTAAATAAATAAGATTAAATGATGGTACCTAATGGATTGCTAACTTGGGACCATGCCACACATAATTAACTATAAGAGAAGCATTTAGATTCTAAATTTATTCCAGCTGTCTTCAGCGATTGTCCTTGTGCCTTATTGATGGTGATATCAAGCGCAATTCGAGCGGGATGTAGCTGTTTGAACTTAATTGGGGTGCCCGGCCAGGGGCCAGATCTTTCGAAAATACCACGAAAATCTGCTCTTAAGTAAAAGATGGTAATAAAATGTCAAAAAAATTTAACACCCTCGAAATTTTACGAACAATTTGTTTGGGTGCACCTAGATTCAGGGGCTGGTCCCCTTCGAAAATACTACGAAAACCTGGTAATTTTAGTATTACACCTTTATGCAAAAACTCAATTTGATTAGATGATCCATGTGGAAACGTATAAAACACATATGTACATACACAGATTTTCATTTTTATTAATATACATAGATTACGAATAATTTAGTTTAGAATTAAATACACCAATACCCCGATTTGCGACGATTCAAGTTGCGACGTTTCGTAAATGCGACGGTACATTTTTACTACCAAATTTCAGTTTGCGTCGCTTAAATTTTTTTGTGTCGTTACATAAATTTTTTTTTTTCTGGAAATGCATGAAGGTTATTCAGTTATATAGAACGTTTATCGGGGAATGTCACATTACTACATACATTTGATTATTTTGAAATTGGAATAAGCCACTTTTTCAAAAAATCAAGTTAATGATAACAAGAGATAAATGAGAGTATAATCTTTCTAACGGTAAATAATTTATTGTTAAAATAAAAAAAAATGAATCCCTAACACTTGTGCAATAAATAGGAAATTACAAAATCCCGTATAATTTTGGATTTATTGTTTTTCTATTCTTTCATTATCTCGTTTTAACAAAATATGGAAACGAACGGCTCATTTCATTGAGTTTTACTGCCCATGCAAGTGAATTGGCTGTGTATTCTAGTTTGTGTAGGAAATCTAAAAGGAATCTAAAAAATTAAATTAAATAAAAGACAATTAAAACATATAATTTATTTTAATAAATAGTAAAATAATCCACAATCAATATAAATATTTTTAATATGAATATGTAGTAATATTCGAATTGCGACGTTTCAGTTTGCGACGTTTCAATTTGCGACGCATTTTTATGGAACGTATTACCGTCGCAAAGTGAGGTATTGGTGTAATAATAAAAAAATTCACAAAATATAGTTACTGAAAACCAAAATTGCTTTTTAATTTGATTAATCCCGTAATCCCGTAAATAATTCATATTACAGGATTTTGAAATACGGGATTATGGAATACGGGATTTTGTAATAAGGTTTTTTTATGATCTACGGGATTTTGTTCATTCTGGATTTTGTAATACGGGCATTAGTACCGATCCCACATATTTCATCATAATCGGTTAAGAAATATCCGAGTTCTTACCTTAGATTTTTACTGTATATTCTCGGATTGTACATTTGTTCATTATAATTATTTAATATATAACAACACGAAAATGAAACAACTAATTCAGAAGCATAGTCTACTCTTATTTCTTAAGCAAAAAAAATTTGTTACGCGATCCTCTGGCAATGAGCTGCCGATTTACAAACCTGAAATACCTAAATAATACTCGTACATTTAATTCTGTTGTTGTGTTATCCATTAACAGGTAATCATAGAGGTGTTTGTATAGCGGCTTCACCTTCAACGGCTTGGCAAATGAAATGGCAAACCTATATTTGGAGTATGATATTATCCTATTTTAGCTTCATTAATTATAAATGCGCAATTTTGTGTAATTAATTGTTGTTGTTAATAACAGATTGTTTAAAATATCGAACATCAGAAAGTAAAATTGTCTGTTTGGAAAAAGTTAATTCATATTTGCTTAAATAAAATTTATATGAAGAACTATAATGAAGAAAATAATTGGTTGGTTATATTGATATTGAATGAATTAAGCGTTACACTTTTTCTTGGAATAAAATCGAAAATATTAAATTTTATTAATCCTGAATCCACACCAGCTTGTGGATGAATTTAATAAACCAATTTTTGCGGTTAATAGGTGCAGGTACAAATTGATCCAGCGATTGAAATAATAGTAAGACTCACTATAGAAAGTGTTTATCATATTGAGCAAAAATGTTCCTTTCATTAATTTCAAAATATGGCTTATCTGGCTGTTGTTTGCAGATATCTTGTTATTGCTAAATTCCACAGAATTATACAATGACTACAATAGGAAAAATATCGCGTCATTGATATAAAAAATTCAAAAGTACATTTTGAGTTTTTTTCTCTTGAAACTAAAGTCGAATTCTTTCAGGCTAAAAAAAAACTGATCTTGAGCAAATAAAACGGAACTCGCCATAGTAGAAAATAATTTAGTTCAGTTGTTTTTTGCTCGAGTTCCGTTTTTTTAGTCTGAAAGAACTCGATATAATTGTTTATTTTCAAAAAGGATCGTATTATGTGTAATTCTGTTCATGTGTGTAATAACTGAAAACCCCTAATAAAAACATTCTCGACACAATGATATTTTTTAAAGAAAGTCAGCTGATGTAGGTACCTTTCTTATAAATCATTTTATTTGTTTGTAAGTTTTGACGCGTTTTTGGTTCCCTCGAAATGAATTATCATCATCGAAAAGGATCATAGTAAGCTTAGACCTACTCTTATATCTGTTCCATTTACAAATGGAAATGTGGCAAAATATAGAAAGAGATAGATCCCATTATTTCAGAAATAGTAAAATAAATTAGAATCCATATTTTTCAATGAGATATTCGAACTATGATATAAGTACAGAGCTTCATCCTATTTACACTCTTTATTTCTAAATTTATTTAGAATATTTACTATGCTGGGTTGGGTACGAAATCTTGGTTTACAAAATCTTGGTTTTCAAAATCTTGTTTTTTATAAATTCGGGAAAATGGATATTTTAATATTAAAGTTTTCAAAAAACCAAGATTTTGGCTACGTCAAGATTTTGTCAACTAAGATTTCGAGACGCTCTCGTTTTTGCTTTATGTACAAAATAGATGTTTACAATATGTACATACGATATCTTATTATTTTTTTTGCTATTTACTTAGGTAATTTTCCAAAATTCATTTAGGATGCAAATCCTAAATTAAATCTGTTCAATCATATTCGTTCAATTTCGTTATCATTTCCTTATGAGCAATAAAATAATTATCTATTTTATTATTTTGTTTATCTAGCAGAAAACTGAGATTTAATCACCTAAATTATGTATTTAGGTGTTTAAATCTCAGTTTTCAAAACACCGGTTTTCTAAATCTAGGTTTTTAAAATCTCGATTTTGAAAATCTCCGTCCTCAAAAGCTCGGTTTTGAAAAAAAAAAATTTATTAATTTGAGCCGCCCGAATTAATAAAAATGAATTTTTCAAAACCGAGCTTTTGAGATCAGGTTTGCGATTATGTATCTTGTTGCGGTAGGCTATATTATCTCGGTTTTCAAAATCTCGGTTTTTATAAATTCTGGAAAATGGGGATTTTCACTTTAAAACGAAAATAATCAAAAATATTAAATTCTGGAAAATGGAGAATTTAATTTTAAAATAAACAGATTCAAAAACCGAGATTAGATATTTAGATATTTTAAAATCGAGATTTTGAAAACCGAGATTTTGAGATGCTCCCTAATTTCAAAACGAAAATAACCAAAAATTATAAATTCTGGAAAATGGGGAATTTAATTTGAAAAACTAAATAGAAACCGCGATTAGAACCGAGATTTTGAAAATCGAGCTTTTAAAAACCGAGATTTTGTAAACCGAGATTTGTAAATTTATGATTTTTGAAAAAACGAAATTTTGTAGAACCAAAATTTTTAAAACCGAATTTTTATTAAATTCGCTAATGTATTTTCACATACACACAATTTTACTTATGTATATTGCATTTGTATAAGATTTTATTTCATTTAGGCAGGCCGTTCTAAAAATTTCAATTATATTCTTGTAAAAGAAGAAAATGAACAACGTATTCTTTCGGTGATTTTATTATACATTCGCATAAATCTAAAATAAACAACAACAATCCGCCAATAGCTTACGCCTTTTTCATTCATAAAGATTACAAATACTAACGCAGAAGGCACAACTAGATTTTAATTTTATTTTTCCCTTGTAAATTGTTTAGGTTTTGATTTTTTTCGTACATCAGCAAAGCCAATAGCAAAGCTTGATAAATACGAATATACAAATTTAGCATACAGACAAAGTAAATTACTTTGTATTTGTTTGATTGCTTGGATTCATTTCTATAGATTCATGAAATATTTTTTTTCCTAATTTAAATGCCAAAGGAAGAAAAGAGATAATTAATTTTCATTCGATTGTATATAGCCTTTCGTTCGAGATACAAACATTTCCCCTATAAAATTTGTATATTTTACTTCAGCTACATTTTTTTCCAAGGCAACTTGTTCATCTGGTTAAGTAATTATTTGTGATTTGAGTATAGTTTTTGTCACAATTTTGAGTATATACTATTCAGGAAAATAGCGCTATAAGATAGGTATCCTATATTCCTTTCTAGCAGATGTTTTATCCTCAGTTTGTGTTCAAAATTTAAACAGTGCAGACGTGCGTGCGATTGCTGCATAAATTTAATTTCCGAAAATAAATTTTACGGATTGTGAAAAGTGAAAAGTATAAGTTTTATGTATTTCGAATTAGAGTGTTGTTTATGAAAAGTGTAAATAGGTTGTTTTATTAATTAAAGAAGTGTCTACTGCGGCATAATTTTTTTAATGTTGAACTACTTCTCCAAAAATTTCATTATCATTAATATTTGTCGTATTTCCATGAGAAAAATGAATTCAAATTATTTTTGAATTATTTTTCTCATGGAAACAAGTCGCGAATTATTTTTTCGAATTGAAATAAAACAACAAGTAGAAAGACCAAGTTGGCGTCTGGTGTTGGGTGGTATAGTTAAAATTAGGAATGAATTAAATAATTCAAACTTTTAGTTTGAATTATTTAATTCGTATCGCGAGCAATTGTTGTTGTAAAATTCTCATGGAATAATTAGGTTTTTTCAACGTTTCTGGAAACATGGAATGGGAAAAATATATTATTATCTTTATTTAACAGCCAAAGCCCACCGAAACTTACTGATGAAGCACGACAATATCTTGTCGATGAAATAATTCAGGAATTCATGTCAAAAGCACCTGTATGGAAATTGTCGACTTTAAAAAAAAATACTAAAAATATTACAATCACTTTTACATCAGAAGAAAGTCTAAGTTGTCTGATTCAATAGATCTTCAAAAGCAAAATTCAAGCGAAGGATGAATAACAGCAAATCCTTATTTTTACATATTTTTCATTCATACATTTTTTTAATAAAGCGTAAAGGATATTGCAAAACCATTTTCCTCGTATGAAGTTACGGATCCTATATCGCAGTATCAATATTGTTATTATTAAAATTATTCATTATCCGTTTTATTTACCTTAGGAATATTTATTTAACCTGCCTTCTAAGACATAGAAATATGCGTCTGGATGCTTGTATAATAAATACAGGAATTTTTCCAGACGTCTAAGGAATAGAGGAATATTTACCAGCCGAAAACACCGAAGCAGCTCAAAATCTTCAGGAAAAACTACTAACTAGTTCTTAGTCTTGATAAACCGTTGTGTATAATATTAATGAATGTGCATTTCATTAACAGATGAAAGCAGCGAAAGCCATGATGTGGTGACTTTAAATGAGAACTTTCTAGCTAACAAAAGCTGGCGCAACTGTTTTCACGAACCATGGGAAGCGGTCAAGCTTTTTCGGTAGGCTGCATGAATTAAACTCCATAGGGACTACAACAGGATTCGTCAAATGGTTTCAAAATGGTAAGTTCGGAATATTGTTTTCGACAGAATTAAAAGTTATTTTTATATAACCTGTTTATTTAAGGTATATAGACTTTGAAAATGAATTTCCTGAACAAAGTAACTTATGAGTAAGGCAGTGACAACAATTCCGTGAAATAGCAGATCAATTCCTCCAACGACATATTGAAGACATCAAAGTAAAGAAGGATGCATCGATATTAAGAGCATCTACGACATAGGTAAAATAAATTAAATTAAAACGTTAAATATGTATTTTATTTACTTAATTTGAGATTTGCTGGAATTGATAATATTCTCGAATTGTGCATTTCATTCTCAAAACAAGAATTACCGACTGAGCAAAATTCATTCATGATAGGCTTAATTCAAATTAAACATTTTATAAACTGTGAATTTCAGTCTTGAAGTGATACCAATCTCCTTCTCAAATGAAACCTTACACGCTCAAATTTTTTCATGTTTTATGAATATTTGCATCAATAGGAATGTAGTTATACTTATTTCATGTGTAGTTCTAAAAAATATCAAGAAAACATGATTTGAATTAGAGAAAAATCTTACTTATTCTGAGAAAGATTGATAAAAAACATTAACAATTTTAGAGTACACTACTCTTCGATTAAGAATATTATGTTCTTAAACAAAGGAAATCAAAACACAATGCGATTTTAAATTTGAAAAAAAATGTTAACAATTTTTTAGTTTTAGCTTTATCATTTCGAGAATTGTACAGTTGATAGAAGAAAGCTAGTTGGCTTGAAATATACATTAAGTTCTTAATTTCATTATTTCTCAAAATTATAAATCATCATCGCTTTATTCTAAATTTAAGCAAAATTTCGCTTAGCGCATATTGAAGCAGCTTTATTGCATACATTTATACATTTACTGTATAAAATGAGTAGTCTTTTTTTTCAGTGTACATCATACTAACTTGTTGTTTTTTCCATTCAACAAATTTTGCCCGAAATAAGGCTAGATTACCCAAATCAATGTCAAAAATTTTTTGAAATTCTACTTCAGTTAGGTATGTGAAATTTACCATAGTAATATTATACTCTTTAAAAAAATAAAAAATCTTGCTGACTAATTTTCAGAAATATTTACAAGTATGTACTTTGCATTTTAACCAACAGCTCCTCCATGTCCCAGCTTTTCAGTAGCTCTTTTAGTCCATCGCCTTGGGTTGAATTATATCATCCATTTCTGCAAATATCAGACAACCGTGGCATTTATTTATATAGCAAAATAAACCAGGAACTAGGACACACACATATACACAGGACGCATAAATTCACATTTTATTTAGGTACTCCGCTTAACACATTTATTAGATAGATACACATTCATTTGTGCTAAATTAATTTTCTGACATCATATACCTACTTGTTCAGTAAAATCGGTTATAAATGTATTATATTTTACGTTACAAAATTTCGGATCTAATACTGTAGACAGACACAAACCGGATAATCGCGAATTCTAAATTATTAAAAGCTTTTTGCCTGTCTATCATTATACGATTTTCACAAAAACAGTGTTATTTCGTTTTCAGAACGCGATTTTTGACAATCTGGATAAAGAAAATCGCGATAAATGTATGTCTGTCTATGATATAACGGGCTGAATAACTAATTATTGTAACCGTTGAGTTAATACAGCGTAAACAATGTAAATAAACCTATTTTAGGTATGGTAGAAGAGGCAAATTTTAAAATCTTAGTTTATTTTTTTTTTGATTTTTTTAAATAAGTGAAGTACATACATATACCAAAAAGTGCGAAAAATATACTCTAGCAATATTTTAACTAATAAAGAAATCTCAACAAATCCATTTTTGTACAGTAACACGACACTATCACCGAACCTAAACTAAATTTATTATAGAACTATTAACTCTTGTACTACTTCCAGTAATTAAAATCTAAATAAATCATGTACAACCTAAATTTATTGTACGTTAAACGCAAGCAAGAGTATTTTGCAAAACCTACAATGTACAAATTCACAACATCAATCAGTTAACAAAATCGAAACGGAGTAGTTTCCAATAATTTTAAAAATCTTAAACAATCGAAATCTTAAAAAAATCGATTTCTACGATCTATATTGCACTTAGCCTTTATTTGTTGTAAAACTGTGAAGCATAATAAAACCTATAGCCGCACAATATCGATAATCAAAATTTTAACAAATCAGTCGGCACTATAGAATGCAATACCGGAATACGAATTTCTTGAATTCCGGAATCTAAGTCATTTTTTGACTCCTTTTCGATTCCGGAATACCTGCTGAATTTGTTATTTATTATGAACATTTCAAAATAATTAAAAAGTGTTAATGCTTTTCTTAGTTTATTCTATATTTTTTGGTATTGCTGTTCGGATTGTCCTGTCCTTTGATGAATGGACCTCTTCACGAAACAGACGGTATTTGAATGTCAATGCTCATGTAGTAGAAAAGTCATAGAACTTGGGATTAGTCCGGATTTGTGGATTCTTAGCCACCGTGAATTGTATGTATTGTTAGAAAAAGAGTTCAAAGAATATGAAATCGACCTAAATGCAGATATAATTTCCATAACTAAGGATGGGGCATAATACAAAATGTGATCAATAATTCTGTTTTGCTCGCACGCGATTCGTCTCACAGCCACGAATGTGCTTTACTGCCAACGAGCTGTTTTCCCTAATTTTCATACAAATACGACAGATATCGCGCTAGATGATGATACTATAGCGAAGATGAAGAAGACTATATTGATGATACCAGGAATGACCGTGGACTTTCCACCGATACGGACGAGGATTTGCCGGATAGAACTAACACAGAAACAGACGGAGACGAATTTAGAATATTTAATCTGATTGAACCGTCAAATCAGGAATACATTTTTTGGAGGAAGACGGTTCCCGAGGAACTATTTTGCAAGCTGCTTACTGACATTTACTAACCATACCAGATACCATCTACCAGTGTGGATTAGGTTAGGAATAGGCGTTTTTCATTTCTGGCAATTTCCGCGCCAAAGAACGATCACGATAAGGCGATGCGGCTCTTATACCCGAGATAGACTGCGGTTTAATAAATCCGATTTAGCTAAACTCGTTCAAGTAATCTATGCAATCAAGGTTGATATACTGCGACTAAACTCGAAAATTCGTGTCAGGGGTATAAGCGACCTACATAGGCTTTTTAAAAGCTATTTTGGCGGTAATAAGTAATAAGCAATAAGCAACAGTTAAGTAATAAATTAAAAAGACTGTTTATTTACATAAATTTTATGTATTTTGATCAATGTTAATTATTTTTAATGAATTCTTGAATACAATTTTTTTTTCATATTTTAAGTTTTTTTTCTCAATACCGGAATATTCCGGAATCGTAAATTCAACGAAAATTGCAATCCCTAGTCGGCACAATAATAAGTAATGTTTGTTGCAAATCAAATACAAAAACTAACTAGCTAAAACTACATCAAAAGATAAAACAAATTAAATTTTATTTTATTAATTTTAATATTATACATACTTATAATTACACTCACTTTACTGACACATATTGATTGATTCATTATTATATCCTATTCAAAACATTTGTAGAAAGAACTGTGAGTTTATTTGGATTGCATGTAAAAGAATCCTTAACTGGAGAATTCTATACATCAACGAAGAATTCTGCAACGAGTACCGGACACCTATACATAGACTATTTAGATTGCAATAACCTTTGTCTAATAAAGCTTTTTGTTAATTATCTAAATTAAAAATTTTATTTTCTACAAAATGTAAAACATCCGAATACGTCCGAATTATCGGCATATAACTAAACTTTTGGCCATCTTACTTACACGCATTATAGCCAGAGAGTTTAAACAGCTATTAATGTGCTGAAAATTTTTACAATACACCGAATCTGAATGGAAAACTTAACGAGCGCCATATTTGGAAATCGATCATTCTTAAAAGATCACAGTTTATGCTAATCCCAATTTATTCCCCTTTTTTAAAAATAAAACACTTCATTTATTTAGTTACGCTTTTTTCCAAAACAATTGAGTAATAAGATGTCAAGTCAAGTCGATGTTGCTTGCTCGATGTCCGTAAGTCCGAGTTTGACATGATTTTTGGTTGTAATAAAGTTGAGTTTTTAAGCTCTTACAAATTGTGCTAATTACAAAATGTACTAAGTACGTGTCCGAAGTTTGTAATAATTTTGACGTGAGTGAAATAATTTTCTCTTCCATATTTTGTAATAAGTTCATTTGCGTCCGAAATCCGAATACTGATATAATTTTGACAGATAATGGTTGTAGAATAATATAATAAAACCCCAATAATAGTTATTTACGTCACAAGGGCGGTAAATGAGTTGTTACAGTACGAGTTCGACGTTTATGGACGAGGCGACGAAGGAGCCGAGTCCAGAATTTTGAACGAGTACTGTAACGATCATTTAACGTACGTGTAACGTACAACGTTTTATTTCATACAATATGGGACATTAATTCGATTTTTTCATTTAAAATTAAATTTTAAAGTAAAAACATGAGTTTGAAATTTAGAGAAAATCAATCCAAATGATTTTCAAATTATCAAGTTACCCTAGTTATTTTTTGTTTGTTTGGTTTTACAGTCTACTCTACTGTAATAGCTCGTTTTCCGGATACTTTTGTTCTCTGACGTAATGATTCATTTCCCGGACTGAAATCAATCACGTAAACATTGATTTTCGGTATGGTATGAAATAAAGAAATCTACGAATCACCTGCATAGTATTTATCATAAAAATTAATGAAATTTTAGGCGCGCTAAACGAAAGTTTAGCACTTTTAAACAAATAAAATTGTTAGTTGATCAAAAATATTTACTGTAATGGCAATGAATTTAGGAATTAAGTACATATGTACTTATGTAAGATAAAATTAGGGCTTGCTGGTAATATTATTTATACAATATTACACAATTTTTGGTGCAGTACAAAAACGATTAAAAAGGACAGAATAAAGGTACGCATGATCACTTTTACCAACGATTATAAATTTATTGGTCGTAAATTTAATTTGAATTTATAGTTTTGATGCCCATGCATTTGAAGAATTGTCCAGATATTTTTTTATTGATCTTGATGTCACCCCTCCCGCTGATTTTATTTTAAACGGGACATTAGTGGAATTGCTCCTTATGCTAGTTCAGGTTTGATGAAGTTCTTGTTGCCTTCCGTGTCGTTTAAAAATTTGATGGTGTTGTGTTTTGTTGTTTTGTACTCTAGATATGGTATAGTGCGAGGCTTTCATCATAAAATTTAGCTCTGAATTTATTTCTTCAGGTTCGTTTTCGAATATCTCGATATCGTATTTTCGTCGATTAGTTGATTATATTCCTCTTCTTTTTCTTGCGTCTCCAAGTGATAAATTGATTTGGTGCTTTTGGGATTCCTCGCAGCTGGAGTGTTTTTTTTTTTTTGATGTCTGATTATTCTGTTATGCTGTTAATGTCAGCTTCATGTAATTTACCCATTTAGTTTGAATTGACGCATCAAGCTCCATTGGCACTGCGGGTTTCGGATAAGTTAGTATAGGTGGTATTTGGTAATTCGGGTTTTGATTATTGTATGCGGTATTTGATTGTTATAATGTTGATTATTGTAGACTATTTCTCCGTTGCAGTGGTATAAAATTGTTGGTTGTTTATTCGTGGATTTTGTGAAGAACATTGGTTGATTGGAGTTGTTGCCGAGTTATAAATTTCTGGATTTTGTGGGTTGATATAAGAAAATTGGTTGATTGGAGCTGTTACGGAATTATTTACGTTCTTTTGAAGACTTGCCAAATTTCTGAAATTCATGTTTTGAATTTTAAGGCAGGATCCATAGGCCTCTGGAAGCGTGGTCGGTTTTTGGATGATTATAGCATTCTTGACAGCTCTCCATTTAACCCTCTGAAGAAAAAGTCCAAACCTCGAGTTCTGTAGCTTTCGGCTAGAACATTGATGCTTTCCCTCGAATAATGCTCTGTTTTGATCATGTTTATTATCAACGAGAACTGATGTTTCACATTAGCGTAAAAGTCATCAATCATCATATTCCTTTGTGCGAGTATTCTTAATTGGTGTTCTAAAGTTCAGAGATCTGCCTTATCCATGTATTGGAGCGAAAGCCTTTTTTTATCGATGGCCACGCATCGTCGAAGATGTTATATGATATTAAGGCCGCATCGGCGTTTCCTCTAATTTTCTGACGTATGTGTTGCATTATTGCTCTATATAGTGGTTTGTCACTGACAATATTGAAGTCTCGTAGAATGATTTCGACATTGTGAAACCAAGAAATATATTTGGTATGATTTCTTTCGAATTGTGTAACCATTTACATGTACCGATATTGTATATATAGTGTAAATAGTTCCTTAAATGTATATAGGGTATTACTTGCAACCTGGCTTCGGTAAGTAAACTCCTGATCAAAATTAACTTATATTTAAAAGAAAATTAAAAATCTATTTTAATTCGGGATTTAATCATTAAATAAAGATAAATAACCATAAAAAAATTGTAAAAGAAGGAAAACAGATTTCCAGTATATTTTTTTTGTTAGTGATGCCATAGGCACCTTTCGATTGGCATTATTTGCATATGGTGTGATATCCAGGTCGGGATATCTATGTGTATATATATATATATGAGTATATAAACAATGATTATAAAAATCGAAATTATTATTGTATAAAATAAACGAATAATAAATAAAAAAAAAAAAAAGAGAAAAACAAAAATATTTAAAACGATATATATGTATATATATATATATATATATCTATAACAATTTGTGGAAATCTAATCAAATTAGATTGTATAATTAGTGCATAGATAATTCAAATGTTAATAAATTTTATCAAAAGAAAAGATGATATATTTTGGTGTTGTTATTGAATAACCATCTTTCTTGTTCCGGAACGTAAACAACAAAAAAAAGTTTACCACATACCACCCTGGATTATATTTATAACTGGCTTCGAATCCTGATAATGCAGCGGGTTACTTGGGTATATTGCGGAGTACCATAATGGGATGTATATTACCTATTCCTGGCTACATGACCCGGTTGATGTTGCTATTCTGAATACCTGGTCTAAGTACATTGGAGTGTGCTAAGTATTATTAATTTAGCTTCGTGATCGTGTTGGGGGTATCTATAGAAGACTAACAACAAAAGTAAATATTTCTATAATTTTACTACATAACAAATTACATTTTTTTTTGCTGTAAATATTGTAAATGATCTTGTTTGTGTACATATATATATATATATATATATATATATATATATATATATATATATATATATATATATATATATATATATATATATATATATCTAAAGAATGAGCATGTGTATTACGGAGTAGTGTGTGGGGATTAGAGGTGTGGGTGTGTGGAGTCATCTAGATGACGGCTAGTTCCCCAATATGTAAGTAAAATATATTTTAATGTTGCCTTACCGAGCGTTTGTGATCCCACGACCAAACAATACCAATCCCTCGCCGAACTAGCTAGCCGGCACATTGATTAGGCTCGAGGCAGTAAGGTAACAATTGTTGCAATTCCTTTACTCCATCTGGTAATTTACTAATATCTTTAAGATCCTGTACGTTTTGTGAGGTTACGAATTTCGTTGTGTTTGTCGTCGTTGCTGTAACTATGGGTCTTTCTAGTATCATGAGTCTCCACTCTATTTATTTTTTTTTTTTTGAGAACTCAATTTGGGCATTTAGCGCTCTGGTTAATTTGGTTAATGCATCATGGATTTGATCGAACTGTGTCATTATGATGTTTCACTTTTTATTATTTTTAATTTGTAATTTTGTTAGTTGTTATTAACTTTTGTCTTACATTAAGATTAAGCCGATTTTCATAACGTATCTGTGGATTAGTGTTGCCACAGAGGTCTTTATAGTACAAAACCGGTTTTTGTACACTCGGAACCCGTTCGTGTGTGTCTTCTGTGCAAGGATTTTGTTCAAAAAATGAGACTTGAGAGTTGCAATTTTAATCGGCGTACTAGATGTACGATAATAATAAAATTAAACCAAATAAACATAATATTTACCGTTCTATATCTAGTACGTACACGAAAATTGCAACTCTCAAGTCTCATTTTTTGAACAAAATCCTTGCACTGAATAACTGTTGAATATGCTGTATTTCTCCCGTTTAGCGATGTTGCGTTGATAGTTGTAACCCGCTTACTAATGGTACAAATTTTATCACGATTTGTATATTCAGTTTCACTACTTCAGTGGAACAGCTTCAGCTACATATTATAATGTCGTTGATATTTCCATCATTAATTAATATGTCATAAAATGTCAATAAAACGTCACAGAAATGTCAATGTCATAGGCCTGTATTAGACTATAAAAGATCTTTGACAAAGATATTTTATAAAATATATTTGTCAAAGACTTTTGATAGTGTAATATGCATATTTTATAAATTTTTTTGTTTTATCAAATTTCTTTTATTATATTTAGCTTCTTGCGGCTAAATATGATAAAAGATTATGACGTTGCATAATTAATATTGATTTTAAAAAATCGTATTTTATAGTAAAAATGGCGGAAAATAAATTTAATTGGAGTGATTCAATAACCAATGTTTAATAAGAGAGTATGAAGCAAATGCATTTTTATATAATACAAAAGCCTAGAGTATAAAAATAGGAGAATTTCCACTTTTTTCCGGAAAATTTCATGAAAAAAATGATAAAATCTTTGACGTAGTGTAATATAGCAAAATATTTGTTAAAAGTTCTTTTATAAAATAAAATGCATGAAAATGTTTTATCAAATATCTTTGACAAAGATCTTTTATAGTCTAATACAGGCCATAGAAACGGGAAAATCTTGCTATATTTAAAAGCTCACTAGATATAATTATTTTTAAATGTTGACGATAATATTTGCCACCAGCAAAGTATTTTAGAAAAATTTAGAAATTTAAATTTCGTATTACACGGTAATCTATTCATTTTATCTTAAAGACACCTAGGGAACAATTGTTGGAATTTGCAAGGTGTATTAACTGAACTCAACATTACCTCGGTAAACAGATACACAAATTTATATTACTCATTTTTGTCAAAAAGACCCTCACGCAATGCTTCAATCGACTTCAAATTTTGTGTTACAAGTAGATGATGAATTGTTAAATTTATCATCAACACAACAAAAAAATCGTCGGTCCCGTTTTTGAGAAAATCTGTTTGGCAGTTTTCTCTTCCACTGCAACCCCCTCTATTCTATACTCGAATGGACCTAAAAGTTAACACAAACTGCTTATTACTAAAATCTATCTTTGAACAAAATTTCGACCAAAACTATCAATATTTGTGAGAATGGGAGGCAAAACAAAAATAATAAAAATGTGCGAGGTCCTGGTAACCTAATTCGTCGAGAAATGTGAAAATCTGGACAAACAATTTTTTCGCGATTACAATACTTACCCAATATAACTTCGTTATAGTGGGAAAAGTAAAAACTACAAACAAACAAATAAACGTTGACACAAATAATTTGTTTAGCTGTTCATTTATATATGTCTCGTCATTATGGGTTCCAGGTTGAAGTTAAAATTTGTATCACATCAAATTGGGGCGTTTATCAGCCAAATTTGAAAAACCATAAAAAGTGCTTTAGATAAGTCACCTGATATATTTATCTGTGCTACTACACTCAGATCATGAAACCACAGTTCATCAAAGGAAATAAAAACGAACCAGCAGCGCAGCTCACAGAATTTGGATGGGTCATTTTAGGAAGAATATCAACACCAAGCAGGACGACAAATGTAAAATATAACTCACATGTCACATCAACTGAGATAGATGAACAATCAAAAAAATTTGGGAATTTGAAGAACTAAGCATCTCCTACGAATTCTTACAAAACCAGAAGAGTATGAGGAATTTTTTCATAAAACACACAAGTGGCTGAAAGATGGACGCTACGAAATACGTATCCCATTCCAGAAGGATCCAACTACGTATTTGGGAGATTCCAAACGTATGGCAATAGCAAGATTCCTTCAAGTCGAAAGAAGATTGTCAAGAGAACCAGATCTCAGAGAAGGTTATACAAACTATGCAGGAAAGGATAATAGATGAGGAAGAATCAGCTGCAATATATTACCTTCCACATCACGCAATAATGAAGTCAGACAGCATGACTACGAAATTAATAGTCGTGTTCGATGGGTATCTACTCCAAGTACGTTCCATTGGGTATCTACTCGCAAATACTTCCAAGTAGCAAATTTTGCCGATTGGAGTACGGCTATGGTATAATCGATTACGGTTGCAGAATAATTCCGATATTTATGTATATAAAAATCAGCATCTACGTTTCCTGTATATCCATAGGTAGATGCAATTGTATGTAGAATTTAAACGTGTCGCATTGGCTGCATACTGCAGCTAAATGCGTGCTAAGAACAGTGGTCCAACCGGAACCATTCCAATAATAAATTAAATTACATTTTTAAGAATATTTCCTATTTGGGCTATGCCCAAGCAAAATTATATCATTTAACCACGCCAAATATACTTGTGCCATATAATTGCCAACATATCCCTGAATATCTACTACAGTAGTTATCTAATCACCTTCTGCCAGTAAAGACCAATCTCCGAGACAGAGATCTGTTTGTCACTACTAACTCAATTTGTTTTATAATTAGCAGACGAAGAAAATGAGCCCATTTGGTGAATTCAAATTTTTGTAATTATACGGTTGGTTCGTTCAATGGAACTTCATTAACGAAACGTAACAAGCTCATGCATGTTGATAATAGCTGAAAGTTAAATAAAACGTTAGTATGAACTGTTTTTATAATTGTGCACCATTGTACAAAAAATTTTAATATTTTTTCCACATTCTTTCGATTTTTATATTTGACAAAATTATTGACACAAATGGTCTGATTCATAGCTATCGGAAAAATATTTACTCATTATGGCAATATTATTATGTTGTCAATAAATAAGTATGAAGAACGACTATTGACGTGTTCCAGATGTTTTATCATCCAATGTGACCTCTTTTAGATAAATATTAAGAAATTTGCACGATATGAACGAGTGCCAAATTTACAAATTTATTTCTTACCTTACACCGCATACAAAAACATTTACATTACATTTTGCCACTTGTCGAAATAAACTATTCAGCTTATTACAATAATAAGAATTGAATATTGAATCATCTAACCACCGTGTATACACCCTGCGCCATTGAAATGATCGGTTTGAATTTTTAAAGTAAATTTTGAAAATACCGCCGTTTGCTTCAAAAGTTGATGGTAAAAATTATAGATTTTGATTATCAAGACAATTTTTACACTATTCCAAATATATTCAAATAAACAGAACGGTGATCCGCCAGTTTAGACTTACATAACTTCGGATAAGGAATATTTCCGCCCTATATCGTAAGATCGTAACAATTTGGCAGGTCTTTACAGTGTTTTTAACAAAGTTATTTCAATTTAAAAATAGTTTGTTGTTGATAATGGTAATCGTTATTCAAAATAAGGATTAACAGAAATAAAATAATTCATCTCAATCAAAATAATTTAAGAGAAATTGCACTTTTTAAAATCAATAATTAATGACCTCGCCCTTGGCTTTTATGATGGCCTTAATCCGGATCGGCATTGAATTGTAAAGTTTGGTTTGTCATTTATTCAAACCAGACTGTTTCTATAAGTTTTTTCCGTTCTTTGGCACTTTTCAGCTTGTATATGTTGACCTTTTTTCCCATGAAAGACCAAATATTATCAACATTATTGAGATCAGGACTATTTCCTGTCCAGGCGAACGGCTGAATCCCCAACCTATTTTTAAATTCGGCTACCTACAAAAAATAAACGTTAAAATTAAGCATTCTTACGTCACAAATAACGTCAATACGGAGTTGAATCGTCGTGGAAGAATGGAATACCGATGTATTGAGTCGGGTCCTCAATAGTCACGACGCAGGTTGTGATAATTTTTTTATATTTTTCTCCATTTACTGAACCATCCAGTAGGCGTAGTGATCAAACAAAGGCTGTTATGGCTCCTCAGAACATAACATATGGTGAATGCTTTACTGTCTGCGATATACATTCTGTTAAATACCTTTTGCCTTTTCGTTGCCGATCACTTTTCCTTACTTAGGGTCCAAATTTATTGAACTTGGATTCATCCGAGAATATGAACCAATGCCAGTCCTCAGGCATTTAGTTTTCTTATTCTATTGCGAATTTGAGGCTAGCAGCTCCCATTTTTGCTGTTAGTAATGTTTTTCTCGCAGGTCGACAAGCATAGAGACCAAGTTCGTTTAGTATTCTTTTAATAGTATTGTAGGAACTGAAATAGTGTCGGTTGTTGCTATTAGAAGCTAACTTCTCAGCTCCAAAACCGTAGCACACATTTGCTTAAGCGCCAAATTTCTGAAATTCGATCTGTTGATTTTCTTCTTTGCATCAGAGCCGACTTGTCTTGGAACCGTTTGATTTTCGGAATAGTGCCTTTAAACTTTTTAATTGATGTTTGGCTACACTAAATTACTCTTGCCATTTGTGAATGTGTGTACTTTTTTGCTTTTAGTTGCAAAATTTTGGCTTTTTCGTGTAAGTGGCAGGATGTAAGTGTTTATATACAAAAATAATTTGCCGAAATAGCAAAAGTTATATGAAACAATTTGTA
Source organism: Tipula helvola (assembly GCA_963556165.1). Taxonomy (NCBI): domain Eukaryota; kingdom Metazoa; phylum Arthropoda; class Insecta; order Diptera; family Tipulidae; genus Tipula; species Tipula helvola. Next base: position 92,587,146 of record OY744482.1, read on the forward strand.
TAAATCAGAAATTGGATTCTATGTCGGTAAATAACTTAGTTGACAATTATTGCATCGATAGTTATTGTAGTTGTAACATGCCATGATTAGTGCAATGTATCTGGTTTGCATTATAAGCGTAATTTATGTTTGAATCTGTGATTGAACATCCTGCGGAGCCGACAGAGTTGGAGATCTCGGCCGTGGAATTTGTTGTTGCGAGATAGCGTCCCTTAAAGATGGTTGTCGTTTTTTCCACCTTTGGCAGAAGTATAGCCCAATTATGAATATTCTGACAGACAATAGCATGTATATTAATACATAATGATGGGTATGATGTCCGAAACTTGGTGCATCTATTGATTCTGGCAAGGCTGCCCGGGGAAAGAAATAAAAAATTTTTTTTTTGTTTCCTTCCGCAGAGAGAGATTAAAGAAGGGGACGAAAAATGATTTTTTTTTTCATTAGCTACTGCTAGTGGTGAATCACAGCCAGTTCTTGATTATACAAATGCTCTTCTTTCCTATCTTGGCAAAATAATGCGAATACTGTTATATATTGCACCCGGACTCTCTCAAGCTCTTTACCTTGGTAGAGACTTTTGGGATGCTTTCCGTCTTGTGCCTATGATCATCCAGTCCAGGAAAGTTGTAAATGAGTTATTTCGCACTAGCAATGATACTGAAAAGCACGAATTAACGGTAACCCAACAAATCCAATTGAATAACATTATAAATCGGTTTCCATCTTCCGAGAAACTGGGACTGGGTAAAACATCAATGTTATCCCATAAAATTGACGTTGGTGCTGCTTCACCGTTAAAACAAAGGCATTACCCTATCTCACCCGCAGTTCAAAAATACATTTACCAAGAATTAGACAGGATGACTGAACTAGGCATTATGGAGGAGAGCCAGAGTTTCTGGTCTTCCCCAGTGACATTGGTTAAAAAAGCGAATGGGAAAAGTCGACTATGTCTTGATGCTCACAAGGTTAACCTGGTTACTGTACAGCATGCGTATCTCTTACCTTTGATCGATGGTATGCTTAGCCGACTAGACCAAACACGGTTTATTAGTACAATAGACTTAAAAGACGCGTTTTGGCAGATACCACTAGTTCCGGGGTCCAGGGATAAGACGGCCTTCACAGTACCGGGTCGCCCACTATATCAGTTCACTGTTATACCGTTTGGGTTGTGTAACGTACCTCAAACGATGTGCAGATTAATGGATAAAGTAATACCATACCATTTGCAAGACCGAGTATTTGTATATTTAGATGGCCTTCTTGTGGTTTCGGCCACACATGAGGAACATCTTTCTCTTTTGTCTGAGGTGGCTAGATTGCTGTCCGCAGCTAATCTGACCATCAATATGGAAAAAAGCAAATTTATGCTTAAAGAGACCAAATATCTCGGTTATGTAATTGGTCATGGTTCACTAAGAGTTCACCCTTTAAAAGTACAAGCCATGCCCGACTTTTCCATTCCTCGCACGCCGAAGCAAGTTCGAAGTTTCCTGGGGTTGACCGGATGGTACAGAAGGTTTATCCACAATTGTTCCATCATAGCCGCTCCAATCAGTGATCTCCGCAAAACAAATTACAAGTTCAAGTGGAACGATCGAGCGCAAGCAGCCTTTAACGCTTTGAAGCAAGCACTAATCACCGCACCAATCCTTGTTAACGCAGATTTCACGAAACCATTTTTCATTCAGTGCGATGCATGTAGTACGGGAATAGGGAGTATTTTGTTTCAAAAACATGACGACGGTGAACACGTAAGTTAAAAAAAGCACAGCGAAATAACAGTACCACCGAGTTAGAATGTCTAGCAGCATTGATGAGTGTAAACAAATTCAGATCATACATCGAGGGCTATCCCTTTACCATAATTACCGACCATTCCAGTTTGAAATGGTTGACGGATCAAAAAGATCTATCTGGACGTTTGGCTAGATGGTCTTTAAAGTTACTTACAGGTATACCAGTTTAAAATCGAATACATCAAGGGATCTCAAAATGTTGTCCCAGATTCGTTCTCTGGTCTACACATCGACGCTCTAAATTTATCGGAGAATACTCTTCAGATTGATATGGAATCACCAGCATTTTTAGAATCAGACTACGGGTCTGCTCGAATTCTGTAGTAATTGTTGTCTCGTAGTAATTTTTGACACTTTAAAAGTAAAAGATTCTCCTTTGCTTTTTTCGCTGCCCGAATACTATTTTTGTTTGACGTTAATTGTGTAAATTTGAATTGAATAATTTAACTATTTTCGATTGTTGAATTATGTTGTTTTATTTAATAAAGATGGATGAATATGATCAAACAATCAAACATTCAAACTTATGTAGTTTTTATATTAATTGTAGTTGGTAAAAGACACAATCATTCAAGACGGTTCATTTCCAGTTACACAAATAATTCCAAGATAACTGAAAATGAGTATGACTTGTCGCGAAACTATAAATTCCCTAAAGGCTCTGAAATTTATATTTTTTCTTTTCGAGAAATAAAACTAACATTTTACCAAGTAAAATGTGGTGCTACTTATAGTCATAGTACATAAACAATATTTTGGAGGATCACTAAATAAAATCATTTATTTAGTTTAGAATTTTATTGTACATAATATTAATTAATTTAAATTAAATTTTATAAAGTCTAAATTAAGTAATTTTATGTTTAAATCCAAACGAACGTTAATTACTTCCGATCTGTCAAACTCTACTACAGGGCAAGACTGTAGTAATTCTGATGAGTGCGTTTTATACCCTATTATATGCCAAAAATTACTACGAGACAACAATTACTACAGAATTCGAGCAGGCCCTACGTAGCCAAAATTCAAGCCCTTCAGGAAAGTTCGGATGCCAGAACAAATTGTAAAATCGATGATGGAAAATTTTTTATTCACCTGCCCAACGATGAAAATATTACTGATATTCCAGATTGGAAACTCGTTATTCCTCTTTTATATCTACAATTGCATAATCCTCCGTCAGCGTCTCATCACGGCACTGCTAAAACATTAGAAGTTTTGAAACGATATTTTTATTGGGCAGGAATGAATTCTCAGGTGCATAACTTCGTTAAAATGTGCAATGTATACGTAAATCCAGCAAAGCCGTTAACTTTTCTACCAAACCACCCATGGGGAAATTCGCTGAGATATCACAGCCTTTCCAACGAATATTTGTCGATATTTTGGGTTCGTACCCGCGCACCAAACAAGGTCATGCTTATATATTAATTATTCTTGATCAATACAGCAGATTTTCAGTCAGCGTCAGCCAACAAACCAACTGATTTCTTAGAAAACAAGATATTTCATCTGTATGGAGTACCTGAGTCGCTCTTTTCGGACAACGGTCCGCAATTTCACTCTACTCTGCTAGCGGAACTCTTAAGGAAATATGAGATTAATCATGAATTCACAGCAAAATATTCCCCACAGGCCAACGCGTCTGAGCGTGTGAATAGATCTATATTGGCTGCAATTAGGTCGTACATAAAAGATGAACATAGAAATTGGGATTGTCATCTCGATGAAATTGCTGGAGCCTTGCGTAATATAAATCATTCATCAACAGGATTCTCACCACACTTTTTAGTCTTTGGACAGCATAAGATCATACATGGCACGAGCTACGCTCTGCTTAATAAACTCGATTATCTTGGCGATCGGAACATTATGCTTTCTAATCCTGCTGATCGTCTATCATCCGTGCAAGATAGAGTATTACGTAACCTTAGGATATCTCATCAGAACCACGCACCAAATTATAAGACAGCCGCATAGTGCTTTTAAATAGATACAAACGATTGGCTTTGTACGCTGGCGATATCACATCAGGTTGTGGTTCCGTTTTGCCTGTTTTGTGCTAAATAAATTATTTACCATTTTTGTTACACCAAGCCAAAACCGATCTAGTTTTGTGAAACTGGAATGTTCGATCGCTATATTTGTGTGTACCCCGTTAAAAACATAATATCGATCGACACAACAAATAAAACACAAACAAATAAAAATAAACAACTTGCAGTTTCGCGTAAAAATTAATGAGGTATGAACCAAGGATGTACCATTAACTAATGCCGCGAAGAAAATTTTAATTTTACAAATCATCATTATCCGATATTTTGTCATTGCTGTTTTAAACTAAGAAACAGTTTTTTTTCTCAACATCTATTTGCCGCGATTCTGGATCACATGTGCAGCATTGTGTACCGCTTGTAATTAAACAAAAATTAAATGTTGTAAGTTATTTATACATATTATTATTATTATATTTTTATATTTACAAATTAACAAAGAATACTTGAATCCATCATTATTTGACGTTTCTAAATGAAATGTCAATATTGTTTTGCAAATGATTTTTAGGTTTTTTTTTTGTGTTTTAGAAATAACATCGAAATGATTGGAATAAAAAGGTAAGAATATTAAATATAATCTATGGTGAACACTAACGATATAAAACTAATTATTAATACTATTTTCAGCATTGATGTTTGTTGAAGATGAAGCCGAACAGTAGGTATACAATTTTAGAAATACAAGCTTATTTCCTATATGAAAAAAACGAAAGTGTTCCTCCAGTAATTTTATTTATGCAAAGTGTTCCTCGGTCCAAAAAGTTTGGGAAACGCGATAAAAAATACAGTTTTTTAATTCAACCAAACATGGTGGCCGAACTAGGCCGTATACATCCACAAAGGTATATTCACTAGTAAGTTTGAACCCCCTTCCAAATGGTTCCAAATATTATTTAGCTGAAATTCCTACTCTAACGGACCAACGGCCAAACCACATTTATTTATTTATTTATTCCAATTCTAGGATAACTTACAGTAAATACTTTTTATTTGTTATCACAACAAACATGTAATGTGTATAACAGAATTTTTACAATAATAATCAAATAATCATATATTAAATATTAAATATTAAATAATCATAAAAAACAGTTTATAAAGACAAATCAAATAACATAAAAAATAATAATCAAACATTTAATGAATAATTAGAAATGTGAAAAAAAAAGTTAATTAATTATAATAATACCTATAATATACAATTTTAAATATTCAAATTCAAATTATTAACTAAAAAAAAATAAAATCAAACTATCAGAATTAATAATTGACCTTTAAAGACCAAAAACACAGAAAAAAAAGAAAAAATCAAAATCCAAATGAGATTATTTACTAATACGAATAGAAAACCCGAGTAATTTATTTAAGCACATTGTGACATTTTCTCTTAAAATAAAAATAAGAACCTGTGAATAAATCAATACTATTAAATACAGCGTCATGATTGTATTGGATTCTAAAACACGGAGATGAAAAGCCAAGATTATAGTGCGCGGAGTTGGTTTGTAAAATAGTCTAGATGGCCTTGTAAAATAAGCAGGTGCATAGAAATTAATTTTAGATAGAATATTGGAATCAACCATATTATTAATAATTTTAAACAATAGATATTCGTCCAATATAGCAATCTTCTAATTTCAAGTGAATCTATATTAAATATTTCAAGCCTAACATTATAACTCAACTTATTTGTAAATGGTACAAAATTGAAGCATAAAAATCTAGTAAACTTCTTTTGAATTCGTTCTATTTTGAAGGCGCCTATCTCATAATAAGGACACCAAATTTGGGCTCCGTACTCCAAAGTACTTCGCACTAAATGATTAAATAAAACAATCAATAATGTAGGTGATCTAAATTCTCTACCTCTCCTAAATATAAAACCCAAAGTTCTATACGATTTGCTACAAATACTATCAATATGAGCATCAAATTTTAACCCTACATCAAAAACTACACCAAGGTCTTTAATTAATTTTACTCTGTTAACAACTAGACCATTAATATTATAATCAAAAACAAGAATATTAACCTTTCTGGTATAAGATAATAGCATACACTTACTTATATTTAAGTGCAATTCATTTGCCAGACACCATTGGAAAATCTTGCAAAGATCATATTGTAGATTTAGAGAGTCTGACAAATTACCTACTTCCCTAAAAACCTTGAGGTCATCTGCATAGAGAAGACAACAGGAGTCAATCACATCTATCAAATCATTAATAAAAATTAAGAAGAGCAGAGGCCCTAGTATTGAACCCTGTGGGACTCCAGATACCGATGTAAACCATAAGGACTTATGTCCATTAAATACAACATATTGCTTTCTATCACACAAGTAAGACTGAAAAAATACTATGTCAGAATAGGATAATCCGAAAGTCACTAGTTTACTATATCAAAGGCTTTGCTGAAATCTGTATAAATACAGTCCACTTGCCTATTAGCATCAACAGCACCAAATACATAATCAGAAAATTCTAATAAATTGGTGAGTGTAGACCTGTTTGGATAAAACCCGTGCTGTTTATTGGAAATTCTATTTTTAACTAAACTGAATAATTTTGCATGTAATACCTTCTCAAATAATTTAGCAAAAGCATTTAAAATGGATATCGGTCTATAATTAGCAATATCAGATCGATCACCCTTCTTGTAAATAGGAATTATATGTGAATGCTTCCATCTATCAGGAAAGCTCGACGCTTTGATGGCACGATTAAAAATTATTGTAAGAGGTTTGTAAAGAACATCTTTTAAATTTTTAACAAAAAAATTAGGGATTAGATCTGGACCTGCTCCTTTATTTACTTTCAAATTATTAAGCAAATTAAGAACATCCAATTCAGAACAGTATAAATCGGAACATTGTTCAGTTTTAGTTATTAAGAAACTAGAATTATCGACCCTATAAACACTTTTGAAGTTTTCCGCAAATAGATTTGCAATTTCAGATTTATCATTAGAACTGCATTGGCGAAAGTACATTGTACATGGAAAATTTGTTTCGGTTCTAAATGAATTAGTGTACTTCCAGAATTTTTTCGGATCAGATATAAATTGAACTTCCAGAGAAGTTAAATACTTCATAAAACAACTGTTTAATTCTTTAACAACTTGTTTTCTTAATTGTAAAAAAAGTATACGATCACAAGTATTGTTGTAAATATGCAGCCGTTTCCTAACTTTGTTTTTTGCAGAGATCAGTTTAACTAAAGAATCCGAGAACCAAGATGGAAAATGTTTATTTTTAGCTCTAGTTTTAGCAATACAGTGTTTCTTAATTGAGTCAAATAAAACACCATAAAATGCATCAATCATTTCGTTGACATTCTTGCTATCGAATAAAACGTCCCAATCTATTTTATGCAAGTCTTTCTCGATCAAGTTATAATGTAAATTGCGAAAATTGATTGATGAACGGGAACATACGGATTGAAATTTAGTTTTGTTAAGTCGAATAGCGATATGAAGTGGTGGATGGTATGGATCAATTTTAGAAAGCACTTCCATGCTATAAACGATATCAACATTGACAGAGTTAATGCTGCATAAGACTAAATTTAATATCTTATTTTGGTGGTTTCTTACTAAATTAAGTTGGGATAGCCCAGTGAGTTCCAGAGTATCTATTAAATATTCAGCAGCTCTACCCTCAAATCTCCTAGCTGTTATAACATCAAAAGAATCTAAGTGCCACTCAATACATGACAAATTAAAGTCACCAACTATAATGAACTTGCAATTGGAGGATGCTGAAACCATTAGATCCGATAATGCATCACAAAATATTTTATATTCTTCAAATTTAACACGAATATTAAAATAGACAACACCCACAACAAGAGAATCACACTTGTTCAGACAGACTTTAACAAATACGCTATCAATAACATGTGAGTTATTGAAGAAGTCCATTCTACTTGCAGATAAACCAATTTTTAATGCCAGCAAAACACCACCGCCATCCTGCTTTTCATGTACATCAAACTTGCGATCTCCTCTAAACACATTGTACCGATTATCAAACAATTCATTAGAACTTACAGATGGATTAAGAAAAGTTTCAGTTAAACAAATTACGTCAAAATTTGATGTTGAAATCTGCAATTTTACATTTTGAAGTTTGGTCTTTAAACCTCTTGTATTCTGATAGTAGATCTCAATGGTACTCATATTATGAAAATATATATTATTAAAAGTTAATTATTAGAGAAAAAAATGTAAAAAAAAAAGTAAACAAACTTAAAGATAATACGTTTATAAATTATTAAATATTGTTACTTATTAGTTTATCCAAATCTAATTGAGAGGAAATCTTTACTAGTACATCACCATCCGACTTACGACAGTAAATATTACCATGCATCGCCCACACGTACTTATATTGGTTATTATTAGTGTTGGTTTTAAGCAGCTTATCTTTTGCCATAGCAAGCAACTTTTTTTTCCACCCAGGCAGATAATCCTTGACTAAGATCTTGCCTGGTTTATTAAAATTGACGTCACTAGCATTAATACTCTTTTTGCCTTTGGCAAGTCGGAGAATGGCTTCTTTGTCAAATTTATTGTAAAATTCCACCGTAATTGGTTTCGGCAAAGTTTTAGAGTAAGTCCTGTGGATATGTTTTATATATGATTTATCTGCTACATTAAATCCAAAGCATTTAAAAATTTCATTCGTCAATATCAGTAAATTTTCACCAGAATTGTATGGCACACCAAATATTTGAAGAGTCGATAAATTACAATATTTCTCCAAAATATCCAAACGATTGTTGCACAGCTGTAGTTGTTTTGACAGTTCAGCATTTCCCTCTTTAAGAGCGACAATTTCACATTCATGTTTATCAACTTTCTCATTAATTTTTGCTAACTGATCAATTTTACTGCTTAAAGTCATAAAAGAATCATTAAACGATTGTTGTTGCTCTTTTAGCAATTGCAAAAAATTGGTTTGCTGAAGTTGAATTTTTTGCATATCACTTTGTATGGATGTTATAGCCGTAAAAGTAGAACTGTTATCCGCTACAACTAGTTTGGAATTTGTTGAACAGCTAACCATTGTTGCCGGCTTTGTACACAATGAACACACATAAGGTTTACCTTTAGAATCATTATTGACATTTTCACACAACAAATGATAAAGGTGTTTGCATCTTTCACATTGTACAATATCCCTGGCCTGCCGTTGCACAGATAGTTTGCAAGAATTACAACTAGACATTATTGAAGAAAATAATTTATCACTAGGCACAAGAAACTGTTCATACAATATCACACGATCAGTATTATGATGATGTAATTATCAAATAAGTATATTGATCTAGACAAACCAATAAGTTCTCAGTTAGTCACACATTATATTGTAATAACACAAAAAACAAGGTAACTGTAATCCATATATATATATTATAGTTCTCACTTTAGATTAACAATATTAGATCAAAATATTTGATTAAATTAGCACTGAACAATATATTAGTAAACTACGACTTCAAATATATAACAATATAGCTTTTGATTATTTTAGTTAATTGATTTTTGCTTGTAATTTTTAATTTTTAATTTTTTAATTTTTATAAACACGATGTTATCACAACAAGAGCGAAAACAGGAATGGGGTTGGCCACATTTTCTCGCGTTATAAAATCTATTTTACACAGTCCTTTTCACAAAATCTCGCAATATAAAATCTTGCATTACAACATCTCGCAAAAACTTTTTCCCGCACAATTTATGAAATCGCGTGATTCCATTTACTTAGATAAAACTCCTAATTGATTAATTTAGTATTTTTAGGGCCCTTCTCAAATAGTATCAGCTGAAAAAATATCGGTTTTAGAACAGAAACACATTTATAGCACGTGATACTAAAATTAAAAAAAATTAAAATGCAAAAGCAGTTCCTAAATTCGGTTTCAATGCCTTATAACAGAATAACCAAAGTCCAGTCCACGGATCTCTTTGTATAAGGAACACGATAACAATCAAAAAAAAATTGGGACTATCCGACTCTCGGACAACACTTTTCCCATAAAGCATCCGTTAAAGACCACCAAACCAACCATTTATATTTTACAAACATTTTCCGTTCTTTTAAATACAAAATCAGAATTAACGTTAACTAGCATTTGTTACCGAATTCCACCTCATCGTCATATAGCATTTCATTTTATATATCTCCCAGCTCTCCTAAACCTGCGCCACTTTAGTGGCATGATATTATTTTAAAGCTTCCATTAGTAATTTGCTATTAGGATTTATATTCGACTTTGAATACCAACAGAATTTATTATTCAGAAATAATACCTTTAAAGGCGATTTTATTAAAGCAATTCACAAATAATGTATCGTTCAACATGTCGTTGAAATATCAAACAATAAAATGTCAATAAAACATCACAGAAATGTTAATGTCAAAAATACTAATGACATAGAAACGGGAATATCATTGGTATATTTAAAAGCTCACTAGATAAAATCATTTTTAAATGTTGACGATATTATTTGCAATCAGCAAAGTATTTTAGGTAAATTTAGAAACTTAAATTTCATATTACACGGTAATCTATTCATTTTATCTTAAAGTCACCTAGGAAATAATTGTTAGAATTTGCAAGGTGTATTAACTGTAGAATAATATTTCTTCGAAAAGTTTGACATTACAGATAAACAAATTTATATTACTCCGTTTTGTTAAAATGACGCCCACACAATGGTTCAATCGACTTCAAATTTTGTCAACAAGTAGATGACGAATTGTAAACTTTATCACCAACATAACAAAAAAATCGTCGGTCCCGTTTTTGAGAAAATCTGTCTGGCAATTGTCTCTTCCACTGCAACCCCCTCTAATCTATACTCGAATGGACCTAAAAGTTAATAAAAGCTGCTTATTACTAAAATCTATCGTACAAAATTTCGACCAAAACTATCAATATTTGTGAGAATGGGAGGCAAAACAAAAATAATAGAAATGTGCGACTGGAAGGACGGACACGACATTATTCTAATCGGACACGACATTTTTCTGATCGGTGTTTCGGGGCCTTGGTAACCTAATTCGTCGAGAAATGTGAAAATCTGGAACAAAATTTTTTTCGCGATTACAATACGTACCCAATATAACTTCGTTATAGTGTGGAAAGTAAAAAAACTTGAAATTGGTGAGGTCGACTTCGGAATATGCTAAAAATATTCCCGAATATAACGCAATTATACAATTACGAAAATCTAGTGAAAAAATGGGTACCTACAACCCATCGTTACGGTTGCTTAAAATAGACTTACCTAGATCGTATTGCTTGCCGATTTTTATAAGAAAATTTCCACTTCTTCCCATTTTTAATTCAAATAATATTTAGAATTGCAGAAAAATTTTAAAACCACAATAAAACTTCGAAACACAATATAATTTTTCACTTTCCAAAAATTGTTCAAAAACGATCTAATTTTTTTTGTATTTGTTCACTCGACTATTTTACAAAAAATGTATGTTTGTTTCAAAACAACAACAAACGATTTATTTTTGTTGTTGTAAATACCATAATATTAATAAATATAAAACGTGTGAGTTAGAAGAGTAAAACAACAATTATATTGGATAGACCAAAAAATGGTTTAGGGCTACTTAACCAAAAAATAAACTGCCATCTAGTAACAGTTTAAAGAACTAAATAATTAGAGATTAGGTGAAATTTTATCTTAGACGCAATTGTCGTTAATAATCAAAATAAACAATTTTATTAGTTTTATGCAATTTTTTCGGTTAATAATTAAAAATTCGAAAAAAGCCACCGTGAACAAATTCAGTTTTATCTCCTGCGCATTTTAATATAAAGAAGTCTTAGTTTCTTCGGCTGGTGTTTGAGAAAAGGTACATTTTCGTTGCCTAATTTGCCCAAAACTGATCATAATTAAAATAAAATAGCAGGAAAACTAAGCGGAAAATTCGGAAAAGTCACCGTGATTAACTAGATAAAGCCTCAAGGCTTTAGGATCAGTAATTCTCTAGAAAAGGTACACTTTCTTCAAGCATTTTTTGCATTTGTCGTGTATTTGGCCCTTAAGATTTTATACATAAAAAATTGCTCAATAAGTAATTTACAATTATGTATTCTCAAATAACTAGAATATGTTTGGGCGTGGTCTTGCATATGTTTTTCTTTTAAGATGAGTCGGCGTCTTTGGATGACGTACGTATTTGTAGTTATGTTGAGCAATTCTAGTTGTGTGAGCTTACATCCCTTTCTCAAAAATAATAAGGTTTACAGAAAAACTATTACATACATATGTATTATTCAAAACGATGCCAAGAAACGAAAAAATTTAAAAAAAAAACGAAAAAAATAAAAATAAAAGATGTTCATGTTAATGACCTTGAGATTTTTGGGGTCCTTGAGTCCGAAAAATTAGGTTTCGAAGAGATGTCTATGTCGGTTTGTATGTCTGTTAGTTTGTGGCCCAGATGGTTTAATAAATCAAATTGCAACTTCATGTTAAAGCTTTTTCATAAATTTTGTGGGCCCAGATCCCAGCTTCTGTGAACCAGAAAATTAATTTTGCTAATATTTCAAAAATATACGAAAACATGAAAAAAATTTAAAAAAATCTTAAGTTTGCAAGAAACGTGCGTAATAAGTTTCTGAAAATGCCCCGTTCGTAAAAGAAAGAAGTTTGTTGGCCACACCTCAATTTTATTTTACTTATATTCGAGTAATTGGCACAATTTTATTTTATTTTCACAGCAGTTCTTAAAATCGTATGAAATTTGCATTGTTTTAGCCATATTCAACAAAAATATGAAATGTAAAAGCGTGTACTGCAGTCCGGCAAAATTTGGAAAAGCAGCGAAGGGTAAATTAGTCAACGTGTATTTTAATACATATTAAAAAATATTTTGGCGAAAGTAGGCGTTATTACCGGGTGAAAGCTTTCGAAATCACCAACTGCGAGTTCGACCGTCTCATATAGTATTAAAAATGCGGGGTAGGCTGTGTCGTCTACACTAGATGTTTTGTGTGATAACATTTATAAGATATTGGGCCAGACACTCGATACTCTAGCAATTCGCAACTCTGCAAATATGGCGGATTTGCTAATCGAAAATTTCATGCGTAGCCCATTTTTTGAAATTCAGAAACAAATTGGATTGCTAAATTATCGTGTATAACATTTCTAGCAAATTCGCAAAAAGTATCGGTATGGGATCCCATCATGATCTTTTAGTTTTTTCTGTGAATTGTTACTCTCCACCTAAGCCTAACAGTTTTAGCTTTAGAGATTTTGCTAGTATAGATAATTCCCGCCTTTACTTAGTTTGTAACTCGGTTCCTTGGGAGGATATTTTTTGCCTTAGTTCGGCAACTACCCAAGTAGAATTTTTCAACTCGTATATTAGTTTGGTCTTTGATAGTTGCGTTCCGCTTATAAAGGTTACTTTCAAAGCAAAATCTTCGCCTTGGTTGTCTCAGGAAGTTTCGAATGCCATAAGTATTAGAGTTAGTAAATATCGTTTATGGAAAAGGTATCCTTTGTCTAATTTGTCTCATTTAGATTATAAGCAGGCTCGTAATAGAGTTGTAGGGTTAATTCGGATTGCTAAACGTAATTATTTTAAGGACAAGTTAGACCCCTCCCTTCCCAAGGTTTTCTGGCGTAATGTTCGTAATTTAGGCCTAGGCAGATGCCAGAGTAGTTCTAGTGGGGTGTTCCAATCTGGGTTTAGAAAATTTCATAGCACTTCTACTGCGTTATTAACTGTATGTGATGATATTAGGCGTAATATGAATAATAGGAAATTGACTTCTTTAACTTTGTTAGATTTTTCTAAGGCCTTTGATTCTATTAATCACAGAATTCTTTTTAACAAACTCTTATCTCAGTTTAGATTTTCGGTTTCCGCTGCCAGACTAATTATTAACTATCTTTCTAATCGTTCTCAGGCAGTTTTTATCGACAATTCTTTGTCTGATTTCATTCCTGTAATTTCCGGCGTTCCTCAGGGTTCAGTGCTGGGTCCTCTATTGTTTTCTATGTACATTAATGACATAGAATCCTCTATTCACCATTGTTCATTTCACATTTTCGCTATGATGACGTCCAAATTTATAAAAATAGTCGTTTAGATCAGGGTTCTATTGATAGGAATATTTCTCTGATAAATGAAGACTTAAGTAATATCGCTCAGTCGATCATAATTTATAAAAAATCGTTAGACACCTCGTCCTTTCTTGGTATTTTTCTGCAGGGTTCGCTAATTAGGTATTCAAATACTGTTAGAGATTTAGGTTTAGTTATTAATAAAACTCTTTCTTGGGGTGACCATTTAGTTAGTATTAGTAAGAGGATCTTTGGTATGCTTAGTTGTTTGTATAAAGTAGTAGGATTTTCTGATCGTCAGTTTAGGAAAAAAATGTTTTTGTCTTATCTTCTTCCTCATTTTATTTATGGTGACGTAGTTTTATTCGGTATGCTTCAGGAAAATATGAACGTTCTCCAAAGATGTTTCAATGCATGTACTAGGTTTATTTTTGGTATTAGGAAATTCGATCATATTTCTGCCTACTCTAGCCTTGTTAGGATGTAGTTTATCTACCTTTTACGAATTTCGCGTTTGTCTTTTTATTTTTAAACTTCTCAAAGCTAAGAAGCCTTGTTATCTTTATAGGAAGTTACTTTTTAGCAGGTCTCATTCCTCAAACTTCCGCCTGATTCCAGCCAAAAATAGTTGTAGGTCGCTAAACAAATCCTTTTACGTTAGGGGAGTTTCTCTTTGGAATTCAATTCCATTGGAAATTAAGAGTTTAGGATCGGCCAAATTATTTAAGTCAAAATTTTTGGAGTGGCGTGATTGATGGGCAATACGTAGTTTATTAAATTTATTTGTAATATTATTTCACCTCTTGCTGTACATTTTATTGTAAATGAACTATTGCTCAAAATAGAACGTGTATGCATGAGGTGGAAATTGTTTGAAAACATTTAAAAGGTTTTTCTGCCTACTGGAAGCAGCTTCATCATTTTTTTTTTGTTCTTTTGTTCCGTTTACTCTGTTTCCATCTGTGCTTTTCCTTTTAATACTAAGAGTATCTAGCCCATTGAGATTAATTATTTAAATTTAATATAAATTATCTGCCACAGTTTCTATACGCTCGCTATTTAAAATAAATTATCTGCCACAGTTTTTTCATGCACAAATTAGCACCAGAATTACTCTGATCAGATGAGGTGTGCTCTCGCTATAGTGCAGTTAAGCCCTGTAAATCGCTATTTTGCAGATTTAATTTAAATTAAAATTAATGTGGAGAATAATTTTATTAATTGAAAATAAATTAAACACCACTGTTTCTTTGCGCAAAAATTGATTTCAGAATTGCTCGGATCGGATGAGCCATTCTCTCGCTACAAGCATTTAAATCGCGCGAAATCGGAGGTTTGCTACGTGGTGCGGCTTGCCTCGCCGCCTGATGACGCCATTGCGATACAAAATTAAGGTGTTCACATATCCAGCCATCCAATGCCTTATAATTTCGAATTTTGTCCGATAAAAACGGGTTTGGAATAAAAAAGTGCTACAATAAAGCACTATCGAGATATTTTAAATAAGTAAAGTAATAAGTATACCTGTGGCGGCAACCCTACGGTTTACTGGGTTGATAAAACCACGGTATTCTAAAACCACGGCATTCTAAAAATGACAGTATAAAAAATCACGTGGAGTCAAGTAACAAGATATGTAGATAAAAACCACGAGAGAAAAATCTGAAGGTGACTTCAAAATAAATAAACTTTACATAATCACATTATCCTACATGTAATATTAATAATTGAAATAAATAAATCGATTAAGCAATCATTGTTTATTTAGTGAATAAGGTACGATTACCAAAATATCAATCGGTGTAAATTATATGTGTGGACATAACCTTTGCGAATATAGTGGAGTGTTAATAGAGGGAACACGCATCATCATTCTCTCATTTACACCACCCACATACCTTCACAATGCGATTAATTTCAAAAAATTTAAAAATATTGGTTTTTACTTACATTGTTTATGTACGTTTAGATGTGCGTAAAGAACTAATTAGTTCACCAATTCAGCCTCATATAGTGCAAACCACATTCATTAAGGGAAAAAGAAACGAAGTAAATTAGAGTCCTTAGAAGCTTTTATTCGACACTTAGCGGTAACCAATCAGAACTGTTTGTTTTGCAAATGGTCTAGGTTACTTGGTTTTTTTTTAGTCTGAACGTGATGTTGACAAATCTAAACAATTTTAAAAATCGGAGAATTAAGCAATCCAACGGCAGGTGTTACCGTCACAGATAAAATTATTTTATATAAAAAATCCAATTGACGAGTGGGAAAGTATAAAAAGCGCCTCTATGTAAACAAATTTTCGCAGTAGCAGTTATATGGGAATATTATTCAAATAATCTTAATGTTAATTAATTAAAATTACAAAGAATTCGACTCAAAATGCTACCCATATAAAGTATGGTTTTACTGTATTTGATTGATTGAGTTCAATTTTAATATCAAAAGTGCCCAAAAACAATGTTCAAAATTGCATAAATTTGATATTAATTTAGCGCATTGACTACAATATAATATATAATTTTGCAGTTTGGTTCGTTGACTAAAACTAAAATAAAGATGAATGGCGCTAACTTATTATCAAATTTATGCTAATTTGGAGACTATTTTATGGTACTTTTAATATTAAAATTGAACTAACCGTACTTCACGTTATATATGTTATGGGTAGAATTTTGTGTTGAGTTGTTTGCAATTTTAATTAATTATCATTAAAATTATTTGAATAATATTTCCATATAACTACTAGTGCGAAAATTTGATTACATCAATTTCTCGGTTCCAATTCCTTCCGCTAGACGCACTGTGCAAGTCGTCAATTGATGCCTTAAAAATATGTTTTGATATAGTTTGTGGACTAAATATTATCCGATAGAAGCAAACCATAATTGGGTATATTTATAGAAAGGCGAGTATTTCACTTAAATATTACTACGATGGCGTTACCGAATATCGACTTACTTTTGTTCACTGTTCACTATATTAGAAAATTTTCATTCGAGTCCTTGAAATCTCATCTACTTACCGGATATTTAGAAAACTCTTCTAGTAATGCAATTGAATTAAATGAAAATGATTTTAAAGAAATTCTAAATATTGGCAGACTAGTTTTTGAAAATATACAAACTGACTAAATTAATTGGTAATGTTTACAATAAAAATTCTGTCTCTAAGTTTTTTTATTGATAAAATAATCACGAAAAGTGATAGTAACAGAAATGAAATATGTACTTCCATATCTACAAACATTATTTGATAGTTGTAATTTTGCGTATATTGCGAGCATATTTTATTTAAAGTACTAGCCAGCGCTCAGTCTACCCTGAAATTGATTTAATTAAAACAAATATTCGTTTGTTGAACTCATTATATACATATTTAGAAAACAAGATAATAACTATTCAACAAATTAATTTGAAAGTTATATTTTCGAAATTATTTGATGTGACTAAAACGCTTAGTCGGTAAACCCGGTGTTACCATTAAACCACCATACCACCATAAAGTTCGTGTCTCACCAGGTGCATCTTTCATATTAGCAACTATCTTAGCATTGCTATTATCTCTGCAATTTCAAAATTCTTCGAAATGGTACACAGAATAGTTTTAATCATGGGAACGAAAGTCAACATCTATCAACCCAGTTTCATTTTATATATGGTTATCCAAACAATAGTTCGATATATACACGGTAGTTAGATCATTCAATTTGAATCAATAAACTGGATAATTTATTTCGTGAAGGTCTGTGACATTCTAAATATTTTATATGCGGTATGTATGTTAAGAGATAAAATTGAATTTTTTTTTTATATTTGCCCAAATTACGTTGTATCGAATGATAAAACACCTGTTATATTAATTGTCGTTGTCTATATTTGTTGTCTTGTCGAGCTAATATTGGCATAATACAGTAACTACGAATCAGGCCATTTGTGTCAACAATTTTGGCTCATATTTTTACTCATATTTAAAATAAAAAATTTATTTGTCGTTCTGTTGCTAGCGGTGGTTGTAAAACAGTTCTTACTAACCTTTTATTTAATTTTTAGGTATTCTCACCGAAGAGCTCTCTAACATGCAAGAACTTGTTATAGACCGGGAGCCGTAGAGTAATAAAAATGAACGACATGGTACACGGCTTCACTATACGCGATTCATAGGATAATAAAATTTCGAACTGAAACCTAAAAATAAAACAATAGTTTTTGTTGACGATGTCCTTCAAATTGTTAAAAAAAAACGATAAGGTACACGGATAGTTATTTGACTAACATAATGTAGATCTCCAATTATAAAAAAAATCATTCAAGCGTCGAACAGTTTTTAGTGACCTTCAGTAAGAAAATGAGATTTGAAACAGGTTAAAAAAACAATAAGGTACACGGCAAATTCGTAAATCATTTGAAAGGTTTTAATGCGAGCTTTTCAAATATATACGTGGTTTTTATGTAGGCGATGACAAAGATGGTTAATTTCACCAGAATTTGACAGAAATTGGCGTTTTTTCATATATAATTATTAAGTATCGTTAATTCATTTTCTCTATTTCGGTTTCAATTTTTAATAATATATGTGGGAATTATGGTGTGTAGTCGAGAATATAGAATAAAGATGTATATATATTATGGTAGGTGTGCGTATTTACCGGTAACAGTTTGGTGAAGGAAAATTTGGTTCTGCGTTATCTGAAATTTTGGCCATATGACTTTTATGTATATGTATGTAAATATGTACATATAAGTCAAACTGACATAAATTTACGTATGAAAGTTTGGTAAAAGTGAGTTGAATGTACTATGAACTACCATAATCTGAAATGCAGGTATAGATAAAGATCCTGAAAAGAAATCCGTCTGAATTACGATACTTATCTTAGTCCATCTATAAAAGATGTTGAACGAAGCAGACGTACATATGTCGAACCGTCAAGATGTTTATAATATAATTGGGCTTGACCAAAAATTACCTCGTAATCTCCATCAGATGGCATCCT
Organism: Tipula helvola; assembly: GCA_963556165.1. Lineage (NCBI taxonomy): Eukaryota > Metazoa > Arthropoda > Insecta > Diptera > Tipulidae > Tipula > Tipula helvola. The sequence continues at coordinate 92,606,112 of OY744482.1, forward strand.
CAACAAATTTGTAAATTTTTTTGTTACAACGCTACAAAATTATGGATCAAATTTTTACAATTCTTTTAATGAAACAACATTGTATTGTTCAGCCGAAAACGAATGTTACAAATTTAGTGCAATTGAAGGTGAAATATGCTGTGAAAATGTTGCAGACCTATACTGTGAGTACGAAGAAACTGATGTCAAAATTGTATTTATTTCATCGAATCAAGATAAATAGCATGTCACAAAATGTAATTTTTCGAGCAATAGATACGGATATTATAATAATAATATTAGGAAATATGTATAATTTTCCAAATTTGAAAATTTATGTGGAATTTGGGCGGGTATCTAATAATACTTTAAGATATATAGGACTTCAAAAATTATGTATATGTAAATCTCGGAAATATGCTTTGTAAATCTTTACCAGCATTTCATACTTTCACTGCATGTCATTTTTCAGCGGCATTTCATGGAAAAGGAAAAATTAAACCATTCAAATTACTGCAACAAAATCATGAGTTTCAGAATTTTTTTTCGGCGTTAGGTTTATCTGAAGAAGTGGAAGAGAATGTTTTTTCAAAAGGGTACATATGTATTGTGTTTCAGCATTTGATGCATCTACATTATGTCACATCCTTGTTTTTCGGATTTAGATCAAAAAATTAAGAGGGTTAATTTCATAACGGCCATCTGGAAGAGTGCTGTACATATCAAGCCACCACATTTCGTAGCACAAAATAATGGATGGATAGAGAAAGATAACTCTCTCTAGATTTTTACTGGTTCGGTGGGACTCAAACATCAACTGATGTACATCTAGTATTGGATGAAAATGAAAGCAGTGACGAAGAGAATGATGAAATTGGCATACATTCGAGTACCGGGGTGATTTTTAAAATCGATGAAACAAAACAAAAATTACAAGCAAAAAATGAAGAAGCGATATGAAACGAAAAAGCGACAGAATTTCTTTTATTTTTGAAGTGAAATTTTTTTAGGCAGGGTATGATTCGAAAAAAAACAAAAGAATATTGAAACGAAATTAAATGAATTTGGTTGAAAGCAATACAAAAACAACATCTACGAATAGTCGAATCAATGCCTCCTAGATTTATAGTATATTGAGTATTGATGTATTGATTGCAATTTGCAAGTATAGTATATAAAACAAGTATACAAATTGTGTTTGTAAATAACTTATTGTACACAAATATCTCAAACTAAATGATTTTGTACTATTTAGATGTAGGCGATTATTATGTTAAATAACTATTGTAAATTTACAATAAATAGAGAAGTGAAGTTTATAAAACTTAAATTTGTATAGTATTATCGTATTGTATTATTGTTTGTATTATCACAATTACAGTTCTCAGCACCTATTGATAGAGGTATCAATCATCGAAATCGGAGCAGAATTGCAGATTTTCGATATTTAAAGCTCTGAATTTGTGGGCTATAGTTCAGTTGATTTTCAATAAAATTAAATTTTTCACAAAATGTGTAGAAATATTCGGGCGATCTAAATACCCGTTGGCATAACAATTACAGGTCTCAACACCTATTGATAGAGGTATCAATCATCGGAATCGGAACATAATTGCAGATTTTCGATTTTTAAAGCTCTGAATTTGTGGGCTATAGTTCAGTTGATTTTCAATAAAATTAAATTTTCCACAAAATGTGTAGAAATATTCTAGCGATCTAAATACCCGTTGGCATCACAATTACAGGTCTCAGCACCTATTGATATAGGTATCAATCATCGAAATCGGAGCACAATTGCAGATTTTCGATTTTTGTGGCTCTGAATTTATAGTTCAGTTGATTTTCAATAAAATTAAATTTTCCACAAAATGTGTAGAAATATTCTAGCGATTTAAATACCCGTTGGCATAACAATTACAGGTTGGCATCATACTATGTATTAAATGTATATTAATGATGAATAAATAAATAAATAAAGAAAACTAAGTTTTGTTTTACTAAGTGATAACGGTTATAATTTTCGTGTTGTGTGTAAGTATATCATGATACGGGTTGAAGGGCTTTTAATGCGGGGCAGCACGATTTGATTTGAATGAAACGATCAATATATACTTGGTACCATTTGATTTGAATAAAATTAATAATTGCTTTTCTGATTAATGAAGGTTTTCTTACTTTAAAGTATAAGTGTCATATCCGAGTGAAGTTCATCTAACTATAGTTTCATTTTGTATGGGCATCTCCCTAATACATAGAATTGAATCCTAACAGTACCTAGATGTATACACGGTGGTTACATCATTCAATAATAAATTCTTATTAATAAGCTGAATAGTTTATTTCGACAAGTGGCAAAATGTAATGTAAATGTTTTTGTATGCTGTGTGAGGTAAGAAATTTGGCAGATCTATATATCGTGCAATTTCTTAATATTTATCTAAAAGAGGTCACATTGGATGATAAAACATCTGTAACACGTCAATAGTCGTTATTCATACATATTTGTTGACGCGACATAATAATATTGGCGACATGGGTAAATATTTTTCCGGTAACTATGAGTCAGGCCATTTGTGTCAATAATTTTGTCAAATATAAAAATCGAAAGAATGTGGAAAAAATATTAAAATTTTTTGTAAAATGGTGCACAATTATAAAAACAATTATTCATACTAACGTTTTATTTAATTTTCAGCTATTATCAACATGCACGAGCTTGTTACGTTTCGTTAATGAAGTTCCATTGAACGAACCAACCGTAATTACAAAAATTTCAATTCACCAAATGGACTCATTTCCTTCGTCCGCTAATTATAAAACAAATTGAGTTAGTAGTGCGGCATAGACACTTTACTGGCATACGGTGATTATGTAACTATACTGAAGTATAGATATTCAGCGTTATCTTGGCAATTATATACGGCACAAGTATATTTGGCGTCGTTAAATGATATAATTTTGTCTTAAAAATGTAATTTTATTTATTATTGAAATGGACCCGGTTGGACCACTGTTCTTAGCATGCATTTAACTACAGTCTGCCGACAAATGCGACTTACGTTCAAATTCTACATACAATTGCACCTACCTATGGATATACAGGAAATTTACTGTAGATGCTGATATTTATATAAATAAATTTCGGCAATATTCTGCAACCGCAATTTCCGATATTAACGTTCGATGATCGTGGCTGGTCTCCACTTGCATACTTTTCTCTTGACAAAAAATAAATGACATTCGGCCCAGGACATTTTTTACAACTACGAACATAAAGAATATTATCCTTATTTAATTGGATTTATTTAATTTAATTTTTGTTTTATTACATTTTATCCCACCTTCATCAGGGGCGAACTTATGTGGTCTTATAGAGGAAGGTTGATGAATATATTTTCAAATTCAGAAGATGACTAGTGTGACGGGAATTTTTTGAATGGCAGGATACTAATTGGATTTATTACACTAGGTCGGATTTTGAGAAACTGCTCTATAAATTTTTCAATGTAGTTTGAATTAATGATTATAAATTCCTTAGAAATAACGAATATCTAATTAAGTTGCTTTAAATTTTCAGAGAGATTAATGACTTTGATGATGTGTTAATTAATTACTTTTACTATAGCCATTTTACCAATTAAACCATAAGGATTTCAGAGTTTAATAATTTTCAGTTTTTAAAAAAACAGTAGTTGGTGACAATTAACTAATTTAAATCTTGATTTCCAGAAACTTTGTGCCGAATTAATTTGAAATTTAAATCATTAACTGAGGTTGGGTAAAAATGTATTACTGATTATTATGTTCTAAAGTTATTTTATAGAATGTTTTGCTGAATGGTGTGTAAGTGGGTGTTTAGTGACTGATTGGGTTAGAGGAAATATCCCCTGAAACTTTGTTTGGACCCGACGTAATCCGGGAAACTTGCCTTAGGCTTGGTCGTACATACTAAATCAATCAATCAATGGATCAGGAGTATTTGTATGATTTTTAGTATACACACAATATTAATATATTTTTCCCGATGTTGCGTGATGTTTCCGCTATGATGAGATGAGATGTTTTTGCAGCTTGCGGTTGATGATAATTGCAAAAATGTGCAGATGAGGAGTTTTTATAGACGAGATATCCAATTATTTTAGTATTTCTGGAACTCCTTGGATCGTGTTGGGTTCATCAACATGTTTTTATAATAAATATTAAATTACAATAATTCCTTATAGAATTTACTTATGTTCACAAGTTCCAACTACATGATTTGAATTTTCAGAGATATTGGTCCATGGTGGGGAATTTAATTGGTTGCTTTTACTATGGCAGGTTTAACAATTAAATACATAATGGGGGTTTAAACTTGATTTAATACTGTTAATTTAAATTTTAAAAATGGTATTTAGTAATACTGTGTTCGTATGGACCCAACGCAGATTTCCAGAAATTTGAAGCGAACAGCGGCCAGGTATAGTTTTAAGAAATTCTGTTGTTTTGATTTTGACCCTCCTAAATTACAGAACTTCAGTTCTGAATTCATACTTTAGAAACTAATTGGTGGCTTATATTTTTAATTTTGGTACTGGGGATATTAATTGTAATTCATTTCAGAACAGTCATCATAGATCAAACTTCTATACTATAAGTGGCAGGTTCACGAAAATGCTTCATTTTATAATAGTAGTTTTGAGTTAAACTGTAGTTTTAGAATCGGATTGGATACATTGGGATTCCAGGATGAAGAAACCAGGCGCGGCACTGTATTTACTTTGTTCATCAGTTTATATTTATTAATATAAGTGTGAAGAGTATCTAAAAGAGTTCCTTTCTTAGTTTACTGATTAATAAGTTCATTTTCAGAATATAACTTAGTTCCAGAATTAATAAATTTAATTCCGATTTTCAGAATATAGTTACAGCTTTATTCAACTCTCCACGATCAACAAGTAGTGAATAAGCTGTAGTTTAGAAATTGTGTTGTATTTTACTATATATTTACTAATTATTTTACTAACTATCGATCGCTCAGACATCTGTCTGTAACCGGGTCGAGTCTCTCCCAACTAAAGTGCCAGTTTTATAGACGAAAACGAAACGGGCTGAAACGAAAAACGAAAGAGTCATGGTTATATTGACGAATTGACGAATTTGTTTTTTGACGTTTGAAAATTTGGTTATACATACATATTTTATTTCAAAGATTTACTTTCGTGCAATCACAATATCATTGAAATAAAATAAGTTTTGAAAAAAAAAGAAAGGACACCGACTTTTATTACAAAACTAATAAACAAAATAACAAAAAACATATTTTAGGGGTTAGTAAAAAAACAGAACCGATAGTGCATTACCGGGAGAACGAAGCGAAAGCAAATTGAATTGAATCAATTTCACCGGCCGTCTTCGTTTCGTTTCGTCTATATAATTGGTATCATATGCTTTAATGCATTCAATTCATTCGTTCCGTTTCGTTTTCGTCTATATAACTAGGCCTTAACAATCCTATCGATACGGCATATTTTATTACGGAATATGAAATAACGGCATATTTCAAAACCGCATATTTCAAATCTACATATGGTACACTACGGCATAAGGTGCATTACGGCATATTTTAAAACGATATATGGTACGTAACGGCATAGGGTTGGCCACGTGTTACTGTTTTTCAAAAGACTGTTTACAAAAGACTTTTTCTAAAATCTTTTCTCCAAAATCTTGTTTTACAAAATCTTGTCACCAAAAACTTGTTTACTTTTATGGATAATAGTTATTTATGGTACTAGTGAGCAAAACGAGATATTATCCAAGCCGAGTAAAATTCATATTATGAGTTTTTTTATGAGCTATTCCAAATTGCTTGTTCTCATTAAATTAATTTACTTCCTACAAGAATTATTTCAGATTTCGAACTAGCTTCAGTTTCTGCACTAAACAATTTCCTGCCGGATGTAATTTTTAAGTTTGGCGAAATGTGCAGAAAGAAAAATTGGCTTCTAGATATGGTAACGACGTAGATTTTAGTATTAAGATTCGAATGCTGGCTGCCCTAGCTTTTGTTCTACCTGATGAAATTTGTTATTGTTTATCTAAATTAGAGGATGTTTTGAATGAATAGGGCTGCCAGACGTCCCGCTTTCGGCGGGATTGTCCCGCTTAAAAAAATTAGTCCCGCCGTCCCGCTAGATCGGATTATGTCCCGCTATAAACAAATTTTTCGAAAAGAATCTACAAATTGATTTTCGGCGTAACCTTTCAACTAGAGACAAAACTCTTATTTAAACGGAATAAATACGGCCCAATATTTTCATTTAACACCGATGCATCCAACAATGGTAATGTGAAAACATTTTCTCTATAGTTTTCACATATTTTGATAAGCTAGTTGGTACTAAAAACGGACTCCAGCTTTTTATGCTCTCTAGGCAAAGAGCTCTCAGAATCAGTGGCTGAATCTATTGTTTAAAAAATCGAATTCCTCCAGTAGCCTGCTTATGGAAAATTTTACAACTTTTTGTGCAGACAAAGTGTGATGGTTGAGCTGCTTAAGTTTGTTAACGGACAAATTCAGAGAATCTTTAGAAATTAATTTAAAAATCTAATTCAATATTAATTAGTACCTATGTATATCATTTTTTAATATTGAAATGAAATTTAATCAATGTTTTGTAACATCAAATAATTTTTTTCATTGCCTTGTAATGTGACATTTTGTGGTTTTATCTTAATTTAATATTTAAATTATCGTACAATGTTTTGTTGATTTAAGTGAAACATATTAAAGTAAAAGAATTATTAATTCAAATTTCATTAAATTTATTATTTATTTTATTGTTAAAATAAATCGGTTTGAAACAAAGTTTGTCGAATGACAATAACGAAGAAAAATATTAGAAGTCAGATTCGTGCAAATAGCAGTTAATATTTAAATTAATTTTTTTATTTTATTTATTTATAATTTGTCCCGCCAACTAATTTTAAAAATCTGGCAGCCCTATGAATGAAGATGGAAAAATTATTGCATCATCGATAAATACAAATTATATTTCGGGTCGTGCTGGTAAAAAAATAAACCGTCAAGATATAGTCAAAATTTTTGGCCTATTGCTGACTCTTTTGAGAATAACTTTTCACGAACTCAAAACAATTTAGAGTCTTGACATAGGAGGCTGCAAGTTGTTGTTGGAAAATTGCATGTTGGATTTTATAAGCTATAGATGAATTAGGTAAAGAACAAATATTTATTAATAACCATCGCTGCGCTCCCTCCCGCTTAGCCCTCCGAGAGGCTTTAGATTTGAACTTTGGGGGACGTAGGAGCCGGGATTAGCAAACATGTCGCACTGCGTGCCGCACGTAGGAGCAGATTTTATATCGATCCCAGAAAAACTATTTCACTAAATATTCATTATTTCGCTATAAAATAATCAAAATAATTATTTCGGAAAACAAAATTTTAAAAAATACGATTTTGTCCAACAAAATGTTGGTAAACTATTTTTTATACGAAGATTTTGTCTTGCAGGCAAATATTCCGATCCCAACGGTATATATGGTACATTAGGTTATAAGGTAGTGTACCTACGTAATGTGGAAAACGGATTTTTTATCTAAAACAATTTACCTAAAAACATTTTATTGTATTATACGGTATTTATTGTTTGATACGTGTGTTGTTCAATTGTTCATAGGATGATAGTTGTTACCGTATTATACTTTTGTTGATGAACGTTATATGAGGAATGATTATTACTAAACCTATATATTTCTAACTGAATTGTTGCGGCAATTAATGTAATTTGAAAATTACGTAATTCTAATCCCTAAACTACTTACAGCTTGCCACTGGTGGGGGCTATTACATAAGTAGGTTTGCTATTGTTATTTTGTGAAATCAATGGATGAACTATAGTTGGCAAAATTGTTGCTTTGTTATTTAAACAACAATTTTACTGGAGAGAGTTTGTGTTATTTGAATAGGTGTCTGGACCTTCCAATTATAACTAATTATTTGGGCTGGCACTAGGTGCTGCCCCGTTTCTGTCAGTTATAATTTTCCGAATACCAGTATTGACGGAATGTTAGTATGATGGCTGATTAGTTATACTTACGTTGATTTACTGATGAACCTTGATAATACTGGCTTGGACCTCTTCTGGTACGAATAATAATAATTCACTTCGAACGTATGTTTGGATTTCTTAGCTTTATTGTAACTTTATTTACACAAAATGTCTTTGTTTTAGTTATTCAATAATGATTATTTATTTTTAGACACTAAACTTAACTGTTACTTGATAATATGTATTAAATACGGATTGCTTTTCTTAATATTTAAACTTTATTTCTTTACTTTTCACTTAGATTTAACTTTTAGAGTTTGGGAAGTATTCAATATCTTTTGTCGGTTTATTTGAATATGGATTACTGTGCATGATTTATATTTTAAGAATTTAGCAGAGAATTATCTTTATAACTTTAAATGCACAATTGATTTTTTGATTTTTTGATTTATTTGGGCAGAGCTTTGCCGTCTAGATTTTTAAATACACGATTGAATTTTGATTTGGGCAGAGCTTTGCCGTCTTGAATTTTAAATACACCATTGATGATTTGGTATAAAATTTATACCCTTATATACTAAAATTTTGCTACTTACAATAACAATTTGTACATGCACTTAATTCTATTTTATGCTGATTATTTATTTTGCAAATTAATTTATTTTGAATCGATTAGTTTTTTGGGTCGATTTATTTCCATAATATTACTCATGTTTCGTTTTTCATTATGTTTGCATAATGTTACATTTTATTTCAGGTCATTTGCATTACTTTGTATATGTACATTTAATATTTTGGGTTTTTTAGTGACCCATATCTTATTTCCGTATAATAGTTTTACTTACTACAATCTTGCGTTGCCTTTCTTATTTCTTTGTATTTTCTTATCTGTTTTTAGTTGTTGTATTTGTGAATTTTTTATGTTTCTAATTTATAAACTAACCTTAACATTTCTTAATTTTGGAAATTATCTTAATATTTTGAGCTTTGTTTGTTCTGTTAATTTTCATCATTTCAAATGTTAAATGTACCCTAATGTTTCACAACAGTTGACGATTTTCCCAATATTTATTATATTTGTAAAAAATTGTATGTGGAACCTCATGATACAAAGTCGAATTTCATGAATCTCAGAGATTTGCTCGCATAGTGACTATATACAACAGAAAGTGGTTTAATGGGGCTTCGTAAATATTTGTGTCCCATTCGATAATTCAGAGTTGGGCTCGGTTGACGATTTTCCCAATATTTATAAAATTGTCAAAAATTGTATGTGGAACCGCTTTGATACAAAGTCGAATTTGATGAATCTCAGAGATTTCCTCGTATAGTGACTATATACAATAGAAAGTGGTTTAATGGGGCTTCGTAAATATTTGTGTCCTACTCGATAATAAAGAGTTGGGCTCGGTTGACGATTTTCCCAATATTTATAAAATTTGTCAAAAATTGTATGTGGAACCGCATGATACAAAGTCGAATTTCATGAATCTCAGAGATTTCCTCGTATAGTGACTATATACAATAGAAAGTGGTTTAATGGGGCTTCGTAAATATTTGTGTCCTATTCGATAATTCAGAGTTGGGCTCGGTTGACGATTTTCCCAATATTTATAAAATTGTCAAAAATTGTATGTGGAACCGCTTTGATACAAAGTCGAATTTCATGAATCTCAGAGATTTCCTCGTATAGTGACTATATACAATAGAAAGAGGTTTAATGAGGCTTCGTAAATATTGGTGTCCCATTCGATAATTCAGAGTTGGGCTCGGTTGACGATTTTCCCAATATTTATAAAATTGTCAAAAATTTTATGTGGAACCGCTTTGATTCAAAGTCGAATTTCATGAATCTCAGAGATTTCCTCGTATAGTGACTATATACAATAGAAAGAGGCTTAATGAGGCTTCGTAAATATTGGTGTCCCATTCGATAATTCAGAGTTGGGCTCGGTTGACGATTTTCCCAATATTTATAAAATTTGTCAAAAATTGTATGTGGAACCGCTTTGATACAAAGTCGAATTTCATGAATCTCAGAGGTTACCTCGTATAGTGACTATATACAATAGAAAGTGGTTTAATGGGGCTTCGTAAATATTTGTGTCCCATTCGATAATAAAGAGTTGGGCTCGGTTGACGATTTTCCCAATATTTATAAAATTTGTCAAAAATTGTATGTGGAACCGCTTTGATACAAAGTCGAATTTCATGAATCTCAGAGATTTCCCCGTATAGTGACTATATACAATAGAAAGAGGTTTAATGAGGCTTCGTAAATATTTGTGCCCCATTCGATAATAAAGAGTTGGGCTCGGTTGACGATTTTCCCAATATTTATAAAATTTGTCAAAAATTGTATGTCGAACCGCTTTGATACAAAGTCGAATTTCATGAATCTCAGAGAATTCCTCGTATAGTGTCTATATACAATAGAAAGTGGTTTAAAGAGGCTTCGTAAATATTTATGTCCCATTCGATAATAAAGAGTTGGGCTCGGTTGACGATTTTCCCAATATTTATAAAATTTGTCAAAAATTGTATGTGGAACCGCTTTGATACAAAGTCGAATTTCATGAATCTCAGAGATTTCCCCGTATAGTGACTTTATACAATAGAAAGAGGTTTAATGAGGCTTCGTAAATATTTGTGTCCCATTTGATAATAAAGAGTTGGGCTCGGTTGACGATTTTCCCAATATTTATAAAATTTGTCAAAAATTGTATGTGGAACCGCATGATACAAAGTCGAATTTCATGAATCTCAGAGGTTACCTCTTATAGTGACTATATACAATAGAAAGTGGTTTAATGGGGCTTCGTAAATATTTGTGTCCCATTCGATAATAAAGAGTTGGGCTCTGTTGACGATTTTCCCAATATTTATAAAATTTGGCAAAAATTGTATGTGGAACCGCTTTGATACAATGTCGAAATTCATGAATCTCAGAGATTTCCCCGTATAGTGACTTTATACAATAGAAAGAGGTTTAATGAGGCTTCGTAAATATTTGTGTCCCATTTGATAATAAAGAGTTGGGCTCGGTTGACGATTTTCCCAATATTTATAAAATTTGTCAAAAATTGTATGTGGAACCGCTTTGATACAAAGTCGAATTTCATGAATCTCAGAGATTTCCCCGTATAGTGACTATATACAATAGAAAGAGGTTTAATGAGGCTTCGTAAATATTTGTGCCCCATTCGATAATAAAGAGTTGGGCTCGGTTGACGATTTTCCCAATATTTATAAAATTTGGCAAAAATTGTATGTGGAACCGCTTTGATACAAAGTCGAATTTCATGAATCTCAGAGATTTCCCCGTATAGTGACTTTATACAATAGAAAGAGGTTTAATGAGGCTTCGTAAATATTTGTGTCCCATTTGATAATAAAGAGTTGGGCTCGGTTGACGATTTTCCCAATATTTATAAAATTTGTCAAAAATTGTATGTGGAACCGCATGATACAAAGTCGAATTTCATGAATCTCAGAGGTTACCTCTTATAGTGACTATATACAATAGAAAGTGGTTTAATGGGGCTTCGTAAATATTTGTGTCCCATTCGATTATAAAGAGTTGGGCTCTGTTGACGATTTTCCCAATATTTATAAAATTTGGCAAAAATTGTATGTGGAACGGCATGATACAAAGTCGAATTTCATGAATCTCAGAGGTTACCTAGTATAGTGACTATATACAATAGAAAGTGGTTTAATGGGGCTTCGTAAATATTTGTGTCCCATTCGATAATAAAGAGTTGGGCTCGGTTGACGATTTTCCCAATATTTATAAAATTTGTCAAAAATTGTATGTGGAACCGCTTTGATACAAAGTCGAATTTCATGAATCTCAGAGATTTCCCCGTATAGTGACTATATACAATAGAAAGAGGTTTAATGAGGCTTCGTAAATATTTGTGCCCCATTCGATAATAAAGAGTTGGGCTCGGTTGACGATTTTCCCAATATTTATAAAATTTGTCAAAAATTGTATGTGGAACCGCTTTGATACAAAGTCGAATTTCATGAATCTCAGAGATTTCCTCGTATAGTGTATATATACAATAGAAAGTGGTTTAAAGAGGCTTCGTAAATATTTGTGTCCCATTCGATAATAAAGAGTTGGGCTCGGTTGACGATTTTCCCAATATTTATAAAATTTGTCAAAAATTGTATGTGGAACCGCTTTGATACAAAGTCGAATTTCATGAATCTCAGAGATTTCCCCGTATAGTGACTATATACAATAGAAAGAGGTTTAATGAGGCTTCGTAAATATTTGTGCCCCATTCGATAATAAAGAGTTGGGCTCGGTTGACGATTTTCCAAATATTTATAAAATTTGGCAAAAATTGTATGTGGAACCGCTTTGATACAAAGTCGAATTTCATGAATCTCAGAGATTTCCCCGTATAGTGACTTTATACAATAGAAAGAGGTTTAATGAGGCTTCGTAAATATTTGTGTCCCATTTGATAATAAAGAGTTGGGCTCGGTTGACGATTTTCCCAATATTTATAAAATTTGGCAAAAATTGTATGTGGAACCGCATGATACAAAGTCGAATTTCATGAATCTCAGAGGTTACCTCTTATAGTGACTATATACAATAGAAAGTGGTTTAATGGGGCTTCGTAAATATTTGTGTCCCATTCGATTATAAAGAGTTGGGCTCTGTTGACGATTTTCCCAATATTTATAAAATTTGTCAAAAATTGTATGTGGAACCGCTTTGATACAATGTCGAAATTCATGAATCTCAGAGATTTCCCCGTATAGTGACTTTATACAATAGAAAGAGGTTTAATGAGGCTTCGTAAATATTTGTGTCCCATTTGATAATAAAGAGTTGGGCTCGGTTGACGATTTTCCCAATATTTATAAAATTTGGCAAAAATTGTATGTGGAACCGCTTTGATACAAAGTCGAATTTCATGAATCTCAGAGATTTCCCCGTATAGTGACTTTTTACAATAGAAAGAGGTTTAATGAGGCTTCGTAAATATTTGTGTCCCATTTGATAATAAAGAGTTGGGCTCGGTTGACGATTTTCCCAATATTTATAAAATTTGTCAAAAATTGTATGTGGAACCGCATGATACAAAGTCGAATTTCATGAATCTCAGAGGTTACCTCGTATAGTGACTATATACAATAGAAAGTGGTTTAATGGGGCTTCGTAAATATTTGTGTCCCATTCGATAATAAAGAGTTGGGCTCGGTTGACGATTTTCCCAATATTTATAAAATTGTCAAAAATTGTATGTGGAACCGCTTTGATACAAAGTCGAATTTCATGAATCTCAGAGATTTCCCCGTATAGTGACTATATACAATAGAAAGAGGTTTAAAGAGGCTTCGTAAATATTTGTGCCCCATTCGATAATAAAGAGTTGGGCTCGGTTGACGATTTTCCCAATATTTATAAAATTTGTCAAAAATTGTATGTGGAACCGCTTTGATACAAAGTCGAATTTCATGAATCTCAGAGAATTCCTCGTATAGTGTCTATATACAATAGAAAGTGGTTTAAAGTGGCTTCGTAAATATTTATGTCCCATTCGATAATAAAGAGTTGGGCTCGGTTGACGATTTTCCCAATATTTATAAAATTTGTCAAAAATTGTATGTGGAACCGCTTTGATACAAAGTCGAATTTCATGAATCTCAGAGATTTCCCCGTATAGTGACTATATACAATAGAAAGAGGTTTAATGAGGCTTCGTAAATATTTGTGCCCCATTCGATAATAAAGAGTTGGGCTCGGTTGACGATTTTCCAAATATTTATAAAATTTGGCAAAAATTGTATGTGGAACCGCTTTGATACAAAGTCGAAATTCATGAATCTCAGAGATTTCCTCGTATAGTGTATATATACAATAGAAAGTGGTTTAAAGAGGCTTCGTAAATATTTGTGTCCCATTCGATAATAAAGAGTTGGGCTCGGTTGACGATTTTCCCAATATTTATAAAATTGTCAAAAATTGTATGTGGAACCGCTTTGATACAAAGTCGAATTTCATGAATCTCAGAGATTTCCCCGTATAGTGACTATATACAATAGAAAGAGGTTTAAAGAGGCTTCGTAAATATTTGTGCCCCATTCGATAATAAAGAGTTGGGCTCGGTTGACGATTTTCCCAATATTTATAAAATTTGTCAAAAATTGTATGTGGAACCGCTTTGATACAAAGTCGAATTTCATGAATCTCAGAGAATTCCTCGTATAGTGTCTATATACAATAGAAAGTGGTTTAAAGTGGCGTCGTAAATATTTATGTCCCATTTGATAATAAAGAGTTGGGCTCGGTTGACGATTTTCCCAATATTTATAAAATTTGTCAAAAATTGTATGTGGAACCGCTTGATACAAAGTCGAATTTCATGAATCTCAGAGATTTCCCCGTATAGTGACTATATACAATAGAAAGTGGTTTAATGGGGCTTCGTAAATATTTGTGTCCCATTCGATAATAAAGAGTTGGGCTCGGTTGACGATTTTCCCAATATTTATAAAATTTGTCAAAAATTGTATGTGGAACCGCTTTGATACAAAGTCGAATTTCATGAATCTCAGAGATTTCCCCGTATAGTGACTATATACAATAGAAAGTGGTTTAATGGGGCTTCGTAAATATTTGTGTCCCATTCGATAATAAAGAGTTGGGCTCGGTTGACGATTTTCCCAATATTTATAAAATTTGGCAAAAGTTGTATGTGGAACCGCTTTGATACAAAGTCGAAATTCATGAATCTCAGAGATTTCCTCGTATAGTGTATATATACAATAGAAAGTGGTTTAAAGAGGCTTCGTAAATATTTGTGTCCCATTCGATAATAAAGAGTTGGGCTCGGTTGACGATTTTCCCAATATTTATAAAATTTGTCAAAAATTGTATGTGGAACCGCTTTGATACAAAGTCGAATTTCATGAATCTCAGAGATTTCCCCGTATAGTGACTATATACAATAGAAAGAGGTTTAATGAGGCTTCGTAAATATTTGTGCCCCATTCGATAATAAAGAGTTGGGCTCGGTTGACGATTTTCCCAATATTTATAAAATTTGTCAAAAATTGTATGTGGAACCGCTTTGATACAAAGTCGAATTTCATGAATCTCAGAGAATTCCTCGTATAGTGTCTATATACAATAGAAAGTGGTTTAAAGTGGCTTCGTAAATATTTATGTCCCATTTGATAATAAAGAGTTGGGCTCGGTTGACGATTTTTCCCAATATTTATAAAATTTGTCAAAAATTGTATGTGGAACCGCATGATACAAAGTCGAATTTCATGAATCTCAGAGGTTACCTCGTATAGTGACTATATTCAATAGAAAGTGGTTTAATGGGGCTTCGTAAATATTTGTGTCCCATTCGATAATAAAGAGTTGGGCTCGGTTGACGATTTTCCCAATATTTATAAAATTTGTCAAAAATTGTATGTGGAACCGCTTTGATACAAAGTCGAATTTCATGAATCTCAGAGATTTCCCCGTATAGTGACTATATACAATAGAAAGTGGTTTAATGGGGCTTCGTAAATATTTGTGTCCCATTCGATAATAAAGAGTTGGGCTCGGTTGACGATTTTCCCAATATTTATAAAATTTGGCAAAAATTGTATGTGGAACCGCTTTGATACAAAGTCGAAATTCATGAATCTCAGAGATTTCCTCGTATAGTGTATATATACAATAGAAAGTGGTTTAAAGAGGCTTCGTAAATATTTGTGTCCCATTTGATAATAAAGAGTTGGGCTCGGTTGACGATTTTCCCAATATTTATAAAATTTGTCAAAAATTGTATGTGGAACCGCATGATACAAAGTCGAATTTCATGAATCTCAGAGGTTACCTCGTATAGTGACTATATACAATAGAAAGTGGTTTAATGGGGCTTCGTAAATATTTGTGTCCCATTCGATAATAAAGAGTTGGGCTCGGTTGACGATTTTCCCAATATTTATAAAATTTGGCAAAAATTGTATGTGGAACCGCTTTGATACAAAGTCGAATTTCATGAATCTCGGAGAATTCCTCGTATAGTGTCTATATACAATAGAAAGTGGTTTAATGGGGCTTCGTAAATATTTGTGTCCCATTCGATAATAAAGAGTTGGGCTCTGTTGACGATTTTCCCAATATTTATAAAATTTGGCAAAAATTGTATGTGGAACCGCTTTGATACAAAGTCGAAATTCATGAATCTCAGAGATTTCCTCGTATAGTGTATATATACAATAGAAAGTGGTTTAAAGAGGCTTCGTAAATATTGGTGTCTCATTCGATAATTCAGAGTTGGGCTCGGTTGACGATTTTCCCAATATTTATAAAATTGTAAAAAATTGTATGTGGAACCGCTTTGATTCAAAGTCGAATTTCATGAATCTCAGAGATTTCCTCGTATAGTGACTACATACAATAGAAAGAGGCTTAATGAGGCTTCGTAAATATTGGTGTCCCATTCGATAATTCAGAGTTGGGCTCGGTTGACGATTTTCCCAATATTTATAAAATTTGTCAAAAATTGTATGTGGAACCGCTTTGATACAAAGTCGAAATTCATGAATCTCAGAGATTTCCTCGTATAGTGTATATATACAATAGAAAGTGGTTTAAAGAGGCTTCGTAAATATTGGTGTCTCATTCGATAATTCAGAGTTGGGCTCGGTTGACGATTTTCCCAATATTTATAAAATTTTAAAAAATTGTATGTGGAACCGCTTTGATTCAAAGTCGAATTTCATGAATCTCAGAGATTTCCTCGTATAGTGACTACATACAATAGAAAGAGGCTTAATGAGGCTTCGTAAATATTGGTGTCCCATTCGATAATTCAGAGTTGGGCTCTGTTGACGATTTTCCCAATATTTATAAAATTGTCAAAAATTTTATGTGGAACCGCTTTGATTCAAAGTCGAATTTCATGAATCTCAGAGATTTCCTCGTATAGTGACTATATACAATAGAAAGTGGTTTAATGGGGCTTCGTAAATATTTGTGTCCCATTCGATAATAAAGAGTTGGGCTCGGTTGACGATTTTCCCAATATTTATAAAATTTGTCAAAAATTGTATGTGGAACCGCTTTGATACAAAGTCGAATTTCATGAATCTCAGAGGTTACCTCGTATAGTGACTATATACAATAGAAAGTGGTTTAATGGGGCTTCGTAAATATTTGTGTCCCATTCGATAATAAAGAGTTGGGCTCGGTTGACGATTTTCCCAATATTTATAAAATTTGGCAAAAATTTTATGTGGAACCGCTTTGATTCAAAGTCGAATTTCATGAATCTCAGAGATTTCCCCGTATAGTGACTATATACAATAGAAAGAGGTTTAATGAGGCTTCGTAAATATTGGTGTCCCATTCGATAATTCAGAGTTGGGCTCGGTTGACGATTTTCCCAATATTTATAAAATTGTCAAAAATTTTATGTGGAACCGCTTTGATTCAAAGTCGAATTTCATGAATCTCAGAGATTTCCTCGTATAGTGACTATATACAATAGAAAGAGGCTTAATGAGGCTTCGTAAATATTGGTGTCCCATTCGATAATTCAGAGTTGGGTTTGGTTGACGATTTTCCCAATATTTATAAAATTTGTCAAAAATTGTATGTGGAACCGCTTTGATACAAAGTCGAATTTCATGAATCTCAGAGGTTACCTCGTATAGTGACTATATACAATAGAAAGTGGTTTAATGGGGCTTCGTAAATATTTGTGTCCCATTCGATAATAAAGAGTTGGGCTCGGTTGACGATTTTCCCAATATTTATAAAATTTGGCAAAAATTGTATGTGGAACCGCTTTGATACAAAGTCGAAATTCATGAATCTCAGAGATTTCCTCGTATAGTGTATATATACAATAGAAAGTGGTTTAAAGAGGCTTCGTAAATATTTGTGTCCCATTCGATAATAAAGAGTTGGGCTCGGTTGACGATTTTCCCAATATTTATAAAATTTGTCAAAAATTGTATGTGGAACCGCTTTGATACAAAGTCGAATTTCATGAATCTCAGAGATTTCCCCGTATAGTGACTATATACAATAGAAAGAGGTTTAATGAGGCTTCGTAAATATTTGTGCCCCATTCGATAATAAAGAGTTGGGCTCGGTTGACGATTTTCCCAATATTTATAAAATTTGTCAAAAATTGTATGTGGAACCGCTTTGATACAAAGTCGAATTTCATGAATCTCAGAGAATTCCTCGTATAGTGTCTATATACAATAGAAAGAGGTTTAATGAGGCTTCGTAAATATTTGTGTCCCATTTGATAATAAAGAGTTGGGCTCGGTTGACGATTTTCCCAATATTTATAAAATTTGTCAAAAATTGTATGTGGAACCGCATGATACAAAGTCGAATTTCATGAATCTCAGAGATTTCCTCGTATAGTGTATATATACAATAGAAAGTGGTTTAAAGAGGCTTCGTAAATATTTGTGTCCCATTCGATAATAAAGAGTTGGGCTCGGTTGACGATTTTCCCAATATTTATAAAATTTGGCAAAAATTGTATGTGGAACCGCTTTGATACAAAGTCGAATTTCATGAATCTCAGAGATTTCCCCGTATAGTGACTATATACAATAGAAAGAGGTTTAATGAGGCTTCGTAAATATTTGTGCCCCATTCGATAATAAAGAGTTGGGCTCGGTTGACGATTTTCCCAATATTTATAAAATTTGTCAAAAATTGTATGTGGAACCGCTTTGATACAAAGTCGAATTTCATGAATCTCAGAGAATTCCTCGTATAGTGTCTATATACAATAGAAAGTGGTTTAAAGAGGCTTCGTAAATATTTATGTCCCATTTGATAATAAAGAGTTGGGCTCGGTTGACGATTTTCCCAATATTTATAAAATTTGTCAAAAATTGTATGTGGAACCGCTTTGATACAAAGTCGAATTTCATGAATCTCAGAGATTTCCCCGTATAGTGACTTTATACAATAGAAAGAGGTTTAATGAGGCTTCGTAAATATTTGTGTCCCATTTGATAATAAAGAGTTGGGCTCGGTTGACGATTTTCCCAATATTTATAAAATTTGTCAAAAATTGTATGTGGAACCGCATGATACAAAGTCGAATTTCATGAATCTCAGAGGTTACCTCTTATAGTGACTATATACAATAGAAAGTGGTTTAATGAGGCTTCGTAAATATTTGTGTCCCATTCGATAATAAAGAGTTGGGCTCGGTTGACGATTTTCCCAATATTTATAAAATTTGGCAAAAATTGTATGTGGAACCGCTTTGATACAATGTCGAAATTCATGAATCTCAGAGATTTCCCCGTATAGTGACTATATACAATAGAAAGAGGTTTAATGAGGCTTCGTAAATATTTGTGTCCCATTCGATAATAAAGAGTTGGGCTCGGTTGACGATTTTCCCAATATTTATAAAATTTGGCAAAAATTGTATGTGGAACCGCTTTGATACAATGTCGAAATTCATGAATCTCAGAGATTTCCCCGTATAGTGACTTTATACAATAGAAAGAGGTTAATGAGGCTTCGTAAATATTTGTGTCCCATTCGATAATAAAGAGTTGGGCTCGGTTGACGATTTTCCCAATATTTATAAAATTTGTCAAAAATTGTATGTGGAACCGCTTTGATACAAAGTCGAATTTCATGAATCTCAGAGGTTACCTCGTATAGTGACTATATACAATAGAAAGTGGTTTAATGGGGCTTCGTAAATATTTGTGTCCCATTCGATAATAAAGAGTTGGGCTCGGTTGACGATTTTCCCAATATTTATAAAATTTGGCAAAAATTGTATGTGGAACCGCTTTGATACAAAGTCGAAATTCATGAATCTCAGAGATTTCCTCGTATAGTGTATATATACAATAGAAAGTGGTTTAATGGGGCTTCGTAAATATTTATGTCCCATTCGATAATAAAGAGTTGGGCTCGGTTGACGATTTTCCCAATATTTATAAAATTTGTCAAAAATTGTATGTGGAACCGCTTTGATACAAAGTCGAATTTCATGAATCTCAGAGATTTCCCCGTATAGTGACTATATACAATAGAAAGAGGTTTAATGAGGCTTCGTAAATATTTGTGTCCCATTTGATAATAAAGAGTTGGGCTCGGTTGACGATTTTCCCAATATTTATAAAATTTGTCAAAAATTGTATGTGGAACCGCATGATACAAAGTCGAATTTCATGAATCTCAGAGGTTACCTCGTATAGTGACTATATACAATAGAAAGTGGTTTAATGGGGCTTCGTAAATATTTGTGTCCCATTCGATAATAAAGAGTTGGGCTCGGTTGACGATTTTCCCAATATTTATAAAATTTGGCAAAAATTGTATGTGGAACCGCTTTGATACAAAGTCGAATTTCATGAATCTCAGAGAATTCCTCGTATAGTGTCTATATACAATAGAAAGTGGTTTAAAGAGGCTTCGTAAATATTTATGTCCCATTTGATAATAAAGAGTTGGGCTCGGTTGACGATTTTCCCAATATTTATAAAATTTGTCAAAAATTGTATGTGGAACCGCTTTGATACAAAGTCGAATTTCATGAATCTCAGAGATTTCCCCGTATAGTGACTATATACAATAGAAAGAGGTTTAATGAGGCTTCGTAAATATTTGTGTCCCATTTGATAATAAAGAGTTGGGCTCGGTTGACGATTTTCCCAATATTTATAAAATTTGTCAAAAATTGTATGTGGAACCGCATGATACAAAGTCGAATTTCATGAATCTCAGAGGTTACCTCGTATAGTGACTATATTCAATAGAAAGTGGTTTAATGGGGCTTCGTAAATATTTGTGTCCCATTCGATAATAAAGAGTTGGGCTCGGTTGACGATTTTCCCAATATTTATAAAATTTGGCAAAAATTGTATGTGGAACCGCTTTGATACAAAGTCGAAATTCATGAATCTCAGAGATTTCCTCGTATAGTGTATATATACAATAGAAAGAGGTTTAATGAGGCTTCGTAAATATTTGTGTCCCATTCGATAATAAAGAGTTGGGCTCGGTTGACGATTTTCCCAATATTTATAAAATTTGTCAAAAATTGTATGTGGAACCGCATGATACAAAGTCGAATTTCATGAATCTCAGAGGTTACCTCGTATAGTGACTATATTCAATAGAAAGTGGTTTAATGGGGCTTCGTAAATATTTGTGTCCCATTTGATAATAAAGAGTTGGGCTCGGTTGACGATTTTCCCAATATTTATACAATTTGTCAAAAATTGTATGTGGAACCGCATGATACAAAGTCGAATTTCATGAATCTCAGAGGTTACCTCGTATAGTGACTATATTCAATAGAAAGTGGTTTAATGGGGCTTCGTAAATATTTGTGTCCCATTCGATAATAAAGAGTTGGGCTCGGTTGACGATTTTCCCAATATTTATAAAATTTGTCAAAAATTGTATGTGGAACCGCTTTGATTCAAAGTCGAATTTCATGAATCTCAGAGATTTCCTCGTATAGTGACTATATACAATAGAAAGAGGCTTAATGAGGCTTCGTAAATATTGGTGTCCCATTCGATAATTCAGAGTTGGGCTCGGTTGACGATTTTCCCAATATTTATAAAATTTGTCAAAAATTGTATGTGGAACCGCTTTGATACAAAGTCGAATTTCATGAATCTCAGAGGTTACCTCGTATAGTGACTATATACAATAGAAAGTGGTTTAATGGGGCTTCGTAAATATTTGTGTCCCATTCGATAATAAAGAGTTGGGCTCGGTTGACGATTTTCCCAATATTTATAAAATTTGTCAAAAATTGTATGTGGAACCGCTTTGATACAAAGTCGAATTTCATGAATCTCAGAGATTTCCCCGTATAGTGACTATATACAATAGAAAGAGGTTTAATGAGGCTTCGTAAATATTGGTGTCCCATTCGATAATTCAGAGTTGGGCTCGGTTGACGATTTTCCCAATATTTATAAAATTGTCAAAAATTTTATGTGGAACCGCTTTGATTCAAAGTCGAATTTCATGAATCTCAGAGATTTCCTCGTATAGTGACTATATACAATAGAAAGAGGCTTAATGAGGCTTCGTAAATATTGGTGTCCCATTCGATAATTCAGAGTTGGGCTCGGTTGACGATTTTCCCAATATTTATAAAATTTGGCAAAAATTGTATGTGGAACCGCTTTGATACAAAGTCGAATTTCATGAATCTCAGAGGTTACCTCGTATAGTGACTATATACAATAGAAAGTGGTTTAATGGGGCTTCGTAAATATTTGTGTCCCATTCGATAATAAAGAGTTGGGCTCGGTTGACGATTTTCCCAATATTTATAAAATTTGTCAAAAATTGTATGTGGAACCGCTTTGATACAAAGTCGAATTTCATGAATCTCAGAGATTTCCCCGTATAGTGACTATATACAATAGAAAGAGGTTTAATGAGGCTTCGTAAATATTGGTGTCTCATTCGATAATTCAGAGTTGGGCTCGGTTGACGATTTTCCCAATATTTATAAAATTGTCAAAAATTGTATGTGGAACCGCTTTGATACAAAGTCGAATTTCATGAATCTCAGAGATTTCCTCGTATAGTGACTATATACAATAGAAAGTGGTTTAAAGAGGCTTCGTAAATATTTGTGTCCCATTCGATAATAAAGAGTTGGGCTCGGTTGACGATTTTCCTAATATTTATAAAATTTGTCAAAAATTGTATGTGGAACCGCTTTGATACAAAGTCGAATTTCATGAATCTCAGAGATTTCCTCGTATAGTGACTATATACAATAGAAAGTGGTTTAAAGAGGCTTCGTAAATATTTGTGTCCCATTCGATAATAAAGAGTTGGGCTCGGTTGACGATTTTCCCAATATTTATAAAATTGTCAAAAATTGTATGTGGAACCGCTTTGATACAAAGTCGAAATTCATGAATCTCAGAGATTTCCTCGTATAGTGACTATATACAATAGAAAGTGGTTTAATGAGGCTTCGTAAATATTTGTGTCCCATTCGATAATAAAGAGTTGGGCTCGGTTGACGATTTTCCCAATATTTATAAAATTTGTCAAAAATTGTATGTGGAACCGCTTTGATACAAAGTCGAATTTCATGAATCTCAGAGATTTCCTCGTATAGTGACTATATACAATAGAAAGTGGTTTAAAGAGGCTTCGTAAATATTTGTGTCCCATTCGATAATAAAGAGTTGGGCTCGGTTGACGATTTTCCCAATATTTATAAAATTGTCAAAAATTGTATGTGGAACCGCTTTGATACAAAGTCGAAATTCATGAATCTCAGAGATTTCCTCGTATAGTGACTATATACAATAGAAAGTGGTTTAATGAGGCTTCGTAAATATTTGTGTCCCATTCGATAATAAAGAGTTGGGCTCGGTTGACGATTTTCCCAATATTTATAAAATTTGTCAAAAATTGTATGTGGAACCGCTTTGATACAAAGTCGAATTTCATGAATCTCAGAGGTTACCTCGTATAGTGACTATATACAATAGAAAGTGGTTTAATGGGGCTTCGTAAATATTTGTGTCCCATTCGATAATAAAGAGTTGGGCTCGGTTGACGATTTTCCCAATATTTATAAAATTTGTCAAAAATTGTATGTGGAACCGCTTTGATACAAAGTCGAATTTCATGAATCTCAGAGATTTCCCCGTATAGTGACTATATACAATAGAAAGAGGTTTAATGAGGCTTCGTAAATATTGGTGTCCCATTCGATAATTCAGAGTTGGGCTCGGTTGACGATTTTCCCAATATTTATAAAATTGTCAAAAATTGTATGTGGAACCGCTTTGATACAAAGTCGAATTTCATGAATCTCAGAGATTTCCTCGTATAGTGACTATATACAATAGAAAGTGGTTTAAAGAGGCTTCGTAAATATTTGTGTCCCATTCGATAATAAAGAGTTGGGCTCGGTTGACGATTTTCCCAATATTTATAAAATTGTCAAAAATTGTATGTGGAACCGCTTTGATACAAAGTCGAAATTCATGAATCTCAGAGATTTCCTCGTATAGTGACTATATACAATAGAAAGTGGTTTAATGAGGCTTCGTAAATATTTGTGTCCCATTCGATAATAAAGAGTTGGGCTCGGTTGACGATTTTCCCAATATTTATAAAATTTGTCAAAAATTGTATGTGGAACCGCTTTGATACAAAGTCGAATTTCATGAATCTCAGAGATTTCCTCGTATAGTGACTATATACAATAGAAAGTGGTTTAAAGAGGCTTCGTAAATATTTGTGTCCCATTCGATAATAAAGAGTTGGGCTCGGTTGACGATTTTCCCAATATTTATAAAATTGTCAAAAATTGTATGTGGAACCGCTTTGATACAAAGTCGAAATTCATGAATCTCAGAGATTTCCTCGTATAGTGACCTATATACAATAGAAAGTGGTTTTAATGAGGCTTCGTAAATATTTGTGTCCCATTCGATAATAAAGAGTTGGGCTCGGTTGACGATTTTCCCAATATTTATAAAATTTGTCAAAAATTGTATGTGGAACCGCTTTGATACAAAGTCGAATTTCATGAATCTCAGAGATTTCCTCGTATAGTGACTATATACAATAGAAAGTGGTTTAAAGAGGCTTCGTAAATATTTGTGTCCCATTCGATAATAAAAGAGTTGGGCTCGGTTGACGATTTTCCCAATATTTATAAAATTGTCAAAAATTGTATGTGGAACCGCTTTGATACAAAGTCGAAATTCATGAATCTCAGAGATTTCCTCGTATAGTGACTATATACAATAGAAAGTGGTTTAATGAGGCTTCGTAAATATTTGTGTCCCATTCGATAATAAAGAGTTGGGCTCGGTTGACGATTTTCCCAATATTTATAAAATTTGTCAAAAATTGTATGTGGAACCGCATTGATACAAAGTCGAATTTCATGAATCTCAGAGATTTCCTCGTATAGTGACTATATACAATAGAAAGTGGTTTAAAGAGGCTTCGTAAATATTTGTGTCCCATTCGATAATAAAGAGTTGGGCTCGGTTGACGATTTTCCCAATATTTATAAAATTTGGCAAAAATTGTATGTGGAACCGCTTTGATACAAAGTCGAATTTCATGAATCTCAGAGATTTCCTCGTATAGTGACTATATACAATAGAAAGAGGTTTAATGAGGCTTCGTAAATATTGGTGTCCCATTCGATAATTCAGAGTTGGGCTCGGTTGACGATTTTCCCAATATTTATAAAATTTGTCAAAAATTGTATGTGGAACCGCTTTGATACAAAGTCGAATTTCATGAATCTCAGAGGTTACCTCGTATAGTGACTATATACAATAGAAAGTGGTTTAATGGGGCTTCGTAAATATTTGTGTCCCATTCGATAATAAAGAGTTGGGCTCGGTTGACGATTTTCCCAATATTTATAAAATTTGTCAAAAATTGTATGTGGAACCGCTTTGATACAAAGTCGAATTTCATGAATCTGAGAGATTTCCTCGTATAGTGACTATATACAATAGAAAGTGGTTTAATGAGGCTTCGTAAATATTTGTGTCCCATTCGATAATAAAGAGTTGGGCTCGGTTGACGATTTTCCCAATATTTATAAAATTTGTCAAAAATTGTATGTGGAACCGCTTTGATACAAAGTCGAAATTCATGAATCTCAGAGATTTCCTCGTATAGTGACTATATACAATAGAAAGTGGTTTAAAGAGGCTTCGTAAATATTTGTGTCCCATTCGACAATTCAGAGTTGGGCTCGGTTGACGATTTTCCCAATATTTATAAAATTGTCAAAAATTGTATGTGGAACCGCTTTGATACAAAGTCGAAATTCAAGAATCTCAGAGATTTCCTCGTATAGTGACTATATACAATAGAAAGTGGTTTAAAGAGGCTTCGTAAATATTTGTGTCCCATTCCATAATAAAGAGTTGGGCTCGGTTGACGATTTTCCCAATATTTATAAAATTTGTCAAAAATTGTATGTGGAACCGCTTTGATACAAAGTCGAATTTCATGAATCTCAGAGATTTCCCCGTATAGTGACTATATACAATAGAAAGAGGTTTAATGAGGCTTCGTAAATATTTGTGTCCCATTTGATAATAAAGAGTTGGGCTCGGTTGACGATTTTCCCAATATTTATAAAATTTGTCAAAAATTGTATGTGGAACCGCATGATACAAAGTCGAATTTCATGAATCTCAGAGGTTACCTCGTATAGTGACTATATACAATAGAAAGTGGTTTAATGGGGCTTCGTAAATATTTGTGTCCCATTCGATAATAAAGAGTTGGGCTCGGTTGACGATTTTCCCAATATTTATAAAATTTGGCAAAAATTGTATGTGGAACCGCATGATACAAAGTCGAATTTCATGAATCTCAGAGGTTACCTCGTATAGTGACTATATACAATAGAAAGTGGTTTAATGGGGCTTCGTAAATATTTGTGTCCCATTCGATAATAAAGAGTTGGGCTCGGTTGACGATTTTCCCAATATTTATAAAATTTGTCAAAAATTGTATGTGGAACCGCTTTGATACAAAGTCGAATTTCATGAATCTGAGATATTTCCCCGTATAGTGACTATATACAATAGAAAGTGGTTTAATGGGGCTTCGTAAATATTTGTGTCCCATTCGATAATAAAGAGTTGGGCTCGGTTGACGATTTTCCCAATATTTATAAAATTTGGCAAAAATTGTATGTGGAACCGCTTTGATACAAAGTCGAAATTCATGAATCTCAGAGATTTCCTCGTATAGTGACTATATACAATAGAAAGTGGTTTAAAGAGGCTTCGTAAATATTTGTGTCCCATTCGATAATTCAGAGTTGGGCTCGGTTGACGATTTTCCCAATATTTATAAAATTTGGCAAAAATTGTATGTGGAACCGCTTTGATACAAAGTCGAAATTCAAGAATCTCAGAGATTTCCTCGTATAGTGACTATATACAATAGAAAGTGGTTTAATGAGGCTTCGTAAATATTTATGTCCCATTCCATAATAAAGAGTTGGGCTCGGTTGACGATTTTCCCAATATTATAAAATTGTCAAAAATTGTATGTGGAACCGCTTTGATACAAAGTCGAATTTCATGAATCTCAGAGATTTCCCCGTATAGTGACTATATACAATAGAAAGAGGCTTAATGAGGCTTCGTAAATATTGGTGTCCCATTCGATAATAAAGAGTTGGGCTCGGTTGACGATTTTCCCAATATTTATAAAATTTGTCAAAAATTGTATGTGGAACCGCTTTGATACAAAGTCGAATTTCATGAATCTGAGAGATTTCCTCGTATAGTGACTATATACAATAGAAAGTGGTTTAATGAGGCTTCGTAAATATTTGTGTCCCATTCGATAATAAAGAGTTGGGCTCGGTTGACGATTTTCCCAATATTTATAAAATTTGTCAAAAATTGTATGTGGAACCGCTTTGATACAAAGTCGAATTTCATGAATCTGAGAGATTTCCTCGTATAGTGACTATATACAATAGAAAGTGGTTTAAAGAGGCTTCGTAAATATTTGTATCCCATTCGATAATTCAGAGTTGGGCTCGGTTGACGATTTTCCCAATATTTTATAAATTGTCAAAAATTGTATGTGGAACCGCTTTGATACAAAGTCGAAATTCATGAATCTCAGAGATTTCCCCGTATAGTGACTATATACAATAGAAAGTGGTTTAATGAGGCTTCGTAAATATTTGTGTTCCATTCGATAATAAAGAGTTGGGCTCGGTTGACGATTTTCCCAATATTTATAAAATTTGGCAAAAATTGTATGTGGAACCGATTTGATACAAAGTCGAATTTCATGAATCTCAGAAATTTCCCCGTATAGTGACTATATACAATAGAAAGAAGCTTAATGAGGCTTCGTAAATATTGGTGTCCCATTCGATAATAAAGAGTTGGGCTCGGTTGACGATTTTCCCAATATTTATAAAATTTGTCAAAAATTGTATGTGGAACCGCTTTGATACAAAGTCGAATTTCATGAATCTGAGAGATTTCCCCGTATAGTGACTATATACAATAGAAAGTGGTTTAATGAGGCTTCGTAAATATTTGTGTCCCATTCGATAATAAAGAGTTGGGCTCGGTTGACGATTTTCCCAATATTTATAAAATTTGGCAAAAATTGTATGTGGAACCGCTTTGATACAAAGTCGAATTTCATGAATCTCAGAGATTTCCCGTATAAGGACTATATACAATAGAAAGAGGTTTAATGAGGCTTCGTAAATATTTGTGCCCCATTCGATAATAAAGAGTTGGGCTCGGTTGACGATTTTCCCAATATTTATAAAATTGTCAAAAATTGTATGTGGAACCGCTTTGATACAAAGTCGAAATTCATGAATCTCAGAGATTTCCTCGTATAGTGACTATATACAATAGAAAGTGGTTTAATGAGGCTTCGTAAATATTTGTGTCCCATTCGATAATAAACAGTTGGGCTCGGTTGACGATTTTCCCAATATTTATAAAATTTGTCAAAAATTGTATGTGGAACCGCTTTGATACAAAGTCGAATTTCATGAATCTGAGAGATTTCCTCGTATAGTGACTATATACAATAGAAAGTGGTTTAAAGAGGCTTCGTAAATATTTGTGTCCCATTCGATAATTCAGAGTTGGGCTCGGTTGACGATTTTCCCAATATTTATAAAATTGTCAAAAATTGTATGTGGAACCGCTTTGATACAAAGTCGAAATTCATGAATCTCAGAGATTTCCTCGTATAGTGACTATATACAATAGAAAGTGGTTTAATGAGGCTTCGTAAATATTTGTGTCCCATTCGATAATTCAGAGTTGGGCTCGGTTGACGATTTTCCCAATATTTATAAAATTGTCAAAAATTGTATGTGGAACCGCCTTGATACAAAGTCGAATTTCATGAATCTGAGAGATTTCCTCGTATAGTGACTATATACAATAGAAAGTGGTTTAAAGAGGCTTCGTAAATATTTGTGTCCCATTCGATAATTCAGAGTTGGGCTCGGTTGACGATTTTCCCAATATTTATAAAATTTGGCAAAAATTGTATGTGGAACCGCTTTGATACAAAGTCGAATTTCATGAATCTCAGAGATTTCCCCGTATAAGGACTATATACAATAGAAAGAGGTTTAATGAGGCTTCGTAAATATTTGTGCCCCATTCGATAATAAAGAGTTGGGCTCGGTTGACGATTTTCCCAATATTTATAAAATTGTCAAAAATTGTATGTGGAACCGCTTTGATACAAAGTCGAAATTCATGAATCTGAGAGATTTCCTCGTATAGTGACTATATACAATAGAAAGTGGTTTAATGAGGCTTCGTAAATATTTGTGTCCCATTCGATAATAAACAGTTGGGCTCGGTTGACGATTTTCCCAATATTTATAAAATTTGTCAAAAATTGTATGTGGAACCGCTTTGATACAAAGTCGAATTTCATGAATCTGAGAGATTTCCTCGTATAGTGACTATATACAATAGAAAGTGGTTTAAAGAGGCTTCGTAAATATTTGTGTCCCATTCGATAATTCAGAGTTGGGCTCGGTTGACGATTTTCCCAATATTTATAAAATTGTCAAAAATTGTATGTGGAACCGCTTTGATACAAAGTCGAAATTCATGAATCTCAGAGATTTCCTCGTATAGTGACTATATACAATAGAAAGTGGTTTAATGAGGCTTCGTAAATATTTGTGTCCCATTCGATAATAAACAGTTGGGCTCGGTTGACGATTTTCCCAATATTTATAAAATTTGTCAGAAATTGTATGTGGAACCGCTTTGATACAAAGTCGAATTTCATGAATCTGAGAGATTTCCTCGTATAGTGACTATATACAATAGAAAGTGGTTTAAAGAGGCTTCGTAAATATTTGTGTCCCATTCGATAATTCAGAGTTGGGCTCGGTTGACGATTTTCCCAATATTTATAAAATTGTCAAAAATTGTATGTGGAACCGCTTTGATACAAAGTCGAAATTCATGAATCTCAGAGATTTCCTCGTATAGTGACTATATACAATAGAAAGTGGTTTAATGAGGCTTCGTAAATATTTGTGTCCCATTCGATAATTCAGAGTTGGGCTCGGTTGACGATTTTCCCAATATTTATAAAATTGTCAAAAATTGTATGTGGAACCGCTTTGATACAAAGTCGAAATTCATGAATCTGAGAGATTTCCTCGTATAGTGACTATATACAATAGAAAGTGGTTTAAAGAGGCTTCGTAAATATTTGTGTCCCATTCGATAATTCAGAGTTGGGCTCGGTTGACGATTTTCCCAATATTTATAAAATTGTCAAAAATTGTATGTGGAACCGCTTTGATACAAAGTCGAAATTCATGAATCTCAGAGATTTCCTCGTATAGTGACTATATACAATAGAAAGTGGTTTAATGAGGCTTCGTAAATATTTGTGTCCTATTCGATAATAAACAGTTGGGCTCGGTTGACGATTTTCCCAATATTTATAAAATTTGTCAAAAATTGTATGTGGAACCGCTTTGATACAAAGTCGAAATTCATGAATCTCAGAGATTTCCTCGTATAGTGACTATATACAATAGAAAGTGGTTTAATGAGGCTTCGTAAATATTTGTGTCCCATTCGATAATAAACAGTTGGGCTCGGTTGACGATTTTCCCAATATTTATAAAATTTGTCAAAAATTGTATGTGGAACCGCTTTGATACAAAGTCGAATTTCATGAATCTGAGAGATTTCCTCGTATAGTGACTATATACAATAGAAAGTGGTTTAATGAGGCTTCGTAAATATTTGTGTCCCATTCGATAATTCAGAGTTGGGCTCGGTTGACGATTTTCCCAATATTTATAAAATTTGGCAAAAATTGTATGTGGAACCGCTTTGATACAAAGTCGAATTTCATGAATCTCAGAGATTTCCCCGTATAGTGACTATATACAATAGAAAGAAGCTTAATGAGGCTTCGTAAATATTTGTGTCCCATTCGATAATAAAGAGTTGGGCTCGGTTGACGATTTTCCCAATATTTATAAAATTTGTCAAAAATTGTATGTGGAACCGCTTTGATACAAAGTCGAATTTCATGAATCTGAGAGATTTCCTCGTATAGTGACTATATACAATAGAAAGTGGTTTAAAGAGGCTTCGTAAATATTTGTGTCCCATTCGATAATTCAGAGTTGGGCTCGGTTGACGATTTTCCCAATATTTATAAAATTGTCAAAAATTGTATGTGGAACCGCTTTGATACAAAGTCGAAATTCGTGAATCTCAGAGATTTCCTCGTATAGTGACTATATACAATAGAAAGTGGTTTAATGAGGCTTCGTAAATATTTGTGTCCCATTCGATAATAAACAGTTGGGCTCGGTTGACGATTTTCCCAATATTTATAAAATTTGTCAAAAATTGTATGTGGAACCGCTTTGATACAAAGTCGAATTTCATGAATCTCAGAGATTTCCTCGTATAGTGACTATATACAATAGAAAGTGGTTTAATGGGGCTTCGTAAATATTTGTGTCCCATTCGATAATAAAGAGTTGGGCTCGGTTGACGATTTTCCCAATATTTATAAAATTTGTCAAAAATTGTATGTGGAACCGCTTTGATACAAAGTCGAATTTCATGAATCTGAGAGATTTCCTCGTATAGTGACTATATGCAATAGAAAGTGGTTTAAAGAGGCTTCGTAAATATTTGTGTCCCATTCGATAATTCAGAGTTGGGCTCGGTTGACGATTTTCCCAATATTTATAAAATTTGGCAAAAATTGTATGTGGAACCGCTTTGATACAAAGTCGAATTTCATGAATCTGTAATGAATAATGAGGCTTCGTAAATATTTGTGTCCCATTCGATAATAAAGAGTTGGGCTCGGTTGACGATTTTCCCAATATTTATAAAATTTGTCAAAAATTGTATGTGGAACCGCTTTGATACAAAGTCGAATTTCATGAATCTCAGAGATTTCCTCGTATAGTGACTATATACAATAGAAAGTGGTTTAATGGGGCTTCGTAAATATTTGTGTCCCATTCGATAATAAAGAGTTGGGCTCGGTTGACGATTTTCCCAATATTTATAAAATTTGTCAAAAATTGTATGTGGAACCGCTTTGATACAAAGTCGAAATTCATGAATCTCAGAGATTTCCTCGTATAGTGCCTATATACAATAGAAAGTGGTTTAATGAGGCTTCGTAAATATTTGTGTCCCATTCGATAATTCAGAGTTGGGCTCGGTTGACGATTTTCCCAATATTTATAAAATTGTCAAAAATTGTATGTAGAACCGCTTTGATACAAAGTCGAATTTCATGAATCTCAGAGATTTCCTCGTATAGTGTCTATATACAATAGAAAGTGGTTTAAAGAGGCTTCGTAAATATTGGTGTCCCATTCGATAATAAACAGTTGGGCTCGGTTGACGATTTTCTCAATATTTATAAAATTGTCAAAAATTGTATGTAGAACCGCTTTGATACAAAGTCGAATTTCATGAATCTGAGAGATTTCCTCGTATAGTAACTATATACAATAGAAAGAGGCTTAATAAGGCTTCGTAAATATTTGTGTCCCATTCGATAATAAAGAGTTGGGCTCGGTTGACGATTTTCCCAATATTTATAAAATTTGTCAAAAATTGTATGTGGAACCGCTTTGATACAAAGTCGAAATTCATGAATCTCAGAGATTTTCTCGTATAGTGTCTATATACAATAGAAAGTGGTTTAAAGAGGCTTCGTAAATATTTGTGTCCCATTCGATAATAAAGAGTTGGGCTCGGTTGACGATTTTCCCAATATTTATAAAATTTGTCAAAAATTGTATGTAGAACCGCTTTGATACAAAGTCGAATTTCATGAATCTGAGAGATTTCCTCGTATAGTGACTATATACAATAGAAAGAGGCTTAATAAGGCTTCGTAAATATTTGTGTCCCATTCGATAATAAAGAGTTGGGCTCGGTTGACGATTTTCCCAATATTTATAAAATTTGTCAAAAATTGTATGTGGAACCGCTTTGATACAAAGTCGAATTTCATGAATCTCAGAGATTTCCTCGTATAGTGTCTATATACAATAGAAAGTGGTTTAATGGGGCTTCGTAAATATTTGTGTCCGATTCGATAATAAAGAGTTGGGCTCGGTTGACGATTTTCCCAATATTTATAAAATTTGTCAAAAATTGTATGTGGAACCGCTTTGATACAAAGTCGAAATTCATGAATCTCAGAGATTTCCTCGTATAGTGTCTATATACAATAGAAAGTGGTTTAATGGGGCTTCGTAAATATTTGTGTCCCATTCGATAATAAAGAGTTGGGCTCGGTTGACGATTTTCCCAATATTTATAAAGTTTGTCAAAAATTGTATGTGGAACCGCTTTGATACAAAGTCGAATTTCATGAATCTCAGAGATTTCCTCGTATAGTGACTATATACAATAGAAAGTGGTTTAATGGGGCTTCGTAAATATTTGTGTCCGATTCGATAATTCAGAGTTGGGCTTGGTTGACGATTTTCCCAATATTTATAAAATTTGTCAAAAATTGTATGTGGAACCGCTTTGATACAAAGTCGAATTTCATGAATCTCAGAGATATCCTCGTATAGTGTCTATATACAATAGAAAGTGGTTTAATGGGGCTTCGTAAATATTTGTGTCCGATTCGATAATTCAGAGTTGGGCTTGGTTGACGATTTTCCCAATATTTATAAAATTTGGCAAAAATTGTATGTGGAACCGCTTTGATACAAAGTCGAAATTCATGAATCTCAGAGATTTCCTCGTATAGTGTCTATATACAATAGAAAGTGGTTTAATGGGGCTTCGTAAATATTTGTGTCCCATTCGATAATAAAGAGTTGGGCTCGGTTGACGATTTTCCCAATATTTATAAAATTTGTCAAAAATTGTATGTGGAACCGCTTTGATACAAAGTCGAATTTCATGAATCTCAGAGATTTCCCCGTATAGTGACTATATACAATAGAAAGTGGTTTAATGGGGCTTCGTAAATATTTGTGTCCGATTCGATAATTCAGAGTTGGGCTTGGTTGACGATTTTCCCAATATTTATAAAATTTGTCAAAAATTGTATGTGGAACCGCTTTGATACAAAGTCGAATTTCATGAATCTCAGAGATATCCTCGTATAGTGACTATATACAATAGAAAGTGGTTTAAAGAGGCTTCGTAAATATTTGTGTCCCATTCGATAATTCAGAGTTGGGCTCGGTTGACGATTTTCCCAATATTTATAAAATTTGTCAAAAATTGTATGTGGAACCGCTTTGATACAAAGTCGAATTTCATGAATCTCAGAGATTTCCTCGTATAGTGACTATATACAATAGAAAGTGGTTTAATGGGGCTTCGTAAATATTTGTGTCCGATTCGATAATTCAGAGTTGGGCTTGGTTGACGATTTTCCCAATATTTATAAAATTTGTCAAAAATTGTATGTGGAACCGCTTTGATACAAAGTCGAATTTCATGAATCTCAGAGATATCCTCGTATAGTGACTATATACAATAGAAAGTGGTTTAAAGAGGCTTCGTAAATATTTGTGTCCCATTCGATAATTCAGAGTTGGGCTCGGTTGACGATTTTCCCAATATTTATAAAATTTGTCAAAAATTGTATGTGGAACCGCTTTGATACAAAGTCGAAATTCATGAATCTCAGAGATTTCCTCGTATAGTGTCTATATACAATAGAAAGTGGTTTAATGGGGCTTCGTAAATATTTGTGTCCCATTCGATAATAAAGAGTTGGGCTCGGTTGACGATTTTCCCAATATTTATAAAATTTGTCAAAAATTGTATGTGGAACCGCTTTGATACAAAGTCGAATTTCATGAATCTCAGAGATTTCCCCGTATAGTGACTATATACAATAGAAAGAGGTTTAATGGGGCTTCGTAAATATTTGTGTCCCATTCGATAATAAAGAGTTGGGCTCGGTTGACGATTTTCCCAATATTTATAAAATTTGTCAAAAATTGTATGTGGAACCGCTTTGATACAAAGTCGAAATTCATGAATCTCAGAGATTTCCTCGTATAGTGACTATATACAATAGAAAGTGGTTTAATGAGGCTTCGTAAATATTTGTGTCCCATTCGATAATAAAGAGTTGGGCTCGGTTGACGATTTTCCCAATATTTATAAATTTGTCAAAAATTGTATGTGGAACCGCTTTGATACAAAGTCTAATTTCATGAATCTCAGAGATTTCCTCGTATAGTGTCTATATACAATAGAAAGTGGTTTAATGGGGCTTCGTAAATATTTGTGTCCGATTCGATAATAAAGAGTTGGGCTCGGTTGACGATTTTCCCAATATTTATAAAATTTGTCAAAAATTGTATGTGGAACCGCTTTGATACAAAGTCGAAATTCATGAATCTCAGAGATTTCCTCGTATAGTGTCTATATACAATAGAAAGTGGTTTAATGGGGCTTCGTAAATATTTGTGTCCCATTCGATAATAAAGAGTTGGGCTCGGTTGACGATTTTCCCAATATTTATAAAATTTGTCAAAAATTGTATGTGGAACCGCTTTGATACAAAGTCGAAATTCATGAATCTCAGAGATTTCCTCGTATAGTGACTATATACAATAGAAAGTGGTTTAATGAGGCTTCGTAAATATTTGTGTCCCATTCGATAATAAAGAGTTGGGCTCGGTTGACGATTTTCCCAATATTTATAAATTTGTCAAAAATTGTATGTGGAACCGCTTTGATACAAAGTCTAATTTCATGAATCTGAGAGATTTCCCCGTATAGTGACTATATACAATAGAAAGTGGTTTAATGAGGCTTCGTAAATATTTGTGTCCCATTCGATAATAAAGAGTTGGGCTCGGTTGACGATTTTCCCAATATTTATAAAATTTGTCAAAAATTGTATGTGGAACCGCTTTGATACAAAGTCGAAT
This sequence comes from Tipula helvola, assembly GCA_963556165.1. NCBI lineage: Eukaryota > Metazoa > Arthropoda > Insecta > Diptera > Tipulidae > Tipula > Tipula helvola. The sequence continues at coordinate 92,642,116 of OY744482.1, forward strand.
TTCATGAATCTGTAATGAATAATGAGGCTTCGTAAATATTTGTGTCCCATTCGATAATAAAGAGTTGGGCTCGGTTGACGATTTTCCCAATATTTATAAAATTTGTCAAAAATTGTATGTGGAACCGCTTTGATACAAAGTCGAAATTCATGAATCTCAGAGATTTCCTCGTATAGTGTCTATATACAATAGAAAGTGGTTTAAAGAGGCTTCGTAAATATTTGTGTCCCATTCGATAATTCAGAGTTGGGCTCGGTTGACGATTTTCCCAATATTTATAAAATTTGTCAAAAATTGTATGTGGAACCGCTTTGATACAAAGTCGAATTTCATGAATCTGAGAGATTTCCTCGTATAGTGACTATATACAATAGAAAGTGGTTTAATGAGGCTTCGTAAATATTTGTGTCCCATTCGATAATAAAGAGTTGGGCTCGGTTGACGATTTTCCCAATATTTATAAAATTTGTCAAAAATTGTATGTGGAACCGCTTTGATACAAAGTCGAATTTCATGAATCTGTAATGAATAATGAGGCTTCGTAAATATTTGTGTCCCATTCGATAATAAAGAGTTGGGCTCGGTTGACGATTTTCCCAATATTTATAAAATTTGGCAAAAATTGTATGTAGAACCGATTTGATACAAAGTCGAATTTCATGAATCTCAGAGATTTCCCCGTATAGTGACTATATACAATAGAAAGAAGCTTAATGAGGCTTCGTAAATATTTGTGTCCCATTCGATAATAAAGAGTTGGGCTCGGTTGACGATTTTCCCAATATTTATAAAATTTGTCAAAAATTGTATGTGGAACCGCTTTGATACAAAGTCGAATTTCATGAATCTGAGAGATTTCCTCGTATAGTGACTATATACAATAGAAAGTGGTTTAATGAGGCTTCGTAAATATTTGTGTCCCATTCGATAATAAAGAGTTGGGCTCGGTTGACGATTTTCCCAATATTTATAAAATTTGTCAAAAATTGTATGTGGAACCGCTTTGATACAAAGTCGAATTTCATGAATCTGTAATGAATAATGAGGCTTCGTAAATATTTGTGTCCCATTCGATAATAAAGAGTTGGGCTCGGTTGACGATTTTCCCAATATTTATAAAATTTGTCAAAAATTGTATGTGGAACCGCTTTGATACAAAGTCGAAATTCATGAATCTCAGAGATTTCCTCGTATAGTGTCTATATACAATAGAAAGTGGTTTAAAGAGGCTTCGTAAATATTTGTGTCCCATTCGATAATTCAGAGTTGGGCTCGGTTGACGATTTTCCCAATATTTATAAAATTGTCAAAAATTGTATGTAGCACCGCTTTGATACAAAGTCGAATTTCATGAATCTCAGAGATTTCCTCGTATAGTGTCTATATACAATAGAAAGTGGTTTAAAGAGGCTTCGTAAATATTTGTGTCCCATTCGATAATAAACAGTTGGGCTCGGTTGACGATTTCTCAATATTTATAAAATTGTCAAAAATTGTATGTAGAACCGCTTTGATACAAAGTCGAATTTCATGAATCTGAGAGATTTCCTCGTATAGTAACTATATACAATAGAAAGAGGCTTAATAAGGCTTCGTAAATATTTGTGTCCCATTCGATAATAAAGAGTTGGGCTCGGTTGACGATTTTCCCAATATTTATAAAATTTGTCAAAAATTGTATGTGGAACCGCTTTGATACAAAGTCGAAATTCATGAATCTCAGAGATTTCCTCGTATAGTGTCTATATACAATAGAAAGTGGTTTAAAGAGGCTTCGTAAATATTTGTGTCCCATTCGATAATAAAGAGTTGGGCTCGGTTGACGATTTTCCCAATATTTATAAAATTGTCAAAAATTGTATGTAGAACCGCTTTGATACAAAGTCGAATTTCATGAATCTGAGAGATTTCCTCGTATAGTGACTATATACAATAGAAAGAGGCTTAATAAGGCTTCGTAAATATTTGTGTCCCATTCGATAATAAAGAGTTGGGCTCGGTTGACGATTTTCCCAATATTTATAAAATTTGTCAAAAATTGTATGTGGAACCGCTTTGATACAAAGTCGAATTTCATGAATCTGAGAGATTTCCTCGTATAGTGACTATATACAATAGAAAGTGGTTTAATGGGGCTTCGTAAATATTTGTGTCCGATTCGATAATAAAGAGTTGGGCTCGGTTGACGATTTTCCCAATATTTATAAAATTTGTCAAAAATTGTATGTGGAACCGCTTTGATACAAAGTCGAAATTCATGAATCTCAGAGATTTCCTCGTATAGTGTCTATATACAATAGAAAGTGGTTTAATGGGGCTTCGTAAATATTTGTGTCCCATTCGATAATAAAGAGTTGGGTTGACGATTTTCCCAATATTTATAAAATTTGTCAAAAATTGTATGTGGAACCGCTTTGATACAAAGTCGAATTTCATGAATCTCAGAGATTTCCCCGTATAGTGACTATATACAATAGAAAGTGGTTTAATGGGGCTTCGTAAATATTTGTGTCCGATTCGATAATTCAGAGTTGGGCTTGGTTGACGATTTTCCCAATATTTATAAAATTTGTCAAAAATTGTATGTGGAACCGCTTTGATACAAAGTCGAATTTCATGAATCTCAGAGATATCCTCGTATAGTGACTATATACAATAGAAAGTGGTTTCAAGAGGCTTCGTAAATATTTGTGTCCCATTCGATAATTCAGAGTTGGGCTCGGTTGACGATTTTCCCAATATTTATAAAATTTGGCAAAAATTGTATGTGGAACCGCTTTGATACAAAGTCGAATTTCATGAATCTCAGAGATTTCCCCGTATAGTGACTATATACAATAGAAAGAGGTTTAATGAGGCTTCGTAAATATTTGTGCCCCATTCGATAATAAAGAGTTGGGCTCGGTTGACGATTTTCCCAATATTTATAAAATTTGGCAAAAATTGTATGTAGAACCGATTTGATACAAAGTCGAATTTCATGAATCTCAGAGATTTCCCCGTATAGTGACTATATACAATAGAAAGAAGCTTAATGAGGCTTCGTAAATATTTGTGTCCCATTCGATAATAAAGAGTTGGGCTCGGTTGACGATTTTCCCAATATTTATAAAATTTGTCAAAAATTGTATGTGGAACCGCTTTGATACAAAGTCGAATTTCATGAATCTGAGAGATTTCCTCGTATAGTGACTATATACAATAGAAAGTGGTTTAAAGAGGCTTCGTAAATATTTGTGTCCCATTCGATAATTCAGAGTTGGGCTCGGTTGACGATTTTCCCAATATTTATAAAATATCTAAATTTATTAAATTAAATAAATTCTATTGGTTTTATATCGTCTACGGTTGAATTTGATTTGGAAAAGGATGAATATGTTTTGGATAAAGGTGAATTTAATTTGGAAAAGGGGGAGCTTCCCAAAATTTCGGTTTTTATAAATCTCGGTTTCAATCTCGGTTTTTATTTATATTTCTTTTGAAATTAACTTCCCCATTTTCTAGAATTTATAAAAACCGAGATTTTGTAGCACCGAGATTTTGTAGACAACCCTGCAAAATATGATTAGGTTTTGTAAAGGTTTAATTTGGAGTGCAAAACCTATATGTATATTTAAAATGAGCCAACCACCGGTAAACCAGTTGCAAGTGTGACAAACAGAATTTTTGATTCAAGCTCTGACGATTCAACAGACCAATGCGGCCACGAAGAGCCACCACATACTTATTAATATGTATAATTTTACACACGTTGAACTTTGTAAAACCATGAATATAAAAAAAAATAAACGAATTTGAAATTATTTAAATTGAGGTTTAATTTTATGTTTGCTAATTTGAACTTTACAAGATTGAACTATTGGGATAGTATAAATTCATTTGGGAATAAATAAAGAAAACTAAGTTTTGTTTTGCTAAGTGATAAGTGATAAAAGTTATAATTCTCGTATTACGTGTATATCACGTTACGGGTTGAAGGGTGATTTAAATTTAACTTGGTACTATTTAAATAGTTGCGTTTGGTATTCCTAGGGACAAGGAAACGAAAGTTCCTAAATGAAAATACAAATTTTAAGCCAGAAAGTCGACAAGGTTTTTAAAATTGTAAATGTTTTTGTATGCCGTGTAATGTAAAAGATAAATTTGTATTTTTGGCAGATCGATATATCGTACAATTGTTTTAATATTTACCCCTATTTGCGTCATATCACATAAAAGAACACTTGTAATACAATAATTATCGTTGTTTGTTGACAGCTTAATATTGGCACAATGATAATTATTTTGGAATGCCATTTGTGTCAATAATTTTGAGAACTATAAAAACTCGAGAAATTTTTGGAAAGTATATTAGTAATCGTTTGTACCTCGCGAACTAAAAGTGCAAGCAATATAGTTACTCATTTAAAATGAAAATTTTATTTGTCGTTTTGCTGCTAGCAGTGGTTGTAAATGGTAAGATATTGAATTTGGTTGGAACCATTATAAAAACTGTTTTTATACTAACCTTTACTTTAATTTTCAGGTATTCTCGCCGAACAGCCCTCTAACATGCCAGAACTTGTTAAATTCATGTGTGTAAAGGCGAATAGTACCACGTTCTATGAAGTTCCGTTGAACGACTCAACCGTATTAACAAAGTTCGACTTCACCAAAAAGACCCATTTCTTTTTCCATGGATGGGAGAGTGATATATCAAATCCTTGGAGTGATGATTATAGAGAAAATTGGTTGAATAGTGGCAGACAAGAAAATCTCTGTCTCGTGGATTGGGGTGCATTGTCACATATCGATCAATCTAAAAAAGTATATAGTCAGCGGTATGTTGGCAACTACACAGCGCAAGTATATCTGGCGTGGTTACATACGCAAGGGTTAAATTACAGTGATATAATTTTGATTGGGCATGACATAGGTGGACAAATCTGTGGTTATATTGGAAATAGTCTTTATGGTCAAATTACACATATTATTGGACTAAACCCGGCCTGGCCATTTAAGTTAGGGCTCCCAGGCATATACCAATTGTCTGCGAACGATGCAACATACGTCCAAGTTTTACATACAACTGGACCTAAAAATGGTTATGTATTACGCCGTGGAGATGCTGATTTTTATATAAATTTCAAAATCACTGAGCAACCGCAATGTCCTCTAGTCAACCTTGGTTCCAGTCGAGATTGTTCGCATGAAAGAGCATTAGAAATATTTATTGATTCATTATTATATCCTAACCAATACCTTTGTAGAGGGATTAGATGTTCAAGCGTTGCTTCTTATTTAGCAAAAAATTGCTACCCAGTAGATGTGAGTTTATTTGGATTGGATGCAAACAAAACCCTAACTGGAGATTTCTATGCATCAACGAAGTATTCAACAACATGTACTGGAGACCTATACCTAAGCCTATTTAATAAATAAAGCCTCCATGATATCGATATTTTTTTCAAAGCTTATTTTATGGTATCAAAAAATCCAAAAAAAAATGTTTATTTCATAGTTTTTGTATGGAGAGACATGACCTCAGTTTATTCAAAATATATTAATGAAAATTGACTCGGAATTAATTTTATTTTAGTTCAATTGCATCTCTAAACTTCCGTTTCCACCTGACTTGGAGGATTTTTCCGTGAGCTTTTCCAATTTACGATAATAATGATAACAAAATAAGATATTTTTTATTTGAAAAAGCTTAAAAATAGAGTACATATATGTAAAAAAGAGACAGACATATAAAGGGAAAGGCATGACATTTACAATACTAAACATAACAAACAATATGGAAACACGGTTAATATACGGAAAATGAAGCAAACCTATCATATAATATGAAGCATTTTATCAGATGCAGTAAATAAAAAGAAAACAAATATTGTTGATTTAAAATTTTCAAAATATATATTTAATTGTTTCATATTTATTTGTACATTAAAATATTTTTGTCAAATAGTTATTATGTATTGACGATTTCCAGCCAGAAATAATGAAACAAAATATCTTGTTATGTATCTGAAAAAGCTTAAAAATGAGTACACAAATATAAAAAAGAGATAAACATATTATGAAAAATAAAATGGCGCCCGCACGGCATTTACAATCAGCGTGTTCAGACGTATATTTTATACTCTGTGTATTTTCCTCGTTCCTTACCTCTTTGCCTACAAACTAATTTTGGAGTGGGGATATTTGTGTGGATTTTTTCCTCAACAATTTTTCAAATAAATTATAATACCCTATAAAGGACATCATGACACTTTTCCATAGTAAACTTGCGGTCAATGATATTGGCAGATTTACCGATAATGCAGTATTATTTAATATGGGAAAACATAGTACGGGATAACTTCTAAAGATGTCAGCTTTAACAATTTTTTATTTTTGGTTAATAAATCAAAAATAAAATTAATTTTTTTTATAATTCATGTCTAGTTGTAAGTTTTATTCGTGTTTTTTGCTTTTGTTTATATTTTTGTTTCGATACAACAAAAAAAAAATTTAAAAAAAACTACTAGTGCCATCTTAAGATTTAATCTATCTATCGCCGTTTTTTGACCGTTAATGTCCTTTATAGGGTATTATAATTTATTTGCAATTTTTATTGCGGCACGACTTGTTACACACTAATACATTGAAAAAGTAATATAAAAATTTGTATGGTCGGATTTTTTTTTTTGTTTTCGCTATTCATTTGAAATATGACCGTTGTGGAATGAAGAAACAAATTATGTTTTCGATTTTGTTTCAGGATTTTCCAGGTCTTTTATAGTTTTAAACATTTTTTAGGTTTGAGTACATAGCTATTTAATTATTATTAATACACACTGTTTTTTATCCAATAGCCAAAATGGGGACGACTAAAGAAAATTGTTTGCTAAAAATGTTTGATTTTTTGTTGTTGAGTACATTTTCTTCTCAAAGCATCATAATGAAATGAAAATAATTTTACACATACATAGATAAATTGCAATTGGTGTCGAGAGTTTGAGATTTTACGTGTGAACGCGAAATGTGTGTAATTATGTCATGTAGAAAATATACGTCTGGACACACGGAATAATAATGATGAGAAGATGACAAACAAAAAAACAACAAAAAATTATGAAAATAAAATTTTTATTTAAAATTTTTTTCAATTTATAATTTTAAAATACATAATTAACGATTAGGCATCGTTTTTTATTGAATTAGTTATGATAACGATTTCCAGTTTTGCGTATTTTATATCTTCAATGTACCTAAATAATGTTGGTTTGGCAACTAAAAATAAAATTGAAAATCAAAACAAAAACAGCTGTTTAGAGAAATTTTTTTTGTACATATTTGAAGAAGATTATTTGCGTATTTTGGTGAATCACATTATTATTATGAATCGATTAAATATTTCTTTAAATGTGCCTTGGTAGAAAGAGAACAAATGCCTTATGCATGCCCATAATTATTTGTTAAACTGCCAAAAATACCAAATATGATCAGATTTTGGACACAAAAGGGCCACTTTTTCTACCAAGGTACAGATTTTATTTTCTCTAAGAAAAAGAAAACTAAATGTTGTTTTGCATTTTTTTTTCACTTAATTACACCATAAAACACAATAATCTTGAAGATACAAAATACACAAAACTGGAAATCGTTATCATAACTAATTCAATAAAAAACGATGCCTAATCGTTAATTATGTATTTTAAAATTATAAATTGAAAAAAAATTTATTTTCATAATTTTTTGTTGTTTTTTTGTTTGTCATCTTCTCATCATTATTATTGTAAATGCCGTGCGGGCGCCATTTTATTTTTCATAATACGTTTATCTCTTTTTTATATTTGTGTACTCATTTTTAAGCTTTTTCAGATACATAACAAGATATTTTATTTCATTATTTCTGGCTGGAAATCGTCAATACATAATAACTATTTGACAAAAATATTTTAATGTACAAATAAATATGAAACAATTAAATATATATTTTGAAAATTTTAAATCAACAATATTTGTTTTCTTTTTATTTACTGCATCTGATAAAATGCTTCATATTATATGATAGGTTTGCTTCATTTTCCGTATATTAACCGTGTTTCCATATTGTTTGTTATGTTTAGTATTGTAAATGTCATGCCTTTCCCTTTATATGTCTGTCTCTTTTTTACATATATGTACTCTATTTTTAAGCTTTTTCAAATAAAAAATATCTTATTTTGTTATCATTATTATCGTAAATTGGAAAAGCTCACGGAAAAATCCTCCAAGTCAGGTGGAAACGGAAGTTTAGAGATGCAATTGAACTAAAATAAAATTAATTCCGAGTCAATTTTCATTAATATATTTTGAATAAACTGAGGTCATGTCTCTCCATACAAAAACTATGAAATAAACATTTTTTTTTGGATTTTTTGTTACCATAAAAAAAGCTTCTTTTCATCATGGAAGCTTTATTTATTAAGTAGGTTTTGCCTATACATAGACTATATTCCATAACAACCCTTTTCTAATAAAGCTCTAATTATCTAAACTGATGTTAAACATATTTTCTTGTGTCAGGTTTCATTACAAAAAAAATGTAAAACATAAATATAAAACTTATTAAAACTTTCGTGTCATTTAAATTTAAATTTGTTGTTTTTTTTTATATCAATATCGTAAGTTGGTTCGAAATATCGGAGTACAAATAAATGCTTTTGCATTCTTTCTTAAACGCATTAGCCAGAGAGAGAGAGAGAGAGAGCGAGAGATAGAGATTTTAAACAACTATTAATGTACTGAACAATTTTAGAATACCCCGATTTGGAATGCAAAACGTAATGAGGGCCTTATTTGGGAACGAAAATAGTCCAGTATGGTTCGTTAGGTAAATACGAAATAAAATTGTTTGTTGAAAATATTTATTATCAGTAGGGCTGTGAATCTTAGGTGCTAAAAAATGGATTTCAGGTACCTAAAATATGCTCTATAAAATTAAAAACAGTTGGCAAAAAGGTTCCAATTAAAATTATTTGAGTAATAAAGCTGCTTTTAATTAATTTATTAACTTAAATTCGTTGCTTATTTCATCACAGTAAAATTCATAAATAAAAAGTATTGACTATTGCTTTGGTGGAAGCTCTAAACCCGGTTCAAATTCTCTAAAAATTTGAACTCTCGAGGCGCTTTTAAAAATAAATTTTTGGCGTAAGCAATCATCTCTCCATATCGTGCCAAACAAGTAACGTGTAAAATTTTCGGGTACACAATTTTAATTGCAGCAGCCGCCTACACCATAAAGGCACAGCATCTGATAAAAACATTAAAATTTTGTCTAGGTTAAAATCTTCGCCTACAATTTTAACACAATCGTCGAAAAGTCTAGCTACTGTGAAACTATTGGCTTTGTCTAATATAGCAGTATTCAATAAGAGATTTTTGCAGCTTTCATCTTCATCCCTATTTAAAACACCTTCCATAACATTAGCCACATATCTTCCGGTTGTGTCGGTTGTTTCGTCTATAGTAACCGGTATATATTCGTATTTTATCGCACTTTTTACTTGTGAAATAGTTTCATCGTTTATAGGCTTTTTGTTTAACCAAAAAAGCCGGGTGCGTAAAGTTTCCATTCCTCATCTCAGATATAAACGCCTGATTTATAGTTCTGTGGTTTTTTGTAGCACTTTTTGTGTTTTTGGGATTATCTTATATGTTGATCGTTTTGTGATTTTTTGACTGCAACGATTGTCACATTACAAATTTGACAAAATAACATTTGTCCATTGATGAAACCGACTGAAAATCCTAATTATGCCAAATTTTTCCTCATGGATGCCAACAAAAGAAAAAAAAATACATTTAAGTAGTTTTGGATCTAATGTAAAAACTTCACTTTTTAGAAATACAAATACTGAACAAATGTGTTTTCGTATTCATATTTTTTAACTGAGGAAATTTTTTATGACGCGTTCACATTTGTCCCTTGTCTTAAAATTTATTTCCGTAGACCAAAAATATACGATACCAATTTGATGTAAAATCCGGACATTTCATGATTATTTTGGAAATGATTTTGAATACTTTACAATTTAGGCGACAAAAAAGTTCAAAAATGTTTATTTATCAGGTCAAAAAGGTTCCAATCCACGGAAAAGGTGAGAAAAGGTGCTAACAAACCGATGCCATATGAAATTTTATGACTCAAGTTTAGGTTTTTACCTAAAAATCACAGCCCTAATTATCAGCAATAAGTGTAGTTATATGTATGTTGTGGTTTCGAGTGGTTAGTATTCAAATATAACTCATTTATTTGTTGTAAGTTCAAATGAAAAATATGACTTGTGTATACAATTGCGGTTAATACCTCGAACCGATAAGCGGCACACAGCGCCTTTCTTCGCTTTTTTTTGCTTGTGCTGATTTTTTCAACCAGATAGACGCCGCTATTTAACATTTAGTTTGGTGAAATATTTTGTTTAAAAAGTGTTTAATTTTTTGTATTTCGCTTTATATTGTGTTTAATAAAATGATAAACATGGATAATAATAATTTTAATAGAGCCATTCAATTAATGAAAATGGTCATGATGTTGCTGAGCATGCGGGCAATTTAATTAGAGAAAATTAAAAATAATGACAAAAGATTTACCCGGAGTCGGAGATGGTGGGTCCGACCAACATTCAGAGATAGATCAAAGTATGTATACGATTATATTTTTAATTATTAACATATTACATTTTTTTTTTTAAATTCTTATAAAGTTTACATATAAAGTTAGTGGATCCCGAGCATTTTCAATTGCATACACGAATGTTTCGGGAAAGTTATGACGAATTATGCAGAATACTAAAACCAAGAATGATGAAAAATTCAATCAGACCTGCGATTGGATTTGAATGTCGGCTTGCTGTTACTTTAAGGTATTTATTAATGTTATAAATTAAACACATTGTTGCACTTTCAACTAACACAATCAATTTCAATTTAGTTATTTATCACAAGGTGTACCACTACAAGCACTCTCGTGGAGTTTTAAAATGGTCAAATTCACTGTGCGCGAGATTATATTGGAAACTTGTGACATAATTTGGCAGGTGATAAGCCCAACTCACGTAAAGCCACCTAAGCGCATGACTTCTGGGAACTATGGAATCTGCCTAACTGTGTAGGAGCTATAGATGGAAAGCACATTGCCATTAACCAGCCGCCAAACTCCGGGTCTTTATATTATAACTATAAAAACTTTTATAGTAAAGTGTTTTTCACAATGGTCGATGTAGGAGCTTATGGTAGTCAAAGTGACGGTGGTAAGTTATATTTACATACATACTAGCTGAGTTACCCGGCGTTGCACGGGAGGCTTTGTTGATTGTCATTGCAAAAGCAAGGCGTAATGGGAATTGTAGTCGCTTGAATTCAAACGGCAAATCGGTGAGAATCATAGGAATGCGCGGAATTAGCACATCTTCTCCTTTACTTTTACTGGTAATAATCGTTGCTTCAATCACATTCGGCATCAATTTCTTCACACAAAGCCGTGTTCCGTTGCACAATTTCGGTGGATCTAAATTTCGGAGCAGTATTATTGGTGAACTCTCTTTTAAAAATAGTTTGTGTGGTGGAATACCAGGTGGCTCCAAAGAATTCAGAAACTCTATTGGATAATTGACGGATTGATCCACATCTAACCGTGTCGATAGATTTGTATTTCATTAGTGGCCCGGGTAGTTGCGATTGAATTTCATTATTTAATTTATTAACGTCGTCATTTTTGGGAGCTAGGAGTGCACGTTCGCACAGTCAATCATGATTTTTAAAGTTATTTGGCAGATTTGGGAATACTTTCATTACCACGTCCTGTATTGATGGCAGCATTTGACAAAAATTTGGCGGGAACGATATCTCACATGTTACAGGGTCATTTGACAATTTCCCGTTACCCATGTCCAAAAGCTGCCTGGCAAATGTTTTAGCTGTACCATCGTGATGTAAATTTACACGCATGTTTGTAGATAGTGTGATTTTCGTAACGTGTTTCCAAAGATGAGATAGTAGTGTAAAAGCGTATGTCCTGGAACACCCCAAATGGGGTGGATTTTTATATGTAAATTACAACAACACAAACGATTACGTATGTTTTTCATATGAATATTACAGTAGAACCACGATAATTAAATCTCTATATAAAATGTAAACGTAAGTATATAATTTTATTAAAAATCCGTTGTTCAACTGTACATTAACTGTACAATATTTTTTTAAGACATTTTGTTAGATGGCAGCACAGTCATAAACTTTAAGCTTTGAACTTTTTAATATTAATTAACTTTTCGATAGATGGTGCACATTTCTTACATTTTTATTATCAACCACGATAACTAAAACTCTATATAAATGTATCTAAAATCAGGTATTCAACTGTAAATTATTATTATTTTCCAACTTTATCTGTAGATGTCACTTTTAAAAGCTTATTTTAGCATATGTACATGGTTTGTAACTTAGTTCAATATTTAGTTTTATTATAAACCACGATAACTAAAACTCTATATGAATTTAGCCAACATCATGTATTCAACTGTCTTTGAATGTTTATTTTTTAGGTACTCAACTGTAATAAAGTAAAAAATATTGATTATGATTAATTTCTGTCTATGTAAGAGAAAAATATTCGAATTGAATTGTATTAACCTGATATATCGCGTTTCATAAAAAATAAAATTATTCAGATGTACATACATGTACATATAACAAAAAACATCGTGAATAAACTGCTAAGGTCATTAAAATCTAACACATTAATTAATATAAATGACTTAATATTTTGTTGATAGTACATCATACTGTAGATGATACCTTTTAAAGTTTATTTTATGTACATGGTTTGTAACTTGGTTCAATATATACAGTTTTATTATCAACCACGATAACTAAAACTCTATATAAATTTATTCAAAATCAGGTATTCAACTGTAAATTATTATTTTTCCAACTTTATCTGTAGCACAAAATACCAAAGTATAAGAACAATCAAACCAAAATAAAATTATAAGCCAGCGCGAAGCTAGCGACACTCTTTGAATATTATTTTCTGGTACTAACATTAGATGTCTAGTAAGGGAAACAAATTCATTTAAATATGATATGAAATTTTGTATTGAAAATGGAATATATATTCCCTTCACTGTAAAGCATATTCTCAATTTCACATTTCATTCGTTTTCACTTTGTTTCGTTTTTCTGTATTTTTGGTTTTTATGTAAATATGTAGCCACATCCCCATTTGGTATCAAGATGTACCGTAGATCAAGATATACAGAAAAAAGAGGTAGTATATTCCCGTGTCTCATTTTCGTCTTTCTTTGCGCATCACGTCACGTGAAGACAAAAAAGCAGACATTTATACGAAGTTTGGCGGTTTTTTGATTAATTTTTTAAATAAATCAAGAATAATCGTAATTTTTGTTAACAAACCGTATTTACAATTGATAGTGATAGTTTACCGAGACCCTTTTTATGTTTTATATTTTTTTTATGGTCGAATTATTTGAGAAATAATTCTTTCGAGTGTATAATGTCTAAGATAAATGGCAAAAAGGGTAAACAAATTTATGAATACATAACATAAAACAATTAAATTATTAAATGTTTTTGGTAATTTACGTACCAATCATTAAATTAAAGCTTTTATTTTTTTACGTTATGTACTCAAATTTTTGCCATCTATTTTCGTTTGGCTTCAAATTATTGGTATCCACATACTCGTACCTATTCAAATATTATGTCCATATTCACCGTTAAATATAAATGGAAAGATATATTAAATTAAAATTCAGTTCACAAATTATTAAACGCCCAGTTAATAGAAAATATAAATTTGAAAAAAAGGAAATTAAATAAAACTATAAATTAAAATTAAATCCGGCTTATTTCATTTATTGTCTTATGGGTTTCGCTACAACTAAATCAAAACACCCATTCACTGTTTAGCGTTCTATATGTGTTCTTATCAGAAGTACTATTGATAGTTTTGTTGCAATAGGAAATATTCAAATTTAGTATATTTAAAATCGAATGCCCCCAAATTTTTGAATTAAATAATTAAAACCTAAACTTTCTCTGCGTTTAACAAAAAAATTATACTCATAAATTCCGAAACTTGTTATGCAATGTGCTTCAAACAGTCTGCGAATATTAAAACATGCCTCTTTTCGCGATTTAATTCCAAAAGTTTTGCAGTATATAACTAAAATCAAAATTGAAATGTTTAATTTTAACATAAAATCGAAAAATAATTAATGGCAAAAATAAAAAAAAAATCATTTATTTTCCATTTATTTAAAAAATTAATAAAAATATCACCAAATTCCATATAAATATCAGCATTTTTGTCTTCACGTGACGTCAAATTGTGAAAAAAGGATAGCAACAGCATGCGCAATATTATACCTTATTTTCTGTATATCTTGAATTCTCTTTATTATACAAAATTTAAGTAGACAGCTATATCTCACTCTATATACGAATTTCTCATATCCCTATATTCTTCTCGTTCTTTTATTTCATTAATCAGATTGATTTATTTCATTTTTTGAATGAGCAAGAACAGTGCAATATTATATCGATCCGAAACAAAATAGATATACAGTGAAATCTCCTTATAACAAATACCGATTTAACGAAATTGAAAATTCGCAACGAATTTCTTTTGCTAAAATGTAAATTTTTTTATGTGGAAATATACTATGGCTAACCAATTGAGTTATAATGGAAAAAAATAATAGTATATTATTCAACGAGCATATAATGATAGCTGTTTTTCACGAAGATGAATTTTGCCGACACGAGCCGATAGGCGAGTGTCGTAAATCATCTGAGTGAATAACAGCCATTATATGCGAGTAGAATACGATACTTTGTCCACGACCGATAAATATCGTTTAGTTTTATAATCTAATCCTTTAAATACTCCTCAAAGAATTTTCGTCGACATTTTGACGTCACAGTTTAATAATAACGAAAATGGCAAGGGACTACTAGATAAAATTTCAAAAATCAAATAATTTTCTTGGAAATATTGAATAATGAAAGAAGAGACTACTAGATAAACTAGCAGTGAATAATGAATATCATTATAAGTGATGAAACAAACGTATAATGAACATATTATACGTTAGTCGTGGACAAAAAACTTTACATTACATATTTATGTAATGTTTTTTATTTTTTTCCATTATAACTCAATTGGTTACTAAATAAAATATATAAATACATTTCTCCGGTCCCTTTGGCTTCATTATAACGAGATTTCACTGTAGAACATATAAAAGTGTGTGTACTAAAAAGAGATGACGGAAATACTACGATAAAACAAAACAATCGCTATATACAATATTATATAGAATAACTAAGCAAAAATCGTTTTATTGTAATAAATATACTACAATTTATATATTTATAAACAAATATGAATGGATTATTTTGGCTCAAAATTATTAAAAACTAGGATTAATACTATTTCATATTTACACCACTAACTTTAGATGTGAACATCGCCAAATAAAATAAACACAATATTTCCTCTCTCAAGTGCGTTTTGTTCTTATTTGTTTTTGTTGATATTTTTTGAGCGATGCGTATATAGATTTGATTTGGTTAAAAAGGGACAGGTTAAAAGATCGAGTTAAAATAACCTGGTTAATGAGAAAAAGATCGAATCGATCTGGTTAGCAAATTAACCAGTTTCGAACATCACTATTAGATACGTCGACGATATTTTATTATTATTCAGCGGCATAACAAGACAGCTAAAAATTTAACACAATTACATCAACAATATCCACAATAACATAATTCACTCTTGAAGTAGAAATAGACAATCACATCAATTTTTTGGATCTCTCAATTATAAACAAAAACAATAAACAAGAATTCAAAATATATAAAAAACCAACACAAACTAATCACAGAATCCATGCCACTTCAAATCACCCGCATCAACACAAATTGTCAACTTTCCATCACATGATCACCCGTCTCAACAGAATTAACCATGAACCATGAAGACTACAACCACGAATTAAAAATAATAAAAGAAATAGCGAGCTGTAATGGCTACGACGAAAGTATGATTGAAAAAATGAATCATAAATTTATACAACACCAATATGCTAGATCACTCACTACATTGCCAATTGAAAAAGAGGAGAAAATCGTCAAATTTATACCAATAGAGTACGACAAATGGACAAGCAATATCATCAAAAGTATATTTAGACAACACAAATACACATTAGCCTTTAGAACGTCCAATAAAATTGAAAAACGTATAAACGCGCGAAACACAAACATTGAATGTCAAACGGGGGTATATAAATTAAACTGCAACGATTGTGATAAATTTTATATTGGCAGAAATTTTAAAACAAGGTTTACAGAACATGTTAAAGAAATTGGTAAACACAACATAAAATCCAATTTCGCACACCACTTGACGCATGAACAACATAATTACACAAGTTACAGTGACAACTTACAAATACTACATCAAATTCCAAAAGGAGAAATGCTCAACCGGTTGGAAGAAATTGAGATTTACAAGCAGAGAAATAACCCTTTCCTGCTGAACGATAAAATGCCCCACAATGTCATTTTAGTATAAATAGACAGCAACAATCAAATTTAAATTAAAATATGTTTAAAAAATTGACAAAGAGCAAGTTGGCTCGAAACTAGTCTTTTTAAATAAAATTAAAAAAATTGTCACTATGGCGGGTATTACATTATCACATTTATATAATTATATAAATATAATTATATTTTTTTACAAAGGAAATACTGTTATATTTAGATTCTTGAAGCTAAATATAACAGTATTTCCTTTGTAAAAAAATATAATTATATTTATATAACTATATAAATGTGATAATGTAATATCCGCCTATAAGAAAAAATAAAATATTGTTTTATTCAGTTTTCCCTCAAAAAAGGTACTACTTTGATCATCTGTGTATTTAAGTAAATCTGAAACTTTGCTGTACATTTGAATTTTTGCTTGATTTAAGGGTTGTGTTTTCAAAATCTCATAATTATTTCCGATTATAATTCCTTGCAATATGTTGAATGCAAACATATAATTGCATTTTTTACCGAGAGACCTAGGGAGGCTTTCGCATACTCCTTCACCACTTTAGTTTTACTTTCGTGTCTCATACAGCTGATCAACTTCAGTGGACCTGAATACTCAATCAACCGAGGGTAGTGACAAATAAAATGACGTTTTGGTTTAAGATGTTGCTTAAAGACTTTAATATACAATGAATGATGATTTTTAATAAGGCTTTCAAGACAAACTAGATCTATTTTGCTAACCGCGTCTTTAAGTAGAAATTCTATGAGATCGTATAAACTTAAAACATATTTCCAAATCGGATCAACTTTAGAAATAAAGCCACCGACAATCACTGGGAAATATTTAAGGAAACAGTATGCTTCTCTCGCGGACATACATATGCAAATTAAAACTTTTTATATGATTCTCTTTTATGACATTCGGTCTATTTTGAAATTCAATTTCCCTATAATCAAATGTCTGGATTTTTCTATTTAGATCATTTAATGTAAAATAATTGTTATCGTAAATATAAAATTTAAGTATACTCTTACTAGCCCATATTTTATCACACCCTCATATATGTATGTCATGCATTAAGTCGCAATCGCAATAATAATTTTGAGTTACATGAAATGTCGCAATATCATTGAATATGGAGTTAAATTTAAGCCACTTAGTTTAGAATTATTGACTCGACTTGACTATATTTAAGTACTGATTTAGGTTCTTTGCAATGTCGACAATATTTGTTGTGAGAAAATGATGTTGTATATCCCATGATATAATTTACTGCCAAGTTATCTCCTATAACAAGGCCCAGAGCAAACTTTATAGTTTTGGTTTCATTTTCTAACTGAATATTAATTCCATCTTTTTCAATTATTTTTAGAACATCAATTAAATGAGCAAGAGATTGTTTTAAATATTTTGATTTCATTAATAACGCAATAAAAATATTATCTAATTTTAAAACATTGGAGGGAAGAGAGGGAAAATGTAAATAAAATCCTACAATGGAATGGGATCCTCATCCTGCTTGACTTCCTAATGGTTTACCAGTTTCAAAGTCATCGTAATAGAGAATGTCATGTTACAAAAACAAAGATAGCTTTTCCCTCCAAAGGCGACCTTGGACAAAATTTTCAATTTTACTGGAGTTCGAGTTTAACAATGTGTTCGTATAAGAAAGTAGATAAGCTATGCGGATACGGGCCCAAAATCGTATGGGATTTTACATGAAGGTCCAAAATTGCATTTTTTGGTATCTTTTCATATAAACGTCATCGAAGAGAGAGATAAACTGCAGAGATTAAACTTCAACTAGGGGAGAGAGAGAAAAAGCAAAAAGAATAAAAAGATTTGTATATAAAATAAGTCGAGAGTAGCTTTTATATAAACATCAACAATGAGAGAGAGAACAGCAAAGAGAATAAAAGATCTTTACATAAAATATGTATTTAAAACTGTGAGTAACTTTTCTTTATACAGAAAATATATTTTCTCTGAAATTTAACATAATATGTTAACTAGTGAGTAGAAACCCTAAACTGTATACGAGTACATTGTAATTACATAAGGAGCGTAAATTAATTTATTGCAGATAACACGCATAATCTTCTCTCACTCTCGAGATATGTATGATATATTAAAAATATGATTTTAAGATAACTGATCTTGCGCGATATGGCTTAAAAAGATACTGTTATTAAAAATAAAACAAATTGTTTAGATTAATTAAATTATATGATTCAACGTCAGTATAGTATATGTAGTCAACTTTCACTTAATGTAACAACAACAAAAACATGAATTCATATTTCGTTAAAATTAAAATTGTACTTTAAAAACATTATAAACATAAAATCTGAAACAAAATAATAAAAACTAAATATGAAAATGTATATACATTAATGAACAACATTGCTATTATTTTTCCCCTCGTTGTTGACAATTAAGTAAATAGCTATGAATATCTATATGTATGCGAGTTACATGAGAAAACGATATTAAGTATGACATATTAAAAATGAGATCGATTAATAAATTAAATAATACAACACAGTAGTAAACTCTCGCTCTCTTTCTCCAATATTCGTATAGAAACATAATTTAGCATATGATATTGAGATCGCTGACCTTGCGCGAGCATATGATCTAAAAGATAAATTTTTTAAAAACAAATAAATTGTTCAGGATAATTAAAATGTAGGATGATTTAACATCAGTATAATATAGTCAACTCTAATCATAAAATCTGAAACAAAACATAAAAACTAAATATGAAAATATCTAATTGTTAATACGAACAATATCGTTAATATTTTATTTCCCCTGTTGTTGATAATTAAGTATGTACATACATACATATATGTATACGTAATCATTCATTATAATTAAAATATATGGCAATTCAATTTTGATGATGCAACAACTTTATTTCATGACGAAATAATAGTTTTTCTTTATTATTGTCAATTATATGCAATTTACATAAGAACATAATGTATACTCATTTAATTATAAAAATGAGATTAGGTGAATGAAAACAAAATAAAATATTATAACACATTTGTAAATTCTCTCTCCATATTATGCTACAGAAATATGTTGTTAAGATTACTGACCTTGCGCGCATATGTTTGTAATTATACAAAAAAAAAATGTATTAAAAACAAATCAAATATTTAGGTTAATTAAAATATAGGATGATCCAACTTTTAGAACCTATCAAAATTATTATGTTGTTATATATAGTCATGCAATATATGAAAATTATATTCTAATCGAAAAATTAGTTTGTTATCGATGGTATTTTAAAAATTCGGTTACTTAATCAGACGAGGAGAAACAAAGATGAGAACATGATCGAACACTCATGATTGTTGCTATATAATTCGCTAAGTCAATAAGTACTTAAGAACAATATAAACACCGCGTTTGCGATTTTACTTTCAGTGTCTAATATAATTAGAGGTGACCAACTGATTATACTGTTTTTAAAAATACATATTAACAATAGAGTTCAGCAGTTATTAAAAGTGTTCGGTAAGTAATTTACAATATATTAAAAATTATCAAATAAGAGCGATCTTATATTAAATAATACTTGTCTTTAAAATATACAGGTAATAACAAAATTGAGAAAATGTCTAAAATAAGTCAATTAGTAAACCAAACTAAATCAGTACTTCTTAAAGCTACTGAAAATCCTAAGCTTTTACGAGATGCTATTAAAGAATGTGCTAAAAATTTAAGATTTCTTCGCAATAAGCTACAAAAATGCACCACTCCAGGAGATAAAAAACATGTGGCATGTGCTATCGGCTTATTAACTGGATTTCGCACGCAAATGAAAATGATGAACAAAGAAAAACCTAAATATACATCAAGACGTGTTAATTGCGAATATCTTCAAACAGCATTTCAAAATCGTATTAAAACTTTAGCCATAATCAACTTAACCCATACCGATCCAATAGATTTTTTGGATGATTGTCAGAAAACTTTTCACATTCGCATCAAAAAGCTATTAAAAAATGATTCCGCTTTGAAAATAAATGGAGTTTTCTGTGGTGAGTTTAAAATTGGTAATGACGGCGGCGAGGATAATTTTGAGTTTAAATATATGAATACAAAAAATCATGTACTGTACCGGGATACAAACATTAATGAATGGTTCACTAAAAATATTAAAGAAATAATATTAAAAGAGCTTGAAGAGTTTCAAGAAAAGCAAAGTGGTTGGAGTATTTCCGCAATCATTAATTTAACAATGAATATTAATAAATTCACACCACAACTGGGTTCATCATACATAGAGCTACCAGATCAAATAAGAAAGAAGGAGGCTTGTATTAACGTTAAAAATAGTGATAACGCATGTTTTGCGTGGTCGTTGATGGCAGCATTGTACCCAGTGGAAAAACATCCTCAACGCACAACCAAGTATGGATCGTACTCAGAGAAGTTTAATTTAAAAGGAATTCAATTTCCAATGACAATAAAACAAATTCCACGATTTGAAAAGCAAAATAATATCTCAATCAATGTATATGTATTAAAGCTACAAAAGTCTGGGAAATATATTACATTACCATCATATTTATCTAAAAATAAGAAGGACAAGCATGTGAATTTGCTATTAATTCAAAATGATTACGAAAGCACCCAAGGAGAAGAAGAAGAAGAAAACGAAGCAGTAAGTGATTCGAGTGAATATCAGCCGATTAAGTATCATTACGTTTGGATTAAAAATCTTTCTTGTCTGTTATCATCACAACTAACTAATCACAAAGGAAAAACATATTTTTGCGATCGATGTCTTCACTATTTTTATTCAATGAAGATACTACTAAAACATAGTGAGAATTGTATAAATCAAAATAATTGTAAAGTTCGGTTACCTACAAAGGAACAAAAATATATTCAGTTTAAAAATTTTAAGAATAAGATAGTCGCGCCATTCATAATTTATGCAGATTTAGAATGTCTGTTAAAAAAAGTTGAAGCTAATAATAATTATCAAAATCATGAGCCTTATAATATAGGTTATTATGTGAAATGTTCATATGATGACACACTATCATTCTACAAATCATACCGCGGTGAGACTTGTGTTTCTTGGTTTAGCAAAGAATTAGCTTGTTTCGCGAAAACTTTAGATAATATATTAACTAATCCAGTAGGTATGAATGTTCTAACAGAGGAAGAAAATTCTTTGTTAAAAACAGCCTCAATATGCCATATATGCGAAAAACATTTTGATAATGAAGAAATTAGAGTCCGTGATCACTGTCATTTCACAGGCAAGTTTAGAGGGGTTGCACATAATTATTGCAATATTAATTATAAAGAAGAAGGTCACACTGTTCCAATCGTGTTTCACAATTTAAGCGGTTATGATTCACATTTTATTATAGAAAATATCGCATCTGATATGCCTGGTAGAGTAGATTTATTACCAATAAATAAGGAAAAATACATATCATTTACTAAACATTTAAATTTTTGTTTAACAAAATTTCGATTTATAGATTCATTTCGATTTATGGATAAAAGCTTAGATGACCTTTCTTCATATTTGTCTACTTTTCCTAATTTAAAATCTGAATACCCGCTAATTTCAGATGACAAATTTTTGCTGTTAACTAAGAAGGGTGTATATCCTTACGATTATTTCGATAGTTCTCAAAAATGTTTGGAAGAAACACTCCCTCCAATTGATCAATTCTATAATAAACTAAATGATAGTAATATCAGTGAAAAACAATATACACATGCCCAAAATATTTGGAATAAATTTAACATAAGTAATTTGGGTGAATACTCAGATTTTTATCTCAAAACAGATGTATTGTTGTTAGCGGATGTTTTTGAGCAGTTTCGAGATAGTTGTCATAAAACTTATGGATTAGATCCCGCACATTATTTCACGCTTCCTGGGTACACTTGGGATGCGATGCTGAAATACACTAATAAATCTTTAGAGCTGCTTGCCGATATCGATATGTTAATGTTCGTAGAGCGTGGAATTAGAGGTGGTTTAAGTCAGTGTACAAAACGTTACGCTAAAGCTAATAACAAATATATGAAAAATTATGACCCCAATAAAGAATCCACTTATTTAATGTATGATGATATTAATAATCAATACGGTTGGGCAATGTCACAAGATTTACCTTTTGGAGGCTTCAAATGGGTTGATCTTGATACTAAGGATTTTGATGTAAAATTAATTAAAGATAATTCTGACAAATTATATATTTTAGAAGTAGATATAGAGTATCCTAGCGAATTACATGATAGTCATAATGGCTTACCATTCTGTCCAGAACATCAATGTAGCCCGGGTTCGAAAGAGGAGAAATTAATGGCTACGTTGTATAACAAAGAAAAATATTATTCACTATAGAAACCTAAAACAAGCTCTCCAGTATGGTTTAAAAATAACGAAAATTCATAAGATTCTTGAGTTTGATCAAGCACCATGGTTAAAGCCGTATATAGATTTAAATACATTGCTACGATCAAACGCGAAGAATGAGTTTGAGAAAAATCTTTTCAAACTAATGAATAATGCCGTCTTCGGTAAAACTATGGAGAATGTTCGAAAACATAGTATTGTAAAGTTGGTGACTAAGTGGTTAGGGAGATATGGAGCTGAAGCATTAATTTCAAAGCCAGAATTCAAATCGTCCACTATCTTTAATGAAAATTTAGTTGCTATTGAATTAAATAAATCAGAAATTTTTTTTAACAAACCAATATATATTGGAATGTGTATTTTAGATTTGGCGAAAACAACACTTTATGATTTTCATTATGGGTACATGATCCCTAAATTTGGTGATAATTGTGTAATTTGCTATACTGATACAGACAGCCTCATCTATCAGATAACATGTCCCGATATTTATGAAATAATTAAGCAGGATTGTTATACACGTTTTGATACAAGTGACTACCCCGATAATAATATTTGGGAAATTCCTTCCGTAAATAAAAAAGTTCCTGGTATTATGAAAGACGAGAATAATGGTGCAATAATGACCGAGTTTGTTGGTTTGAGGTCAAAGATGTATGCGTATAAGGTTCAGAGGGAGGGAAAAGAACGAACTGTAGAAACTAAGAAAGCTAAAGGAGTAAAAAAACAAGTTGTAAAATGTAGAATAGCATTTAATGATTATGTAAACTGTTTAAATAATGAAAAATCTAAAATTATTACACAAAACTTAATTCAATCCAGAAAACATCATGTTAGTTCATTTACTCAAACCAAAACTGCACTTAATCCTCATGATGATAAACGATTTTTAGTTAAAGGAGATTATGAAACTTTAGCTTGGGGACATTATAAATTAATGGAGATTGATTAATCAATGCATTAACTTGAATGTAGATTTGCATAAAATTATGAATTGAGAAATTCAAATTTGTTATAAAATTAGCGACTGTAGCTTTAAGTAAATGAATATAAATTAAGAACTAATTATAAGTTTAAATTTCATTCATTATCATATAATCAATTAATCTATTAAATATCTTTATTATTTAATTTTAAGATTTAATTTTAAATAAAATAATAAAAAATATATTAAATTTAATTTTCAATTTATTAACTAACCAAGATAATCTTACTTTATGATAATAAATTAATCTTTATAAAATTATAAAATGTATGTTTAATATTTCATAATAAATAAATAAAATAGCTAAAAGAAATAATTCAGTTTTTTTATGTAATTAGGATTCTCACCTTGTCATAGATTCACAGCTAAAACAACACATACCAATATGGTAAGTATGAATGGTATCCATATAACAAATATGCGATACAAACAATAGCAATCCATATGCTCATATGATGCATGTATCAGTACTATTGCTTTTAAAATGCGACATAATATCAAAAGTAGGTATATGATAAAGATTAGTGAGCGGTATATCGTAATGGG
Organism: Tipula helvola; assembly: GCA_963556165.1. Lineage (NCBI taxonomy): Eukaryota > Metazoa > Arthropoda > Insecta > Diptera > Tipulidae > Tipula > Tipula helvola. The sequence goes on from OY744482.1 coordinate 92,666,641, forward strand.
AAAAGAATGATTAAATACTAAATTAATTATGGATGAAGATAATAAAAAACATTTTCCCATTTGTAAAAACAAAACGTAAAAAAAAAAAATTAGAATGCAAAAACAGAATTAAAATTCACACACGAATTTTGTTACCATTTTGTTACCATTTTGTTACCATTTCACTACCATTTATTTGCGCAAAGTTAAAGGTTTATTAAAAAGATAATGCAGAACAAATAAACAATTAAAATTTAAAAAATTGCGGGCCTTTCGCGGGCTTCTGTAGATGTCACTTTTAAAAGCTTATTTTATGTACATGGTTTGTAACTTGGTTCAATATACAATAAACAATTAAAATTTAAAAAATTGTAGGCCTTTTTAGAAGAACCCGCGGGGTCCGCGAATTATTTTTGTTTTTCACATGCGAAGGAAATTACAACAGCATAAACGTTTATGTATGACAAAATTTCTAGTTTTAATGAAAATGAGTCCAGGGATAAGATGGCCTTCACAGTACCGGGTCGCCCACTATATCAGTTCACTGTTATGCTGTTTGGGTTGTGTAACGCACCCCAAACGATGTGCATATTAATAGATAAAGTAATACCATACCATTTGCATGACCGAGTATTTGTATATATATAGTTTCGGCCACACATGAGGAACATCTTTCTCTTTTGTCTGAGGTGGCTAGATTGCTGTCCGCAGCTAATCTGACCATCAATATGGAAAAATGCAAATTTATGCTTAAAGAGACCAAATATCTCGGTTATGTAATTGGTCATGGTTCACTAAGAGTTCACCCTTTAAAAGTACAAGCCATGCCCGACTTTTCCATTCCTCGCACGCCGAAGCAAGTTCGAAGTTTCCTGGGGTTGACCGGATGGTACAGAAGGTTTATCCACAATTGTTCCATCATAGCCGCTCCAATCAGTGATCTCCGCAAAACAAATTACAAGTTCAAGTGGAACGATAGAGCGCAAGCAGCCTTTAACGCTTTGAAGCAAGCACTAATCACCGCACCAATCCTTGTTAACGCAAATTTCACGACACCATTTTTCATTCAGTGCGATGCATGTAGTACGGGAAGGGGGAGTATTTTGTTTCAAAAACATAACGACGGTGAACACCCCATTGCGTTCATGTCGTGTAAGTTAAACAAAGCACAGCGAAATTACAGTACCACCGAGTTAGAATGTCTAGCAGCATTGATGAGTGTAAAAAAATTCAGATCATACATCGAGGGCTATCCCTTTACCATAATTACCGACCATTCCAGTTCGAAATGGTTGACGGATCAAAAAGATCTATCTATTCTGGACGTTTGGCTAGATGGTCTTTAAAGTTACAGGTATACCAGTTTAAAATCGAATACATCAAGGGATCTCAAAATGTTGTCCCAGATTCTTTCTCTCGTCTACACGTCGACGCTCTAAATTTATCGGAAAACACTCTTCAGATTGATATGGAATCACCAGCATTTTTAGAATCAGATTACGTAGCCAAAATTCAAGCCCTTCAGGAAAATTCGGATGCCAGAACAAATTGTAAAATCGATGATGGAAAAATTTTTATTCACCTGCCCAACGATGAAAATATTGCTGATATTCCAGATTGGAAACACGTTATTCCTACTAGCCTTACTAGTTCGTTAATTGAAATGGCACATAATCCTCCGTCAGCGTCTCATCAAGGCACTGCTAAAACATTAGAAGTTTTGAAACGATATTTTTATTGGGCAGGAATGAATTCTCAGGTGCATAACTTCGTTAAAATGTGCAATGTATGTAAATCCAGCAAAGCCGTCAACTTTTCTACCAAACCACCCATGGGGAAATTCGCTGAGATATCACGGGCTTTCCAACGAATATTTGTCGATATTTTGGGTCCGTACCCGCGCACCAAACAAGGTCATGCTTATATATTAATTATTCTTGATCAATACAGCAGATTTTCAGTCAGCGTCAGCCAACAAACTAACTGATTTCTTAGGAAACAAGATATTGCATCTGTATGGAGTACCTGAGTCGCTCTTTTCGGACAACGGTCCGCAATTTCACTCTACTCTGCTAGCGGAACTCTTAAGAAAATATGGGATTAATCATGAATTCACAGCAAAATATTCCCCACAGGCCAACGCGTCTGAGCGTGTGAATAGATCTATATTGGCTGCAATTAGGTCGTACATAAAAGATGAACATAGAAATTGGGATTGTCATCTCGATGAAATTGCTGGAGCGTTGCGTAATGTAAATCATTCATCAACAGGATTCTCACCATACTTTTTAGTCTTTGGACAGCATAAGATCATGCATGGCACGAGCTACGCTCTGCTTAATAAACTCGATTATCTTGGATTACCAAACTCATTTACTCATTTACTTAGATAAAACTCCTAATTGATTAATTTAGTATTTCTAGGGCCCTTCTAAAATATTACCAGCTGAAAAATATCGGTTTTAGAACAGAAACACATTTATAGCACGTGACACTAAAACTAAAAAAAATTAAAATGCAAAAGCAGTTCCTAAATTCGGTTTCAATGCCTTATAATAGAATAACCAAAGTCCAGTCCACGGGTCTCTTTGTATAAGGAACACGATAACAATCAAAAAAAAATTGGGACTATCCGACTCTCGGACAACACTTTTTCCATAAAGCATCCGTTAAAGACCACCAAACCAACCATTTATATTTTACAAACATTTTCCGTTATTTTTAATACAAAATCAGAATTAACGTTAACTAGCATTTGTTACCGAATCCCACCTCATCGTCATATAGCATTTCATTTTATATATCTTCCAGCTCTACTAAACCTGCGCAATTTTCAATTGGCATGATATTATTTTAAAGCTTCCATTAGTAATTTGCTATTAGGATTTATATTCGACTTTGAATACCATCAATATTTATTATTCAGAAATAATACCTTTAAAGGCGATTTTATTAAAGCAATTCACAAATAATGTATCGATCAACATGTCGTTGAAATATCAATCATTAAAATGTCAATAAAACATCACAGAAATGTTAATGTCAAAAATATTAATGTCACAGAAACGGGAATATCATTGGTATATTTAAAAGCTCACTAGATAAAATCATTTTTAAATGTTGACGATATTATTTGCAATCAGCAAAGTATTTTAGGTAAATTTAGAAACTTAAATTTCATATTACACGGTAATCTATACATTTTATCTTAAAGTCACCTAGGGGATAATTGTTAGAATTTGCAAGGTGTATTAACTGTAGAATAATATTTCTTCGAAAAGTTTGACATTACACATATACAAATTTATATTACTCCGTTTTGTTAAAATGACCCCCACACAATGGTTCAATCGACTTCAAATTTTGTCAACAAGTAGATCATGAATTGTAAAATTTATCACCAACATAACAAAAAATTCGTCGATCCCGTTTTTGAGAAAATCTGTCTGGCAATTGTCTCTTCCACTGCAACCCTCTCTAATCTATACTCGAATGGACCTAAAAGTTAATAAAAGCTGCTTATTACTAAAATCTATCTTTATACAGAAGAGAATGGGAGGCAAAACAAAAATAATAAAAATGTGCGACTGCGGAAGGACGGACGGACGGACGAACGGAAGGACAGAAGGACGGACACGACATTTTTCTGATTGGTGCTTCGGGTCCTGGTAACCTAATTCATCGAGAAATGTAAAAATCTGGAACAAAAATTTTTTCGCGATTACAATACTTACCAATATAACTTCGTTATAGTGGGAAAAGTAAAAAAACTTGAAATTGGTGAGGTTGACTTCGGAATATGCTAAAAATATTCCCGAATATAACGCAATTATACACATACGAAAATCTAGGGAAAAAATGGGTACCTACAACCCACCGTTACGGTTGCTTAAAATAGACTTACCTAGATCGTATTGCTTACCGATTTTTATAAGAAAATTTCCACTTCTTCCCATTTTTAATTCAAATAATATTTAGAATTGCAGAAAAATTTTAAAACCACAATAAAACTTCGAAACACAATATAATTTTTCACTTTCCAAAAATTGTTCAAAAACGATCTAATTTTTTTTGTATTTGTTCACTCGACTATTTTACAAAAAATGTATGTATGTTTCAAAACAACAACAAACGATTTATTTTTGTTGTTGTAAATACCATAATATTAATAATTATAAAACGTGTGAGTTAGAAGAGTAAAATAATAGTATGTAGTTGAAATGAGCAAGAAGAGTAAAACAACAATTATATTGCATATACCAAAAAATGGTTTAGGGCTACTTAACCAGATATTGATTTTCTTCAAGCATTTTTTGCATTTGTCGTGTATTTGGCCCTTAAGATTTTATACATAAAAAATTGCTCAATAAGTAATTTACAATTATGTATTCTCAAATAACTAGAATATGTTTGGGCGTGGTCTTGCATATGTTTTTCTTTTAAGATGAGTCGGCGTCTTTGGATGACGAACGTATTTGTAGTTATGTTGAGCAATTCTAGTTGTGTGAGCTTACATCCCTTTCTCAAAAATAATAAGGTTTACAGAAAAACTATTACATACATACATTTGCGAATATGTATTATTCAAAACGATGCAAAGAAAAAAAAAACGAAAAAAATAAAAATAAAAGATGTTCATGTTAATGACCTTGAGATTTTTGGAGTCCTTGAGTCCGAAAAATTAGGTTTCGAAGAGATGTCTGTCGGTTTGTATGTCTGTTAGTTTGTGGCCCAGATGGTTTAATAAATCAAACTGCAACTTCATGTTAAAGCTTTTTCATAAATTTTGTGGGCCCAGATCCCAGCTTCTGTGAACCAGAAAATTAATTTTGCTAATATTTCAAAAATATACGAAAACATGAAAAAAATTTAAAAAAATCTTAAGTTTGCAAGAAACGTGCGTAATAAGTTTCTGAAAATGCCCCGTTCGTAAAAGAAAGAAGTGTGTTGGCCACACCTCAATTTTATTTTACTTATATTCGAGTAATTGGCACAATTTTATTTTATTTTCACAGCAGTTCTTAAAATCGTCTGAAATTTGCATTGTTTTAGCCATATTCAACAAAAATATGGAATGAAAAAGCGTGTACTGCAATCCGGCAAAATTTGGAAAAGCAGCGAAGGGTAAATTAGTCAACGTGTATTTTAATACATATTAAAAAATATTTTGGCGAAAGTAGGCGTTATTACCGGGTGAAAGCTTTCGAAATCACTAACTGCGAGTTCGACCGTCTCATATAGTATTAAAAATTCGGGGTAGGCTGTGTCGTCTACACTAGATGTTTTGTGTGATAACGTTTATAAGATATTGGGCCAGACACTCGATACTCTAGCAATTCGCAACTCTGCAAATATGGCGGATTTGCTAATCGGAAATTTCATGCGTAAACTACTCGATTATTTTAGCAAAGTAAAATATATTTTTGTATTCAGCACAAACGTTAAAGTGCGTTAAAGTAGCCCATTTTTTGAAATTCAGAAACAAATTGGATTGCTAAATTATCGTGTATAACATTTCTAGCAAATTCGCAAAAAATAACTGCTTATCTGAGTATCGAGTATCTACCCCATTGAGATTAATTATTTTAATTTAAAATAAATTATCTGCCACAGTTTTCTCATGCACAAATTAGCACCAGAATTAAAAAGTGAGCCCAGAAAATAGTGCAGTCAAGCCCTGTAAATCGCTATTTTGCAGATTTAATTAAAATTAAAATTAATGTGGAGATTAATTAAATTAATTTAAAATAAATTAAACACCACTGTTTCTTTGCGCAAAAATTGACTTCAGAATTGCTCGGATCGAATGACCCATTCTCTCGCTACAAGCATTTAAATCGCGCGAAATCGGAGGTTTGCGGCGTAGTGCGGCTTGCCTCGCCGCCTGATGACGTCAGTGCGATACAAAATTAAGGTGTCCACATATCCAGCCATCCAATGTCTTATAATTTCGAATTTTGTCCGATAAAAACGGGTTTGGAATATAAAAGTGCTACAATAAAGCACTATCAAGATATTTTAAATAAGTAAAGTAATAAGTATACCTGTGGCCGCAACCCTACCGTCGAGGCAAGTAAAATCGACATCACCTTTTCTCGGTTTACTAGGTTGATAAAACCACGGTATTCTAAAACCACGGCATTCTAAAAATGACAGTATAAAAAATCACGGGGAGTCAACTAACAAGATAGATAAAAACCACGAGAGAAATATCTGAAGGTGACTTCAAAATAAATAAACTTTAATCACATTATTCTACATGTAATATTAATAATTGAATTAAATAAATCGATTAAGCAATCATTTAGTGCGTTTTTTTATTCGCTATCCGGAGCTGCTATCGAGAGCCGTCATATGAAGATAGCTCCGGATAGCGGCTCCATATAAATAGGTAGAGCTAAATATTTTTTATTTCACGTTTTCACAGATGAATTGAATTATAAATTATAGTTTGACGTTAAATAAATGTATTTTACCAATAAATAGAACGACAAATTTAAATTTGGATGTAGAAAATTGACTGCTCCGCATAGCAGCTATCGGGAGCGAATAAAAAAACGCAGCTATTGTTTATTTAGTGAATAAAGTACGATTACCAAAATATCAATCGGTGGAAATTATTTACTGATTAATATAAACACATGTGTGGACATAACCTTTGCGAATATAGTGGAGTGTTAATAGAGGGAACACGCATCATCATCCTCTCATTTACACCACCCACATACCTTCACAATGCGATTAATTTCAAAAAATTTAAAAATATTGGTTTTTACTTACATTGTTTATGTACGTTTAGATGTGCGTAAAGAACTAATTAGTTCACTAATCCAGCCTCATATAGTGCAAACCACATTCATTAAGGGAAAAAGAAACGAAGTAAATTAGAGTCCTTAGAAGCTTTTATTCAACACTTAGCGGTAACAAATCAGAACTGTTTGTTTTGCAAATGGTCTAGGTTACTTTGTTTTTTTTTTAGTCTGAACGTGATGTTGACAAATCTAAACAATTTTAAAAATCGGAGAATTAAGCAATCCAACTGCAGGTGTTACAGTCACAGATAAAATTATTTTATATATGTAGAAAATCCAATTGACGAGTGGGAAAGTATAAAAAGCGCCTCTATGTAAACAAATTTTCGCAGTAGCAGATATATGGGAATATTATTCAAATAATCTTAATGTTAATTAATTAAAATTACAAAGAATTCGACTCAAAATGCTACCCATATAAAGTATGGTTTTACTGTATTTGATTGATTGAGTTCAATTTTAATATCAAAAGTGCCCAAAACCAATGTTCAAAATTGCATAAATTTGATATTAATTTAGCGCATTGACTACAATAGAATATATAATTTTGCAGTTTGGTTCGTTGTTATCGTGTAATAAATAAGATGTAATTATAGTGGTAGGTAAATATATTTAGTGTAACAAAACTAAAATAACGATGAATGGCGCTAACTTATTATCAAATTTATGCTAATTTGGATACTATTTTATGGTACTTTTAATATTAAAATTGAACTAAATCAACAATTTTGGCTCATATTTTTACTCATATTCAAAATAAAAAATTTATTTGTCGTTCTGTTGCTAGCGGTGGTTGTAAAACAGTTCTTACTAACCTTTTATTTAATTTTTAGGTATTCTCACCGAAGAGCACTCTAACATGCAAGAACGTGTTATAGACCGGGAGCCGTAGAGTAATAAAAATCAACGACATGGTACACGGCTTCACTATACGCGATTCATAGGATAATAAAATTTCGAACTGAAACCTAAAAATAAAACAATAGTTTTTGTTGACGATGTCCTTCAAATTGTTAAAAAAAACGATAAGGTACACGGATAGTTATTTGACTAACATAATGTAGATCTCCAATTATAAAAAAAATCATTCAAGCGTCGAACAGTTTTTAGTGACCTTCAGTAAGAAAATGAGATTTGAAACAGGTGTTGTCATTGTTAAAAAAAAAAACGATAAGGTACACGGCAAATACGAAAATCATTTGAAAGGTTTTAATGCGAGCTTTTCAAATATATACGTGGTTTTTATGTAGGCGATGACAAAGATGGTTAATTTCACCAGAATTTGACAGAAATTGGTGTTTTTTCATATATAATTATTAAGTATCGTTAATTCATTTTCTCTATTTCGGTTTCAATTTTCAATAATATATGTGGGAATTATGGTGTGTAGTCGAGAATATAGAATAAAGATGTATATAAGTATATTATGGTATGTGCGTATTTACCGGTAACAGCTTGGTGAAGGAAAATTTGGTTCTGCGCTATCTGAAACTTTGGCCATATGACTTTTATGTATATCTATGTAAATATGTACATATAAGTCAAATTGACATAAATTTACGTGTGAAAGTTTGGTAAAAGTGAGTTGAATGTACTATGAACTACCATAATCTGAAATGCAGGTAAAGATAAAGATCCTGAAAAGAAATCCGTCTGAATTACGATACTTATCTTAGCCCATCTATAAAAGATGTTGAACGAAGCAGACGTACATATGTCGATCCGCCAAGATGTTTATAATATAATTGGGCTTGACCAAAAATTACCTCGTAATCTCCATCAGATGGCATCCTCAACAAATTTGTAAATTTTTTTGTTACAACGCTACAAAATTATGGATCAAATTTTTACAATTCTTTTAATGAAACAACATTGTATTGTTCAGCCGAAAACGAATGTTACAAATTTAGTTCAATTGAAGGTGAAATATGCTGTGAAAATGTTGCAGACCTATACTGTGAGCACGAAGAAACTGATGTCAACATTGTATTTATTTCATCACAAAATGTAATTTTTCGAGCAATAGATACGGATATTATAATAATAATATTGGGAAATATGTATAATTTTCCAAATTTGAAAATTTATATGGAATTTGGGCGGGTATCTAATAATTCTTTAAGATATATAGGACTTCACAAATTATGTATATGTAAATCTCGGAAATATGCTTTGTAAATCTTTACCAGCATTTCATACTTTCACTGGATGTCATTTTTCAGCGGCATTTCATAGAAAAGGAAAAATTAAACCATTCAAATTACTGCAACAAAATCATGAGTTTCAGAATTTTTTTTCGGCGTTAGGTTTATCTGAAGAAGTGGAAGAGGATGTTTCTTCAAAAGGGTACATATGTATGTATTGTGTTTCAGCATTTGATGCATCTACATATGTCACATCCTTGTTTTTCGGTTTTAGATCAAAAAATTAAGAGGGTTAATTTCATAACGGCCATCTGTGGCACTATTCTGGTTTTCCCGAGGAATTGCGAATTGGGAATTCTTTTATTGTGCAATATGCCATATGAAAATAGACTGAAATTAATCAATTTATGCACCTTATAGCTGATAGGCGTGTTAAAACTAATACCTTCTTCGCTCGTGATATTATTTGCTCTCGAGTTAATTGCCCAGAACTTTTATCATTATTTTATTTTAGTGTCCCTGTTAGGTTATTGCGTCCAAGAATTATCTTGCTTCGATTGCCTTTCAGGAGAACAAATTTTGAAGGTTTTGGTCCTGTTTTTAACATGCTAAATTCTTTTAATGTACTATGACCAGTTTGATTTTCATATTATGTATCAAAAAAATTATTTAAAACAAGTTTCAATTAGTTTATTTGGATTGTATAATGTAGGTAACCATTTGATTTGAATGAAATGAAGCGAATTTATTTGAATAAAATTAATAATTGCTTTTCTGATTAATGAAGGTTTTCTTACTTTAAAGCATAAGTGTCATATCCGAATGAAGATCATCTAACTATAGTTTCATTTTGTATGGCCATCTCCCGAATACATAGAATTGAATCCTAATAGTACCTAGATGTATACACGGTAGTTAGATCATTCAATATTCAATTCTTATTACTAAGCTGAATAGTTTATTTCGACAAGTGGCAAAATGTAATGTAAATGTTTTTGTATGCGGTGTGAGGTAAGAAATTTGGCAGATCTATATATCGTGCAATTTCTTAATATTTATCTAAAAGAGGTCACATTGGATGATAAAACATCTGTAACACGTCAATAGTCGTTCTTCATACTTATTTATTGACAACATAATAATATTGCCATAATGAGTAAATATTTTTCCGATAACTATGAGTCAGGCCATTTGTGTCAATAATTTTGTCAAATATAAAAATCGAAACAATGTGGAAAAAATATTAAATTCTCATGTACCTCACGTGCTCCTATTGTGCTGCTAGCAGTGGTTGTAATGTATATAAAGTTAGCCCAGGATTCATCCCAGAAAAAAGATATGGTAACACCATAACTATCGCGACACAAACTGTCATCCCAGGAAATTACTATCAGCCCAGGAAATCACTAATCATTATATAAAGTTATAGTATAGTGTCAGCCCAGAAAAATACATATACGCAATATTTATAACATGAAAATGTTGAAAATGTTTACAATGTATTTTTTTATGAAATTGATTAAAATTAAATTTTCTTAATTCAATTATGCAAATGTAAATATTTTGACATAATTTAATTTTAACATATAAAATTCTTTGAAAAAAACTAAATAAATCTTTCCAACAATGCGATTAAAAGCCGAATCTCACATATTTCATAAAATTGTATCTTGTACTGATTATATTGTATACAATAGAAAGAGGTTTAATGAGGCTTCGTAAATATTTGTGTCCCATTCGATAATAAAGAGTTGGGCTCGGTTGACGATTTTCCCAATATTTATAAAATTGTCAAAAATTGTATGTGGAACCGCTTTGATACAAAGTCGAAATTCATGAATCTGAGAGATTTCCTCGTATAGTGACTATATACAATAGAAAGTGGTTTAATGGGGCTTCGTAAATATTTGTGTCCCATTCGATAATTCAGAGTTGGGCTCGGTTGACGATTTTCCCAATATTTATAAAATTTGTCAAAAATTGTATGTGGAACCGCATGATACAAAGTCGAATTTCATGAATCTCAGAGATTTCCTCGTATAGTGACTATATACAATAGAAAGTGGTTTAATGGGGCTTCGTAAATATTTGTGTCCCATTCGATAATTCAGAGTTGGGCTCGGTTGACGATTTTCCCAATATTTATAAAATTTGTCAAAAATTGTATGTGGAACCGCTTTGATACAAAGTCGAAATTCATGAATCTCAGAGATTTCCTCGTATAGTGTCTATATACAATAGAAAGTGGTTTAAAGAGGCTTCGTAAATACTTGTGTCCCATTCGATAATAGAGAGTTGGGCTCGGTTGACGATTTTCCCAATATTTATAAAATTGTCAAAAATTGTATGTAGAACCGCTTTGATACAAAGTCGAATTTCATGAATCTCAGAGATTTCCTCGTATAGTGTCTATATACAATAGAAAGTGGTTTAAAGAGGCTTCGTAAATATTTGTGTCCCATTCGATAATAGAGAGTTGGGCTCGGTTGACGATTTTCCCAATATTTATAAAATTGTCAAAAATTGTATGTAGAACCGCTTTGATACAAAGTCGAATTTCATGAATCTGAGAGATTTCCTCGTATAGTGACTATATACAATAGAAAGAGGCTTAATAAGGCTTCGTAAATATTTGTGTCCCATTCGATAATAAAGAGTTGGGCTCGGTTGACGATTTTCCCAATATTTATAAAATTTGTCAAAAATTGTATGTGGAACCGCTTTGATACAAAGTCGAAATTCATGAATCTCAGAGATTTCCTCGTATAGTGTCTATATACAATAGAAAGTGGTTTAAAGAGGCTTCGTAAATATTTGTGTCCCATTCGATAATAAAGAGTTGGGCTCGGTTGACGATTTTCCCAATATTTATAAAATATCTAAATTTATTAAATTAAATAAATTCTATTGGTTTTATATCGTCTACGGTTGAATTTGATTTGGAAAAGGATGAATATGTTTTGGATAAAGGTGAATTTAATTTGGAAAAGGGGGAGCTTCCCAAAATTTCGGTTTTTATAAATCTCGGTTTCAATCTCGGTTTTTATTTATATTTCTTTTGAAATTAACTTCCCCATTTTCTAGAATTTATAAAAACCGAGATTTTGTAGCACCGAGATTTTGTAGACAACCCTGCAAAATATGATTAGGTTTTGTAAAGGTTTAATTTGGAGTGCAAAACCTATATGTATATTTAAAATGAGCCAACCACCGGTAAACCAGTTGCAAGTGTGACAAACAGAATTTTTGATTCAAGCTCTGACGATTCAACAGACCAATGCGGCCACGAAGAGCCACCACATACTTATTAATATGTATAATTTTACACACGTTGAACTTTGTAAAACCATGAATATAAAAAAAAATAAACGAATTTGAAATTATTTAAATTGAGGTTTAATTTTATGTTTGCTAATTTGAACTTTACAAGATTGAACTATTGGGATAGTATAAATTCATTTGGGAATAAATAAAGAAAACTAAGTTTTGTTTTGCTAAGTGATAAGTGATAAAAGTTATAATTCTCGTATTACGTGTATATCACGTTACGGGTTGAAGGGTGATTTAAATTTAACTTGGTACTATTTAAATAGTTGCGTTTGGTATTCCTAGGGACAAGGAAACGAAAGTTCCTAAATGAAAATACAAATTTTAAGCAAGAAAGTCGACAAGGTTTTTAAAATTGTAAATGTTTTTGTATGCCGTGTAATGTAAAAGATAAATTTGTATTTTTGGCAGATCGATATATCGTACAATTGTTTTAATATTTACCCCTATTTGCGTCATATCACATAAAATAACACTTGTAATACAATAATTATCGTTGTTTGTTGACAGCTTAATATTGGCACAATGATAATTATTTTGGAATGCCATTTGTGTCAATAATTTTGAGAACTATAAAAACTCGAGAAATTTTTGGAAAGTATATTAGTAATCGTTTGTACCTCGCGAACTAAAAGTGCAAGCAATATAGTTACTCATTTAAAATGAAAATTTTATTAGTCGTTTTGCTGCTAGCAGTGGTTGTAAATGGTAAGATATTGAATTTGGTTGAAACCATTATAAAAACTGTTTTTATACTAACCTTTACTTTAATTTTCAGGTATTCTCGCCGAACAGCCCTCTAACATGCCAGAACTTGTTAAATTCATGTGTGTAAAGGCGAATAGTACCACGTTCTATGAAGTTCCGTTGAACGACTCAACCGTATTAACAAAGTTCGACTTCACCAAAAAGACCCATTTCTTTTTCCATGGATGGGAGAGTGATATATCAAAGCCTTGGAGTGATGATTATAGAGAAAATTGGTTGAATAGTGGCAGACAAGAAAATCTCTGTCTCGTGGATTGGGGTGCATTGTCACATGTCAATTTTCAATCTAAAAAAGTATATAGTCAGCGGTATGTTGGCAATTATACAGCAAAAGTATATTTGCCGTGGTTACATGCGCAAGGATTAAATTACAGTGATATAATTTTGATTGGGCATGACATAGGTGGACAAATCTGTGGTTATATTGGAAATAGTCTTTATGGTCAAATTACACATATTATTGGACTAAACCCGGCCTGGCCATTTAAGTTAGGGCTCCCAGGCATATACCAATTGTCTGCGGACGATGCAACATACGTCCAAATTTTACATAAAACTTATAGGTCCAGTTGTATGTAAAATTTGGACGTATGTTGCATCGTCCGCAGACAATTGGTATATGCCTGGGAGCCCTAACTTAAATGGCCAGGCCGGGTTTAGTCCAATTTTACAACTGGACCTATAAATGGTTATGTATTACGCCGTGGAGATGCTGATTTTTATATAAATTTCGACGGCACTGTGCAACCACAATGTCATATACTCAACGTTGGTTTCACTCGAGATTGTTCGCATGAAAGAGCATTAGAAATATTTATTGATTCATTATTATATCCTAACCAATACCTTTGTAGAGGGATTAGATGTTCAAGCGTTGCTTCTTATTTAGCAAAAAATTGCTACCCAGGAGATGTGAGTTTATTTGGATTGGATGCAAACAAAACCCTAACTGGAGATTTCTATGCATCAACGAAGTATTCAACAACATGTACTGGAGACCTATACCAAAGCCTATTTAATAAATAAAGCCTCCATGATGAAAAGAAGCTTTTTTTATGGTAACAAAAAATCCAAAAAAAAATGTTTATTTCATAGTTTTTGTATGGAGAGACATGACCTCAGTTTATTCAAAATATATTAATGAAAATTGACTCGGAATTAATTTTATTTTAGTTCAATTGCATCTCTAAACTTCCGTTTCCACCTGACTTGGAGGATTTTTCCGTGAGCTTTTCCAATTTACGATAATAATGATAACAAAATAAGATATTTTTTATTTGAAAAAGCTTAAAAATAGAGTACATATATGTAAAAAAGAGACAGACATATAAAGGGAAAGGCATGACATTTACAATACTAAACATAACAAACAATATGGAAACACGGTTAATATACGGAAAATAAAGCAAACCTATAATATGAAGCATTTTATCAGATGCAGTAAATAAAAAGAAAACAAATATTGTTGATTTAAAATTTTCAAAATATATATTTAATTGTTTCATATTTATTTGTACATTAAAATATTTTTGTCAAATAGTTATTATGTATTGACGATTTCCAGCCAGAAATAATGAAATAAAATATCTTGTTATGTATCTGAAAAAGCTTAAAAATGAGTACACAAATATAAAAAAGAGATAAACGTATTATGAAAAATAAAATGGCGCCCGCACGGCATTTACAATAATAATGATGAGAAGATGACAAACAAAAAAACAACAAAAAATTATGAAAATAAATTTTTTTTCAATTTATAATTTTAAAATACATAATTAACGATTAGGCATCGTTTTTTATTGAATTAGTTATGATAACGATTTCCAGTTTTGTGTATTTTGTATCTTCAAGATTATTGTGTTTTATGGTGTCATTAAGTGAAAAAAAAAATGCAAAACAACATTTAGTTTTCTTTTTCTTAGAGAAAATAAAATCTGTACCTTGGTAGAAAAAGTGGCCCTTTTGTGTCCAAAATCTGATCATATTTGGTATTTTTGGCAGTTTAACAAATAATTATGGGCATGCATAAGGCATTTGTTCTCTTTCTACCAAGGCACATTTAAAGAAATATTTAATCGATTCATAATAATAATGTGATTCACCAAAATACGCAAATAATCTTCTTCAAATATGTACAAAAAAAATTTCTCTAAACAGCTGTTTTTGTTTTGATTTTCAATTTTATTTTTAGTTGCCAAACCAACATTATTTAGGTACATTGAAGATATAAAATACGCAAAACTGGAAATCGTTATCATAACTAATTCAATAAAAAACGATGCCTAATCGTTAATTATGTATTTTAAAATTATAAATTGAAAAAAATTTTAAATAAAAATTTTATTTTCATAATTTTTTGTTGTTTTTTTGTTTGTCATCTTCTCATCATTATTATTCCGTGTGTCCAGACGTATATTTTCTACATGACATAATTACACACATTTCGCGTTCACACGTAAAATCTCAAACTCTCGACACCAATTGCAATTTATCTATGTATGTGTAAAATTATTTTCATTTCATTATGATGCTTTGAGAAGAAAATGTACTCAACAACAAAAAATCAAACATTTTTAGCAAACAATTTTCTTTAGTCGTCCCCATTTTGGCTATTGGATAAAAAACAGTGTGTATTAATAATAATTAAATAGCTATGTACTCAAACCTAAAAAATGTTTAAAACTATAAAAGACCTGGAAAATCCTGAAACAAAATCGAAAACATAATTTGTTTCTTCATTCCACAACGGTCATATTTCAAATGAATAGCGAAAACAAAAAAAAAAAATCCGACCATACAAATTTTTATATTACTTTTTCAATGTATTAGTGTGTAACAAGTCGTGCCGCAATAAAAATTGCAAATAAATTATAATACCCTATAAAGGACATTAACGGTCAAAAAACGGCGATAGATAGATTAAATCTTAAGATGGCACTAGTAGTTTTTTTTAAATTTTTTTTTTGTTGTATCGAAACAAAAATATAAACAAAAGCAAAAAACACGAATAAAACTTACAACTAGACATGAATTATAAAAAAAATTAATTTTATTTTTGATTTATTAACCAAAAATTAAAAATTGTTAAAGCTGACATCTTTAGAAGTTATCCCGTACTATGTTTTCCCATATTAAATAATACTGCATTATCGGTAAATCTGCCAATATCATTGACCGTAAGTTTACTATGGAAAAGTGTCATGATGTCCTTTAGGGGCTATTCACAAATTACGTAACGGCCTTAGGGGAGGGGGGGGGGGGGGTATTGAAAATTTTGTTACGATTTGTTACGATGGGGGAGCGGGGGTGGTTTTCAAAATGTTACGTAACCAAACAATTTCTTCTTTTTTACCAAAAAATTACATAATTTTTCTGGATATTAAATTTTTATTAATTTAATAAATTAACCTAAAGAGATCCATTCAATGAAGCATCATAATAATTAACTGTAACTGATTTTTCTTTCCACAGTACACGCTAGGTCTAGTGATTAAATAAACTTTACTGTTCTCGAGATAACTTCTACTTTAAGTACGCAAAAAATAAACATTTTCAATTATTTCTTTACTAAATAAGTTATCAAAAGCATCTCTAGGACTTAAATATTGGCCAATGTTTAGTCTGATCCCTACATTTTCGCTTTCAACTGGAAAATCGGGTAGTTATTTATTATTTTCCTTTTTTATTTTAAAGTTATAATGAATTTTTTTTTTTTTTTATTTGAATAAAAAATTTATTTAAAAAATATTTAAAAATTGTTTTAACTTTTGTTACGTTATTCTTCTGGGGGAGGGGGGTTCCTCGCAATTTGTTACGATCTGTTACGAGAGGGAGGGAGGGGGTTAAAAAACGGGAAAAATTGCGTTACGTAATTTGTGAACAGCCCCTTATAGGGTATTATAATTTATTTGAAAAATTGTTGAGGAAAAAATCCACACAAATATCCCCACTCCAAAATTAGTTTGTAGGCAAAGAGGTAAGGAACGAGGAAAATACACAGAGTATAAAATATACGTCTGAACACGCTGATTGTAAATGCCGTGCGGGCGCCATTTTATTTTTCATAATACGTTTATCTCTTTTTTATATTTGTGTACTCATTTTTAAGCTTTTTCAGATACATAACAAGATATTTTATTTCATTATTTCTGGCTGGAAATCGTCAATACATAATAACTATTTGACAAAAATATTTTAATGTACAAATAAATATGAAACAATTAAATATATATTTTGAAAATTTTAAATCAACAATATTTGTTTTCTTTTTATTTACTGCATCTGATAAAATGCTTCATATTATAGGTTTGCTTTATTTTCCGTATATTAACCGTATTTCCATATTGTTTGTTATGTTTAGTATTGTAAATGTCATGCCTTTCCCTTTATATGTCTGTCTCTTTTTTACATATATGTACTCTATTTTTAAGCTTTTTCAAATAAAAAATATCTTATTTTGTTATCATTATTATCGTAAATTGGAAAAGCTCACGGAAAAATCCTCCAAGTCAGGTGGAAACGGAAGTTTAGAGATGCAATTGAACTAAAATAAAATTAATTCCGAGTCAATTTTCATTAATATATTTTGAATAAACTGAGGTCATGTCTCTCCATACAAAAACTATGAAATAAACATTTTTTTTTGGATTTTTTGTTACCATAAAAAAAGCTTCTTTTCATCATGGAAGCTTTATTTATTAAGTAGGTTTTGCCTATACATAGACTATATTCCATAACAACCCTTTTCTAATAAAGCTCTAATTATCTAAACTGATGTTAAACATATTTTCTTGTGTCAGGTTTCATTACAAAAAAAATGTAAAACATAAATATAAAACTTATTAAAACTTTCGTGTCATTTAAATTTAAATTTGTTGTTTTTTTTTATATCAATATCGTAAGTTGGTTCGAAATATCGGAGTACAAATAAATGCTTTTGCATTCTTTCTTAAACGCATTAGCCAGAGAGAGAGAGAGAGAGAGCGAGAGATAGAGATTTTAAACAACTATTAATGTACTGAACAATTTTAGAATACCCCGATTTGGAATGCAAAACGTAATGAGGGCCTTATTTGGGAACGAAAATAGTCCAGTATGGTTCGTTAGGTAAATACGAAATAAAATTGTTTGTTGAAAATATTTATTATCAGTAGGGCTGTGAATCTTAGGTGCTAAAAAATGGATTTCAGGTACCTAAAATATGCTCTATAAAATTAAAAACAGTTGGCAAAAAGGTTCCAATTAAAATTATTTGAGTAATAAAGCTGCTTTTAATTAATTTATTAACTTAAATTCGTTGCTTATTTCATCACAGTAAAATTCATAAATAAAAAGTATTGACTATTGCTTTGGTGGAAGCTCTAAACCCGGTTCAAATTCTCTAAAAATTTGAACTCTCGAGGCGCTTTTAAAAATAAATTTTTGGCGTAAGCAATCATCTCTCCATATCGTGCCAAACAAGTAACGTGTAAAATTTTCGGGTACACAATTTTAATTGCAGCAGCCGCCTACACCATAAAGGCACAGCATCTGATAAAAACATTAAAATTTTGTCTAGGTTAAAATCTTCGCCTACAATTTTAACACAATCGTCGAAAAGTCTAGCTACTGTGAAACTATTGGCTTTGTCTAATATAGCAGTATTCAATAAGAGATTTTTGCAGCTTTCATCTTCATCCCTATTTAAAACACCTTCCATAACATTAGCCACATATCTTCCGGTTGTGTCGGTTGTTTCGTCTATAGTAACCGGTATATATTCGTATTTTATCGCACTTTTTACTTGTGAAATAGTTTCATCGTTTATAGGCTTTTTGTTTAACCAAAAAAGCCGGGTGCGTAAAGTTTCCATTCCTCATCTCAGATATAAACGCCTGATTTATAGTTCTGTGGTTTTTTGTAGCACTTTTTGTGTTTTTGGGATTATCTTATATGTTGATCGTTTTGTGATTTTTTGACTGCAACGATTGTCACATTACAAATTTGACAAAATAACATTTGTCCATTGATGAAACCGACTGAAAATCCTAATTATGCCAAATTTTTCCTCATGGATGCCAACAAAAGAAAAAAAAATACATTTAAGTAGTTTTGGATCTAATGTAAAAACTTCACTTTTTAGAAATACAAATACTGAACAAATGTGTTTTCGTATTCATATTTTTTAACTGAGGAAATTTTTTATGACGCGTTCACATTTGTCCCTTGTCTTAAAATTTATTTCCGTAGACCAAAAATATACGATACCAATTTGATGTAAAATCCGGACATTTCATGATTATTTTGGAAATGATTTTGAATACTTTACAATTTAGGCGACAAAAAAGTTCAAAAATGTTTATTTATCAGGTCAAAAAGGTTCCAATCCACGGAAAAGGTGAGAAAAGGTGCTAACAAACCGATGCCATATGAAATTTTATGACTCAAGTTTAGGTTTTTACCTAAAAATCACAGCCCTAATTATCAGCAATAAGTGTAGTTATATGTATGTTGTGGTTTCGAGTGGTTAGTATTCAAATATAACTCATTTATTTGTTGTAAGTTCAAATGAAAAATATGACTTGTGTATACAATTGCGGTTAATACCTCGAACCGATAAGCGGCACACAGCGCCTTTCTTCGCTTTTTTTTGCTTGTGCTGATTTTTTCAACCAGATAGACGCCGCTATTTAACATTTAGTTTGGTGAAATATTTTGTTTAAAAAGTGTTTAATTTTTTGTATTTCGCTTTATATTGTGTTTAATAAAATGATAAACATGGATAATAATAATTTTAATAGAGCCATTCAATTAATGAAAATGGTCATGATGTTGCTGAGCATGCGGGCAATTTAATTAGAGAAAATTAAAAATAATGACAAAAGATTTACCCGGAGTCGGAGATGGTGGGTCCGACCAACATTCAGAGATAGATCAAAGTATGTATACGATTATATTTTTAATTATTAACATATTACATTTTTTTTTTTAAATTCTTATAAAGTTTACATATAAAGTTAGTGGATCCCGAGCATTTTCAATTGCATACACGAATGTTTCGGGAAAGTTATGACGAATTATGCAGAATACTAAAACCAAGAATGATGAAAAATTCAATCAGACCTGCGATTGGATTTGAATGTCGGCTTGCTGTTACTTTAAGGTATTTATTAATGTTATAAATTAAACACATTGTTGCACTTTCAACTAACACAATCAATTTCAATTTAGTTATTTATCACAAGGTGTACCACTACAAGCACTCTCGTGGAGTTTTAAAATGGTCAAATTCACTGTGCGCGAGATTATATTGGAAACTTGTGACATAATTTGGCAGGTGATAAGCCCAACTCACGTAAAGCCACCTAAGCGCATGACTTCTGGGAACTATGGAATCTGCCTAACTGTGTAGGAGCTATAGATGGAAAGCACATTGCCATTAACCAGCCGCCAAACTCCGGGTCTTTATATTATAACTATAAAAACTTTTATAGTAAAGTGTTTTTCACAATGGTCGATGTAGGAGCTTATGGTAGTCAAAGTGACGGTGGTAAGTTATATTTACATACATACTAGCTGAGTTACCCGGCGTTGCACGGGAGGCTTTGTTGATTGTCATTGCAAAAGCAAGGCGTAATGGGAATTGTAGTCGCTTGAATTCAAACGGCAAATCGGTGAGAATCATAGGAATGCGCGGAATTAGCACATCTTCTCCTTTACTTTTACTGGTAATAATCGTTGCTTCAATCACATTCGGCATCAATTTCTTCACACAAAGCCGTGTTCCGTTGCACAATTTCGGTGGATCTAAATTTCGGAGCAGTATTATTGGTGAACTCTCTTTTAAAAATAGTTTGTGTGGTGGAATACCAGGTGGCTCCAAAGAATTCAGAAACTCTATTGGATAATTGACGGATTGATCCACATCTAACCGTGTCGATAGATTTGTATTTCATTAGTGGCCCGGGTAGTTGCGATTGAATTTCATTATTTAATTTATTAACGTCGTCATTTTTGGGAGCTAGGAGTGCACGTTCGCACAGTCAATCATGATTTTTAAAGTTATTTGGCAGATTTGGGAATACTTTCATTACCACGTCCTGTATTGATGGCAGCATTTGACAAAAATTTGGCGGGAACGATATCTCACATGTTACAGGGTCATTTGACAATTTCCCGTTACCCATGTCCAAAAGCTGCCTGGCAAATGTTTTAGCTGTACCATCGTGATGTAAATTTACACGCATGTTTGTAGATAGTGTGATTTTCGTAACGTGTTTCCAAAGATGAGATAGTAGTGTAAAAGCGTATGTCCTGGAACACCCCAAATGGGGTGGATTTTTATATGTAAATTACAACAACACAAACGATTACGTATGTTTTTCATATGAATATTACAGTAGAACCACGATAATTAAATCTCTATATAAAATGTAAACGTAAGTATATAATTTTATTAAAAATCCGTTGTTCAACTGTACATTAACTGTACAATATTTTTTTAAGACATTTTGTTAGATGGCAGCACAGTCATAAACTTTAAGCTTTGAACTTTTTAATATTAATTAACTTTTCGATAGATGGTGCACATTTCTTACATTTTTATTATCAACCACGATAACTAAAACTCTATATAAATGTATCTAAAATCAGGTATTCAACTGTAAATTATTATTATTTTCCAACTTTATCTGTAGATGTCACTTTTAAAAGCTTATTTTAGCATATGTACATGGTTTGTAACTTAGTTCAATATTTAGTTTTATTATAAACCACGATAACTAAAACTCTATATGAATTTAGCCAACATCATGTATTCAACTGTCTTTGAATGTTTATTTTTTAGGTACTCAACTGTAATAAAGTAAAAAATATTGATTATGATTAATTTCTGTCTATGTAAGAGAAAAATATTCGAATTGAATTGTATTAACCTGATATATCGCGTTTCATAAAAAATAAAATTATTCAGATGTACATACATGTACATATAACAAAAACATCGTGAATAAACTGCTAAGGTCATTAAAATCTAACACATTAATTAATATAAATGACTTAATATTTTGTTGATAGTACATCATACTGTAGATGATACCTTTTAAAGTTTATTTTATGTACTATCGCCTGCAAAAGTTGGTTGTATATGAAAACATAAAACTACTTAGTTTTCACGCTTTTGATGGCAGCAACCATCGACTTTTGTATATAAATATTTGCAATTGTAAATATGATAAAAAATAGGGTGATCTATGATCACACTCGCAACAATGGATACAGCAAAAAAACTTGTTATTGTGATCCTTTTATGGTTTTAGGTTTACCCTATATTTTCAATACAAAATAATTCATAATTTTAGTGGGCTGCTTGTTTCAAAAAACACTTAGTTTTTTCTCTGTGTACAACCAACTTTTGCAGGCGATAGTACATGGTTTGTAACTTGGTTCAATATATACAGTTTTATTATCAACCACGATAACTAAAACTCTATATAAATTTATTCAAAATCAGGTATTCAACTGTAAATTATTATTTTTCCAACTTTATCTGTAGCACAAAATACCAAAGTATAAGAACAATCAAACCAAAATAAAATTATAAGCCAGCGCGAAGCTAGCGACACTCTTTGAATATTATTTTCTGGTACTAACATTAGATGTCTAGTAAGGGAAACAAATTCATTTAAATATGATATGAAATTTTGTATTGAAAATGGAATATATATTCCCTTCACTGTAAAGCATATTCTCAATTTCTCATTTCATTCGTTTTCACTTTGTTTCGTTTTTCTGTATTTTTGGTTTTTATGTAAATATGTAGCCACATCCCCATTTGGTATCAAGATGTACCGTAGATGTAGTTTTGTTTATGTATTATGATTTTTTATATTCATATAGCTAATACAATTAAATCGAAAGGTTTTTTCTGTATCGAACTACATAATTATTTATGAATGAAAACGTAGAAAATATTTCATTCATGTTTCTACCAAATTTTGTTTATTTTTTTCCTTGCATTCAAAATAGTTTGTGCAGGCTAAATTTGTATTACACACAATCTTCTGTGCACATGAACCAAATTGTTTTTGTTAGAATTTTTTGTATTTTAAATAGCTAAATCAAATAAAATAAGCTTTTTATACCTACAATACAGAGCCTAGTCAATCTGTGAAAAAGGTTAAAGAGGAATTTTTTATTCTTTTAGATGTCGGTCCGTCGATTTAACAAGCACTGCCAGGTTAAACATAAAAAACACTAATTTTTAGCTATTTTACTTATTTTATTTCTTTAAAATTTTTAATTCAATTATTTCTTTTGGACATTTAACAAATGTACAATAACTTTCAAACAATTAATTAACGATTTTCAGCTCATTTTAACATTTAAAATTATGAAAATTAATTGTAGACCAATTTGAGGAATAACAAATACATATTATAAAATTAAATACTTAATTAAACAATTGAAATTATTATATAACATTTATTAGTAATTTAATTAATACAAAAAGATAAACTCAATTAATTCATTGAGAAAAATAGTACAGAAAAATTAATTCACAAATTCAAATGGTGTCACAACCATTTAAAATAATACTGTACATTGTTCTCATAGTTTACTATTTGGTAGACTATTATTATTGCTTTGTTTTTATTATTAACTTTTATGTCTATTGGCAATGATTAAAGCAGCTTTCGCGTATAACCCAGGCTGATTATCTGCCACCCTTCCGCCAACGTTTTCTGGGCTCATTTTTTATGGGAAATATGGTAATTTCGAACTCCGAGTTCTAAGTTATGCGGCAAGCATACAGTTCCATCATATTTAAGCCCAGTGAATTGTGGTGATTTGTTAATTTTAGGATGGTTTTATAAAAGCCATTCTGGGACGATATAAAATATTTAATTCCAAGCTTAACTTGAAATTAAGTTTTCCTTGAGAAAGCGGTCCATATTGACTTACAGCGGTCGATCTGACTTACAGCTCCACGCGATTACATCACATGCACTTTCATGTTTCACTGTTCTGCAGTGCTAAGCATATTTTACAGTACTACAATTTTCGGCCAAGTTAAGTTATTGATGCCAATCGATACCTACACTGAGAAAATTATAATACTATTCAATGTTAAAGATTGGGTACTTTTAAAATAAAGAACTGTGTTTTTCTTAAAAATGAATGTAAAATCCATTAAATTCATTGATTTATTCTTAAATTTAAAGTACAATGAAACTTTAAAATACAGGTTTAAAAATCTTTATTTTTAATGACTAATAACAGTATACAAACTAAAATTGTCCATTTCTTTTTATTTGATATTTTTTTGTATTTCATGGGGAGGTAGTAGACAAGAGAGAAGAGACCCAACAGCTTCAACACGATGACAAGCAACATTTGCTACGGTTTGTACAAATTTAGGTGACCGCTTGGGAACATGATATTGATGATAGAACGAAATCTCGCCGCTCCGTTATTGGAAAAATAGTGGAGACACAAATAATTAATTAATTTAAAGCTTTTCAGATCATGAAGTAGTTACAACTGGAGAGGGAGGGGGTGGGGGGGAAGTAAAGGGGAAAACTAATGCGAATATTTATTTACTTTAAATTTAAAGTTTTAGTTTCTTAAGTTTAAATTTATTTTCTTTGAAATTGAATAATTTTCAAAACTTAAAACCAAAGATTTTAAATCCTTAAAAATAAAACCTAAATTCCTTTGCGCAAAAAATATAGGGAAAATATCTTAGTTTTAATTGGTAAATTCTTAAATTTAAAGGACTATTTTTCTGGGTGTAATAATAAACTTTATCATCAAAACTAACAAAAATAATTAAAACTAGATTGAGTAACATGTAAGAAGAATAGTTTTCATTTTTGCTGCAAAAAAAAATAATTTCAAAACTTTAACATTGATTTTCCTAAAATGCATTTTGTGTAGTTAAGTAAATGATAAATTACGTTAAGCGCGGCAGCGTTGAATAATAGTATGTTATTTAACGCAGGGCCGGCTTGGTAGCAGTGCGAACCGTGCAACTGTACAGAGCTTCGTGCTTCAGAAGGCCTCGCACAAATATTCCCAATAATATTTTAATAAATTTATTATTATTTTAACTAAACAAAATAATTTATAAAATAAACTTTAAAAAAAAATGTTATAAAAAATATTTTTGTTTAACATTCATACTCGTATTATGTACTCGTGCGTGTATTAGAAAATTTAAAGTTTCCATTAAATTCAAAATATTCTGTTTAGACTCTGGGTGCTCCTCTACATAAGTTTAATTAGGTAAAGCTATCAATTTCTTTGGTATTCTTCAGAAAGTGTGTATCATTATAGTGAATTATTTTTTGAGAATTGTCAATTCTGCTATTGTGTCATTTATGGAGCGATTCGAATATGGAATGCACAACAATGTATTTGGATTTTTATATAATGTAGAGAAATTAAAAAGTATATCAAAGAATTAGACACTTCTATTAGTTAGAGACTTTCATCCCAATGATTTAATTCAGGAATTGTTGTTCTTTAGAAATATTGTCGCAGAAAAATCTACTTGTTTAGAAGTTCTACGGTACATCCTTTCTAACAATCAAAAAACCATCCTTTGTAAATATCTTCAAAACCTAATCACTGTACTGAAAATAATATTTTTCTACGATAGTGTAGTAACCTATACTTTCGATGATGATTTTTGAATTTAAATTATATAAGAAAAGGAGCCTTTGCGTCGTATACTAAAATCGTGTGGAAATATTCTCATTACACAACGATTTCTTAATATTGCTACACGATTTGTGAAAACCAAAATTTTTTAATGGTTTAATAAATTTGTGTTGATCGGTACAAGTTTGAAATTTTTTATGATTCTACATATTTATAAATGTTACAGGGCTATTGTGTCGTAGAAAAATTAGCGTGTATAACTCGTGTGAAAATGAGTCATTGCAATACTCAAGTGAGTGAATTTCACTTTCGTATTGCAATGACTCGTTTTCTTCACTTGTTATACAATATACTATTATTTCATACTATACCGAAAATCAATGTTTACGTGATTGGTTTCAGTCCGGGAAATGAATCATTACGTCAGAGAACAAAAGTGTCCGGAAAACGAGCTATTACAGTAGAGTGGACTGTAAAACCAAACAAAACAAAAAAATAACTAGGGTAGGTAACTTGATAATTTGAAAATCATTTGGATTGATTTTATCTAAATTTCAAACGCATGTTTTTACTTTAAAATTTAATTTTAAATGAAAAAATCGAATTAATGTCCGATGTAGTATGAAATAAAATGTTGTACGTTACACGTACTTTAAATGATCGTTACAGTACTCGTTCAAAATTCGTCATAAACGTCGAACTCATACTGTAATAACTCATTTACCGCCCTTGTGACGTAAATAACTATAACAACACTGGTTACAGTTGTATCAGCCGAAAGATTTTTTCAAAATTGAAAATTATTAAAAATTATCAGCAGTAATATCCCAAGGGCATTGATAATTTCCCGAAATAATTTTATTATATTTTTTGAAAGCACGTTGCTTGGTAACAGCCCGAAGCCGTAGGCTGAGAGCTGTTACCTAAAAGCAACGTGCTTGAGGAAAATATAATACAATTATGAGGTACTTATCAATGCTCGAGGAGTATTCGACGAGAAAATTTTTTGCAATTTTATTTTATTCTAGTAGTAAGGCTGCTAGATTGTAAATTGTTCTATGAAAGTGTCATTTTGAAACAGTATTTATTGTAAAACAAAACTATAAATTCTTTTCATCTAGTAGCCAGAGTATGTTTTTGTAAAATAGCAAGCCTATTAAATGGGTCAATTTCGAGTCACGTGTACAAATTAAACCAATCAAAATAACATTACACTGATAACATCCCTAGGGAAGTAATGTTATTTTGATTGGTTTATTTCGTACACGTGACTCAAAATAGACTGATTTAACAGGCTTGCTATTTTAGCAAAAAAAAATTCAATAAAGATTTACATCATTAAGTGTATTGCTTTGGTAAATTTACTAGAAAATACAACAACAATTACATTAAATAAATCCAAAAAAGATTCAGCTAAATCCAATTATTTTTTGAATTTACTTAAATCAAATCCGATTTTTAGTTTCAATACCTACCACTAGAATTTGCTTCATATGAAACACATCAAACAAAAATTAAAAATACAAAATAAAAATAAGTTAAAAAACAAATAAATCGTTTTAATAATAAAAATTAAATTCAAAAATAAATCTTTGCGGGTTGCTTTCTGAAATTTTAAATCCAAACCTAAATCTAATCCTTTTTTACCAAAGCAATACACTTATTATCAATCTTGATGTCATTTCTGAGATTGCTTCAAAAAGAGCAGGAGGACTTTTATAAAATGATTTTTTAATGAACTTTTTATTATGAATTAAATTAAGCATAATTTGTTTTATGATAATTGCCTCTCGCTTAGGAAATAGCGTATTTTTTATTTACTGCGTTCAGCTATTAATTTTTGAATTTGAAATACCCAGAATGAACCAAGGAATCACCTCTTAACGGATTATCACCCCAATCCCGGACACCCTGTATACTTATACTTTATCGGTTGCATATTTGGTGATTACACGAATTCAATAATTAATTTAAGTTAAAGTAGAAAAGAAAATTAATAAACAAACATTTTGAAGAACATTGAAATAAAATGTTACAATTTTTTCTTCGTCATATTAACACAGTACTGTTCCTGTGTAAGCAAATTTAATAATTTTACTTCTAAATTACTTTTATAATTATAAGAAAATTCATTGTTGTTTATAATGGAATAAAACGTTACTAGAAGTATCAGATGGTGGAATTATAATTCCTAAAGTAATGAAATTCCAATCGAATTCTGTGACAGACATGATCATAAGTATAGCTCAGTCTAATAATTTTGTAATAAATCAGAGGTACAATAAGTAAAATTCAATGTTATATCTGTGGCAATAAATTTAAGTAGCTTATCTCACTTTAAGTAATTTTTCAGCAGAGGAAAAACAAGTTTGTGTTGGAAATTTTTCAATGATCCACTTCAAATTAAGCCTTGCTTCAAATTAATCCACAACATTTTGATAAAATGAAAGTGAAACTGGCGTCTCAGGTATTCAGCAGAAGCGTAGTAGCTGGTATAAAGACTGCTTACGAGCTAGATAATTTTTCCAAAGTTGTCAAAAATAAAGCACCTGCAACCTGGAAGCTTTTCGATAAATTAGATAAATTATTTGATATCCTTAATTCAAAAACCTTGTTTGATGCCAATCAGTATAAATACGCTTTAAAAAACGATGAACTTAATCAAAGTGTCGTATATCTTAATGAAATGATAATATATTTAAAAAATATTAAGATGAGTAACCGCAAAAAAGTTTATTCTTTCGATGGAATGGTACAGACAATTCGTGGGGTTCTCTTCATTTTAAAGAGTTTAACACAGGATAACCTGGGTTTTGAATATTTATTAACATCGAGATTAAACCAAGACGCGTTAGAAAATACATTTTCTTTAATAAGATGAGCAAACGGAAATAATTTTAATCCATCGGTTCAAGAATTTAGTTTTACTGTTTCAAAACTTTTATCCATTAAGTATCTAACATCCTTCTCGGGCTTATCAAACTGTGAAGATGATGCAGATTCAACATTAATAAATGTTATACGAGAAGAACAACAAAATGATGAATGGATAATAAGGTATGAAAACAACACTAACAAAAAGTCTTGTGAAAATGATGCCTCAAGTCTCGTTGAAATTGGTGATGAAACTTTTTCGTTGGTTGAAGTGGACGAAGACTCGGATGATGACGAAATGTATTCATTAGTTGAAGTGGAAAACGATGTGAATGATTCTTTAATTGAAGAATCTAGTATTAATTCACAGGCGTCTTCCAGATATTTCGTTGGATATTTAGTTAATCGAATTGTAAAGAAAGTAAATTGTGCGGCATGCTGCTCCACACTACTAAAAGAAACGGATTATGTAGAGAGTAGTTCTGAACTGCTGATAAAAAATAAAAATTATTTAACAGATTGTTTCGGTAAGCTACGTGCCCCATCGCAATCTTTTTTTGAAATTTGTTGTCGACAAATATCAATTTTTGATTCGTTTTTCAAATCACATTCCCACATTGTTGGGCTCAAACATGACCTCTTAAACATTTTATTAAGCAGCAGCATTGACAAAGAATTTTATGATATTGATAATCCCTGTTCGACCATCGCGTTCAAATTTTGAAACTAGTGCTTCTTATATTAATTAGAAAAACTTGTAATTGGCAAATGGAAAAGATTAAGAAAAATAGTACATAATAAATGAAATAGATTCCATTCATCATTTTTCAATAAAAATTAAAAAGTAAAGGGTTTCTTTAATAACAACCATAAATTTGAATTAATTTTTAGAAGCAAATTTTATTTAATTTGTGTTAGATCTTAGATGTTAAAATAAATTAAAAACCGCATATATTTTAATTGAGGAAACAGTCATATTAATTCATCCTTTTTTATTTTGTCACGCAAAATTATCGCATGACGGTTCATCATGTTTCTTTTTCTAAACTAATCGAACCAATTTGTTTATAAATACGAGTATGTACATACATATACCAAAAAACCAAAATAATGTACACAAACGTATATAAATAAAGAAACACAAAAAAAAAATGTTCGTAAAAGCACGAGAGAGAATTTTTTTTATTTAAAGAGCATTGCAGATTCAGTGAAGGAAATAAATATTCCATTTTAAATAAAGAATTTCATTACGTTTATAAATAATTTGTTTCCCTCGGTGTACATCTAATGTTAGTTTTATTTTCGGCCGTAGTGCGCTGATTGAATTTCATTGTTCTATGCGCTTAAGGCGGCCGCATGTATGCAGATAATATCCGGATAACTATTTATCC
Source organism: Tipula helvola (assembly GCA_963556165.1). Classification (NCBI taxonomy): domain Eukaryota; kingdom Metazoa; phylum Arthropoda; class Insecta; order Diptera; family Tipulidae; genus Tipula; species Tipula helvola. Next base: position 92,696,578 of record OY744482.1, read on the forward strand.
GCAATTTTAACCAACCAAAATCACTGAAAATGAAAAAGAATTTCACCTCCCAAGTTGGATACTTGCGAATAAAATTGCTCAAAGATACATTTTTTTTAACTTGAGAGGGGAAATTCTTGTTCATTTTCAGTGATTTTGGTTAGTTGAAATTGCGGATAAATAGTTATCCGGATATTATCTGCATACATGCGGCCGCCTTTAATGCTTCTTATTATTCTTTATTTTATGTCTGTAGATACCTTTCAAAGTTTATATTATGTACATGGTTTGTAACTTGGACATAAATTTATTCAAAAAATGAGGTACTACCTACTCAACTGTAATAAAATAAAAAATATTGGTTAATTTCCGTCCATGTAAGAAAAAAAAATATTTGAATTGAATTGTGTTTACATAGGTATTAACCTGATATAATATCACGTTTCATGAAAAAATAAAATCATTTTCATATACATATGTATAACAAAAATCATAGTGAATAAACTGCGAAGGTCATTAAAATCTATCACAATAATTTTATACATGACGTAATATTTTCCAGATATATCATATTCATGTGTTTTGAAAATAAAATCAGATATATGTATGTAAAAAATTAGAGTGAATAAACTGCAAGGTTATTAAAATCTATATATGTAAATATACCGATTGAAATTTAAAGACATGTGAATAAATTCATATGTTCCAGGAAAACGTTTTTAAAGTTAAGAGTTGTATAAAATCATATGAGATTTGATTTCTTGCTTTTGATAAATGACTATTACGGTTAATTGTAGTTACTTGGATATCACAAAAAATGAATATGATATGAAATCGACTCCAGAGATTTCGATAAGATAATATGTAAAAGGGCTTATCTCACCTTAAGCCAGTATACATAGCATTCACAATGCAAAAACTTTTTACTTTTTACTTACAGGTTAGTATGAATTTCTAACTTGACGAACAAAAATGTTTGTTCGTTATGTTGAAAATTCATACAAACCTGTAAGTCAAAAGTAAAAAGGTTTTGCATTGTCAATGCTCTGATAATTTTGAACCACAACTTATGTATAAACAAAACAGATATAATTTAAACTTTAATTTTTTATTTCTGATTAAAATTTTCTTAATTATTAAAAACTACTTAGGTAATATTTACTTTTGGTTTAATATTTTAATTTAAAATTGTAAGATATTAAATATATTATATTTAAGAAATTTAAAATGTATTATTTATAACTAAGTAAAATAGAAATTATCAATTTCATTATTACTATCCATACCAAAATTTTGTATCAAATATTTTGTAAAGCCCGAGACAGACAATGGTTTAACAAATCATATTTAGAGAATTTTTGAGATTATTTGTAGTTAGGTTTACGATTAATTATGCTTGATTTTGGGGTTAGAGATTAAAACGATGTAATGGGAACGCATTAGTTTAACAAATATTTTGAAAACAATAATAGTTAAAGTTTATTAACCGTAATTTAAAACGAGTTTAGCTAAATCATAGCCTGTCAAGGATATTAGCGCTACTTTGTCTGATAAAATGTATTTGTGATCTCATCATATTAACACATGTATTTAAACAATTTTTAAAATTATTTAACGATATAATTGAATCCGAAATTATTTTTATTTTTATTCCATGATTTTCCTTATAATTTCATTATCATCTTCTAGATTCAAACTATACAACTTTGCTCGGATCCTAATAAACTCTGTTAAGATTTTTCAATAAAATTTATTTTGTAAACATACTTAAAACCTTTTTATTAGTTAGTGGAAAGTTATATACATATGTAGTTAGTTGTATAATCTGAAGTAGCAAATTTCCGATTTGTGTAAAGATATAAACATTTGCTAATTATTTTATGTATTAATAAATTTAAATAAATAAAAATAATATCAGTATTGATACAGATTTGAGAAGCTGATTTATAAGTGTTGTAATAAATTAGCAAGACAAGTGAAAATGTATAAACTTAGTGATTAAATCAAATACTGTTAAACGTTTTTAAAGTTAAGAGTTGCTCAAAATCGTATGAGTTTTAAATTCTTGCTTTAATAAATGATTATTACTTGAATATTACAAAACCGAATCCGGAGATTCCGAATTTAAAATAATATCATACGTAAAAGGGCTTATTTCACCTTAAACCATTATAGTTTGGAACTACAACTCACCTATAAATAAATCAGATATAATTTAAACTTCATATTTTTTATATTATATATTTAAGAAATTCAAAATGTATCATTTATAACCAAGTAAAATAGAAATTATTAATTTCATTATTACCACCCGTACCAAAGTTTTGTATGAAATATTTTTTAAATCCCGAAACAGACAATGGTTTAACAAATCCTATTTAGAGATTAGTTGTAGTTAGGTTTACGATTATTTATACTTGATGTTGAGTTTAGAGACTAAAACGATGTAATGGGAACACATTAGTTTAACAAATAATACGTAAACAATAACAGTTCGAGTTTATTAACCGTAATTTAAAAAGAGTTTAGTTAAATCATAGTCTGTCAAGGATCATAGTGTTACCTTTTTTTGCTCGGAGCTTAATAAATTCCTTTAAGATTTTTCCTTTAGAGTTCGATTAAATCTTTATACATTTATTGGACTAAATGTTGAATAATGGTTAATATTTTTCTGTCCCACAAGCTGTTTGAAATCTTTATTATAGAATTCAGTTCCCATATCTGTTTGTAGATTCCTTGGTATTCTTTTACTCTCATTTAAAATTTTTGTTAAAGCATGAACAATCATCTGTGATGTTTTTTCTTTATAGGTTCAACCCAAGCAAATTTAGAAAAAGCATCGATTACATTTAGAAGATACATATTTAAAACCAGCATTTTCTCTTGCATAGGGAATCATTTCCACGAGATCTGCCTACCATAAGTTATCAATACCCTTAATTTTAACATGCATACGTATACAATTTTTACGTGCTGACTTATGCAATTCATCCACTATTTGAATGCGACTCATTTTATGTAAGTGGACGAATTAACAATGAAAGCATATGAATTTTGGATTGTTATATATAAAATATTTTTTCCTCGTAATGTTTAGGATTTATTTAAAATGAAAGATATTTTAAGAAACGAAAGAATGATCTAGAACATAATAAATGTTAGTTGGTTTGTCCACAGCGTTGATAACCATAATAAGATTGTTTTGAAATGAAATTAAACACTTTTTCTAAATAAGTTTATATAATATTGTATTATTTATTTATACATCATCTAACAACAGTATTCACACCACACGAAGAAGATAATAATTTCGTGCTACCCCAGCAAATGGATGATGGTTTATCCTACAAACCTATAAAGTATAATTGGAAGAAAATTAAGAATACAATTAAAAATTGCATAAGCCCGAAAAAGGCACCAGGACATGATCTCATTACTGGAAAAATGATAAGGGAGTTGCCAGACAAATGCATAAAACTAATAACATTCATATTCAACGCGATCATGCGAACCAGTTATATTCCTCAAAAATGGAAAATATCTTTGATCACAATGATACATAAGCCTGGAAAAAATGAAACGAACATCTCATCATATCGCCCAATAAGCATGCTGCCCACAATATCAAAGCTGTTTGAAAAAATGTTACTAACAAAATTGAAACCAATATTAGAAGAACGGCGCGTTATACCAGACCATCAATTTGGGTTCCGAAACCAACATGGTACCACAGAGCAAATTCACAGAATTGTAAACGCAATCAAAATCACCTTCGAGGAAAAGAAATATTGTTCTGCTGCTTTCTTGGATATAGCACAAGCATTTGATAAAGTTTGGCACGATGGGCTAATATACAAAATTAAAGAGCTTCTACCGAAGAAATTTCACTCAATTTTGGGAAACTACCTTAATCAAAGGCAATACATGGTCAAACAAAATGGCGCAACTACTTGCTTAAATGATATTAATGCAGGTGTCCCGCAAGACAGCGTTCTAGGGCCAATATTATACTTGTTGTACACAGCCGATTTACCTGTAACCAACAAAGTAACAATATCAACATTTGCCGATGATACGGCCATCCTGGTGTCACACAATAATCCCGAAATTGCCTCAAAGGAGTTGCAGAATCATTTAAACAAAATCGCGGACTGGCTAAAGACATGGCGAATAAAAGTGAACGAAAACAAATCAACTCACATCACATTCACGCTGAACAAACGCACCTGCCCACCAGTGAAATTAAACAATAAAAATATTCCTCAACAAACGAAGGTCAAATACTTAGGTTTGCACCTGGATAGAAGGTTAACGTGGAAATCCCATATTGAAACTAAGCGCAACCAAATAAAAATGACATTTTCCAAAATGTATTGGCTAATGGGAAGGAAATCTCAGTTGTCATTAGCCAATAAAGTTTTACTGTACAAAGCGATAATCAAACCCATATGGACATATGGTATTCAGTTATGGGGATCCACCAGCACTTCAAACAGAGAGCTCCTGCAACGAACTCAAGCGAAAATACTTCGAAGTATTACTAATGCTCCGTGGTACATTCGAAATAGTAATATACATGATGACCTTGGGATTAAAACCATTAAAGAAACAATTAAAGAATTCAGTTCTAAATATTATTCAAAACTAGAAGCGCATCCCAACGAATTGGCCAGGGATATATTAAAACAGCCACGATTTAGGCGACTGAAAAGAACAGATCCACTCGGACTGATGAGCCTGTGAACCTGTAAATTTATTAAATGTTGATGTTATACATATGTATGTATAAGTATAATCTAAATTAATTAAATTGTGAGCACCAACAATAAGTATTAACATTGGTTAAGACTTAAAATATGTAATAATTTTAGCTTAAGATTTGATTACTTCTTGTTAGTTTCTTATGTAGAAAGATTCAAGAATAAAGCCATTGGCAGCATTTAAAAAAAAATTTTTTTTTCTAAAAAAAAAAAAAATTTATTTATACAAAATGAACATTATCTCTATTTGATTTCACCATAATTAAATGTTCTTCATATAAATGGTTTAAATTTTGAATTTCCTGATCATTAAAAACGTTGAATCGTTCCGGCATAAATATGATGTTCTTATCAGTCTCTATTAGGATTTTTATCCCATATCTAGTGTTGACTGATTTTACTTCTTAACCATATAGTTTCTATCCACATCCAGATCTTCAAATTTTATTATCTTTTTCTCGGCAAACCTTGGCACGTTATTGAGTTTTTCTATAAGTTGTTGTCGAATATCCATGGTTGGTTGGTTGTTAATAATCTTATGCTTACTATCAAACTGATAATTTTCAAAGAAGCTAACTACAATTTATGTTAATTATGGTTTAAGTTGACTTTTAAACACGCGCAATTTTGCCAATCTTGCCACATCAGCTTAAATATTAAGAAGTATCGATTAAATACAAACCTTTGTCATCGTATCAAGTTACATACGTTCAATGATTTCAACATCCACATAAGTAAAATAGAGGCAATAAACATGTTTAACCTTGCTTTCTTAAAACAATTAACCAACAAGTTAACATACATACATGTACGCATCATGGCCTCTCGTAGTGTAGACGACTGCATCAAGTGTTTCAACTGCAAATGAGTTCTCGAAGATTGGAATATCACCTATGAAATATGGACAGAACATGCATTTTGGTTTCCCGCATGCCAGCACGTTAAAAACATGAAGGGTGAAGAGTTTATCGATAATATTCAAAAAAAAAAAAAAAAATGTATTCAAGACTGTGTAATTCATTGAAAAAATAATATTTAAGAAATAAAAAATAGATTTTAAAACTATAAATTATTTTTATTTATTTATTTTTGAGTGTACGGTCATTTATTATTTTTTGCATACATAAAACTGGTATTTCATTGAACAATCTTAAATAATTAAAATAGCTATATCTTGTTCGAATTTAAAGCAATTTTCTTCCCCAGATGAGCAGCGTTCCATTCTTTGGAATTTAAAGCAATTTTCTTCCCCCTACTCGTAAACAGAATATGTCTCTCATTATTTCTACAGGTTAGCTTTTGATTAGAGTTATCAAAAACTTTAATGTATGATTTTAATTATCAATACATAAACCCAAAATTTAATGAAAATTCTGAACTATTATATTGTACTGACAGAGACTCCTTAATATATTCAATTAAGACTGATGATTTTTATCATGATATTAAAGATGATATTTATGATAGGTTTGATACTTCAGATTATCAAACCGAGAATGTATATGAATTACCGTTGGTAAATAAAAAGGTGTTAGAAATGCTTAAGGAAAATGTAGTTTCAGCGTTAATAACGTTGAATATTTTCAAAAACAGTTTAAATAAATATGAAAAAATAATTATAACATAATTAAATTTTAAGTTAAAAAGTTTAGGTTAAAAACTTTGTTAAAAAGTTAAAGTTAATGTTTAATAAAGTTAAAATTAAAATAATTAAAAATGTTAAAAAGTTCTTGTTAAAAAGTTTATTAAAAAGTTTGTTAAACAATTAAAGGTAGAAAGTTAAAGTTAGAGTTTAAAAGTTGAGAAAAAAAATTTTTAAAATTAAAAAATTAAAGTTAAACAAAGAATTATTTTAAACAAAAATAATTCGCGGCCACTGTGATCGGTTCATGTCATTGAGAATTTCAGCTGTACGGTTACCAACAAAGACGTTCCATTTTTTGGTAGGGGTCGAAAGCCAATCTAGAACTATCGTAGAATCCGTCCAACCGTACATTCCATTTATTTGATTTTGTAGTGAATTTTGAATAGTAAATAACAGCTTTTTTACGAGTACTGCACCGCACAACTCAAGCCGTGGGATGGATATTTGTTTAACAGGTGAGACCTTCGTTTTTGCTGACAACAATTGTATTTTTGTTTCTCCTGTTGAATTTGTAACGCGGGCGTACACCACCGCTGCGTAGGCGTCTTTTGAGGCATCCGAAAACCCGTGAAGTTCTAGTTTCGTGGAGCAATTGGTATTTATAAATCTGGGAATCTCGAAACGTTCGACATTAGGTAGGTAGTTTCTAATGGTGAGCCATTCGGTAATTATATTCTGTGGTAGTGGTTCGTCCCATCCTAAATTTTGGGTCCATAAACTCTGAAGAAAAATTTTGAAGGAGACGGTGACGATATTGCGAAATATTTTTGCAATTATAAAACAATATGCTAAAGAACGACCAATACCTTACCTTCTCATTAAATCAGGCTGAGAATACTCACATATATAGGTTGAGGTCGAACCCACAAGCCCACATTTACCTTACCTTCTCATTAAATCAGGCTGAGAATACTCACACATATAGGTTGAGGTCGAACCCACAAGCCCACATTTACCTTACCTTCTCATTAAATCAGGCTGAGAATACTCATATATATATAGGTTGGTTGAGGGTCGATTTTTGGGTCGATCAATCCCAATGGATCGAAAAGTCGGCTCGTCTCAGATAAAATACTTCGTTTGGTCATAATGGGTTGGTCGTTTAATTGAACTCGAAACTGAAATACATCTTTTACTGGGCTCCAATATAATCCGAGTACTTTAACCGTCTGGGATTCTTCAATTTCGAGTTCTGGTGCATCATTTTGATCGTGATCAATTTTATTTAGCACAGATTTATCATTGACATTGGCTAACCATTTTCTCAGAGTAAAGCCTGATTTGGATAGGATTGAAGTTATTTGCTGCTTTATTTCTCTGGCCTCTTCTACGGTATCAGCACCAGCCATCAGGTCATCTACATAAATATTTTTGGTAATGTGGTTTGCTGCCTTTGGGTATCTTTTCCTATTACGTTCTGCTGCTTCATTAAGTGTTCTGGTTGCCAGAAAAGTTGCGCTCGCGGTACCATATGTTACTGTTTGCAATTCAAAATGTTGAAATGGTGCTTTCGGACTCTCGCGCCAGACGATCCTTTGGTACTTGCAATCTTCATCAGCTACGCGTATTTGTCGAAAAATCTTTTCAACGTCAGAGGTAAATGCAACTTGGAACTCTCTGAACCGCAATAATGTTTCAAACAAAGACGATTGTACTGTCGGTCCAACGGCTAACCATTCGTTCAATGATGGTCCTGTTGTGCTCTTGGTAGACCCATCAAACACCACTCTCAGTTTAGTGGTAACACTAGACTCCTTTGTAACTCCGTGGTGTGGCAAATAGCATCCCTTTGTGTTTAATTCTTCTCTCGGTATTAGTCTCATGTGCCCCAAGGATAAATATTCGTTCATGAACTCTTTGTACCGCACGGCAAACGTTGCGTTTCCAGTGAACTTCTTTTCCATCGCACGCATTCGTTGGATTGCAATATCTAATGTTTCGCCTAAAACTGCTGGTGATATTTTAAAAGGCAGACGAACGACAAACCTACCTGTAGCATCAATCTTGTTGGTTTCTCTAAAGTGCTTTTCACAGAAAATTTCTTCTTCTGAAAATTTGGCCATTGTTGAATTGATATTTTCTAGTTCCCAAAACTTTCGTAAGAGCCCATCCAAATTTTCATCATTACTGCTAGTGCTGATTGTAAGCGATTGAACGGTTTGATGATCAGGTAGTTGCCCTGCTATTATCCAACCCAATACAGTGTTCTGCATAACGAGGTTATTTGTTGCGGTTATTTTGCCGTCTACTAGCAACTCGAAAAATTTGTCGGATCCAATTAATATGTCTATATCCGCGCTTTTGTAGAAAAATGGATCGGCTAATTCAAATTGTTTAAAGTAATTGATGTTGACAGTTTGCCCTACTTGTGGTTGCTTAGAAGTCAGTTTTGGGAGAATTAAAGCTTCTATTTGTATGAGTGGTTCGTCTCGATTTCCCGGTGTAATGGTAATTGAAACCGACCCTTTGGTGTATCCCGTTTTACAACCTCCAATTCCGGAAACAGTTAGTTTTGCATTGCTCCTTTTTAATTGCAATTTTTGGACGCAGCTTTCGGTGATGAAAAAACATTGAGAGCCTGAATCCAATAATACGCGACACGTCTGCTTATTTTTGAACCCATCGTATACATTCACCAGCGCCGTGGGTAACATTGCAGTCCCAACTTGGGCAGAATAATTGTCCAGTTTTGTTTCTTCCTTCGGTATTTGAACGGTTTGCGAAGCTGGATTTGAAATGCTGGAACTCTCTGGTTGGTTTTCATGAATAAGCGTGTGGTGCTTTCTTCCGCAATGTCTGCATCTAAACTTTGACTTACAACTGAAAACATTATGGTTGTTATTTAAACAATTAAAACAACAATTCAGAATTTTTATCAAATCTTTTCTCTGTTCCACAGACATCTTTTTCATCTTGTCACACTCGTATAAATTATGGTACTGATCAGGACATAAGCTGCATGGTGCGGTAGTAGCAGTGATATGGGCTTTCACATTATAAAGCTTTGTTTGTTGTTGCTGTTAAGATGTGTATCAACGAATGACCTCTGGATTCTGCACTTTCCCCAAGTGCTTTTAGGCCACGAATTATCTCGTCTGATGTGTCTAGTAATCTTCTCACGTGTGCGCTGCTGGCTGTTGTAACTGATGGCTGACTCATAAACTTCTTTATAAACATGTAGATGGTATGTTTCTTTCGGTCGTACCTTTCTCTAAGCTTCTTAAACGCCTCAATGTAATTGACGTCCGTGATGCTAAAGTGTTTTAGCAATCCTGCTGCTTCACCACTTAGTGTGCCTTTCAGATACTGTAATTTTTGAGAAGGTGTCAACCGTGGATTGTCGTGTATCGTGGAGCAAAATAGATCGTAGAACGATTGCCACTCATTGTAATCACCGGTAAAGGTAGGTATTGATATTTTTGGCAATTTAACTTCGGTATGATTACCGGGTGCACTGGTTTCTATCATGGTATCGTTTAGATTCATCGTTCGCTCAGAATTCTCTCGTAGTGCTTGGCTTAGACCTGCGACAATTTTGTAGTAATTGTCCTCAAATTCCGTGTCCATTTCTTCATCGTTGTCCAAGGTAACTATCTGGTCTTCCACTCTACAAAATTCATCGCGTAGGCGCTCTATATTGGATAACCTCACTTTAATCTCTTCGGCTTGGGTTTGTTTATTTATAACCTTTAAATAATTTATCAGTTTAGTGACGCTGCCTTTAATAGTTGCACGCCTTTTTTTTAAAGATGCGAGGTCAGCCATTTTGTTGCACTTCCTTTAAACACCCGTTGCACACTTTCACTATTCACTACCGATAAATTTGACCGAAATATATTCACAATTTTAAACCGATAGATTTGAGAATACGTATTATTGTCAAAGGTAAATATGTAGAGATCCTCTTGGTAAGTATAACGCGTGAGGTATTGGTAAGTTTTAATTTGTGATAGAAACTATTAAAATACTTTAATATAAATTTAATATTTTCGGTAAATTCTTTATTCAAAATTACTTTTATTTAGAGTTAATAATAAAAATTAGGTTTGATACTTATGGTTTTTTGGTAACAGGTAAATTGCTTCTGAATCCTTTTCAATCCCACGCGGTATAGCTTGATGGTTAGGTTATGATTCTTCCTCTAAGGTTGTGGTTGAAAAACGATTCTCGATCCGGCTCGAAGGACCATTTAATGTATACACATTAGGCTAATCCGGCTTGTAAGACCGATTAATATGTATACACTAGACTCAAAAACTGGTTGATTAAAATTATCTTCTTTGATAATTTTCTGGTATACTTTTATTTTGTTGGCGATGCAATAAAAAATGGTTTCCAATACAAAATATTTCGGTTTTTATTTTTATTTTGGTGTATTCACTTCGGTGGTCAGCGATCAAGAGAGAGATTTTTATTTTATTTTGACATAAAAAAGTTGTACAATAATATGTTTAATTTATATGATCACCAATAGGTGGTTAAAGCCTTTTAAATTCATTACATAAACATACTAATTTAAGCTACTGAACCGGCTTTTACCTTTATAAGGTTCTAAAATCTTAACAAATGTTAATAAATTTCAATTGATTTGACATTCCTAATAACCAAAATAATAACAAATGGTAAGCAATTGTTTATAAATAAAATTTACATTAATTAAAGAATTAATTAGGATTCCCTTTGCGACAGTTGAGTGAATTAGACGTGTGTTAAGTGAAAGGAAAAAAAAAAAAAAAAAACATATCTCAAAAAAAAAAAAAAAACAGTTATATAAACATAATTAAAAATAAATTTAGTGCAATAATAGACAAATAAATAAAAGCGAAATCATAGAAATTGATTATAAAGTGAGTGGTTTATACCACTAATGGAGGACGCGGAAGCGTCAAAAAATGGAGTAATAATTTACAAAAAGACAAACAAAAAAGATAGAAATGATAGAAAAAGATTAGAGCTCAATAAAATCAAACTTAATATAAAAAATCATCTTATATTAAAAAAAAATCAACAAAATATAAATAAAAATAAAAATATAATCTCAAAAATACAAAATATGAAACCAAATAATATGGCGGCGAACAAAGAAGACAAAACAAACGAGGACGAAAATAGTATGGAAATATCTAGTGGAAGCGAAGAATTTAAGGGATTCGAACCTAAAACAATTCAAAAAAATACGGAAATCTCTACACAAAAAATTATAGCAATTAAAAAGGATGAACAAAAAATAAATAAATATATGCCAGGCGATCAAGGCCCCTTTTATGTTATAATAGAAAAGAAAGAGATAGAGGATATAGTAGTGGCAGAGAAATTAAACTCACTGAATATGGGAAAAATATTAATGATAAAACAATTTGGAAAAAATAGGGTGAAAGTTCAGACGAGAGACATGGAAACTGCAAACAAAATTCTAAAAAATGTAGACCTGCAAAAAATACATCATTACTCATCATATGTAACAAATTTCATGCTCGAATCGGTTGGATATATAAATAAAATACCGGAATATATAAACATGGATCAGCTAAAAGACAATATAAATACAAATGTTAAAATAGTAAAACTAGAAAGAATAAATAGATGGAACATGTCAGAGAATAAGTTAGAGCCAACAACAGCTATAAAAATAACCTTTAGAACAACAACGCTACCAGACAGCATAACAATATATGGAGTAAGACGTAAAGTAGCTTATTTTATTCCCAAACCTATATTGTGCAAAAAATGTTTGTTATACGGACATACGCAAAAATATTGTAGAGGAAAGCAGAAATGCTCCAATTGTGCGGAAGAAAAGCATACTAATTCAATATGCGAGAATACAACAAAATGTTATTATTGTGGAGAAAGCCATATAACCAACAGTATTATATGCGAAGAATTCAAGAATCAAAAAAAAATAAAATACATGATGATAACTAAAAGAATTGCATATAGAGAAGCTCGTAGTTTAATAATGCCACCAAAACAAAGAGAATTTAACTTAGATATGGAAAATTTTCCAAGTATTACATCAAACTATGATAGAAAAAACAATGATAATAGCTACGAAATAGAAAAAATAAAAAAAGAATTAAAAGAAATCGGAACCAAACTGCAAGAAGAAAATAAGCAATTAAAGGACGAAATCATTGAGGTCAAAGACAAAATGGTTGAAATAATAAGAATCAACAGGAAAATACAAGTCACAACACAAAGCTATCTAAATACAACTACAGGAACTTCAGAACCCAATTCGGATATAATTCTAACAGAAATTCTACAACAATTGTTAGACATGGACAAAGTGGTAAATAAAATAAATAAACAACATCAAAATCTTAATAACAAAAATGCAGAATAAGTCACACAACTCAATTAATATAATACAAATAAATATACGTAGTTTAAAACAAAATAAAGATGAATTAGAGCAATATATAATTAATAATAAAATTGACGTAACCTGCTTAAGTGAAACATGGACAAATAAAAACCACGGTATTAAATTCAAAAATAATAATGCATTTTTTAAACATAGACCAGATAACTATGGAGGAGTGGGTTTCTTGGTTAATAACAACTTGTACTGCAAAGAAATAAAAAACACGGAAAAATACGAGCCAATAGAAACATTAAAAATACAAATAATAGATACAAACAATAATAAGTTAAATATAATAGGAATTTACATCCCACCTAACATTAATAACTCAGTGATTTATAATAAATTCTACACGTTAATAAATGATCATAATCAGAATGAAAAAACAATTATATTGGGAGATGTAAATGCACACCACTCGATTTGGGAAAGCAATAGCAAAGAAGACACGAGAGGAAAAAAAATAGCAGAAATTATTACAAAATCAAATTTCGTAATCTTAAATAATGGAGATCATAGCTGGATAGGCCCACAAGGGAAAAGTTATACCATAGACATAAGTATAACAACTCAAGATTTGATAAATAAAATAGAATGGGCAATAGATACAACAAAAATAGGATACTCAGATCATCTCCCAATCAAAATTAAAATAGAAGATAATAATAGTTATAATTCACAAACAATAAACAGAATAAATTTCAAAAGAGCCACAGAACAAATAATAGAGCTTAACCCGGAACACACGTTCGACCTAGTGGACTACGAGACAGAATTACATCAAATAATACAAAATAATTCAATAGAAATATCTAATAAAAATAAATATATACCAAAAGTATGGTGGACGGAGAAAATCAGGAGACTATGGGAAGTGAAAAAACAAAAACTAAAGCAGTATAATCAAAATCGAAAAAATATTTATATCGAAATGGAATTAAAGAAAGCTACGAGTAAATTAAGATTAGAAATTAGAAGAGAAAAAAAGAAAACTTGGAACGAATTTATTGAAGATATTAACCCAGGACTTAACTCAAAGGATTTATGGAAAAAAATCAGAATTTTCAACAACAAAAAAGGAGAAAGAAAAACTATTTTCAATAACATAAACAATATGGAAAATTTCATAGAAAAAAATATAATTACATCCATTATAGACAGAAATAACGAGATAAAATTACCCATAGCATACACAAATAGAAATGAATTTAACGTAGAAGAAATCCAACAAATCATCAGAAGCAGTACAAATACGGCGCCAGGAATGAATAAAATATCAAATAAAATATTAAAAAAACTCCCAGAAGGACACATTATAAAATTAACAGAACATATAAACAAAGCTTGGGAAAGACAAGAATATCCTGAAATATGGAAAGAAATCAAAATAGTGCCAGTAGTTAAACCAAATAAAAACGAAAATGAAATAGGAAGTTATAGAGGGATACATTTATATTCAACTATATCAAAAATCACAAGTAAACTAATCAAAACAAGAATAAATACAATAATGGAAAAAGAAAAGATTCTCCCGGAAACGACATACGGCTTCAGAAAAGGAAAATCTACATTGGACTACATAAATAATTTAATAAATATCATTGAGGAAAACAAAGAAAATAATAAATATACTATAATAATATCCACAGATATAGAAAAGGCATTCGACAAAGTCAATATAAATAAGTTAATAGAAATAATGCAATCCCTAAAAGTCCCACACGAATACACAAATTGGATATATAAATCTTTGGTAAACAGAAATATAATATTTCAAAATGGAATTCATAAAGTTCAAACAACAACCAGCAATAGTATTCCTCAAGGTGATCCTTTAAGTCCGGATTTGTTTAATATATATACTAGCAATCAGTGACGAAGCGTGACAATTTCCATTGGGGAAGCAATATTATAAATTGTGAAAATAAGGAAAATATATTAAAATTTTTGATTAACAGTAAGCTCCGTTTCTAAAATTTAAACATCAAATAAATGAGAATAAGTTTTTCTCAGGCAACTAAATGCATCGTGTGGGAATTTCAAAAGATGGAAATTTACTAATGTCTTCCAATTTTATGAACTTTATATTAATATATTATATATTTATATTTATTTACCGTAATTTCAGATATAAGGTTTCTTACGTCTATTTTGCTTCACATGTAATCTACACCGTCGATCTACACCGTCTTAGATGAATTTTCTCTGCGATCTTTTTTCTTGGTTGGCTTTGTTCCAAAATGCATCAAAATTACTTGAATTGTTTTCAATTCTTTTCTAAAAATCGTCTAGACTTTCTAAAGAATGTGAAATATCGTTTTATTTTTTCTTAAGCACTCTAAACAATAAGTCAACTTCTGGAAATATTTCTGAATAAAATATAACAACCCCATCTTCTTCCAATAAAAGAAGATATCCACGAGAGTTATTTATTGTCTCACAGTCCCATTTCTCAACATCTTCGTCTGGGTGATTCTTCAATAAGGGGACAATATGCTGTCCCCAGCTTCTTTAAACATTTTACAAACATTTTTTAAATATTTTGCGTAATTAATTAGATAAATAACTTTCTTGTCTACAAGATAACTAGAATAAAACGTGAATTTTTTAAATTTTAAACATTTTTTTTTATTTGGAAGAGTGTAAATGTCATTCCTCTGGCTGTCCCCAACTACGTCTATGAAACAATTACAAATAATTTGCATATGAAAACGTTAATTATTTATCCTAAAATAACACGAATATTGAATCCAAATGTTAAAGAAATCCTAAGAATAAATTTTTAGGAAAATAAAACAAAAATGATAAATTTTATAATTATTTCAATTTTGTCCACTGCTGTAAACCGTCATTCCCCTGGACAAATTTTAAATTCGTTATATTTCATTTCTGAGTATTTTAGTGGAGAGAGAAGAGAGCTATAATACTTTGTATTTAAATTCTTTTCAATTATTAGTCACACGTGATTGTTCAAAGTGTGAGGTTGTGTATCTTTTAGTTGTGTTAGTAGCAGTGAATTTAAAGGAACACGCGGGCAGTTCATTCCCCTGACAGGTATTTTTTTGTTTTATTTTTACATATTTTACATACATACATGATACATTTAATCAACAGAAAAACACAGTTTTTATAATTTTTGTAATTTTTTGTAAACTAATTTGTTGTGTTTTAATCTAAAATAACAAATTATAGACAATTTGTCATTCCCCTGTATGTCAGTCCCCTGGATTTCCCCTGCCTGATTAACACAGGGGAATGACATTTCGCCAGGGTAATTAAGATGTTTGGTTGTACATAATCAAGATGATGTATGTACATTAATTATATACACAATTTTAATTAAACATTGTCTTGTAGAAGAAATGGCTCGAGCAACAAAACAGAAAACAAAAGCGGAAATATTACTAAAAAAACGTTTAGCGGAAAAGAAACGTTACGAAAGCTTAAAAAATGACCCAGTTAAATGGCAAATGCAACAGGAGAAAGAACGTCTGAAATATCTAAAGAAAAAAGAGAATAAAGCAGTTAAGCCAATATCGGAAAAAACGCCACGAGAAAAACGAAAATGTAGGAAAAATTGGAGGAAAAATACCAATAATTACAGATTAAAATTAAAAAAACAAAAAGAAGTCGAACAATTCAATAATTCTCCGCCAGACTCTTCTGAGAGACTTGAACAAGCACAAGTACCTGCTGCTCTAGTAGCACAAGTGATTTCAGGTGGACAAGCTGCTGTAGAAGCACAAGTTAATCCAGATGCTGTACTAGCACAAGTAAACACCACACCTCAACATAAAACAGGTTTAAAAGTAGCTGCAAAAAATCGAAAAATACGTACACATGAAAGAAATGCCCTCAATTTAAAAATTAAGCATTTAAACACAAAATTAGAGAAATATAAAAAAAGAATTAGTCGTTTAAAAAAAGATTTAAGAGCGAAAAACAATAGCATTAGTCAGGACAGTCCGAACTCTAAAGTCCAGTTAATTTTAAATAAATACGGAATAAATAATGCTGAGGTAAAAAGGAATCTACTATTTGGAGAAGTCATAAAAAAACAACTTGTAACAAATTACAATAGCACAAGTTCTGATAAATCCAGACAGATTTTCACAAAATTAATATGTGGCAAAATAATAAAAAAATACAGGATGCAACATCAGTGCTCCAAGTTTTTGAGTTATAAGCGGACTTCATCACTGGCATTTAAATCAAATAATCTTCTTTATGATAGGAAAAATCGATCAGATATTATTTCTAGTGATTCGGTTGCTCGCTTTCTCGAGCTAGACCTACATAGCCGAATCTGTCCTGGTAAGAAAGATTTTGTTCGTGGCGGTAAAATAATAAAACAGAAAAGATATTTAAATGACACTTTGAGAAACTTACACAGAAAATTCATTGGGCAAGGGCCCAACACGAATGTCAGCTATAGCTTTTTCTACAAATCCTGTCCCTTTTGGATTAAACAAATGCGAGCTATTGACAGGGAAACATGTAAATGTATCACACATGCTAATTTTGAATTTCTGGTTTCCTCCTTAAATTTAAATCACATTCTTGAAGAAAAAACTACGAGTCAAATAGTTAATTCTCTATGCTGCAATAAAACCTAGACCATGTCTTTTACGAATGTGTTTGACTTGTCAATCATCTAGAATTTTTTTGAAAGAATTTGATGGCTCAAATGAAGCCTATTATTTCAAATGGCAAACAACAAAAGAAGAGATTTTTGACAAAAAATCCAACAAAAAAATAATTGTTGGAAAAATCGAAAAAAAAAAATTAGGAATTTGAAAAGCATTTGCCTTTGTTTTTACGCCATGAAGGAACTAATATAAATCAGTTCATCGAAATTATAAAATTGAAGGACCGCCTCGAAGAGAAAGAAGCAATAATTCATATGGATTTTAGTGAAAATTATGCCGTAAAATATGCAGAAGAAGTGCAAAGCTTTCATTTTGGAGTATCCCGGAAACAGATAACAATGCTCACAGTTGTTGTGTATACAAAAGTATTGGAACAACTTAAGGTTCAGAGCTATTGTACTATGTCAGAATCTCTGAGTCATAATGTGTTTGCAATATGGGCACATTTATTACCCATTTTAGATGAGATTACCACTTGTGGAAACATAACTACACTACATTTTGTTAGTGATAGCCCAGCTACGCAGTATCGAAACAAAACCATGTTTTATTTCCTAATAAGAAAACTTAAAATTTTCTATCCTACATTGGGCAAATTCACCTGGAACTACTCTGAATCAGGTCATGGAAAAGGAGCACCCGATGGAATTGGTGGGACCTGCAAGAGAACTGCTGACCGAATTGTCGCACAGGGCTGTGATTTAGTAGAATATACTACTTTATTTCAAAAACTACAGGAAAACTGCCCTGGAATAAAGTTTTTCTCCATCAGTACGATGCAAATAGAAAGTATTCAAAAAATGGTTGATGAAGCAATTTTGCCATTCCCAGGAACAATGCAAGTTCACCAGGTAGCAGGTCAATCTAGTCTAAATTATTTAACTATGCGGAGCCTAAGCTGCTTTGATTGTGGAGATTGTAATCACAACCAAGTTGGAGTACTTAGATACAACGACGAGGATATGAGCAGCTCTAAAAGTACCGTCATTATATCAACCAGAAAATTGTAGTAAAAAATCCCTAAATTACTTGGATGTATACTCTTCATCTTCAAGCAACGACGAATGTATTACGCCAAACGCTACCAATACCATGCACATAACAAATGGAACGTTTGTTTTAGCTGAATTTATTTCCGGAGAAGGTACAAAGAAAGCAAAAAAATACAGGTATATGTTTCGTTAAAATTTCTTTTTATAACATATTAAAATTTAATGATCTTACAGATACGTGGCTGTTTGTGGAAATTCGGAGGATGACGAAATCCAAATTACATCGTTAAGAGCAACAGACAAAGGGCTATTTAAATTAGACGAAAATGATACATCATACATAGGGAAAGATCAAATTATAAGAATTTTACCTACTCCAGTTCTTGTATTGAATGGCAACCGGGTAAATTATAAATTTCCCGAAAAAATTGATGTATTCGAAAAACATTAATAGATTAATACACAAAATGTGATAATTTTGATGTATTAGTAAGTCACAAATCAACTGTCTGTGATTGAAATATTTTTTCTTATTTTATTTTTATATCTTGAAGTATTATTTTAATAGTATTCCATTGAGAACTAACTCCTTTTTTTTGAAGTAACAACTACTTTTATAGTACAAACTTTTTTGTTAAATGAATTATACTGTGATTTTAAAAATAATTAAAACGACTCTTTCATTTATGGTTACTGGAAATTTCAAGTTTCATGTACATATCATTACCCTGAATTATATTTCATTCCCCTGAATTTAGTTGTCATTCCCCTGAATGGCAAATTAAAAAATATGTTCTAAAATCTAAAATACTAAATATACAGCGTGATCATGTATTTTATTTAATTAATATATATAACAACAAATGAAAAAAAATATTTTTTATTAATTAATTTGAATTTCATTAAAAAAATAAAAAAACTCTCGTTTTGTCCCCTTATTAAAGAATCACCCGTCTACTATTTTATTAAATAACTCACGTAAATCGTCTAAGTGTTTTTTCAACATTAGAACCATTAAACTCCCACTTGTTGGTGAAGTTTGAGGTAGTTTTCGTTTAACAATTTCATCAAAAGCAAAACTCCATTTCCATGAATGGTTAAAAAAGGCAGTTAATCCACTTAAACTTGAAAAGAAATTATTTACACTCAACAATTTTACTAAACGACTGAGAGAGAACCAAATTTAATTTGTGTGCAAAACAATGAATATAAATTGCTAACGGATAAATTTCTGTAATTTTTGTTTGCAGCCCTTTGGAGCTCCCAGACATTACCGCACATTGAGAGACCATCTGCACTTCGATCAGAAGAAACATCTATAAATTCTATAAATCTCTCTGGTACATTGCCAATTTCATCTACATAACGTAGAACTACCGCGAGCTGAGATTTTCTGGTGACGTCTAAGGTGTCATCTAAAATAATTCCAGCAAAATTCGACGAATCGATATCCTTTTGTATTTGCTTTTTAATTAGCGATGTGATACATACTATCAAATCGTTTTTAATGTTGCTCGATATTCCCAAAAAACCCTTTGATGTTTCTAAATGATTCGATAACGAAGAATTGTGCCGCGATAATAATTGTAAAAATTCGATATAATTACTGCGATTATTTGAATCATGAGATTCATCATTCATCATTTCCTCTGAACTCGAGCCCTTGCATTCCCAAGAAACAAACGGCGTAGTTATCGCTCAAATTCAAAATAGAACTTCTATCGGTTTATGAATCCAACATGAATAATTTCGTTAATAACAAAAACAAAAAAAAAAAAAACTTCAAATCATTGAAAGATGCAAGGCTAGGACAAATATATCTTGTTTACTGTTTCCATATTCAACAGTGTGTTTAAAAAAGAGACGACAAAATATGAGAGTATTTTGTTTAAAAATTTTTAAATATTGTTTTGTTTCTACCTTTACCCTGTTTTATTTTTATTAAAACTATAGTCATCCCTTTTTTTCTCGATAGTTTCTTTCTCGTTATGTTTGTTTTGTTTTTCCAATTTGGTTTTATTGTGCAATAATATACCCCACCAGAAGAATCAATGATTCTTTTTAAGGGGAAATTGTGTGAAATAAAATGCAAGCAATGAAAAATTTGGAGAAAAAATCCAAATAAAGTTTCAAAAACCTTTGCAGCAAATAAACAGATTAGACTTCTGATTATTTCTAATTGGAATAACGAACATACTTATAGGATTTTTTATGTCAAGTTGGATTAATTTGAGTATTTACATTTCTAAAGGTTGAATACAACTATTATATTATTCTAATGATTTTAAATTGTTATTTTGTAAAAAAGAAAAATGTTTCTCTTGGAAAATATAAAATTTTAAGGGAAGCAGTGCTTCCCTTGCTTCTATGGACACCTCGTTACTGCTAGCAATATACACAAACTATCTAATAACAACGTTAAAATTCTACAATATGCAGATGATTTCTTAATAATAACATCAGCCAAGGATAGGAAAGAAACAGAAATGTTGGCGAATGAAACAATAAATAAATTTAACGAACGATTAAACGAAATTAACCTAAACATAAACCCAAATAAAACAGCATTCATGAGTATCAACAACAAAAGAAATGAGGTACCAATTAAAATAAAAATAAATAATACAGAAATTGTAGAACTAAATCAGATAAAAACACTAGGATATATAATAGACAAAAAACTAAATTTTAAACAACACCACAATAACTTAAAAAATAGATGTATTACAGCGGTAAATATTATAAAAATCTTTGCGAGAAAAAACGGAGGAGCTCACCCATCGACACTATAAAATCTTCAGAAAAGCCTTATCGAAAGCAGAATTAGGTACAGCGCGATATTAACAACAAGCAAACAAAACAAAGAAATAATACAAAAAACAATAAATGCTGGATTAAGAACGTGCTTAGGACTCACTAACAGTACCCCAATAACAGCTTTAATAACAGAAGCAGGAGAGCTACCAGTTGATAGAAAGATAGATATATTTAATTATTCGTATGCAGCAAAACAAATATATAATAATACAACAATAGGACAAAAAATCAGGAACAAAAAAGCAAACAGAACATTGAATGAGTTATACACAAAATACAAACTTCAATTGGATAAATTACAGTCAAAGGAAAATGAAGAACCAATTAGAAAGAATCAAAACAATCTAAAAATAGACATAAACTTACACGGAAAACTTCAAAAAAAGAATCAGTATAACAAAGCTCATTGGAAACAAAGAACATAAATACATAAATGGAATACATAAATGAACATGGTGGAAAAATGCTAAGCTATACGGATGGGGCTATCGTAAAGAATAAGAGAGGAATTGGAATTTTCAATGAATACAACCAAGAAACATTTAGTTACAACATAGAAGAACCGCTCAGCATCAAATCAATAGAATCAATAGCTATACTGGAAGCAATAAAAATAGCAATTAAGAACAACATCAGAGAAATAACAATAATTACGGACTCACTATCTACCTGTATATCATTGGAAAACTGCATTAAAAATAAAAGTATAAAATATTTAGAATCGCAAATTTATAAAGTAACAAACAGAAATAATATAAGGACCAAAATAATATGGATACCGAGCCACATAGGAATAGAGGGGAATGAAGAAGCCGATGAAGCGGCGAAACAAGGAACCATAACAAGAAGGAAGATAAAGACAAGGACACCATTAGAAGACAACATAAAAATATTCAAAGATGAAATGTACAATAAATGGAATTCAGAATTTCTTGAAAAAACAACAATAAAAGGTATTCAACACAGGAGGAATATAAATGCAACCATCATAAAAAAACCATGGTTCCATAAACAAAATATAGATGCCGCAATGATAAAAAGGATAACAAGAATAAGAACAAATCATACGTACGATAAAAAATATCTAAAACTAGTTAAAAAAATAGAAGATGATCAATGTGAAACATGTAAAACAAGAGAGGATGCCAGACACATGATAGAAGAATGCAAGAAATATGATAACATCAGAGAAAAATACAAAACCGTAAAAAACAAAAAACTACAGGATATCTTAGCGGACAATCAAATAGAACAATACAAGGAATTAAATGAATATTTGAGAGAAATTAAAGCAGACATTTAGAAATAGATATATTACAAGTTAATAAAACTCTTAATAAAAATAATTTTAAAAATAAAAAAAAAAAAAAAATTAAAAAAAAAAATAATAATAATAATCTTTGACTATATATTTTTAAATGGACTGCTAGTTGCTTACTTCATATGCGATCCAACATACAGTGGCGGTCAAGAGGCAAATCGTGGCGAATCCGCTAACTAAAAAGTTCGTTACAATTTAATTTATTAGAAATAATCGAAATATCAACAATAAGATTAAATTTTATAAAAGAAAACAGCATTAAAATTTTTATTGTCCCATAAAATGAATATATTTCGTCAATTTTTCTCTCAAATATTTTTTATGTTCATTTAAAGTGAATTGTTTGCCTATATGGTATAAATTAACTTTGATATACATTTGAATAATTAATCTAATTAAAAAATACTTATGGTTTTCTAGAAAATCACAATCCATTACATGCTTATCAAAAGATCGAAAAATCAAATTCAAATTTAGGTGTTTAAAAGTACTTAAAATAATTATTTGATAAATATTCTTAATTCTAATCTTATTTTCTAATCTTAATCTACTAATAATTTTTTGCACCATTTCGCAAATTTGCACAGTGTCTTGTCTAGGGTAACGTAGATACCCTTTACTTTTTACTTTTATAAATGACGAAGTATGCGGTTCGCATTTATTAAATAAACTGACACATGTTTCACAATTTAATTTTCTTAAAACTTTGCGTTCAACAAATCCTGCGACATAAATAACTGGCTCTTTTAAAGAAGAGTCTAATAGGCTTAAAGGTATAATATTTATATCTAAATTATCATCTAAATCACAATTATCAGGTAATGTTATTCTCCTAGAGGAAACTGTTAATATATTGGTTTCCTCTTGTGCTAAACAATTCGCTTCAGCTGAAGATTTCACCTCATTATGTATGAGTAATTTCTTGTAGGCTGAAGCGAATTGTGTTGCATTGGGATTGCTATTATATCCTCCCATGGACCTTATGCAAGAGAAAAAAATTTCGAGATGGTCCTGGGAAAATTTATAAGTTAACAAATATTTCAATTTTTTTTTTTCTAGAACATATTCAACAAAAATATTTTTAAAATTTTGCATTGCTATTATCAATCCTAAAAACCCAGTCTTATTACGAGAATGTATAACTAATTGACTATTTTCAAATTGCAATTTTTGTATATAATTAATTGAATCATCAAATAGCTTAAAAATGTTAACATAATTTTGGGTGGTTATTGCTTTTTTATAACCAAAAGCATATAAACTTCGAGAATTTAAGCAATCAAATATATTATTAATTTTCAAAATAAAATTAATCGTCGCCTGAGAATCTCGAAAGTCCTTATGATTTTGATTTAAAAGTTGCTGCAGTGAAACAGCTGTGCTTTCGCTCAAAGTTTGGGCAGCAATCCTAACATTCATTATGTTCCTACTCCACATAATATGTTTTTGTGTTAGCTTATTTGCGAGGTGCATGCCCACCTCCTCCTGATGTTTGACTAAGTGTTCAACAAATTTCCACTGGATTTTTTCATTATTATTGTCATATAATTGTTGCTTACTTGCCAATGTATTTCTAATTAATTTAAGGCAGTGGCAGGCGTCCAACAAAATATATATTTTATGTCCATCAATTGGGTGTTTAATGAACCTGGTTTCACCATAAATATCAGCTCCCAAGTGCACACACATTCCTAAATTTGCTGGATGGCCATCAAAAGTTAAGCCGACTATTAAAACTCCTGATGGATGCAAAAAGTTGAGCATTTCCTTAACAATATTTGCCCGCTCTGTCGAATTGAGGCCGTTTACCAAGAAGTATCCTACTGGAATTTTCCACCTTTCGTTAACACCAGTTAATAAAAAGACTAGGGCATCTTTTGCCACAGGTATTTCTTCTGTTTCTGGTAAATCGGCTCCAAAGTCAACCACTCCAACAAACTTTTGTTGTTGGTGGTTCCATTCCACCTGCCTTCTTATTGCCATTTCATCTACCATAAGGCAAGCTATAAGGTCTTTTCCTTCTTGCTCCACCAGTTGTTTTTTTATTTTCAGCACTTTTAACGCATCTGTGGTGAATCCAGGAGAACCATTTGTGTGAGAATACCATGCGCGTATTGTACTTGGAGCTGGTAGATTGGTTTTATATAAACTACGAACATACTGATACGCTCGAGGACTATAAAAATGGAGCGTTAAGGCGAATGTTCGTAGCTCCGCTGGATATTGACCATGAACTTTGCCACGATTAATCGCTTCCAACAGATTATTTTCGTTGTGAGATATTGTCTATTTAATAAATTAAAAATACCTATAATTAGTATTTAAATAATAATTATAATAAATGAGATTTTTATTAAAATTTGAACGAGATGCAATTCCAGTTTCGATCTGGTAAGGAATCCGAACAAAAAATCCGGTTTCTTTTATCTCAAGCAACTGGAATCCCTTCATGGGATGTATCGCCAGTGGAAGAAAGGGAGGACTGGAATTGCTTCTCTTATAAAAAATAAAGAATTAATTTTGGCCTACGTGTAATATTTCCTCTGCACCTTCAGATATGAAATTTTTTTCTCTTAAATTCTTAATTACGTCCACCAGTTTCTTTATTCGACATTTTTGGCGAGTGGCAGTATTTTGTAGTCGTTTAACCACTCTCGTTTTATGTTCCACATGTTTCTTCAAAACTCCGACATACTTAATTAGAGTTTTTGGTGACGCCTTTTGAAAATGATCAGGTACATCACCGGGGTAGCGAAGATGACGTTTTGGTGTTGCTGTTAAGTTTTCTTCGGCCCTATGGATATAATTTTATTTGGATTTATTATATATACTAAGAAGATGTGTACACGGTAATACATACTTTGAAGAAGTGCTTGGCATTGGCTCGCTCGGATGTGTGTTACCTGGAACTACATTAACATCTAATGTGGTTAAAGGAAACCGTGATTCATCAATAATATAACTAATATCAGGCCTGAAATATAAATTTCCACATACATTTAGACATTTAGAAAAATAGATTTAACCAAAACGTTGTCAACACTTACATATCTTTATTTCCGGGGAAAATGGAAGGTATAGCGTTTTTATTTAGCCTTCTGACGAATCCACCAGGTAAATACTGAAAGCAATCTGCTGCAAAATGCTTCGAGCATATCTTGGCGGTGACATGATGATTAAAAATACTGGGTTGATTATTTAATATACTTATAGCCGTAACCCATTCCTGATATAAAATCTGTTCTCGATCGCTCACTTTTAAGCTGAAAATTAATTTTTAACCATAAAACAAATATTTGAAATTATAAGCAGTTGCAAGCACTGAATATTAAAATAAACATTTATTTTTGTACTCACAGATGCAAAGAAACAGTATTATCTTTCAATGGCAAACTGGTATCACAACCAACTACGACACACTTTCTCCCCATTTTCAGTCAAAATAAAAGAAACCGACGAAAAATTTTGTGCAAAAATCACAATTATAATATCCTAAATCAAATTAAATTGAATTTAAAACTATAAAACGGTGGCAAAATAGAAAATTTTAAACACAAATTAGTTAACTCACGAAAAGGCGCCAAAAAATTAAATAAAAATTTATTGATGTTGACAACTTTGACAAATCTTTAGTTTTCGTATTTGCCGCAATTTGCCTCTTGACCGCTAGTTGTATGTTGGCATCTTAATTTATTTGAAAATTATATTGAACTGTCATTGTATTAGCGGTCCATTTTAATTATATAGTCAAAGATAATAATAACCAAGAAGCAACAACCAAAGAAGATTTACATTTTAGAACGAACCCTGAATTATAAACAAAACGTCAAATAATGTGAAATTCTTGGTGATGTGAATGGCAACGTTCAAGCCAAACAAATAAATTAAAACACAAAAAAAAAAAAAAAAAAAGAATTAATTACTTTAGGTGGAATTTATAAAATGAAAATTAATAAGATAAGTGTTTAAATATTATGATAAAATTTATAAAATGTGTTGCTGATCTAATATAATATTGTGTTTCGTTTTAGGTTATGATTTCATGTAATTGCTGCTGGATTGTGAAATTGTGTTGATTTTTGCTGTCTCCAACAGGATAATGTATCTCCCAGACATGCTTCTTAAAATTATAATCCACAAGTGGAAGATATCGTTCCATTATTAACAGACTTCAATCCCGCTAAATCATCGTTGAAATCGTTTCTACAAAGCATTGATCGAGTGGTGATTATGTATAATCCCGACGATCTGATTCTAATGCATGCGGTTACACTAAAACTAAAAGAAAATTCACGAAAATGGTACAAATCTCTGGATATCTATTTTCAATCATGGAATCTGTTCAAAACGGCTCTGATTGCTGAATTCTCTGAGGCACGGGATACTGTAGATATTCATCGCTCGTTGGCTAAACGGAAATGTTCGACACATGAGGACGTTGTTGATTATGCCTATGAAATGCGGCGAATTACTTCGGAAGCCAATTTACAAGAAAAAGACGTAATAAAATACATAATAAGTGGGTTATGCAATTCCCATTTAATATATTCACTCAGCGTTATGAGAGTTACAACATTCTCAGAATTGATGTTGAGACTTCGAGCACACAATTCGTTGACAAAGACGATTTCGACACAAGATAAATTAGTGTATCGATCCTTTAATTCACACCGATCTGAGAAGCAGCACGAATACCACCCGTATAACCGAGTAACACGACAAATTACATGTGCATATTGTAAAAAAGATGGGCATTATACAGCACAATGTAATGCCAAAAATAAAAATCAGAACTACGGAAATCAAAATAAACAATTGAAAACAAACTTAGCCGATAATGTCAAATCAATTAATTGCACTGTTGCCAGTAAAGGTGAATATATAAAAACAATAAAACTGACCGGAGCCAATGTGAATGCGTTCGTTGATTTAGGTAGCGAATGTACAATACTATGCCAAAATATTGCAGATC
Organism: Tipula helvola; assembly: GCA_963556165.1. Taxonomy (NCBI): domain Eukaryota; kingdom Metazoa; phylum Arthropoda; class Insecta; order Diptera; family Tipulidae; genus Tipula; species Tipula helvola. The sequence goes on from OY744482.1 coordinate 92,724,080, forward strand.
AAATATTTGCAAATTATGAGAAGTACAATCAAAAATTACGTGGATTTGGGAACGGAGAATGTAACACAATTGGCAAAGTAATTGCAAAAATGGAAATTGATGACATCGTTTTAACTGATTGTGACGTATTAATCGTTTGAGACGTTTTTCAACCCGCGAATATGATTATTGGTCAGAATGTTATAAATCGAGAAAATACAATAGCCATCAAAGGTTATAATTGCTTTAAATTAATGGAAATTCCAATACACAGGAATAATGTGACAGATGTTGAAAAATATTTACAAGATAACCATCGTGACGTGGTAATACCGGATGTATCTGTATTGACAGCGCAGAAGGACGAGTTTAACACTATTATGAGGGAATCTATTGGAGAAGACGTTAATGAAACCACTAAAGCTAATCTCATGAATTTATTTAATGAATATAGGGAATGTTTCGCAATAAATATGTGTGAACTAGGATTGACTAGCAAAGCGAAAATCGAGATAAAACTAAAGGACAACGAGAAACCGTTAAAGAACATGTAGAAGAAATGTTGCGAAATAATATTATAAGTCCGTCAATGTCACCATATTCATCACCAATTGTAATTGTTAAAAAGAAGAGTGGTGAAGATCGTATTTGCATTGATTATCGCAAGTTAAACGATAAAACCATTAAAGACCATTTTCCATTGCCAAATATGGACGATCAACTACAGCGACTAGCCGGTATGAACTATTTTTCGGTCGTCGACTTAGCAGCTGGGTACTATCAGATTCCGGTTGCGGAAGAATCGCGCATTTTAACTGCTTTTGTTACTCCTGATGGAAAATATCAATTCAACCGTATGCCATTTGGGCTTGTAAATGCACCATCAGCGTTTCAGCGCATGATGAATTTAATGGCTGGTGAGCTCCAAAATAAAATAGTAACGTACCTTGATGATGTGGTCATTCCGTCAACGACTGTGGATGAAACTGTAGTGCTACTTAAAGAGTTCATGGAGAAATTACGAGAATATGGTTTAACAATGAAACCATCGAAATGTAAGTTTTTTCAAGCAAAAATTGAGTTTTTGGGTCATGAAATCAGTCATGAGGGCATTCGTCCCGGCAAAGGAAAAATCTTATGTGTCGAAAAATTTGCGACTCCAGCGAACGTTCATGATATACGAAGATTCATTGGATTGTCAAGTTATTTCCGGAAGTTTGTTCCGAAATTTGCCGAAATTGCGAAGCCATTAACTGATCTGACTAAGAAAAATGTTAGCTTTATATGGAGCGATGAGCAAAGCAACGCATTCAATAAATTGAAAGCTTATCTATGTGCGCGTAACACCTTAGCCCTGTATGATCCGAAGTTGCAGCATGAGATTCACACGGACGCGAGTGCCATCGGTTTCGCAGGAATATTAATTCAGGTACGGGAAGGGGTTAAAAGACCAGTCGCTTATTTTAGTCGTAAGACAAATGCAATAGAACAAAACTACCATAGCTATAAACTGGAAACATTAGCTGTTGTGGAATCAGTAGAACGATTCAGAGTATATGTACTCGGAAAGCCTTTTGTTGTTGTAACTGACTGTGAGTCCTTACGTACATCCGCAACTCAGAAACATTTAATTCCCCGCGTTGCACGATGGTGGTTACGGCCACAGGAGTTCGATCTGGAAGTTAGACATAGAAATGGGCAACAAATGGCCCATTTTGATGCGTTGAGTAAAGCACCTGTTTTAGATTGTGTCGAAGCAGAGGGAGCTACGTTGGACGTGTTCAGTGTAAGCGACGAAGATAAATGGATGATTGCACTGCAGAAAACTGATGAGGAGGTTATAGAGATGAGAAACAAAATTTTGGAAAAAGATCCAACAATGAGTAGTTTCATAATCCGTGATGAGTGCGCTTATTTCCGGACAGATAATGGAGACGAATTATTCGTTATACCAAAATGTCTTCGTAGTCGTGTAGTAATAGAAGCTCATTCATCTGGTCATTTTGGTATTGAAAAGACGCTCGATATATTAAAGAGAAATTACTGGTTTAAGAAGATGAGACCCTACGTAAAAAGGCATATCTCATCTTGTGTAGAATGTCTCTACCAAAAAGAAAAAGGTGGTGCTCAGGGGATAGAATTGCATCCAATTGAAAAAATTCCAATCTCACAGCATACATGACACATGGATCATTTAGGACCATTTATTAGATCATCGAGAAAAAAATGCCTACATTAGTGTTATCACTGATGCGTTCACCAAATATGTCCATTGTAAAGCGGTCAAAGATACATCAACCAAATTTGTAATTCGAGCAATTGACGACATTATTTTACATTTCGGTACACCAACAAGAATCATCACGGATAGAGGTTCCGCATTTACTTCCAGAACATTTGAACGATATTGTGTGAATTTAAATGTCAAACATGTTTGCTAAACTCACTCCGAACAATGGTTATCGAGAACAGTGAACAAAATTGGGAGACAAAACTTCGACAGATACAGTGGACAATTAACACAACCCCAAATTCCGTAACAAAGAAGTCACCACATGAACTATTATTTGGATATAAGCCGCGCAGTATTTTCAGTGATAAGTTGACTCTTGAACTAGAGGATAGGAAGATCGTTGAGGAACGGCAAGACTATATGGAGCAAACGCGTAGGAATCGTGAAGAAGCTTCCGAAAACATTAAATGTCATCAAAAATATAGCAAGAAGTATTTTGATTCTAAACATCGGAAACCGAATGTTTATACCGTCGGAGACTTAGTTATGGTAAAACGCGAAACGGTCTCGACAGGAACAAGTACGAAATTACAGCGACAATATCGAGGTCCGTATCAAATTTTACAAAAATTACACGGAGATAGATATCGAGTCACAGATATTGTAGTGGGTACTAGACGTAAATTTACTGGTGTATTTCCAGCCGAAAAAATGAAGTTGGTTGAAAGACCAGAAACCAGCAGCGACTCTGAAGAAAATGGAGATTAGGGACAATCCCCCATGTCAGGAAGGCCGAATGTAGGCAATTAACAGTTTTGAAATAAATTTATATTTTGTTTAAAGAGACATCTGTAGTAGAGCATTCGAAAACTCGACAATTTTTTGTTCTCGAGAATTCGAGTAGTCAATTAGTTTTTCTCGAGAACTCGAGAAAAATTGAAAAAAGTAATATACAACGTTTTAGGAATAAACTAGAGCTTTATTGTTTTTTTAGAAAATAACTTTTCAAGAAACAGATGCTATTTAAATTTTGATCGCTTAGTGAAAGCCTTTTAACCGATAGTATATTGCTTGCCAACGAAAAGACTCGTTCACTTTGAGTTGACGTCGGTTGAATTGTCTTTAGAGCGTCAAGTAATAGTTTCAAATTAACTGTTATTTGCCCAGTAGCCTCGTATATTTGGATCTCTCTAATTAGTGATTTACTTGCGTCTTCATTGATTGGCATTTCCGTTAAATGCGATTTTATTGTAGCGTCCAATTTTTCAGAAAGGGACATATTATGTACTGTGTGAGAGGTTTCATCGTTTTCAGATGATGATGAATCGGATATGGCATCTGAATTAAACAGCCTCATCATGAACTCCTTCGCCAACTTAATTATTTCCTGCTTCGAGCATTTTTTCAGAGTGCCGTATGAGCTCACATATTTTAAACTTTGTGGATTGTGAAGAAATTTAATTAGAGACACTAACTTCTCGTTTCTTCTCTGATCAATACGATGTTTTATGGCTTCGATAATTTCTTTACCAATGCTACTTGATCGACTAGTTTCTGTTAAAGCATCGAAAAGAAACGTAAACACGGCTTCGCTTTGAAGAAGATTGGCATCTTTTTTACCAAGCCTTTCGACCGCAATTTTAATCGGCTTGAGTATTTTTAGCAAATCCTCAAGTGCTAAAATATCTGAGGCAACGAAATAATTTACGGGGTCCATTTTCAAATCAACTAGAGCTTTGGAAATACTATCTTTTACTAACAAAAACCGTTCAGTCATTTGTTCAATGGTATTCCATCTCGTTTTGCAGTCTAGCAGTAAGGCATATTCTTTTCCATGGTCGGATAAAATATGTTTCTGTAAAATTGAGTTGCGCACGGGAGATTTTCTAAAAAGTCTAATTACTGTGCGAATATTCTTTAAAATATTGTTGATGTCATCTCTAATACAAATTTCCATGGGATTGTTATCTGTACTTCCATCATATTCACTTTCCAAATCCGAATCATTTTCAGTACTAGAGTCTGCGATGTCAGGTTGATCACTGGATTTGGATTTGGAGTACAATACATCTAAAACAGCAAGATGAATTGCATGATTGTAGCATAGTTGGTGATGTACCGGAATTAGTTCTCCAAATTTTATCATCACTGATGCACCGTCCGTTGTGCAACCCACAATATCAGAAAAATTTAAATTGAAATCATCGAGAGTTTTTTGCACAATTTCTACACATTTGCTAGATGGGCAACTTCCAGAAATTCTAGTCAGTCCAAGATTAACATCACCATAATCACCAAAAGTATGTAAATTTATATTTATATACCGCCTGTTGCGTTTGCTAGTCCACTCGTCTAACGTCAAGCTGAATTTTATATTTTGTTTTTTATAATTCTGTAAGATAATACAAGTTTCGATTTTTGCCGTATTGTAAAATTCATGAACAAGTTTCATGATTTCACCTTTGCTTCTTGGCAACGAATAACCACATTTTGCAACAGATTGTCTAATAAAGGTGCTTTTGGAAAGCGCATGTACGGTAAACCCATCCAAAGCAACCAATTTTGCAATTATCTCCGGTAACGAGCATGCCCCTTTTTTAATAAAACTATCCATAGACATTTGTCTTTTTAATCCTTTATTACTGGGTAACGTCATTTGATCAGATTGGTTAATATCAACACCATTGCTCGTACTTGCTTCGGAAATTTTAATTTGATGAATATGGCTTAAATGTCTGATAAGACTAGTTGTAGACGATCCTCGACATGATAATATTTTTGCACATTTTCCACACACAGCTTTTTCTCCTGTCGGTAACTTTTTAAAATGTTTCCACACAGCTGATTCCATGATGACACACTGTTTTAACGTTTAATAACAAAATAATTGTATTTAATTTTGACAATAACATTAAAATATTTATTTTACCTAGATTCCAAGATAAAAAACGTTGTCCAATTTTTAAACGCAAATAAGGTTAAAGTAGAATATGTATGTCTTCTTTCTATCAGAATTAAAACAAAATATAAAACACATTCGAAAAAGGCTTGCCAACAAAAGCAAACTAGAAGTGAAAGAAAACGTTGAAACTGAAGTACTAGATCAATTTTAAGGAATTATAATAGAATGGTAGGTGTGTTCTTTTTCATTTGAAGGAATCAACGGAACAAAAAAAAAATTATTCTCGAGAAAAAAATTTTGGATTTCTCGAGAATCGAGTATCAATTTTTCTCAGGTTTTCTCGAGAATTTTTTCTCGAGAATTCTCGAATCGAACGCTCTAATCTGTAGTGTTTAATTTGAACTCTCTCTCCGCATTGGCTGTGTTGATCGGGTAATACAAATAGATTAGTTTATTCGGGGATTCCCATTGTAATTATAAATCTTAAATAGAATAGTGAGAAGAAGTGACGTGCAAGTTTATTTTAAATTGTGTGTGCAGACAAAATTATTAATTAAATACAAATCAGGTAGGATTACATGCTAATTGTGAAGTACATGTATGGTGAAGTGTGTATATATCGTATGCATGTATAATTATGTGTTCTGTGTGTAAGATCTTGTGATAGTTTACAAATGCGTCGCTTGTGTTCCGTCGCCATTACATTATATCAAGACGGCATTCTTGAATCTTGATATATTATGTGTACCGAATGAAATTTGTGATTCCCAAATTTATATTATCTCATAGGTTACTACGCAAAAGAAAAAAACTGGTACCGTTATTTTGAAGAAAAACAATTTAAAAAAACGAATAAACGTCAAATTGGGCATTTGTTTTATTTGTTTCGAAATGGACGCATCATAAGGAGAAAAATGTGATTTAATAATTAGATTGTGCAATGATCATCCCGAGTATACCAATAAAAAAATTGGTAAATTGGCCGGTGTTTCCAATAATACGGTAACAAATGTAAAAAAAAATGTCAAATCAATCTTTCTGTATCACGCAAGCCCGGATCCGGAGAAAAATCAGGTGCTCCAAATAAAATGTTGGATCAGAAAATTGTAAGAGTCATTTCGAAACATCCCTCGATGTCTGTGCGAGATTTGGCCAGAAAAACCAAAACAACCAAATCGATTGTGGAACGAGCTAAAACCAGAAATAATCTACGGACATACAAGAAGTCAAAAATCCCCAAAAGAAGTGTTGAACTATTTAATAGAGGGATCGATCGAGCAAAGAAACACAACAAATGGTTGAACGAAAGAAAAGATTCTTGTTTCGTAATGAACGACGAGACCTACGTCAAAATGGATTTCTCGACACTTCCAGGTCCCCAATATTACATCAAAAAGAAAGGTAAAGAACTGGACGGAGCAATTACTACCATAGCTGTTGAAAAATTTGGCAAAAAACATATGGTTTGGCAAGCAGTTTGCCAATGCGGCTTAAGATCACATCCATACATAATAAATGGGATTATGAAAAGGTGAATGTTCGCCGTAAAATGAACAAAAAGTTTGAATGAATACGATTATTTAAAAACGGTACAATATGTGCAATAGAACAAGTACAGAAAAATAATGATTATATATTGCCGTTTAGTTTTAATTCTTCATGTACAAATCACAAATTTCATTCGGTACACATAATATTACAAATGACATCTCAGTCTACGATGAAATATCTGAGTAATGTGCCAACGACATCTCAGTCTACGATGAGATAACTGAACAATGTGTCGACGTGTCTAAAGTATGAAAGTATGAATGTAACTCAACCGTTCCATCGCCATATCCATTGTTCGAACTAATCAACCATTGTTGGTTTATTCTAAGAGACAATGGCCTTGTGGTTGAATCGGTTGCATATTAGATTTCCCCATTAATTATAGGGGGCAGCGTGGGTGAGGTAACCCTACTCTAACAGTTGTTTTCCTTTCAGATATTAATAAATTATTAGGTGCTAACTCGGAACAGTTGCATCAATCTCGAATGTAAGTACATCATTTTAAAGTTTAGCCTTTTCGTTTGTTAGATACATATTGGTTTTTATTACAGTAGGAGTACCAAATATGTTACCTCATCTGTGAATTGTTGGCTCGAAACCCAACATTATTTGAAATTAGGTGGAACCTATTTAAAACCGTTTCTGTTATTTACCCTTATTGATTTAAGAGTTTGCTTTAAACTGTCATTACTTTAAAATAAGTCTATGTAAATATTAAGAAATATGCAATTAAATCATTTTTTTTTAATATGATATACATTTATTGAAATAAAAATAGCACTTAAAATTAAAAGATGAATTTAATAAATAGTTTTATTAAAAAAAACTAGAATTTTATTTTACTCCATTTGAGGAAGCAATATACATAGATTCGATGTAAGAGCAGCATCTAAAAACATAAAGAGAAAAACAGAAAGAATCATTTGGACACAATTAAATAGATGCTAGTTTTACTTATCTGAGAGCATCAGCGGATACAGCAGCGGTACGGTATTATGCAAAATCAATATTTTGATTTTAAAGCATTAAACAATTACATATAATTAATTTGTTAATTTTTTAATAATTTATTTGTTTATAAAACGCCAAGTTTTATTGTATTAATTTTGTTTGACACTTTGTTATCATATTTTGTTATGATCAAGTACAAGTACCAACCTTATAAATTAAATTAATCGTAAATAATTATAGTAAAACACGTACCAACTTGATTATAGCAATTTATCATGTGAAATGCGATAGATGGCGATATAAATTATATTATGTATAACACAATATTAGCATTGTATAACACTTTTTTTAGTATAAAAAGGCGTTCTATAATATTCGAGAAATATTGTAAAGAAAGTCATTGTGAATTAAAAATCTAAAAAATTAAAATTAAAGCGTATAAAATATTTTTTGAGTTAAAAACAGTGTACAAGTTATATTGTGAAGTATAGTGATTAAAAAGTGATAAACCGGCGAATATTTTGAAATATTTTGTGAATAAAAACTTATAAAATCATTAAATTGTGAAGATCGGGTGTTTTATTTTAATATAAACTGCGACTATAATAAACCCCCCTTCAGCCCGCGGTTCAAATACTACGCAAAGGTTCTTTAATTTATGTCTAGTAAGTAACAAAATTTATGAAAAATTCATCAAATTTAAATCGTTTGTGTAAAAAAATACATAAATTTAATGAAAATGTTTAAGATTTTTTTCCAAAATCTTAGGATTTTTGTCCTTGAACTTTATATTTGACAGCCTTGAAATTAGTCACTAAATTCAATGTGAGATTCCTTAAAACCAAGCAAAATTTGATATACAAATCAGAACATTAAACTTATACTTTATTTAATTAAAATAATGCACAAAATACATAGGGTCCAGATCAAGTCAGAAATTCATTGGGATTAATTACAAAAACTTTAAATCTTTGACAAATTTTTTTCAGTGCACACTTACTAAAATAAAAAACTCTGCAAAGCCGCCTAGCATTGGTCCTTTCCGCGCAAGGATGACAAAAATTTAATGAGGTCCTCCTATTCGATGGGGCAGTTTACATTTTATTTTTCGGAATTATTTTTTTGGAATTTTTTCGTTCGGGAATATGCAATTTCAAAATTCTTCGAAATGGTACACAGAATAGTTTTAATCATGGGAAGGAAGGTCAACATCTATCAACCCAGTTTCATTTTATATATGGTTAGCCAAACAATAGCTCGATATATACACGGTGGTTAGATCATTCAATTCGAATCAATAAACTGGATAATTTCCAGTTTCTCGTGAAGGTCTGTGACATTCTAAATATTTTTATATGCTGTATACGGTAAGAGATAAAATTGAATTTTTTTTTTTTGATATTTCCCCAAATTACGTTGTATCGAATGATAAAACACCTGTTATATTAATTGTCGTTGTCTATATTTGTTGTCTTGTCGAGCTAATATTGGCATAATACAGTAACTACGAATCAGGCCATTTGTGTCAACAATTTTTGCTCATATTTTTACTCATATTTAAAATGAAAAGTTTGTCTGTTGCTAGCGGTGGTTGTAAAACAGTTCTTACTAACCTTTTATTTAATTTTTAGGTATTCTCACCGAAGAGCTCTCTAACATGCAAGAACTTGTTGTTTCTGTTCGACATGGTACACGGCTTCACTATACGCGATTCATAGGATAATAAAATTTCGAACTGAAACGTAAAAATAAAACAATAGTTTTTGTTGACGATGTCCTTGAAATTGTTAAAAAAAAACGATAAGGTACACGGGATAGTTATTTGACTAACATAATGTAGATCTCCAATTATAAAAAAAATCATTCAAGCGTCGAACAGTTTTTAGTGACCTTCAGTAAGAAAATGAGATTTGAAACAGATGTTGTCGTTGTTAAAAAAAAAAACAATAAGGTACACGGCAAATTCGAAAATCGTTTGAAAGGTTTTAATGCGAGCTTTTCAAATATATGCGTGGTTTTTATATAGGTGATGACAAATATGGTTAATTTCACCAGAATTATTCAGAAATTGGTGTTTTTTCATATATAATTATTAAGTATCGTTAATTCATTTTCTCCATTTCGGTTTCAATTTTCAATAATACATGTGGGAATTATGGTGTGTAGTCGAGAATATAGAATAAAGATGTATATATATTATGGTAAGTGTGCGTATTTACCGCTACAGTTTGGTGAAGGAAAATTTGGTTCTGCGCTATCTGAAATTTTGGCCATATGACTTTTATGTATATGTATGTAAATATCTATATATATGTCAAACTGACATAAATTTACGTGTGAAAGTTTGGTAAAAGTGAGTTGAATGTACTATAAATTACCATAATCTGAAATGCAGGTAAAGATAAAGATCCTGAAAAGAAATTCGTCTGAATTACGATACTTATCTTAGTCCATCTATAAAAGATGTTGAACGAAGCAGACGTATATATGTCGAACCGTCAAGATGTTTATAATATAATTGGGCTTGACCAAAAATTACCTCGTAATCTCCATCAGATGGCATCCTCAACAAATTTGTAAATTTTTTTGTTGCAACGCTCCAAAATTATGGATCAAATTTTTACAATTCTTTTAATAAAACAACATTGCATTGTTCAGCCGAAAACGAATGTTACAAATTTAGTGCAATTGAAGGTGAAATATGCTGTGAAAATGTTGCAGACCTATACTGTGAGCACGAAGAAACTGATGTCAAAATTGTATTTATTTCATCTAAGCAAGATAAATATCATAGCATGTCACAAAATGTAATTTTTCGAGCAATAGATACGGATATTATAATAATTATATTGGGAAATATGTATAATTTTCCAAATTTGAAAATTTATATGGAATTTGGGCGGGTATCTAATAATTCTTTAAGATATATAGGACTTCACAAATTATGTATATGTAAATCTCGGAAATATACTTTGTTCAAATCTCATTTGCTTTACCAGCATTTCATACTTTCACTGGATGTCATTTTTCAGCGGCATTTCATGGAAAAGGGATATTAAACCATTACAATTACTGCAACAAAATCATGAGTTTCAGAATTTTTTTTCGGCTTTAGGTTTATCTGAAGAAGTGGAAGAGGATGTTTCTTCAAAAGGGTACATATGTATTGTGTTTCAGCATTTGATGCATCTACATTATGTCACATCCTTGTTTTTCGGTTTTAGATCAAAAAATTAAGAGGGTTAATTTCATAACGGCCATCTGGAAGAGTGCTGTACATATCAAGCCACCACATTTCGTAGCACAAAATAATGGATGGATAGAGAAAGATAACTCTCTCTAGATTTTTACTGGTTCGGTGGGACTCAAACATCAACTGATGTACATCTAGTATTGGATGAAAATGAAAGCGCTAAAGCAGCGACGAAGAGAATGATGAAATTGGCATACGTAATGAGGAAGACAATATTTTTGAAGTGAAACTTCTTTAGTACCGGGGTGATTTTTAAAATCGATGAAACAAAACAAAAATTACAAGCAAAAATAACAATTACAGGTCTCAACACCTATTGATAGAGCTATCAATGATCGGAATCGGAGCACAATTGCAGATTTTCGATTTTTGTGGCTCTGAATTTGTGGGCTATAGTTCAGTTGATTTTCAATAAAATTAAATTTTCCACAAAATGTGTAGAAATATTTTAGCGATCTAAAAACCCGTTGGCATCACAATTACAGATCTCAACACCTATTGATAGAGGTATCAATCATCGAAATCGGATCACAATTGCAGATTTTCGATTTTTGTGGCTCTGAATTTGTGGGCTATAGTTCAGTTGATTTTCAATCAAATTAAATTTTCCACAAAATGTGTAGAAATATTCTAGCGATCTAAATACCCGTTGGCATCACAATTACAGGTCTCAATACTTATTGATAGAGGTATCAATCATCGAAATCGGAGCACAATTGCAGATTTTCGATTTTTGTGGCTCTAAATTTGTGGGCTATAGTTCAGTTGATTTTCAATAAAATTAAATTTTCCACAAAATGTGTAGAAATATTCTAGCGATCTAAATACCCGTTTTCATCACAATTACAGGTCTCAACACCTATTGATAGAGGTATCAATCATCGGAATCGGAGCTCAATTGCAGATTTTCGATTTTTGTGGCTCTGAATTTGTGGGCTATAGTTCAGTTGATTTTCAATAAAATTAAATTTTCCACAAAATGTGTAGAAATATTTTAGCGATCTAAATACCCAATGGCATAACAATTAAAGGTCTCAACACCTATTGATAGAGGTATCAATCATCTAAATCGGAGCACAATTGCAGATTTTCGATTTTTGTGGCTCTGAATTTGTGGGCTATAGTTCAGTTGATTTTCAATAAAATTAAATTTTCCACAAAATGAGTAGAAATATTTTAGCGATCTAAAAACCCGTTGGCATCACAATTACAGATCTCAACACCTATTGATAGAGGTATCAATCATCGAAATCGGATCACAATTGCAGATTTTCGATTTTTGTGGCTCTGAATTTGTGGGCTATAGTTCAGTTGATTTTCAATCAAATTAAATTTTCCACAAAATGAGTAGAAATATTTTAGCGACCTAAATAACCGTTGGCATAACAATTATAGGTCTCAACACCTATTGATAGATGTATCAATCATCTAAATCGGAGCTCAATTGCAGATTTTCGATTTTTGTGGCTCTGAATTTGTGGGCTATAGTTCAGTTGATTTTCAATAGGATTAAATTTTCCACAAAATGAGTAGAAATATTTTAGCGATCTAAAAACCCGTTGGCATCACAATTACAGGTCTCAACACCTATTGATAGAGGTATCAATCATCGGAATCGGAGCACAATTGCAGATTTTCGATTTTTGTGGCTCTGAATTTGTGGGCTATAGTTCAGTTGATTTTCAATAAAATTAAATTTTCCACAAAATGTGTAGAGATATTTTAGCGACCTAAATAACCGTTGGCATAACAATTATAGGTCTCAACACCTATTGATAGATGTATCAATCATCGAAATCGGAGCAAAATTGCAGATTTTCGATTTTTGTGGCTCTAAATTTGTGGGCTATAGTTCAGTTGATTTTCAATAAAATTAAATTTTCCACAAAATGTGTAGAAATATTCTAGCGATCTAAATACCCGTTGGCATCACAATTACAAGTCTCAACACTTATTGATAGAGGTATCAATCATCGAAATCGGAGCTCACTTGCAGATTTTCGATTTTTGTGGCTCTGAATTTGTGGGTTCAGTTGATTTTCAATTAAATTAAAGTTTTCACAAAATGTGTAGAAATATTCTAGCGATCTAAATACCCGTTGACATCACAATTACAGGTCTCAACACCTATTGATAGAGGTATCAATCATCTAAATCGGAGCACAATTGCAGATTTTCGATTTTTGTGGCTCTGAATTTGTGGGCTATAGTTCAGTTGATTTTCAATAAAATTAAATTTTTCACAAAATGTGTAGAAATATTCTAGCGATCTAAATACCCGTTGGCATCACAATTACAGGTCTCAACACCTATTGATGGAGGTATCAATCATCGAAATCGGAGCTCAATATCAGATTTTCGATTTTTGTGGCTCTGAATTTGTGGGCTATAGTTCTGTTGATTTTCAATAAGATTAAATTTCCCACAAAATGAGTAGAAATATTTTAGCGATCTAAAAACCCGTTGGCATCACAATTACAGATCTCAACACCTATTGATAGAGGTATCAATCATCGGAATCGGAGCTCAATTGCAGATTTTCGATTTTTGTGGCTCTGAATTTGTGGGCTATAGTTCAGTTGATTTTCAATAAAATTAAATTTTCCACAAAATGTGTAGAAATATTCAAGCGATCTAAATACCCGTTGACATCACAATTACAGGTCTCAACACCTATTGATAGAGGTATCAATCATCGGAATCGGAGCTCAATTGCAGATTTTCGATTTTTGTGGCTCTGAATTTGTGGGCTATAGTTCAGTTGATTTTCAATAAAATTAAATTTTCCACAAAATGTGTAGAAATATTCTAGCGATCTAAATACCCGTTGGCATCACAATTACAGGTCTCAACACCTATTGATGTAGGTATCAATCATCGAAATCGGAGCATAATTGCAAATTTTCGATTTTTAAAACTCTGAATTTGTGGGCTATAGTTCAGTTGATTTTCAATAAAATTAAATTTTCCACAAAATGTGTAGAAATATTCTAGCGATCTAAATACCCGTTGGCATCACAATTACAGTTCTCAGCACCTATTGGTAGAGGTATCAATCATCGGAATCGGAGCACAATTGCAGATTTTCGATTTTTAAAGCTCTGAATTTGTGGGCTATAGTTCAGTTGATTTTCAATAGGATTAAATTTTCCACAAAATGAGTAGAAATATTTTAGCGATCTAAAAACCCGTTGGCATCACAATTACAGGTCTCAACACCTATTGATAGAGGTATCAATCATCGGAATCGGAGCACAATTGCAGATTTTCGATTTTTGTGGCTCTGAATTTGTGGGCTATAGTTCAGTTGATTTTCAATAAAATTAAATTTTCCACAAAATGTGTAGAGATATTTTAGCGACCTAAATAACCGTTGGCATAACAATTATAGGTCTCAACACCTATTGATAGATGTATCAATCATCGAAATCGGAGCAAAATTGCAGATTTTCGATTTTTGTGGCTCTAAATTTGTGGGCTATAGTTCAGTTGATTTTCAATAAAATTAAATTTTCCACAAAATGTGTAGAAATATTCTAGCGATCTAAATACCCGTTGGCATCACAATTACAAGTCTCAACACTTATTGATAGAGGTATCAATCATCGAAATCGGAGCTCACTTGCAGATTTTCGATTTTTGTGGCTCTGAATTTGTGGGTTCAGTTGATTTTCAATAAAATTAAAGTTTTCACAAAATGTGTAGAAATATTCTAGCGATCTAAATACCCGTTGACATCACAATTACAGGTCTCAACACCTATTGATAGAGGTATCAATCATCTAAATCGGAGCACAATTGCAGATTTTCGATTTTTGTGGCTCTGAATTTGTGGGCTATAGTTCAGTTGATTTTCAATAAAATTAAATTTTTCACAAAATGTGTAGAAATATTCTAGCGATCTAAATACCCGTTGGCATCACAATTACAGGTCTCAACACCTATTGATGGAGGTATCAATCATCGAAATCGGAGCTCAATATCAGATTTTCGATTTTTGTGGCTCTGAATTTGTGGGCTATAGTTCTGTTGATTTTCAATAAGATTAAATTTCCCACAAAATGAGTAGAAATATTTTAGCGATCTAAAAACCCGTTGGCATCACAATTACAGATCTCAACACCTATTGATAGAGGTATCAATCATCGGAATCGGAGCTCAATTGCAGATTTTCGATTTTTGTGGCTCTGAATTTGTGGGCTATAGTTCAGTTGATTTTCAATAAAATTAAATTTTCCACAAAATGTGTAGAAATATTCAAGCGATCTAAATACCCGTTGACATCACAATTACAGGTCTCAACACCTATTGATAGAGAGGTATCAATCATCGGAATCGGAGCACAATTGCAGATTTTCGATTTTTCTGGTTCTGAATTTGTGGGCTATAGTTCAGTTGATTTTCAATAAAATTAAATTTTTCACAAAATGTGTAGAAATATTCTAGCGATCTAAATACCCGTTGGCATCACAATTACAGGTTTCAACAACTATTGATGGAGGTATCAATCATCGAAATCGGAGCTCAATTGCAGATTTTCGATTTTTGTGGCTCTGAATTTGTGGGCTATAGTTCAGTTGATTTTCAATAAAATTAAATTTTCCACAAAATGAGTAGAAATATTTTAGCGATCTAAAAACCCGTTGGCATCACAATTACAGATCTCAACACCTATTGATAGAGGTATCAATCATCGGAATCGGAGCACAATTGCAGATTTTCGATTTTTGTGGCTCTGAATTTGTGGGCTATAGTTCAGTTGATTTTCAATAAAATTAAATTTTCCACAAAATGAGTAGAAATATTTTAGCGATCTAAAAACCCGTTGGCATCACAATTACAGATCTCAACACCTATTGATAGAGGTATCAATCATCGGAATCGGAGCACAATTGCAGATTTTCGATTTTTGTGGCCCTGAATTTGTGGGCTATAGTTCAGTTGATTTTCAATAAAATTAAATTTTTCACAAAATGAGTAGAAATATTTTAGCGATCTAAAAACCCGTTGGCATCACATTACAGGTCTCAACACCTATTGATAGAGGTATCAATCATCGGAATCGGGAGCACAATTGCAGATTTTCGATTTTTGTGGCTCTGAATTTGTGGGCTATAGTTCAGTTGATTTTCAATAAAATTAAATTTTCCACAAAATGAGTAGAAACATTTTAGCGATCTAAAAACCCGTTGGCACCACAATTACAGATCTCAACACCTATTGATAGAGGTATCAATCATCGAATCGGAATCACAATTGAAGATTTCGATTTTTCTGGCTCTGAATTTGTGGGTTCAGTTGATTTTCAATAAAATAAATTTTCCACAAAATGTGTAGAAATATTCTAGCGATCTAAATACCCGTTGGCATCACAATTACAGGTCTCACACCTATTGATAGAGGTTTCATTAATCGGAATCGGAGCACAATTGCAGATTTTCGATTTTGTGGCTCTGAATTTGTGGGCTATAGTTCAGTTGATTTTCAATAAAATTAATTTTCACAAATATGTGTAGAAATATTCTAGCGATCTAAATACCCGTTGGCATCACAATTACAGGTCTCAACACCTATGATGGAGGTATCAATCATCGAAATCGGAGCTCAATATCAGATTTCGATTTTTGTGGCTCTGAATTTGTGGGCTATAGTTCAGTTGATTTTCAATAAAATTAAATTTTCCACAAAATGTGTAGAAATATTCTAGCGATCTAAATACCGTTGACATCACAATTACAGGTCTCAACACCTATTGATAGAGGTATCAATCATCGGAATCGGAGCTCAATTGCAGATTTTCGATTTTTGTGGCTCTGAATTTGTGGGCTATAGTTCAGTTGATTTTCAATAAAATTAAATTTTCCACAAAATGTGTAGAAATATTCTAGCGATCTAAATACCCGTTGACATCACAATTACAGGTCTCAACACCTATTGATAGAGGTATCAATCATCTAAATCGGAGCACAATTGCAGATTTTCGATTTTTGTGGCTCTGAATTTGTGGGCTATAGTTCAGTTGATTTTCAATAAAATTAAATTTTTCACAAAATGTGTAGAAATATTCTAGCGATCTAAATACCCGTTGGCATCATAATTACAGGTCTCAACACCTATTGATGGAGGTATCAATCATCGAAATCGGAGCTCAATATCAGATTTTCGATTTTTGTGGCTCTGAATTTGTGGGCTATAGTTCAGTTGATTTTCAATAAAATTAAATTTTCCACAAAATGAGTAGAAATATTTTAGCGATCTAAAAACCCGTTGGCATCACAATTACAGATCTCAACACCTATTGATAGAGGTATCAATCATCGGAATCGGAGCACAATTGCAGATTTTCGATTTTTGTGGCTCTGAATTTGTGGGCTATAGTTCAGTTGATTTTCAATAAAATTAAATTTTCCACAAAATGAGTAGAAACATTTTAGCGATCTAAAAACCCGTTGGCACCACAATTACAGATCTCAACACCTATTGATAGAGGTATCAATCATCGAAATCGGATCACAATTGAAGATTTTCGATTTTTCTGGCTCTGAATTTGTGGGTTCAGTTGATTTTCAATAAAATTAAATTTTCCACAAAATGTGTAGAAATATTCTAGCGATCTAAATACCCGTTGGCATCACAATTACAGGTCTCAACACCTATTGATAGAGGTTTCAATAATCGGAATCGGAGCACAATTGCAGATTTTCGATTTTTGTGGCTCTGAATTTGTGGGCTATAGTTCAGTTGATTTTCAATAAAATTAAATTTTTCACAAAATGTGTAGAAATATTCTAGCGATCTAAATACCCGTTGGCATCACAATTACAGGTCTCAACACCTATTGATGGAGGTATCAATCATCGAAATCGGAGCTCAATATCAGATTTTCGATTTTTGTGGCTCTGATTTGTGGGCTATAGTTCAGTTGATTTTCAATAAGATTAAATTTTCCACAAAATGTGTAGAAATATTCTAGCGATCTAAATACCCGTTTTCATCACAATTACAGGTCTCAACACCTATTGATAGAGGTATCAATCATCGGAATCGGAGCTCAATTGCAGATTTTCGATTTTTGTGGCTCTGAATTTGTGGGCTATAGTTCAGTTGATTTTCAATAAAATTAAATTTTCCACAAAATGTGTAGAAATATTCTAGCGATCTAAATACCCGTTGACATCACAATTACAGGTCTCAACACCTATTGATAGAGGTATCAATCATCGGAATCGGAGCACAATTGCAGATTTTCGATTTTTGTGGCTCTGAATTTGTGGGCTATAGTTCAGTTGATTTTCAATAAAATTAAATTTTTCACAAAATGTGTAGAAATATTCTAGCGATCTAAATACCCGTTGGCATCACAATTACAGGTCTCAACACCTATTGATGGAGGTATCAATCATCGGAATCGGAGCACAATTGCAGATTTTCGATTTTTGTGGCCCTGAATTTGTGGGCTATAGTTCAGTTGATTTTCAATAAAATTAAATTTTCCACAAAATGAGTAGAAATATTTTGGCGATCTAAAAACCCGTTGGCATCACAATTACAGATCTCAACACCTATTGATAGAGGTATCAATCATCGAAATCGGAGCTCAATATCAGATTTTCGATTTTTGTGGCTCTGAATTTGTGGGCTATAGTTCTGTTGATTTTCAATAAGATTAAATTTCAAACAAAATGAGTAGAAATATTTTGGCGATCTAAAAACCCGTTGGCATCACAATTACAGATCTCAACACCTATTGATAGAGGTATCAATCATCGGAATCGGAGCACAATATCAGATTTTCGATTTTTGTGGCTCTGAATTTGTGGGCTATAGTTCAGTTGATTTTCAATAAAATTAAATTTTCCACAAAATGAGTAGAAATATTTTAGCGATCTAAAAACCCGTTGGCATCACAATTACAGATCTCAACACCTATTGATAGAGGTATCAATCATCGGAATCGGAGCACAATTGCAGATTTTCGATTTTTGTGGCTCTGAATTTGTGGGCTATAGTTCAGTTGATTTTCAATAAAATTAAATTTTCCACAAAATGAGTAGAAACATTTTAGCGATCTAAAAACCCGTTGGCACCACAATTACAGATCTCAACACCTATTGATAGAGGTATCAATCATCGAAATCGGATCACAATTGAAGATTTTCGATTTTTCTGGCTCTGAATTTGTGGGTTCAGTTGATTTTCAATAAAATTAAATTTTTCACAAAATGTGTAGAAATATTCTAGCGATCTAAATACCCGTTGGCATCACAATTACAGGTTTCAACAACTATTGATGGAGGTATCAATCATCGAAATCGGAGCTCAATTGCAGATTTTCGATTTTTGTGGCTCTGAATTTGTGGGCTATAGTTCAGTTGATTTTCAATAAAATTAAATTTTCCACAAAATGTGTAGAAATATTCTAGCGATCTAAATACCCGTTTTCATCACAATTACAGGTCTCAACACCTATTGATAGAGGTATCAATCATCGGAATCGGAGCTCAATTGCAGATTTTCGATTTTTGTGGCTCTGAATTTGTGGGCTATAGTTCAGTTGATTTTCAATTAAATTAAATTTTCCACAAAATGAGTAGAAATATTTTAGCGATCTAAAAACCCGTTGGCATCACAATTACAGATCTCAACACCTATTGATAGAGGTATCAATCATCGGAATCGGAGCACAATTGCAGATTTTCGATTTTTGTGGCTCTGAATTTGTGGGCTATAGTTCAGTTGATTTTCAATAAAATTAAATTTTCCACAAAATGAGTAGAAATATTTTAGCGATCTAAAAACCCGTTGGCATCACAATTACAGATCTCAACACCTATTGATAGAGGTATCAATCATCGGAATCGGAGCACAATTGCAGATTTTCGATTTTTGTGGCCCTGAATTTGTGGGCTATAGTTCAGTTGATTTTCAATAAAATTAAATTTTCCACAAAATGAGTAGAAATATTTTAGCGATCTAAAAACCCGTTGGCATCACAATTACAGATCTCAACACCTATTGATAGAGGTATCAATCATCGGAATCGGAGCACAATTGCAGATTTTCGATTTTTGTGGCTCTGAATTTGTGGGCTATAGTTCAGTTGATTTTCAATAAAATTAAATTTTCCACAAAATGAGTAGAAACATTTTAGAGATCTAAAAACCCGTTGGCACCACAATTACAGATCTCAACACCTATTGATAGAGGTATCAATCATCGAAATCGGATCACAATTGAAGATTTTCGATTTTTCTGGCTCTGAATTTGTGGGTTCAGTTGATTTTCAATAAAATTAAATTTTCCACAAAATGTGTAGAAATATTCTAGCGATCTAAATACCCGTTGGCATCACAATTACAGGTCTCAACACCTAATGATGGCGTTATCAATCATCGAAATCGGAGCTCAATTGCAGATTTTCGATTTTTGTGGCTCTGAATTTGTGGGCTATAGTTCAGTTGATTTTCAATAAAATTAAATTTTCCACAAAATGTGTAGAAATATTCTAGCGATCTAAATACCCGTTGGCATCACAATTACAGGTCTCAACACCTATTGATGGCGGTATCAATCATCGAAATCGGAGCTCAATTGCAGATTTTCGATTTTTGTGGCTCTGAATTTGTGGGCTATAGTTCAGTTGATTTTCAATAAAATTAAATTTTCCACAAAATGTATAGAAATATTCTAGCGATCTAAATACCCGTTGGCATCACAATTACAAGTCTCAACACCTATTGATGGCGGTATCAATCATCGAAATCGGAGCTCAATTGCAGATTTTCGATTTTTGTGGCTCTGAATTTGTGGGCTATAGTTCAGTTGATTTTCAATAAAACTAAATTTTCCACAAAATGTGTAGAAATATTTTAGCGATCTAAATACCCGTTGGCATCACAATTACAAGTCTCAACACCTATTGATAGAGGTTTCAATCATCGGAATCGGAGCACAATTGCAGATTTTCGATTTTTGTGGCTCTGAATTTGTGGGCTATAGTTCAGTTGATTTTCAATAAAATTAAATTTTCCACAAAATGTATAGAAATATTCTAGCGATCTAAATACCCGTTGGCATCACAATTACAAGTCTCAACACCTATTGATGGCGGTATCAATCATCGAAATCGGAGCTCAATTGCAGATTTTCGATTTTTGTGGCTCTGAATTTGTGGGCTATAATTCAGTTGATTTTCAATAAAACTAAATTTTCCACAAAATGTGTAGAAATATTTTAGCGATCTAAATACCCGTTGGCATCACAATTACAAGTCTCAACACCTATTGATCAGGTAGTAGTGATCAGAGGTATCAATCATCGAAATCGGAGCACAATTGCAGATTTTCGATTTTTGTGGCTCTGAATTTGTGGGTTCAGTTGATTTTCAATAAAATTAAATTTTCCACAAAATGTGTAGAAATATTTTAGCGACCTAAATACCCGTTGGCATCACAATTACAAGTCTCAACACCTATTGATGGAGGTATCAATCATCGAAATCGGAGCTCAATTGCAGATTTTCGATTTTTGTGGCTCTGAATTTGTGGGCTATAGTTCAGTTGATTTTCAATAAAACTAAATTTTCCACAAAATGTGTAGAAATAATCTAGCGATCTAAATACCCGTTGGCATCACAATTACAAGTCTCAACACCTATTGATGGAGGTATCAATCATCGAAATCGGAGCTCAATTGCAGATTTTCGATTTTTGTGGCTCTGAATTTGTGGGCTATAGTTCAGTTGATTTTCAATAAAATTAAATTTTCCACAAAATGTGTAGAAATATTCTAGCGATCTAAATACCCGTTAGCATAACAATTACAGGTCTCAACACCTATTGATATCGGTATCAATCATCGGAATCGGAGCACAATTGCATATTTTCGATTTTTATGGCTCTGAATTTGTGGGCTATAGTTCAGTTGATTTTCAATAAAACTAAATTTTCCACAAAATGTTTAGAAATAATCTAGCGATCTAAATACCCGTTGGCATCACAATTACAAGTCTCAACACCTATTGATGGAGGTATCAATCATCGGAATCGGAGCTCAATTGCAGTTTTTCGATTTTTGTGGCTCTGAATTTGTGGGCTATAGTTCAGTTGATTTTCAATAAAATTAAATTTTCCACAAAATGTGTAGAAATATTCTAGCGATCTAAATACCCGTTGGCATAACAATTACAGGTCTCAACATCTATTGATGGAGGTATCAATCATCGAAATCGGAGCACATTTGCATATTTTCGATTTTTATGGCTCTGAATTTGTGGGCTATAGTTCAGTTGATTTTCAATAAAATTGAATTTTCCACAAAATGTGTAGAAATATTCTAGCGATCTAAATACCCGTTGGCATCACATTTAAAGTTCTCAACACTTATTGATAGAGGTATCAATCATCGAAATCCGAGCACAATTGCATATTTTCGATTTATATGGCTCTGAATTAGTGGGCTATAGTTCAGTTGATTTTCAATAAAATTAAATTTTCCACAAAATGTGTAGAAATATTCTAGCGATCTAAATACCCGTTGGCATAACAATTACAGGTCTCAACATCTATTGATGGAGGTATCAATCATCGAAATCGGAGCACATTTGCATATTTTCGATTTTTATGGCTCTGAATTTGTGGGCTATAGTTCAGTTGATTTTCAATAAAATTGAATTTTCCACAAAATGTGTAGAAATATTCTAGCGATCTAAATACCCGTTGGCATCACATTTAAAGTTCTCAACACTTATTGATAGAGGTATCAATCATCGAAATCCGAGCACAATTGCATATTTTCGATTTATATGGCTCTGAATTAGTGGGCTATAGTTCAGTTGATTTTCAATAAAATTAAATTTTCCACAAAATGTATAGAAATATTCTAGCGATCTAAATACCCGTTGGCATAACAATTACAGGTCTCAACATCTATTGATGGAGGTATCAATCATCGAAATCGGAGCACATTTGCATATTTTCGATTTTTATGGCTCTGAATTTGTGGGCTATAGTTCAGTTGATTTTCAATAAAATTGAATTTTCCACAAAATGTGTAGAAATATTCTAGCGATCTAAATACCTGTTGGCATCACAATTACAGGTCTCAACACCTATTGATGGCGGTATCAATCATCGAAATCGGAGCTCAATTGCAGATTTTCGATTTTTGTGGCTCTGAATTTGTGGGCTATAGTTCAGTTGATTTTCAATAAAATTAAATTTTCCACAAAATTAGTAGAAATATTTTAGCGATCTAAATACCCGTTGGCATCACAATTACAAGTCTCAACACCTATTGATAGAGGTATCAATCATCGAAATCGGAGCACAATTGCAGATTTTCGATTTTTCTGGCTCTGAATTTGTGGGTTCAGTTGATTTTCAATAAAATTAAATTTCCCACAAAATGTATAGAAATAATCTAGCGATCTAAATACCCGTTGGCATCACAATTACAAGTCTCAACACCTATTGATGGAGGTATCAATCATCGAAATCGGAGCTCAATTGCAGATTTTCGATTTTTGTGGCTCTGAATTTGTGGGCTATAGTTCAGTTGATTTTCAATAAAACTAAATTTTCCACAAAATGTGTAGAAATATTCTAGCGATCTAAATACCTGTTGGCATCACAACTACAAGTCTCAACACCTATTGATGGAGGTATCAATCATCGAAATCGGAGCTCAATTGCAGATTTTCGATTTTTGTGGCTCTGAATTTGTGGGCTATAGTTCAGTTGATTTTCAATAAAACTAAATTTTCCACAAAATGTGTAGAAATATTCTAGCGATCTAAATACCCGTTGGCATCACAATTACAGGTCTCAACACCTATTGATAGAGGTTTCAATCATCGGAATCGGAGCACAATTGCAGATTTTCGATTTTTGTGGCTCTGAATTTGTGGGCTATAGTTCAGTTGATGTTCAATAAAATTAAATTTGCCACAAAATAAGTAGAAATATTTTAGCGATCTAAAAACCTGTTGGCATCACAATTACAGATCTCAACACGTATTGATAGAGGTATCAATCATCGAAATCGGATCACAATTGCAGATTTTCGGTTTTTCTGGCTCTGAATTTGTGGGTTCAGTTGATTTTCAATAAAATTAAATTTTCCACAAAATGTATAGAAATAATCTAGCGATCTAAATACCCGTTGGCATCACAATTACAAGTCTCAACACCTATTGATGGAGGTATCAATCATCGAAATCAGAGCTCAATTGCAGATTTTCGATTTTTGTGGCTCTGAATTTGTGGGCTATAGTTCAGTTGATTTTCAATAAAACTAAATTTTCCACAAAATGTGTAGAAATAATCTAGCGATCTAAATACCCGTTGGCATCACAATTACAAGTCTCAACACCTATTGATAGAGGTATCAATCATCGAAATCGGAGCTCAATTGCAGATTTTCGATTTTTGTGGCTCTGAATTTGTGGGTTCAGTTGATTTTCAATAAAATTAAATTTTCCACAAAATGTATAGAAATAATCTAGCGATCTAAATACCCGTTGGCATCACAATTACAAGTCTCAACACCTATTGATAGAGGTATCAATCATCGAAATCGGAGCACAATTGCAGATTTTCGATTTTTGTGGCTCTGAATTTGTGGGTTCAGTTGATTTTCAATAAAATTAAATTTTCCACAAAATGTATAGAAATAATCTAGCGATCTAAATACCCGTTGGCATCACAATTACAAGTCTCAACACCTATTGATAGAGGTATCACTCATCGAAATCGGATCACAATTGCAGATTTTCGGTTTTTCTGGCTCTGAATTTGTGGGTTCAGTTGATTTTCAATAAAATTAAATTTTCCACAAAATGTGTAGAAATATTCTAGCGATCTAAATACCCGTTGGCATCACAATTACAAGTCTCAACACCTATTGATAGAGGTACCACTCATCGAAATCGGAGCACAATTGCAGATTTTCGATTTTTGTGGCTCTGAATTTGTGGGTTCAGTTGATTTTCAATAAAATTAAATTTTCCACTAAATGTGTAGAAATATTGTAGCGATCTAAATACCCGTTGGCATCACAATTACAAGTCTCAACACCTATTGATAGAGGTTTCAATCATCGGAATCGGAGCACAATTGCAGATTTTCGATTTTTGTGGCTCTGAATTTGTGGGCTATAGTTCAGTTGATTTTCAATAAAATTAAATTTTCCACAAAATGTATAGAAATATTCTAGCGATCTAAATACCCGTTGGCATCACAATTACAGGTCTCAACACCTATTGATGGCGGTATCAATCATCGAAATCGGAGCTCAATTGCAGATTTTCGATTTTTGTGGCTCTGAATTTGTGGGCTATAGTTCAGTTGATTTTCAATAAAATTAAATTTTCCACAAAATGTGTAGAAATATTCTAGCGATCTAAATACCCGTTGGCATCACAATTACAGGTCTCAACACCTATTGATAGAGGTTTCAATCATCGGAATCGAAGCACAATTGCAGATTTTCGATTTTTGTGGCTCTGAATTTGTGGGCTATAGTTCAGTTGATTTTCAATAAAATTAAATTTTCCACAAAATGTGTAGAAATATTCTAGCGATCTAAATACCCGTTGGCATCACAATTACAGGTCTCAACACCTATTGATGGCGGTATCAATCATCGAAATCGGAGCTCAATTGCAGATTTTCGATTTTTGTGGCTCTGAATTTGTGGGTTCAGTTGATTTTCAATAAAATTAAATTTTCCACAAAATGTGTAGAAATATTTTAGCGATCTAAATACCCGTTGGCATCACAATTACAAGTCTCAACACCTATTGATGGAGGTATCAATCATCGAAATCGGAGCTCAATTGCAGATTTTCGATTTTTGTGGCTCTGAATTTGTGGGTTCAGTTGATTTTCAATAAAATTAAATTTTCCACAAAATGTGTAGAAATATTCTAGCGATCTAAATACCCGTTGGCATCACAATTACAAGTCTCAACACCTATTGATAGAGGTATCACTCATCGAAATCGGAGCACAATTGCAGATTTTCGATTTTTGTGGCTCTGAATTTGTGGGTTCAGTTGATTTTCAATAAAATTAAATTTTCCACAAAATGTGTAGAAATATTCTAGCGATCTAAATACCCGTTGGCATCACAATTACAAGTCTCAACACCTATTGATAGAGGTATCACTCATCGAAATCGGAGCACAATTGCAGATTTTCGATTTTTGTGGCTCTGAATTTGTGGGTTCAGTTGATTTTCAATAAAATTAAATTTTCCACAAAATGTGTAGAAATATTGTAGCGATCTAAATACCCGTTGGCATCACAATTACAAGTCTCAACACCTATTGATAGAGGTTTCAATCATCGGAATCGGAGCACAATTGCAGATTTTCGATTTTTGTGGCTCTGAATTTGTGGGCTATAGTTCAGTTGATTTTCAATAAAATTAAATTTTCCACAAAATGTGTAGAAATATTCTAGCGATCTAAATACCCGTTGGCATCACAATTACAGGTCTCAACACCTATTGATAGAGGTTTCAATCATCGGAATCGAAGCACAATTGCAGATTTTCGATTTTTGTGGCTCTGAATTTGTGGGCTATAGTTCAGTTGATTTTCAATAAAATTAAATTTTCCACAAAATGTGTAGAAATATTTTAGCGATCTAAATACCCGTTGGCATCACAATTACAAGTCTCAACACCTATTGATAGAGGTATCAATCATCGAAATCGGAGCACAATTGCAGATTTTCGATTTTTGTGGCTCTGAATTTGTGGGTTCAGTTGATTTTCAATAAAATTAAATTTTCCACAAAATGTGTAGAAATATTGTAGCGATCTAAATACCCGTTGGCATCACAATTACAAGTCTCAACACCTATTGATAGAGGTTTCAATCATCGGAATCGGAGCACAATTGCAGATTTTCGATTTTTGTGGCTCTGAATTTGTGGGCTATAGTTCAGTTGATTTTCAATAAAATTAAATTTTCCACAAAATGTATAGAAATATTCTAGCGATCTAAATACCCGTTGGCATCACAATTACAGGTCTCAACACCTATTGATGGCGGTATCAATCATCGAAATCGGAGCTCAATTGCAGATTTTCGATTTTTGTGGCTCTGAATTTGTGGGCTATAGTTCAGTTGATTTTCAATAAAATTAAATTTTCCACAAAATGTGTAGAAATATTCTAGCGATCTAAATACCCGTTGGCATCACAATTACAGGTCTCAACACCTATTGATAGAGGTTTCAATCATCGGAATCGAAGCACAATTGCAGATTTTCGATTTTTGTGGCTCTGAATTTGTGGGCTATAGTTCAGTTGATTTTCAATAAAATTAAATTTTCCACAAAATGTGTAGAAATATTCTAGCGATCTAAATACCCGTTGGCATCACAATTACAGGTCTCAACACCTATTGATGGCGGTATCAATCATCGAAATCGGAGCTCAATTGCAGATTTTCGATTTTTGTGGCTCTGAATTTGTGGGCTATAGTTCAGTTGATTTTCAATAAAACTAAATTTTCCACAAAATGTGTAGAAATAATCTAGCGATCTAAATACCCGTTGGCATCACAATTACAAGTCTCAACACCTATTGATGGAGGTATCAATCATCGAAATCGGAGCTCAATTGCAGATTTTCGATTTTTGTGGCTCTGAATTTGTGGGCTATAGTTCAGTTGATTTTCAATAAAATTTCATTTTCCACAAAATGAGTAGAAATATTTAACCGATCTAAAAACCCGTTGGCATCACAATTACAGATCTCAACACCTATTGATAGAGGTATCAATCATCGAAATCGGATCACAATTGCAGATTTTCGATTTTTGTGGCTCTGAATTTGTGGGTTCAGTTGATTTTCAATAAAATTAAATTTTCCACAAAATGAGTAGAAATATTCGAGCGATCTAAAAACCCGTTGGCATCACAATTAAAAGTCTCAACACCTATTGATAGAGGTATCAATCATCGAAATCGGAGCACAATTGAAGATTTTCGATTTTTGTGGCTCTGAATTTGTGGGCTATAGTTCAGTTGATTTTCAATAAAATTAAATTTTCCACAAAATGTGTAGAAATATTCTAGCGATCTAAGTACCCGTTGGCATCACAATTACAGGTCTCAACACCTATTGATAGAGGTATCAATCATCGAAATCGGAGCACAATTGCATATTTTCGATTTTTATGGCTCTGAATTTGTGGGCTATAGTTCAGTTGATTTTCAAAAAAATTGAATTTTCCACAAAATGTGTAGAAATATTCTAGCGATCTAAATACCCGTTAGCATAACAATTACAGGTCTCAACACCTATTGATATAGGTATCAATCATCGAAATCGGAGCACAATTGCATATTTTCGATTTTTATGGCTCTGAATTTGTGGGCTATAGTTCAGTTGATTTTCAATAAAATTAAATTTTTCACAAAATGTGTAGAGATATTCGGGCGATCTAAATACCCGTTGGCATCACACATACAGGCCTCAACACCTATTGATAGAGGTATCAATCATCGGAATCGGAGCACAATAGCAGTTTTTCGATTTTTGTGGCTCTGAATTTGTGGGCTATAGTTCAGTTGATTTTCAATAAAATTGAATTTTCCACAAAATGTGTAGAAATATTCTAGCGATCTAAATACCCGTTGGCATCACATTTAAAGTTCTCAACACTTATTGATAGAGGTATCAATCATCGAAATCCGAGCACAATTGCATATTTTCGATTTATATGGCTCTGAATTAGTGGGCTATAGTTCAGTTGATTTTCAATAAAATTAAATTTTCCACAAAATGTGTAGAAATATTCTAGCGATCTAAATACCCGTTGGCATAACAATTACAGGTCTCAACATCTATTGATGGAGGTATCAATCATCGAAATCGGAGCACATTTGCAGATTTTCGATTTTTATGGCTCTGAATTTGTGGGCTATAGTTCAGTTGATTTTCAATAAAATTGAATTTTCCACAAAATGTGTAGAAATATTCTAGCGATCTAAATACCCGTTGGTATAACAATTACACGACTCAACACCTATTGATAGAGGTATCAATCATCGGAATCGGAGCACAATTGCAGATTTTCGATTTTTGTGGCTCTGAATTTGTGGGCTATAGTTCAGTTGATTTTCAAAAAAATTGAATTTTCCACAAAATGAGTAGAGATATTCTAGCGATCTAAATACCCGTTGGCATCACAATTACAGGTCTCAACACCTATTGATAGAGGTATCACTCATCGGTATCGGAGCACAATGTAGCAGATTTTCGATTTTTGTGGCTCTGAATTTGTGGGCTATAGTTCAGTTGATTTTCAATAAAATTAAATTTTCCACAAAATTAGTAGAAATATTTTAGCGATCTAAAAACCTGTTGGCATCACAATTACAGGTCTCAACACCTATTGATAGAGGTATCAATCATCGGAATCGGAGCACAATTGCAGATTTTCGATTTTTGTGGCTCTGAATTTGTGGGCTATAGTTCAGTTGATTTTCAATAAAATTAAATTTTCCACAAAATGTGTTGAAATATTCTAGCGATCTAAATACCCGTTGGCATCACAATTACAGGTCTGAACACCTATTGATGGAGGTATCAATCATTGAAATCGGATCACAATTGCAGATTTTCGATTTTTAAAGCTCTGAATTTGTGGGCTTTCAGTTGATTTTCAATAAAATTAAATTTTCCGCAAAATGTGTAGAAATATTCTAGCGATCTAAATACCCGTTGGCATCACAATTACAGGTCTCAACACCTATTGATAGAGGTATCAATCATCGGAATCGGAGCACAATTGCAGATTTTCGATTTTTGTGGCTCTGAATTTGTGGGCTATAGTTCAGTTGATTTTCAATAAAATTAAATTTTCCACAAAATGAGTAGAAATATTTTAGCGATCTAAAAACCCGTTGGCATCACAATTACAGATCTCAACACCTATTGATAGAGGTATCAATCATCGAAATCGGATCACAATTGCAGATTTTCGATTTTTGTGGCTCTGAATTTGTGGGTTCAGTTGATTTTCAATAAAATTAAATTTTCCACAAAATGAGTAGAAATATTCGAGCGATCTAAAAACCCGTTGGCATCACAATTACAGATCTCAACACCTATTGATAGAGGTATCAATCATCGAAATCGGAGCACAATTGCAGATTTTCGATTTTTGTGGCTCTGAATTTGTGGGCTATAGTTCAGTTGATTTTCAATCAAATTAAATTTTCCACAAAATGAGTAGAAATATTTTAGCGATCTAAAAACCCGTTGGCATCACAATTACAGATCTCAACACGTATTGATAGAGCTATCAATCATCGAAATCGGAGCACAATTGCAGATTTTCGATTTTTATGGCTCTGAATTTGTGGGCTATAGTTCAGTTGATTTTCAATAAAATTAAATTTTCCACAAAATGTGTAGAAATATTCTAGCGATCTAAATACCCGTTGGCATCACAATTACAGGTCTCAACACCTATTGATAGAGGTATCAATCATCGAAATCGGAGCACATTTGCATATTTTCGATTTTTATGGCTCTGAATTTGTGGGCTATAGTTCAGTTGATTTTCAATAAAATTGAATTTTCCACAAAATGTGTAGAAATATTCTAGCGATCTAAATACCCGTTGGCATAACAATTACAGGACTCAACACCTATTGATAGAGGTATCAATCATCGAAATCGGATCACAATTGCAGATTTTCGATATTTGTGGCTCTGAATTTGTGGGTTCAGTTGATTTTCAATAAAATTAAATTTTCCACAAAATGTGTAGAAATATTCTAGCGATCTAAATACTCGTTGGCATAACAATTACAGGTCTCAACACCTATTGATAGAGGTATCAATCATCGGAATCGGAGCACAATTGCAGATTTTCGATTTTTGTGGGTCTGAATTTGTGGGCTATAGTTCAGTTGATTTTCAATAAAATTAAATTTTCCACAAAATGTGTAGAAATATTCTAGCGATCTAAATACTCGTTGGCATCACAATTACAGGCCTCGACACCTATTGATAGAGGTATCAATCATCATAATCGGAGCATAATTGCAGATTTTCGATTTTTAAAGCTCCGAATTTGTGGGCTATAGTTCAGCTGATTTTCAATAAAATTAAATTTTCCACAAAATGAGTAGAAATATTTTAGCGATCTAAAAACCCGTTGGCATCACAATTACAGATTTCAACACCTATTGATAGAGGTATCACTCATCGGTATCGGAGCACAATTGCAGATTTTCGATTTTTGTGGCTCTGAATTTGTGGGCTATAGTTCAGTTGATTTTCAATAAAATTAAATTTTCCACAAAATGAGTAGAAATATTCTAGCGATCTAAATACCCGTTGGCATAACAATTACAGGTCTCAACACCTATTGATAGAGGTATCAATCATCGAAATCGGAGCACAATTGCAGATTTTCGATTTTTGTGGCTCTGAATTTGTGGGCTATAGTTCAGTTGATTTTCAATAAAATTTCATTTTCCACAAAATGAGTAGAGATATTCTAGCGATCTAAATACCCGTTGGCATCACAATTACAGGTCTCAACACCTATTGATAGAGGTATCACTCATCGGTATCGGAGCACAATTGCATATTTTCGATTTTTATGGCTCTGAATTTGTGGGCTATAGTTCAGTTGATTTTCAATAAAATTAAATTTTCCACAAAATGTGTAGAAATATTCTAGCGATCTCAAGTACCCGTTGGCATCACAATTACAGGTATCAGCACCTATTGATAGAGGTATCAATCATCGAAATCGGAGCACAATTGCAGATTTTCGATTTTTGTGGCTCTGAATTTGTGGGCTATAGTTCAGTTGATTTTCAATAAAACTAAATTTTCCACAAAATGTGTAGAAATAATCTAGCGATCTAAATACCCGTTGGCATCAAAATTACAAGTCTCAACACCTATTGATAGAGGTATCAATCATCGAAATCGGAGCTCAATTGCAGATTTTCGATTTTTGTGGCTCTGAATTTGTGGGTTCAGTTGATTTTCAATAAAATTAAATTTTCCACAAAATGTATAGAAATAATCTAGCGATCTAAATACCCGTTGGCATAACAATTACAGGTCTCAACACCTATTGATGGAGGTATCAATCATCGAAATCGGATCTCAATTGCAGATTTTCGATTTTTGTGGCTCTGAATTTGTGGGCTATAGTTCAGTTGATTTTCAATAAAATTAAATTTTCCACAAAATGTGTAGAAATATTTTAGCGATCTAAATACCCGTTGGCATCACAATTACAGGTCTCAACACCTATTGATAGAGGTATCAATCATCGGAATCGGAGCTCAATTGCAGATTTTCGATTTTTGTGGCTCTGAATTTGTGGGCTATAGTTCAGTTGATTTTCAATAAAATTAAATTTTTCACAAAATGTGTAGAAATATTCTAGCGATCTAAATACCCGTTGGCATCACAATTACAGGTCTCAACACCTATTGATGGAGGTATCAATCATCGAAATCGGAGCTCAATTGCAGATTTTCGATTTTTGTGGCTCTGAATTTGTGGGCTATAGTTCAGTTGATTTTCAATAAGATTAAATTTCCCACAAAATGAGTAGAAATATTTTAGCGATCTAAAAACCCGTTGGCATCACAATTACAGATCTCAACACCTATTGATAGAGGTATCAATCATCGGAATCGGAGCACAATATCAGATTTTCGATTTTTGTGGCTCTGAATTTGTGGGCTATAGTTCAGTTGATTTTCAATAAAATTAAATTTTCCACAAAATGTGTAGAAATATTCTAGCGATCTAAATACTCGTTGGCATCACAATTACAGGTCTCAACACCTATTGATAGAGGTATCAATCATCTAAATCGAAACACAATTGCAGATTTTCGATTTTTGTGGCTCTGAATTTGTGGGCTATAGTTCAGTTGATTTTCAATAAAATTAAATTTTCCACAAAATGTGTAGAAATATTCTAGGGATCTAAATACCCGTTTTCATCACAATTACAGGTCTCAACACCTATTGATAGAGGTATCAATCATCTAAATCGGAGCACAATTGCTGATTTTCGATTTTTGTGGCTCTGAATTTGTGGGCTATAGTTCAGTTGATTTTCAATAAAATTAAATTTTCCACAAAATGTGTAGAAATATTCTAGCGATCTAAATACCCGTTTTCATCACAATTACAGGTCTCAACACCTATTGATAGAGGTATCAATCATCGAAATCGAAGCTCAATTGCAGATTTTCGATTTTTGTGGCTCTGAATTTGTGGGCTATAGTTCAGTTGATTTTCAATAAAATTAAATTTTCCACAAAATGTGTAGAAATATTCTAGCGATCTAAATACCCGTTTTCATCACAATTACAGGTCTCAACACCTATTGATAGAGGTATCAATCATCGGAATCGGAGCTCAATTGCAGATTTTCGATTTTTCTGGCTCTGAATTTGTGGGTTCAGTTGATTTTCAATAAAATTAAATTTTCCACAAAATGTGTAGAGATATTTTAGCGACCTAAATAACCGTTGGCATAACAATTGTAGGTCTCAACACCTATTGATAGAGGTATCAATCATCGGAATCGGAGCACAATTGCAGATTTTCGATTTTTGTGGCTCTGAATTTGTGGGCTATAGTTCAGTTGATTTTCAATAAGATTAATAGCGATCTAAATACCCGTTGGAATAACTATTACAGGTCTCAACACCTATTGATAGAGGTATCAATCATCGGAATCGGAGCACAATTGCAGATTTTCGATTTTTGTGGCTCTGAATTTGTGGGCTATAGTTCAGTTGATTTTCAATAAGATTAAATTTTCCACAAAATGTGTAGAAATATTCTAGCGATCTAAATACCCGTTGACATCACAATTACAGGTCTCAACACCTATTGATAGAGCATAGAGGTATCAATCATCTAAATCGGAGCACAATTGCAGATTTTCGATTTTTGTGGCTCTGAATTTGTGGGCTATAGTTCAGTTGATTTTCATTAGGATTAAATTTTCCACATAATGAGTAGAAATATTTTAGCGATCTAAAAACCCGTTGGCATCACAATTACAGGTCTCAACACCTATTGATGGAGGTATCAATCATCGAAATCGGAGCACAATTGCAGATTTTCGATTTTTGTGGCTCTGAATTTGTGGGCTATAGTTCAGTTGATTTTCAATAAAATTAAATTTTCCACAAAATGTGTAGAAATATTCTAGCGATCTAAATACCCGTTTTCATCACAATTACAGGTCTCAACACCTATTGATAGAGGTATCAATCATCGAAATCGGAGCTCAATTGCAGATTTTCGATTTTTGTGGCTCTGAATTTGTGGGCTATAGTTCAGTTGATTTTCAATAAAATTAAATTTTCCACAAAATGTGTAGAAATATTCTAGCGATCTAAATACCCGTTGACATCACAATTTCAGGTCTCAACACCTATTGATAGAGGTATCAATCATCTAAATCGGAGCACAATTGCAGATTTTCGATTTTTGTGGCTCTGAATCTGTGGGTTCAGTTGATTTTCAATAAAATTAAATTTTCCACAAAATGTGTAGAAATATTCTAGCGATCTAAATACCCGTTGGCATAACAATTACAGGTCTCAACACCTATTTTCGATTTTCGATTTTTGTGGCTCTGAATTTGTGGGCTATAGTTCAGTTGATTTTCAATAAAATTAAATTTTCCACAAAATGAGTAGAAATATTCTAGCGATCTAAAAACCCGTTGGTATAACAATTACAGATCTCAACACCTATTGATAGAGGTATCAATAATCGGAATCGGATCACAATATCAGATTTTCGATTTTTGTGGCTCTGAATCTGTGGGCTATAGTTCAGTTGATTTTCAAAAAAATTGAATTTGCCACAAAATGTGTAGAAATATTCTAGCGATCTAAATACCCGTTGGCATAACAATTACAGGTCTCAACACCTATTGATAGAGGTATCAATCATCGGAATCGGAGCACAATTGCAGATTTTCGATATTTAAGGCTCTGAATTTGTGGGCTATAGTTCAGTTGATTTTCAATAAAATTAAATTTTCCACAAAATGTGTAGAAATATTCTAGCGATCTAAATACCCGTTGGCATAACAATTACAGGTCTCAACACCTATTGATAGAGGTATCAATCATCGGAATCGGAGCACAATTGCAGATTTTCGATTTTTAAGGCTCTGAATTTGTGGGCTATAGTTCAGTTGATTTTCAATAAAATTAAATTTTCCACAAAATGTGTAGAAATATTCTAGCGATCTAAATACCCGTTGGCATAACAATTACAGGTCTCAACACCTATTGATAGAGGTATCAATCATCGGAATCGGATCACAATAGCAGATTTTCGATTTTTATGGCTCTGAATCTGTGGGCTATAGTTCAGTTGATTTTCAAAAAAATTAAATTTGCCACAAAATGTGTAGAAATATTCTAGCGATCTAAATACCCGTTGGCAAAACAATTACAGGTCTCAACACCTATTGATAGAGGTATCAATCATCGGAATCGGAGCACAATTGCAGATTTTCGATATTTATGGCTCTGAATTTGTGGGCTATAGTTCAGTTGATTTTCAATAAAATTAAATTTTTCACAAAATGTGTAGAGATATTCGGGCGATCTAAATACCCGTTGGCATAACAATTACAGGTCTCAACACCTATTGATAGAGGTATCAATCATCGGAATCGGAGCACAATTGCAGATTTTCGATTTTTAAGGCTCTGAATTTGTGGGCTATAGTTCAGTTGATTTTCAATAAGATTAAATTTTCCACAAAATGAGTAGAAATATTCTAGCGATCTAAAAACCCGTTGGTATAACAATTACAGATCTCAACACCTATTGATAGAGGTATCAATAATCGGAATCGGATCACAATATCAGATTTTCGATTTTTGTGGCTCTGAATCTGTGGGCTATAGTTCAGTTGATTTTCAAAAAAATTGAATTTGCCACAAAATGTGTAGAAATATTCTAGCGATCTAAATACCCGTTGGCATAACAATTACAGGTCTCAACACCTATTGATAGAGGTATCAATCATCGGAATCGGAGCACAATTGCAGATTTTCGATATTTAAGGCTCTGAATTTGTGGGCTATAGTTCAGTTGATTTTCAATAAAATTAAATTTTCCACAAAATGTGTAGAAATATTCTAGCGATCTAAATACCCGTTGGCATAACAATTACAGGTCTCAACACCTATTGATAGAGGTATCAATCATCGGAATCGGAGCACAATTGCAGATTTTCGATTTTTAAGGCTCTGAATTTGTGGGCTATAGTTCAGTTGATTTTCAATAAAATTAAATTTTCCACAAAATGTGTAGAAATATTCTAGCGATCTAAATACCTGTTGGCATCACAATTAAAGTTCTCAACACCTATTGATAGAGGTATCAATCATCGGAATCGGATCACAATAGCAGATTTTCGATTTTTATGGCTCTGAATCTGTGGGCTATAGTTCAGTTGATTTTCAAAAAAATTAAATTTGCCACAAAATGTGTAGAAATATTCTAGCGATCTAAATACCCGTTGGCAAAACAATTACAGGTCTCAACACCTATTGATAGAGGTATCAATCATCGGAATCGGAGCACAATTGCAGATTTTCGATATTTATGGCTCTGAATTTGTGGGCTATAGTTCAGTTGATTTTCAATAAAATTAAATTTTCCACAAAATGTGTAGAAATATTCTAGCGATCTAAATACCCGTTGGCATCACAATTACAGGTCTCAACACCTATTGATAGAGGTATCAATCATCGGAATCGGATCACAATAGCAGATTTTCGATTTTTATGGCTCTGAATCTGTGGGCTATAGTTCAGTTGATTTTCAAAAAAATTAAATTTGCCACAAAATGTGTAGAAATATTCTAGCGATCTAAATACCCGTTGGCAAAACAATTACAGGTCTCAACACCTATTGATAGAGGTATCAATCATCGGAATCGGAGCACAACTGCAGATTTTCGATTTTTGTGGCTCTGAATTTGTGGGCTATAGTTCAGTTGATTTTCAATAAAATTAAATTTTCCACAAAATGTGTAGAAATATTCTAGCGATCTAAATACCCGTTGGCATCACAATTACAGGTCTCAACACCTATTGATAGAGGTTTCAATAATCGGAATCGGAGCTCAATTGCAGATTTTCGATTTTTCTGGCTCTGAATTTGTGGGCTATAGTTCAGTTGATTTTCAATAAAATTAAATTTTTCACAAAATGTGTAGAGATATTCGGGCGATCTAAATACCCGTTGGCATAACAATTACAGGTCTCAACACCTATTGATAGAGGTTTCAATAATCGGAATCGGAGCTCAATTGCAGATTTTCGATTTTTATGGCTCTGAATTTGTGGGCTATAGTTCAGTTGATTTTCAATAAAATTAAATTTTTCACAAAATGTGTAGAGATATTCGGGCGATCTAAATACCCGTTGGCATAACAATTACAGGTCTCAACACCTATTGATAGAGGTATCAATCATCGGAATCGGAGCACAACTGCAGATTTTCGATTTTTGTGGCTCTGAATTTGTGGGCTATAGTTCAGTTGATTTTCAATAAAATTAAATTTTCCACAAAATGTGTAGAAATATTCTAGCGATCTAAATACCCGTTGGCATCACAATTACAGGTCTCAACACCTATTGATAGAGGTATCAATCATCGGAATCGGAGCACAATTGCATATTTTCGATTTTTGTGGCTCTGAATTTGTGGGCTATAGTTCAGTTGATTTTCAATAAAATTAAATTTTCCACAAAATGTGTAGAAATATTCTAGCGATCTAAATACCCGTTGGCATCACAATTACAGGTCTCAACACCTATTGATAGAGGTTTCAATAATCGGAATCGGAGCTCAATTGCAGATTTTCGATTTTTATGGGTCTGAATTTGTGGGCTATAGTTCAGTTGATTTTCAATAAAATTAAATTCTCCACAAAATGTGTAGAAATATTCTAGCGATCTAAATACCCGTTGGCATAACAATTACAGGTCTCAACACCTATTGATAGAGGTATCAATCATCGAAATCGGAGCATAATTGCAGATTTTCGATTTTTAAAGCTCTGAATTTGTGGGCTATAGTTCAGTTGATTTTCAATAAAATTAAATTTTCCACAAAATGTGTAGAAATATTCTAGCGATCTAAATACCCGTTGGCATCACAATTACAGGTCTCAACACCTATTGATAGAGGTTTCAATAATCGGAATCGGAGCTCAATTGCAGATTTTCGATTTTTGTGGCTCTGAATTTGTGGGCTATAGTTCAGTTGATTTTCAATAAAATTAAATTTTTCACAAAATGTGTAGAGATATTCGGGCGATCTAAATACCCGTTGGCATCACAATTACAGGTCTCAACACCTATTGATAGAGGTATCAATCATCGAAATCGGAGCACAATTGCATATTTTCGATTTTTAAAGCTCTGAATTTGTGGGCTATAGTTCAGTTGATTTTCAATAAAATTAAATTTTCCACAAAATGTGTAGAAATATTCTAGCGATCTAAATACCCGTTGGCATCACAATTACAGGTCTCAACACCTATTGATAGAGGTATCAATCATCGAAATCGGAGCATAATTGCAGATTTTCGATTTTTAAAGCTCTGAATTTGTGGGCTATAGTTCAGTTGATTTTCAATAAAATTAAATTTTCCACAAAATGTGTAGAAATATTCTAGCGATCTAAATACCCGTTGGCATCACAATTACAGGTCTCAACACCTATTGATAGAGGTTTCAATAATCGGAATCGGAGCTCAATTGCAGATTTTCGATTTTTGTGGCTCTGAATTTGTGGGCTATAGTTCAGTTGATTTTCAATAAAATTGAATTTTTCACAAAATGTGTAGAGATATTCGGGCGATCTAAATACCCGTTGGCATCACAATTACAGGTCTCAACACCTATTGATAGAGGTATCAATCATCGAAATCGGAGCACAATTGCATATTTTCGATTTTTAAAGCTCTGAATTTGTGGGCTATAGTTCAGTTGATTTTCAATAAAATTAAATTCTCCACAAAATGTGTAGAAATATTCTAGCGATCTAAATACCCGTTGGCATAACAATTACAGGTCTCAACACCTATTGATAGAGGTATCAATCATCGAAATCGGAGCACAATTGCATATTTTCGATTTTTAAAGCTCTGAATTTGTGGGCTATAGTTCAGTTGATTTTCTATAAAATTAAATTTTCCACAAAATGTGTAGAAATATTCTAGCGATCTAAATACCCGTTGGCATCACAATTACAAGCCTTAACACCTATTGATAGAGGTATCAATCATCGAAATCGGAGCATAATTGCAGATTTTCGATTTTTAACGCTCAGAATTTGTGGGCTATAGTTTAGTTGATTTTCAATAAAATTAAATTTTTCACAAAATGTGTAGAGATATTCTAGCGATCTAAATACCCGTTGGCATCACAATTACAGGTCTCAAC
Organism: Tipula helvola; assembly: GCA_963556165.1. Lineage (NCBI taxonomy): Eukaryota > Metazoa > Arthropoda > Insecta > Diptera > Tipulidae > Tipula > Tipula helvola. The sequence goes on from OY744482.1 coordinate 92,763,458, forward strand.
ACCTATTGATAGAGGTTTCAATAATCGGAATCGGAGCTCAATTGCAGATTTTCGATTTTTAACGCTCTGAATTTGTGGGCTATAGTTTAGTTGATTTTCAATAAAATTAAATTTTTCACAAAATGTGTAGAGATATTCTAGCGATCTAAATACCCGTTGGCATCACAATTACAGGTCTCAACACCTATTGATAGAGGTTTCAATAATCGGAATCGGAGCTCAATTGCAGATTTTCGATTTTTATGGCTCTGAATTTGTGGGCTATAGTTCAGTTGATTTTCAATAAAATTAAATTCTCCACAAAATGTGTAGAAATATTCTAGCGATCTAAATACCCGTTGGCATCACAATTACAGGTCTCAACACCTATTGATAGAGGTTTCAATAATCGGAATCGGAGCTCAATTGCAGATTTTCGATTTTTATGGCTCTGAATTTGTGGGCTATAGTTCAGTTGATTTTCAATAAAATTAAATTTTTCACAAAATGTGTAGAGATATTCGGGCGACCTAAATACCCGTTGGCATTACAATTACAGGTCTCAACACCTATTGATAGAGGTATCACTCATCGGTATCGGAGCACAATAGCAGATTCTCGATTTTTGTGGCTCTGAATTTGTGGGCTATAGTTCAGTTGATTTTCAATAAAATTGAATTTTCCACAAAATGTGTAGAAATATTCTAGCGATCTAAATACCCGTTAGCATCACAATTACAAGCGTCAACACCTATTGATAGAGGTATCAATCATCGAAATCGGAGCATAATTGCAGATTTTCGATTTTTAAAGCTCTGAATTTGTGGGCTATAGTTCAGTTGATTTTCAATAAAATTAAATTTTCCACAAAATGTGTAGAAATATTCTAGCGATCTAAATACCCGTTGGCATCACAATTACAGGTCTCAACACCTATTGATAGAGGTTTCAATCATCGGAATCGGAGCTCAATTGCAGATTTTCGATTTTTATGGCTCTGAATTTGTGGGCTATAGTTCAGTTGATTTTCAATAAAATTAAATTTTTCACAAAATGTGTAGAAATATTCTAGCGATCTAAATACCCGTTGGCATCACAATTACAGGTCTCAACACCTATTAATAGAGGTTTCAATAATCGGAATCGGAGCTCAATTGCAGATTTTCGATTTTTATGGCTCTGAATTTGTGGGCTATAGTTCAGTTGATTTTCAATAAAATTAAATTTTTCACAAAATGTGTAGAGATATTCGGGCGACCTAAATACCCGTTGGCATCACAATTACAGGTCTCAACACCTATTGATAGAGGTATCACTCATCGTATCGGAGCACAATAGCAGATTCTCGATTTTTGTGGCTCTGAATTTGTGGGCTATAGTTCAGTTGATTTTCAATAAAATTGAATTTTCCACAAAATGTGTAGAAATATTCTAGCGATCTAAATACCTGTTGGCATAACAATTACAGGTCTCAACACCTATTGATAGAGGTATCAATCATCGAAATCGGAGCATAATTGCAGATTTTCGATTTTTAAAGCTCTAAATTTGTGGGCTATAGTTCAGTTGATTTTCAATAAAATTGAATTTTCCACAAAATGTGTAGAAATATTCTAGCGATCTAAATACCTGTTGGCCTAACAATTACAGGTCTCAACACCTATTGATAGAGGTATCAATCATCGAAATCGGAGCATAATTGCAGATTTTCGATTTTTAAAGCTCTGAATTTGTGGGCTATAGTTCAGTTGATTTTCAATAAAATTAAATTTTCCACAAAATGTGGAGAAATATTCTAGCGATCTAAATACCCGTTGGCATAACAATTACAGGTCTCAACACCTATTGATAGAGGTATCAATCATCGAAATCGGAGCATAATTGCAGATTTTCGATTTTTAAAGCTCTGAATTTGTGGGCTACAGTTCAGTTGATTTTCAATAAAATTAAATTTTCCACAAAATGTGTAGAAATATTCTAGCGATCTAAATACCCGTTGGCATCACAATTACAGGTCTCAACACCTATTGATAGAGGTTTCAATAATCGGAATCGGAGCTCAATTGCAGATTTTCGATTTTTATGGCTCTGAATTTGTGGGCTATAGTTCAGATGATTTTCAATAAAATTAAATTTTTCACAAAATGTGTAGAAATATTCTGGCGATCTAAATACCCGTTGGCATCACAATTACAGGTCTCAACACCTATTGATAGAGGTTTCAATAATCGGAATCGGAGCATAATTGCAGATTTTCGATTTTTATGGCTCTGAATTTGTGGGCTATAGTTCAGTTGATTTTCAATAAAATTAAATTTTTCACAAAATGTGTAGAGATATTCGGGCGACCTAAATACCCGTTGGCATCACAATTACAGGTCTCAACACCTATTGATAGAGGTATCACTCATCGGTATCGGAGCACAATAGCAGATTCTCGATTTTTGTGGCTCTGAATTTGTGGGCTATAGTTCAGTTGATTTTCAATAAAATTGAATTTTCCACAAAATGTGTAGAAATATTCTAGCGATCTAAATACCCGTTAGCATCACAATTACAAGCGTCAACACCTATTGATAGAGGTATCAATCATCGAAATCGAAGCATAATTGCAGATTTTCGATTTTTAACGCTCAGAATTTGTGGGCTATAGTTCAGTTGATTTTCAATAAAATTAAATTTTCCACAAAATGTGTAGAAATATTCGGGCAATCTAAATACCCGTTGGCATCACAATTACAGGTCTCAACACCTATTGATAGATGTATCAATCATCGAAATCGGAGCATAATTGCTGATTTTCGATTTTTGTGGCTCTGAATTTGTGGGCTATAGTTCAGTTGATTTTCAATAAAATTAAATTTTCCACAAAATATGTAGAAATATTCTAGCGATCGAAATACCCGTTGGCATCACAATTACAAGCCTTAACACCTATTGATAGAGGTATCAATCATCGAAATCGGAGCATAATTGCAGATTTTCGATTTTTAACGCTCAGAATTTGTGGGCTATAGTTCAGTTGATTTTCAATAAAATTAAATTTTCCACAAAATGTGGAGAAATATTCGGGCAATCTAAATACCCGTTGGCATCACAATTACAGGTCTCAACACCTATTGATAAAGGTATCAATCATCGAAATCGGAGCATAATTGCAGATTTTCGATTTTTAAAGCTCTAAATTTGTGGGATATAGTTCAGTTGATTTTCAATAAAATTAAATTTTCCACAAAATGTGTAGAAATATTCTAGCGATCTAAATACCCGTTGGCATCACTATTACAGGTCTCAACACCTATTGATAGAGGTATCAATCATCGAAATCGGAGCATAATTGCAGATTTTCGATTTTTAAAGCTCTAAATTTGTGGGCTAAAGTTCAGTTGATTTTCAATAAAATTGAATTTTCCACAAAATGTGTAGAAATATTCTAGCGATCTAAATACCCGTTGGCATAACAATTACAGGTCTCAACACCTATTGATAGAGGTATCAATCATCGAAATCGGAGCATAATTGCAGATTTTCGATTTTTAAAGCTCTGAATTTGTGGGCTACAGTTCAGTTGATTTTCAATAAAATTAAATTTTCCACAAAATGTGTAGAAATATTCTAGCGATCTAAATACCCGTTGGCATCACAATTACAGGTATCAACACCTATTGATAGAGGTTTCAATAATCGGAATCGGAGCTCAATTGCAGATTTTCGATTTTTATGGCTCTGAATTTGTGGGCTATAGTTCAGTTGATTTTCAATAAAACTAAATTTTTCACAAAATGTGTAGAAATATTCTAGCGATCTAAATACCCGTTGGCATCACAATTACAGGTCTCAACACCTATTGATAGAGGTTTCAATAATCGGAATCGGAGCTCAATTGCAGATTTTCGATTTTTATGGCTCTGAATTTGTGGGCTATAGTTCAGTTGATTTTCAATAAAATTAAATTTTTCACAAAATGTGTAGAGATATTCGGGCGACCTAAATTCCCGTTGGCATCACAATTACAGGTCTCAACACCTATTGATAGAGGTATCACTCATCGGTATCGGAGCACAATAGCAGATTCTCGATTTTTGTGGCTCTGAATTTGTGGGCTATAGTTCAGTTGATTTTCAATAAAATTGAATTTTCCACAAAATGTGTAGAAATATTCTAGCGATCTAAATACCCGTTAGCATCACAATTACAAGCGTCAACACCTATTGATAGAGGTATCAATCATCGAAATCGGAGCATAATTGCTGATTTTCGATTTTTGTGGCTCTAAATTTGTGGGCTAAAGTTCAGTTGATTTTCAATAAAATTGAATTTTCCACAAAATGTGTAGAAATATTCTAGCGATCTAAATACCCGTTGGCATAACAATTACAGGTCTCAACACCTATTGATAGAGGTATCAATCATCGAAATCGGAGCATAATTGCAGATTTTCGATTTTTAAAGCTCTGAATTTGTGGGCTACAGTTCAGTTGATTTTCAATAAAATTAAATTTTCCACAAAATGTGTAGAAATATTCTAGCGATCTAAATACCCGTTGGCATCACTATTACAGGTCTCAACACCTATTGATAGAGGTATCAATCATCGAAATCGGAGCATAATTGCAGATTTTCGATTTTTAAAGCTCTAAATTTGTGGGCTATAGTTCAGTTGATTTTCAATAAAATTGAATTTTCCACAAAATGTGTAGAAATATTCTAGCGATCTAAATACCTGTTGGCATAACAATTACAGGTCTCAACACCTATTGATAGAGGTATCAATCATCGAAATCGGAGCATAATTGCAGATTTTCGATTTTTAAAACTCTAAATTTGTGGGCTATAGTTCAGTTGATTTTCAATAAAATTGAATTTTCCACAAAATGTGTAGAAATATTCTAGCGATCTAAATACCTGTTGGCATAACAATTACAGGTCTCAACACCTATTGATAGAGGTATCAATCATCGAAATCGGAGCATAATTGCAGATTTTCGATTTTTAAAGCTCTAAATTTGTGGGCTATAGTTCAGTTGATTTTCAATAAAATTGAATTGTCCACAAAATGTGTAGAAATATTCTAGCGATCTAAATACCCGTTGGCATCACTATTACAGGTATCAACACCTATTGATAGAGGTATCAATCATCGAAATCGGAGCATAATTGCAGATTTTCGATTTTTAAAGCTCTAAATTTGTGGGCTATAGTTCAGTTGATTTTCAATAAAATTGAATTTTCCACAAAATGTGTAGAAATATTCTAGCGATCTAAATACCTGTTGGCATAACAATTACAGGTCTCAACACCTATTGATAGAGGTATCAATCATCGAAATCGGAGCATAATTGCTGATTTTCGATTTTTAAAGCTCTGAATTTGTGGGCTATAGTTCAGTTGATTTTCAATAAAATTAAATTTTCCACAAAATGTGTAGAAATATTCTAGCGATCTAAATACCCGTTGACATCACAATTACAGGTCTCAACACCTATTGATAGAGGTTTCAATAATCGGAATCGGAGCTCAATTGCAGATTTTCGATTTTTATGGCTCTGAATTTGTGGGCTATAGTTCAGTTGATTTTCAAAAAAATTGAATTTTCCACAAAATGTGTAGAAATATTCTAGCGATCTAAATACCCGTTGGCATCACAATTACAGGTCTCAACACCTATTGATAGAGGTATCAATCATCGGAATCGGAGCTCAATTGCATATTTTCGATTTTTGTGACTCTGAATTTGTGGGCTATAGTTCAGTTGATTTTCAATAAAATTAAATTTTCCACAAAATGTGTAGAAATATTCTAGCGATCTAAATACCCGTTGGAATAACAATTACAGGTCTCAACACCTATTGATAGAGGTATCAATCATCGAAATCGGAGCATAATTGCTGATTCTCGATTTTTGTGGCTCTGAATTTGTGGGCTATAGTTCAGTTGATTTTCAATAAAATTAAATTTTCCACAAAATGTGTAGAAATATTCTAGCGATCTAAATACCCGTTGACATCACAATTACAGGTCTCAACACCTATTGATAGAGGTTTCAATAATCGGAATCGGAGCTCAATTGCAGATTTTCGATTTTTATGGCTCTGAATTTGTGGGCTATAGTTCAGTTGATTTTCAAAAAAATTGAATTTTCCACAAAATGTGTAGAAATATTCTAGCGATCTAAATACCCGTTGGCATCACAATTACAGGTCTCAACACCTATTGATAGAGGTATCAATCATCGGAATCGGAGCTCAATTGCATATTTTCGATTTTTGTGACTCTGAATTTGTGGGCTATAGTTCAGTTGATTTTCAATAAAATTAAATTTTCCACAAAATGTGTAGAAATATTCTAGCGATCTAAATACCCGTTGGAATAACAATTACAGGTCTCAACACCTATTGATAGATGTATCAATCATCGAAATCGGAGCACAATTGCATATTTTCGATTTTTAAAGATCTGAATTTGTGGGCTATAGTTCAGTTGATTTTCAATAAAATTAAATTTTCCACAAAATGTGTAGAAATATTCTAGCGATCTAAATACCCGTTGGCATCACAATTACAGGTCTCAACACCTATTGATAGAGGTATCAATCATCGAAATCGGAGCATAATTGCAGATTTTCGATTTTTATGGCTCTAAATTTGTGGGCTATAGTTCAGATGATTTTCAATAAAATTGAATTTTTCACAAAATGTGTAGAGATATTCGGGCGATCTAAATACCCGTTGGCATAACAATTACAGGTCTCAACACCTATTGATAGAGGTATCAATCATCGGAATCGGAGCACAATTGCAGATTTTCGATTTTTGTGGCTCTGAATTTGTGGGCTATAGTTCAGTTGATTTTCAAAAAAATTGAATTGTCCACAAAATGTGTAGAAATATTCTAGCGATCTAAATACCCGTTAGCATCACAATTACAAGCGTCAACACCTATTGATAGAGGTATCAATCATCGAAATCGAAGCATAATTGCAGATTTTCGATTTTTAACGCTCAGAATTTGTGGGCTATAGTTCAGTTGATTTTCAATAAAATTAAATTTTCCACAAAATGTGTAGAAATATTCGGGCAATCTAAATACCCGTTGGCATCACAATTACAGGTCTCAACACCTATTGATAGATGTATCAATCATCGAAATCGGAGCATAATTGCTGATTTTCGATTTTTGTGGCTCTGAATTTGTGGGCTATAGTTCAGTTGATTTTCAATAAAATTAAATTTTCCACAAAATGTGTAGAAATATTCTAGCGATCTAAATACCCGTTGGCATCACAATTACAAGCCTTAACACCTATTGATAGAGGTATCAATCATCGAAATCGGAGCATAATTGCAGATTTTCGATTTTTAACGCTCAGAATTTGTGGGCTATAGTTCAGTTGATTTTCAATAAAATTAAATTTTCCACAAAATGTGTAGAAATATTCGGGCAATCTAAATACCCGTTGGCATCACAATTACAGGTCTCAACACCTATTGATAAAGGTATCAATCATCGAAATCGGAGCATAATTGCAGATTTTCGATTTTTAAAGCTCTAAATTTGTGGGCTATAGTTCAGTTGATTTTCAATAAAATTGAATTTTCCACAAAATGTGTAGAAATATTCTAGCGATCTAAATACCCGTTGGCATCACTATTACAGGTCTCAACACCTATTGATAGAGGTATCAATCATCGAAATCGGAGCATAATTGCAGATTTTCGATTTTTAAAGCTCTAAATTTGTGGGCTATAGTTCAGTTGATTTTCAACAAAATTGAATTTTTCACAAAATGTGTAGAAATATTCTAGCGATCTAAATACCCGTTGGCATAACAATTACAGGTCTCAACACCTATTGATAGAGGTATCAATCATCGAAATCGGAGCATAATTGCATATTTTCGATTTTTGTGACTCTGAATTTGTGGGCTATAGTTCAGTTGATTTTCAAAAAAATTAAATTTTCCACAAAATGTGTAGAAATATTCTAGCGATCTAAATACCAGTTGACATCACAATTACAGGTCTCAACACCTATTGATAGAGGTTTCAATAATCGGAATCGGAGCTCAATTGCAGATTTTCGATTTTTATGGCTCTGAATTTGTGGGCTATAGTTCAGTTGATTTTCAAAAAAATTGAATTTTCCACAAAATGTGTAGAAATATTCTAGCGATCTAAATACCCGTTGGCATAACAATTACAGGTCTCAACACCTATTGATAGAGGTATCAATCATCGGAATCGGAGCTCAATTGCATATTTTCGATTTTTGTGACTCTGAATTTGTGGGCTATAGTTCAGTTGATTTTCAATAAAATTAAATTTTCCACAAAATGTGTAGAAATATTCTAGCGATCTAAATACCCGTTGGAATAACAATTACAGGTCTCAACACCTATTGATAGATGTATCAATCATCGAAATCGGAGCACAATTGCATATTTTCGATTTTTAAAGATCTGAATTTGTGGGCTATAGTTCAGTTGATTTTCAATAAAATTGAATTTTCCACAAAATGTGTAGAAATATTCTAGCGATCTAAATACCTGTTGGCATAACAATTACAGGTCTCAACACCTATTGATAGATGTTTCAATCATCGGAATCGGAGCTCAATTGCATATTTTCGATTTTTGTGACTCTGAATTTGTGGGCTATAGTTCAGATGATTTTCAATAAAATTGAATTTTCCACAAAATGTGTAGAAATATTCTAGCGATCTAAATACCCGTTGGCATCACAATTACAGGTCTCAACACCTATTGATAGAGGTATCAATCATCGAAATCGGAGCATAATTGCAGATTTTCGATTTTTAACGCTCAGAATTTGTGGGCTATAGTTCAGTTGATTTTCAATAAAATTAAATTTTCCACAAAATGTGTAGAAATATTCGGGCAATCTAAATACCCATTGGTATCACAATTACAGGTCTCAACACCTATTGATAGAGGTATCAATCATCGAAATCGGAGCATAATTGCAGATTCTCGATTTTTGTGGCTCAGAATTTGTGGGCTATAGTTCAGTTGATTTTCAATAAAATTAAATTTTCCACAAAATGTGTAGAAATATTCGGGCAATCTAAATAATGGTTGGCATCACAATTACAGGTCTCAACACCTATTGATAGATGTATTAATCATCGAAATCGGAGCATAATTGCAGATTTTCGATTTTTGTGGCTCTGAATTTGTGGGCTATAGTTCAGTTGATTTTCAATAAAATTAAATTTTCCAAAAAATGTGTAGAAATATTCTAGCGATCTAAATACCCGTTGGCATCACAATTACAAGCCTTAACACCTATTGATAGAGGTATCAATCTTCGAAATCGGAGCATAATTGCAGATTTTCGATTTTTAACGCTCAGAATTTGTGGGCTATAGTTCAGTTGATTTTCAATAAAATTAAATTTTCCACAAAATGTGGAGAAATATTCGGGCAATCTAAATACCCGTTGGCATCACAATTACAGGTCTCAACACCTATTGATAAAGGTATTGTTACAAAATCCCCCAAAAGGGATTTTGTTGAACAGAACATAGCAATAGAGGTCTGGTTGCGGTATTGCGCTGGCTAAAGCTCGCCGCTAGGCGTGGGGGTTACCAGACATATTACTATGCTTGAAAACCGCATAGAGATAAAACGAAGGGGACAAGAAAATTATTCTACTGTGCCACGACCACAGTGGTAGATAATCATAAAACAAAATTTGCGTTCAACAAGGACGCCGGTGCCACTCCGGCGACCCTGCTCAAGGCCTAGGTCAGCATAAGGCCGCCCATCCTCACGCGATCACACAGAAAATCTACTCGCACATGGTGAGTAGAGGCACAAAAATAACGATCAATACACTGCACACACTTGTTGAAAATATAAAAAAAACCCAGTAATAAAAAATTTGAATCATACGTAAACGGAACCCAATTGAAAAAAAAAATGAAGAATAAAAGAAAACTATCGAAGTTGCATTGAAAAAATAAAATTTATTAAGGAAAAATGGAAATATGTAAATAACGAAGGAAAATGTTGAGATGATTTTCGGTTTTCTGGTGGGTGGTACGGTCCGTACACCCCACGGAATCTGAAAATCAACGTTATGAAATATAATGAAAAAAAAAAAAAATATAATAATGAAACAAACCCCAACAGTCCAGTTAGGGGAAAAAATTAAGAAAACAAAATTCACGCGGTGGTTTTAAGACAGTTATTTATTTTCTCTTAAAAACCACCTTACCTGACCATCCCACCCACAAATGAGCCCGCCCGACCACAAGCACAGCGCCGACGCAGGAAACGATGCAGCTGCCCCCTCAAACACGAACCCCGACCCGCTTGATTGGCAGGTCTGCTGCCACAAACTCACTCTTCGCCGACAAACACCAACCAATGTGTCTGATTACTATGATTCTATTTTTTTTTCGAATCTTATCTCTGTGACGAAATATTGTCGCAGGCAATGAGTATAATCACTCTTTAGCAAGATGTACTATTTCAATCAGTACAAGTACAGTATCAGTAAATACTATTTCAACGCCAACCATTGGTCAATATCACCCAAAACAACTTTTAGACTTCACCACCAAAATCACGAGATACAAACAAAACAGGAAACTTTTGTTTTTATTTTTTTTTATTTTCAAAAAAAACTTATATTTTATATTTATTATTATGAATTTTTTTATGTAATATGCTTTATAATTTTATTCCTGCATTTATCAGTTTTACATTTTTTTTGTTTTAGTTCGATACAGATTTATTTCACTACAAATCAGATTCCTTATATTCAAGGTCGATTATCACATTATAACTCGACCTGAGTTTTATTTATACAATGTTTTATTTAGTTTACAAGCTTATTAACTTAAACTTATATAATTATTATTTTATTTATAAAAAAAAAAAACAGACACGATTACTTTTTATAACTTATTAAAGTTTTATACATCAATCATAATATAGGTAACAGAATCTCTTTAGTTTAGTTCTAACGTATTTCAATTTTTTTATCACCACTGATAACTGAACTGTATATATATCTTTATTTTTTATTATTAATTACAAACAATTGAAAATAAAATCACATCGACTATCTCCAAAAAAAACTTAAAAAAAAAACTCTTTAAACAAAGTTACAAACTAGACTTTTTATATACTTCTTTTTTTTTTATATATATTTCACAACAGACTTTCTTATTTTAAAATCAAAACTAGACTATCTTCTCTTGAAAAAAAACGATTTTTCAAAAAAAACAAAAACCCGATGGCCGAAGAAAAAAATAAAAAATAAAATCACGCCACCCGAACATTTTCAAATCCCGTAGGATCATACCACCAACCAAAACCAAAAGAAAAAAAATCAGCTCAACGGGACAAGACACAAAACGCCACGCGTAGTACAACCGTACCCCGATATGTATATACACAAATGTATATACAAAACCCCAGCGCGTCACGATCACGACTTTACGCATAACAAAATTTTATTTTTTTTTTCAATTTCGCTTTACTCATGATTCATACTTCATATACAATACTTTGTAAACAAAAATATGTTCACAACAAAAACAATCCAATAAAGTAAAAACGCAGCATAGATAAGCATGAAAAAAAATATAGTACACCTACATGAAACGCGGGACAATTTATAAGAAAAAAATTTCCTTTCAGTGCTTACGACCACACGGGCGGTCGTAACAAACGTGGGGACGACTCACACCCGAGAACAGGTCTCAAAGCCAGGCATGAAAGTAAGATGGAAAGGGAAAAAAAAATTTCACTAATAATTTGCTACCATCGTATATCCTTGGCATGATACACGCCCAAAGGTTTTCCATCAAGATTTCTGATATTATAAGAGACTGTTCCGATTTTATCAGTGATAAAAGCAGGAATAAACTTAGCGGCCAACTTAGCAGAAAATCTATCCGGAGCACTACTCTGTGCGAAGGATCGGACAAACACAGGTTGATCAGGCAAGAAATTTCTATTGGTACTTCGTAAATTATAACGAATGGCGGATTTCTCATGTGCAACTCTTAGGTAATGAGTTATTTGATCACGAATAAGATTTAATCTATTAGACTTGAACACATGTATTTCGTTATCATCCTGAGGAGATAAAAGTTTACGTAAAGCATAATCTGAACCGTTTAATGACATGTGTTGACCAAAGACCAAGTAGTGAGGAGAACAATTCGTGACGTCGTGTTTAACATTTCGCAATGCCGCAGTGATTTCAGACAGATGGCAATCCCATTCATTATGTGCATGATCATCAAGATAAGAACGAATACTAGACAGTAACGTCCGATTAACTCTCTCAGAAGCATTGCTTTGAGGAGAGTAAATAGGAGTACGTATATGATCAACATTATATTTTTTTAAAAGATCTTTAAATAAGTGAGATAGAAATTGTTTGCCATTATCAGAAGTAATCACTGCAGGCACAGAGAAAAGTAAAAACACCTCATTTTCCAAAAAGTTACACAGAGAAGAGGCGGAAGCTTCACGCAATGGTTTGACTAGAACAAACTTTGAATAATGATCCAACACTATAGCGATACAGGTATTACCTCGTTTGGAGCGAGGATAAGGTCCAAGGAAATCAACGAACAATTTTTCAAAAGGTCTGGTAGACTCAGTTTGAGAACCCATCAAAGGTTGAGTGCTAAAATTTACAGGCTTATTCATCTTGCATTGTAAACAATTAGAGATGAAAAGTTTGATTTGTTTAGTCATACCAAACCAGAAAAATTGCCGCTGAAGTCGTTCTACAGTTTTTTTAATACCCATATGAGCAGAAGTAGGAGAAGAATGAGCCAGTTCAATTAAGTTTGCAGTCAAGGACAACGGAACTACTAACTTCCATTCAGACAAATCAGTGGACGTATAACGAGAAGCGTAGGAAGGTAAGATCAAGAGTTTATTATCACGGATTTTGAAGTTATGATTACAATCTTTTAATTGTTGTACTCGATTGATCTGTTGTACATATTCATCGTCCTGAAAAGCTGAAGAGTTAAGATCAATATGTAGAACCGAATTGTCACTTGAAGAATTTAAACTAGACACATTTTCTTGTATAACAGGAGAATTAAAGAGTGAAAAGAAAAAATTGAAGTGGCGGAAGGAAAAAAATTTAAATTTCAAAATATATGTATATAAAACTAACAAAACCAAATATTAAAGTAATCAAAAAAAATTAATATAAAAGAAAGAGAATAAAAAAATATATCTAAATAATAACCCCAATTAAATTACTAATTAATTATAAGAAAATTAATTACCCAAATAAATTTATAAATGAAAGAAACTATTAACTAATAACAATGATAAAAAATAAAGAAAAGAAAAAAAATATTTACAAATTTAATGTATTATATAGATTATGTCATAATAAGAAAATTTTGTCATATAGGGTAATTTTGTCATATCGGGAAATTGCGTCTTATAGGGAAAATATTATAACTATTTTTATTTTTTTTATTTTATATAATTGGTATTAACCATAAACCTACAAACTAAAGTAACAGACACCTAAAACTAAATAAAAAAATTATCTAAAGAACAAAAATGTGGAACGCTTCACGACCTTGCGTGTCATCCTTGCACAGGAGCCATGCTAATCTTCTCTGTATCGTTCCAAATTTCAGTAACAAAAAAAAAAATGAAAGATCATTTGTCTTATAGGGATTGTGTCGTATAGAAAAATTTGATTTGATAGAGAATTTTTGTCTTATATGGAATATTTTGTAATACATGGAGTTCATTTGAACCTACCCATTAACGTAAAATTAAATACATAAAAATTTCACTTAAATACCTAAGCTGAACTAGGAAAACTAATTAATAATAAAAATAACTGAAAAAACTAAAACTAAATCCCAAAAAAAAAATAAAATAAAGAAATAAACTTTAAAATATATGGCAACACTGCACTCAAAATAATTTTCTTAGAAATTGTATGGCAACACTGCACTAAACAATAAACTAAAACTATAACTACCAATAAAACTAAAGAATGAAATTGAACTGAGAAGAAGAAAAAAAAATATTTGAAATGAAATAATGACAAGTTACTGATGCAATTGTCCCAAAACGGAAAGAGAAAACAAAGTTGAGCTTTACGTGTGCCTTCAAGAATGATGAGCCGAAATCTCACTCTAAAGTCAAATACCACAAAGGCAGAAGTAGTAGTGGATTACGGACACCACTCCCAAAAACAGAAAGAGAAATAAAAGAAACCACTTGAACTCGACTTTCTGACTTCAGGGAACCTATCTGACCTTACACACTAATTCAACGCAACAAGCGGATGTAGGAATGAATGTCAGAATCGGCACTTAAAGACCAGAGACAACAAAAGAATATAAAACTGATTTAATTAAAGGAACAATGAAACCAGCAAAAGGATTTAATGAAAATTTTTGAATTAGAAAATAAACTATTGAAAACATGTCAAAATTTGACGGAGGCGGTTTGTTAATCCGACCTCCAACCGTTTAGTCGCCTCTTACGACAAGCAATGGTTACTGTGGTGGTATTCTAATCGTGGTTTTGCCCCGACCACTGGCAGTTTGAATAGAAGACGGAAATTGATGTAACTGAAAATTTAAGTCATTCAACAGTTTTTCGGATCCACAACCCAAAACACTTACACTCGCTCCACTGTCTAACAGACCTCGGTAAGGCACATCATTAATGAGAATATCGGCATAAGGCCGTTTATCACCCATTTCAGACCCGAGTATTGAAGAAACAACGCAAGATCTCATGATCTTACGTTCCTCCCAATATTTTTTTGAGCGAAGTAAGCGTAAAGGATTGAGTTTCTTAAAACTGCTAATGAAAGATTTAACTGGATTTGAAAATTGAGATTTAAAAGAACAAGAATTTGAAAAATGATTGGAAGTTAAAGAAGCATCAGAAATCATTTGGTTGGAACCAAACGAACCTGATCCAGATAGTGATTCGGAATCAAATGACTCAACGAGAACTTTCACAGGTTCGGTTGATTCTTCCCATCTGGCTTCATCCACTTCTGAAACTCTGGGTCGGTATTGCTGGCTGCTTCTACTTTGGTCACTATTGTTGGGGTGGACTTGGTCTGTGATCCATGGATCCCCGATCTCCATGGACCACTGGTTCGGTTTTCCGTACAACGACGACATTTGGTGGAAATAGTGTCTCTTAAACCACAACGGAAACAGAAAATTCCAGTAAGAGGGACAGGACAGTCTTGAAATACGTGACCCGTGTCAGAGCAATTAAAACAGATGGGGTAGTTGCCTCCCCCAACGGCACGTTGAGAATTGGTTTGATCCCTACTGGTCGATGCTTTCACAGGATTTGACATTGTAGAAGAAACTCCCACTGGAGCACGATAAGCCGCTACAGAAGCACCGCCATATATTTGCTGAACAGGATTTGACGACGGAACAAAAACACCAGTTGGAACGTGATAGGCGGTTCTCGTCGTACCTGGGGACACATCAGAAAAAGGTAAATTGAAATCTGGTCCTGGCACAGTATTTTCCAAACATCAAATCAGAGGTCAGTTCGTTAATTCCCCGCCGAGGATAAGAGTGATAATCAGACGGTGCTCGCAATCGTTTTAGAGAATCCTCCCACGCTGTGCAACTTTTAATAAGTTCATTAATGTGGGTAAACTGACGGTCAGTGAGATGATACTGCAAAACTGGTTTCATGTTATTCATCAGGAGTTGGATGAATTCGTCATCTCGATAAGGGGTGTGGCATTGCAGTGACAATGACCACATATGATGGTAATAATCCAAGAAGGTTTCCGTGGGCAGCTGTTTACGCGATTCAACCATCCGTCTAATCTCATAGGGTGATCGCCGATCTTTGAAACGTTCTTGGAAATCCCTTCTTAGATCACTCCAAGGTGCTAGCGGGTTGTGGCGTCGGTACGTCCAGTACCACTGCAATGCCACGTCCTTTAAGAGGAGATGCAAATCGAGTAGTACAAATTCAGAAGATATGTTATGAGACATAACAACAGAATCAAGCTGAAACAAGAACAAATCAACAGTAATCCCTGTTGGAGAACCACTGTATGAAATGCCACAACGTGCTAGCGAACGTCGATTGAACTCAGAATTAGAAGGAACATGAGAAGAACAAGGTTGATTTGGAACTGTATTTAATGTGCTATTATGTGGACCAGCTACACCTGGTGAAAAATTGGTATTACTAAACTGAGTAGCCTGCTCCAGAGATGAGCGCTCTTTAGAGACAGGTACCATTGAAGGATTCTCAAATTGAAGAAAGTCATTGTCGGTAAATTGAGAGACTAGAGAAACAGGCGGATTTTGAAATTGAACTTGCGGAGGTTTTGAAGGACCACTAATTCCATGATTAGGAGACGTTTTCAAGGCTGGTTCTTTGGTAGTTGGTTTTAACGGTATCGGTATCGCCACAGATGGAGGTACAGCCCGCTTTTCCTTCATTTGTGCTGTTAACGCCTGCAACTGAGCCGTCAAAGACCTAATCATCTCAGCTTGATCAACTGATGAAGGCCCTTCCACTACTGATTTGACTTGTTCGCTCACACCCTCTGGAGATATTTTGAGAGAGCCACCGAGGGTCTCAGATGGAACTGATTCCAACAATGGCAATCCTCCGTCGCATCCACTGGTTTTGGCGTCTTGAATTGACTGATCTAATAAGGACGTATCTGATAAAAATTGTTCTATTGCAGTTAAAAGGATAGTACTGTGGTCCAGAAGGGTACGAGCCTGACCACCAGATGTTGGAGACCCAAGAGCTCGATTCAGTCTTCCCTGAATATGCAGCAGTCGAGTTCTAATACACCGAACGGTGTCCAATTGTTTCTCGTGCTGCAAATTCGGAACGCCAATGAAAACTTCCTGTAGACCTTGCAATTTCGTATGGCACGTAATAATTTCCGATTCAGGTTTTTGTCTGGCGCGGGGATGCATTTTAATCGGAGCTGCTGTTGTACCAGCAGCCTCAGCCGCCAACAGGTCCCTTAATTGGTTCAAAGCGCCCTCGGAATCGGATTGAATTGACCGAACTAGGAATTCGACGTCTAGTTCGTCCGTTTTTAACAATGAGATATCCATGTCATAATAACTCATGATTGGATAAAAAAAATTTGTAGATTAAATAAGAAAAATATTAATGATTTGATTAAAATGACCAAACCCAAATTTAATCAAAAGCAACTAGGAGGTAAAAATTAAATTTACAGAACAATACAAATTTGTATGTTGAAAATTAATTAATAATTTATATTTTGATTTGAAAATTTAAAGAATCCAAAAAAACGTTAAACAAAAAAAATTGAATTTACGTATAATACCCTGATACCTTTAACCTAACCGAAAATTCCCACAATACTGCAATAATAATAAGAATGTTTATATAACAAAACAATTTGTATCGATTATACAAAAAAAAATATCTATTACTGTAACTGAAAATGATCCCAAAACCTAAAGTTATTAAATTTTAACGTTATAACTGCAAAAAAAAAAAAAAAATCGAACAACTTATTTAATTATAGAGATCCATAAAAATAAATTTTACCAATCTAAAAATTAAATATATACAAAAATATTTGGATATATATGAAAAACAAAATAGAATTAATTAATTTAAAGCAAAAAAAAAAAATTTTGAAATTGTTAATTAATTATTTAAAGAAATTTATTGAAAACACACTTATATTGAAGCACCAATCTCAAATTAGACTCACTATGACCAAGTAGATATCCACAAGCCGGGCTGTTTGAGGAGCTGCGAGCACAAATTACTATCCAATGGACCACTCGCGTCAATACTGAACTAGCGCTCAACTCAAAACTTTATCTCATCCGTACTCGCCAGTCTATCCCAAGGTAATGTATTGGAATCTAAAGTGCTGCTTAACACTTCAATATAATTTTAAGGACAAAAAATTTATATTTATTAAATTTGCTAATGAACTGAATATGAGGAAAAAAAAAAATAAAAGAAAATGAATTGAATTTATATATATATCCAAAAAAAAAATTTACCGAAAAATTACTTTAAATATAAAAAAAAATTCCCAAACCAAAAAAATTATCGAATAATAAAACTATTAATTAAATTACATACGTAATTTAATGAAGAAAATAACCAAAACCAAAAAAAATTTAATGTAAATAATTTAATAAGCTAATAAACTTTGAACTGAACTACCCAAAAATTTTCACAGTATTTCAGCTGCTCCACTAACCAACCGAAAAACCCAAAAAGAAAAATTTCACAAAGAAAAGAAATGCAAAAGCAAAAGAAAAATAAGAAGTATTATTAATCCCAAAAAAAATAACAAAAAGGTGATCACGTGAGAGATGATCACGGCCCCATGCTGAGCCAGGCTTGAACGCTATAATAATAAAAAAAATAAAATTACCACTGTGGTCCCAGTAGTTTAATTTGATAGATAACAAACAAAATTGGAAATAAAATTTTACCTGGAAGTAGAAGTTGACTAAAGATGTGCCAATGAGTACTGCGATCACGAACTGTCCAATCAACACCACATTGGTGGAAACAACAAGTTCGCGATCCCAACACCCATGACACATGGAACCAACATGACGAGCGATCCAGCAAGATCAAATAACCAAAGGTTAGAACATGCTGTGATCCCTCCCCATGTAGGTAGTCGGACTGAAATAAAAAAATTAAATTAATTATAGGGTACGAAGACTTTGAAAATTTAAAAAGACTAAACTCAGAACGAAAGAAGAATGAGCTTAACCACAATCAATGCCACATGGCAGAAATGGTAAGCCCATTCATCAGACGAGCTGAGAATAGGGATCAACATTCTCATCTGCATGCAATCAAACAGCTTACGCTGGTTGCAATGCAGATTTGAATGTTGATCGGGCAGAAAACGTTGATGTGAGCACCCGTGCAAGCTCAAACAACGCAAGCGTTGGACTTTGCACGTGGTACTCACAACAAGTAAGCTGAAAAAAAAAATTGTGAAATTGAAGACGAAAATCAAAAAAATTAGCCGAAGTTTGGGCGCCACTGTTACAAAATCCCCCAAAAGGGATTTTGTTGAACAGAACATAGCAATAGAGGTCTGGTTGCGGTATTGCGCTGGCTAAAGCTCGCCGCTAGGCGTGGGGGTTACCAGACATATTACTATGCTTGAAAACCGCATAGAGATAAAACGAAGGGGACAAGAAAATTATTCTACTGTGCCACGACCACAGTGGTAGATAATCATAAAACAAAATTTGCGTTCAACAAGGACGCCGGTGCCACTCCGGCGACCCTGCTCAAGGCCTAGGTCAGCATAAGGCCGCCCATCCTCACGCGATCACACAGAAAATCTACTCGCACATGGTGAGTAGAGGCACAAAAATAACGATCAATACACTGCACACACTTGTTGAAAATATAAAAAAAAACCAGTAATAAAAAATTTGAATCATACGTAAACGGAACCCAATTGAAAAAAAAAATGAAGAATAAAAGAAAACTATCGAAGTTGCATTGAAAAAATAAAATTTATTAAGGAAAAATGGAAATATGTAAATAACGAAGGAAAATGTTGAGATGATTTTCGGTTTTCTGGTGGGTGGTACGGTCCGTACACCCCACGGAATCTGAAAATCAACGTTATGAAATATAATGAAAAAAAAAAAAAATATAATAATGAAACAAACCCCAACAGTCCAGTTAGGGGAAAAAATTAAGAAAACAAAATTCACGCGGTGGTTTTAAGACAGTTATTTATTTTCTCTTAAAAACCACCTTACCTGACCATCCCACCCACAAATGAGCCCGCCCGACCACAAGCACAGCGCCGACGCAGGAAACGATGCAGCTGCCCCCTCAAACACGAACCCCGACCCGCTTGATTGGCAGGTCTGCTGCCACAAACTCACTCTTCGCCGACAAACACCAACCAATGTGTCTGATTACTATGATTCTATTTTTTTTTCGAATCTTATCTCTGTGACGAAATATTGTCGCAGGCAATGAGTATAATCACTCTTTAGCAAGATGTACTATTTCAATCAGTACAAGTACAGTATCAGTAAATACTATTTCAACGCCAACCATTGGTCAATATCACCCAAAACAACTTTTAGACTTCACCACCAAAATCACGAGATACAAACAAAACAGGAAACTTTTGTTTTTATTTTTTTTTATTTTCAAAAAAAACTTATATTTTATATTTATTATTATGAATTTTTTTATGTAATATGCTTTATAATTTTATTCCTGCATTTATCAGTTTTACATTTTTTTTGTTTTAGTTCGATACAGATTTATTTCACTACAAATCAGATTCCTTATATTCAAGGTCGATTATCACATTATAACTCGACCTGAGTTTTATTTATACAATGTTTTATTTAGTTTACAAGCTTATTAACTTAAACTTATATAATTATTATTTTATTTATAAAAAAAAAAAACAGACACGATTACTTTTTATAACTTATTAAAGTTTTATACATCAATCATAATATAGGTAACAGAATCTCTTTAGTTTAGTTCTAACGTATTTCAATTTTTTTATCACCACTGATAACTGAACTGTATATATATCTTTATTTTTTATTATTAATTACAAACAATTGAAAATAAAATCACATCGACTATCTCCAAAAAAAACTTAAAAAAAAAACTCTTTAAACAAAGTTACAAACTAGACTTTTTATATACTTCTTTTTTTTTTATATATATTTCACAACAGACTTTCTTATTTTAAAATCAAAACTAGACTATCTTCTCTTGAAAAAAAACGATTTTTCAAAAAAAACAAAAACCCGATGGCCGAAGAAAAAAATAAAAAATAAAATCACGCCACCCGAACATTTTCAAATCCCGTAGGATCATACCACCAACCAAAACCAAAAGAAAAAAAATCAGCTCAACGGGACAAGACACAAAACGCCACGCGTAGTACAACCGTACCCCGATATGTATATACACAAATGTATATACAAAACCCCAGCGCGTCACGATCACGACTTTACGCATAACAAAATTTTATTTTTTTTTTCAATTTCGCTTTACTCATGATTCATACTTCATATACAATACTTTGTAAACAAAAATATGTTCACAACAAAAACAATCCAATAAAGTAAAAACGCAGCATAGATAAGCATGAAAAAAATATAGTACACCTACATGAAACGCGGGACAATTTATAAGAAAAAAATTTCCTTTCAGTGCTTACGACCACACGGGCGGTCGTAACAGTATCAATCATCGAAATCGGAGCATAATTGCAGATTTTCGATTTTTAAAGCTCTAAATTTGTGGGCTATAGTTCAGTTGATTTTCAATAAAATTAAATTTTTCACAAAATGTGTAGAGATATTCGGGCGACCTAAATACCCGTTGGCATCACAATTACAGGTCTCAACACCTATTGATAGAGGTATCACTCATCGGTATCGGAGCACAATAGCAGATTCTCGATTTTTGTGGCTCTGAATTTGTGGGCTATAGTTCAGTTGATTTTCAAAAAAATTGAATTGTCCACAAAATGTGTAGAAATATTCTAGCGATCTAAATACCCGTTAGCATCACAATTACAAGCGTCAACACCTATTGATAGAGGTATCAATCATCGAAATCGAAGCATAATTGCAGATTTTCGATTTTTAACGCTCAGAATTTGTGGGCTATAGTTCAGTTGATTTTCAATAAAATTAAATTTTCCACAAAATGTGTAGAAATATTCGGGCAATCTAAATACCCGTTGGCATCACAATTACAGGTCTCAACACCTATTGATAGATGTATCAATCATCGAAATCGGAGCATAATTGCTGATTTTCGATTTTTGTGGCTCTGAATTTGTGGGCTATAGTTCAGTTGATTTTCAATAAAATTAAATTTTCCACAAAATGTGTAGAAATATTCTAGCGATCTAAATACCCGTTGGCATCACAATTACAAGCCTTAACACCTATTGATAGAGGTATCAATCATCGAAATCGGAGCATAATTGCAGATTTTCGATTTTTAACGCTCAGAATTTGTGGGCTATAGTTCAGTTGATTTTCAATAAAATTAAATTTTCCACAAAATGTGTAGAAATATTCGGGCAATCTAAATACCCGTTGGCATCACAATTACAGGTCTCAACACCTATTGATAAAGGTATCAATCATCGAAATCGGAGCATAATTGCAGATTTTCGATTTTTAAAGCTCTAAATTTGTGGGCTATAGTTCAGTTGATTTTCAATAAAATTGAATTTTCCACAAAATGTGTAGAAATATTCTAGCGATCTAAATACCCGTTGGCATCACTATTACAGGTCTCAACACCTATTGATAGAGGTATCAATCATCGAAATCGGAGCATAATTGCAGATTTTCGATTTTTAAAGCTCTAAATTTGTGGGCTATAGTTCAGTTGATTTTCAACAAAATTGAATTTTTCACAAAATGTGTAGAAATATTCTAGCGATCTAAATACCCGTTGGCATAACAATTACAGGTCTCAACACCTATTGATAGAGGTATCAATCATCGAAATCGGAGCATAATTGCAGATTTTCGATTTTTAAAGCTCTGAATTTGTGGGCTATAGTTCAGTTGATTTTCAATAAAATTAAATTTTCCACAAAATGTATAGAAATATTCTAGCGATCTAAATACCCGTTGGCATAACAATTACAGGTCTCAACACCTATTGATAGAGGTATCAATCATCGAAATCGGAGCATAATTGCAGATTTTCGATTTTTAAAGCTCTGAATTTGTGGGCTACAGTTCAGTTGATTTTCAATAAAATTAAATTTTCCACAAAATGTGTAGAAATATTCTAGCGATCTAAATACCCGTTGGCATCACAATTACGGGTCTCAACACCTATTGATAGAGGTTTCAATAATCGGAATCGGAGCTCAATTGCAGATTTTCGATTTTTATGGCTCTGAATTTGTGGGCTATAGTTCAGTTGATTTTCAATAAAATTAAATTTTTCACAAAATGTGTAGAAATATTCTAGCGATCTAAATACCCGTTGGCATCACAATTACAGGTCTCAACACCTATTGATAGAGGTTTCAATAATCGGAATCGGAGCTCAATTGCAGATTTTCGATTTTTATGGCCCTGAATTTGTGGGCTATAGTTCAGTTGATTTTCAATAAAATTAAATTTTTCACAAAATGTGTAGAGATATTCGGGCGACCTAAATACCCGTTGGCATCACAATTACAGGTCTCAACACCTATTGATAGAGGTATCACTCATCGGTATCGGAGCACAATAGCAGATTCTCGATTTTTGTGGCTCTGAATTTGTGGGCTATAGTTCAGTTGATTTTCAATAAAATTGAATTTTCCACAAAATGTGTAGAAATATTCTAGCGATCTAAATACCCGTTAGCATCACAATTACAAGCGTCAACACCTATTGATAGAGGTATCAATCATCGAAATCGGAGCATAATTGCAGATTTTCGATTTTTAAAGCTCTAAATTTGTGGGCTATAGTTCAGTTGATTTTCAATAAAATTGAATTTTCCACAAAATGTGTAGAAATATTCTAGCGATCTAAATACCTGTTGGCATAACAATTACAGGTCTCAACACCTATTGATAGAGGTATCAATCATCGAAATCGGAGCATAATTGCAGATTTTCGATTTTTAAAGCTCTGAATTTGTGGGCTATAGTTCAGTTGATTTTCAATAAAATTAAATTTTCCACAAAATGTGTAGAAATATTCTAGCGATCTAAATACCCGTTGGCATCACAATTACAGGTCTCAACACCTATTGATAGAGGTTTCAATAATCGGAATCGGAGCTCAATTGCAGATTTTCGATTTTTGTGGCTCTGAATTTGTGGGCTATAGTTCAGGTGATTTTCTATAAAATTAAATTTTCCACAAAATGTGTAGAAATATTCTAGCGATCTAAATACCCGTTGGCATCACAATTACAGGTCTCAACACCTATTGATAGAGGTTTCAATAATCGGAATCGGAGCTTAATTGCAGATTTTCGATTTTTATGGCTCTGAATTTTTGGGCTATAGTTCAGTTGATTTTCAATAAAATTAAATTTTTCACAAAATGTGTAGAGATATTCGGGCGACCTAAATACCCGTTGGCATCACAATTACAGGTCTCAACACCTATTGATAGAGGTATCACTCATCGGTATCGGAGCACAATAGCAGATTCTCGATTTTTGTGGCTCTGAATTTGTGGGCTATAGTTCAGTTGATTTTCAAAAAAATTGAATTTTCCACAAAATGTGTAGAAATATTCTAGCGATCTAAATACCCGTTGGCATCACAATTACAGGTCTCAGCACCTACTGATAGAGGTATCAATCATCGGAATCGGAGCACAATTGCAGATTTTCGATTTTTAAAGCTCTGAATTTGTGGGCTATAGTTCAGTTGATTTTCAATAAAATTAAATTTTCCACAAAATGTGTAGAAATATTCTAGCGATCTAAATACCCGTTGGCATCACAATTACAGGTCTCAACACCTATTGATAGAGGTTTCAATAATCGGAATCGGAGCTCAATTGCAGATTTTCGATTTTTATGGCTCTGAATTTGTGGGCTATAGTTCAGTTGATTTTCAATAAAATTAAATTTTTCCACAAAATGTGTAGAAATATTCTAGCGATCTAAATACCCGTTGGCATCACAATTACAGGTCTCAACACCTATTGATAGAGGTATCAATCATCGAAATCGGAGCATAATTGCAGATTTTCGATTTTTAACGCTCAGAATTTGTGGGCTATAGTTCAGTTGATTTTCAATAAAATTAAATTTTCCACAAAATGTGTAGAAATATTCGGGCAATCTAAATACCCGTTGGCATCACAATTACAGGTCTCAACACCTATTGATAAAGGTATCAATCATCGAAATCGGAGCATAATTGCAGATTTTCGATTTTTAAAGCTCTAAATTTGTGGGCTATAGTTCAGTTGATTTTCAATAAAATTGAATTTTCCACAAAATGTGTAGAAATATTCTAGCGATCTAAATACCCGTTGGCATCACAATTACAGGTCTCAACACCTATTGATAGAGGTATCAATCATCGAAATCGGAGCATAATTGCAGATTTTCGATTTTTAAAGCTCAGAATTTGTGGGCTATAGTTCAGTTGATTTTCAATAAAATTAAATTTTCCACAAAATGTGTAGAAATATTCGGGCAATCTAAATACCCGTTGGCATCACAATTACAGGTCTCAACACCTATTGATAAAGGTATCAATCATCGAAATCGGAGCATAATTGCAGATTTTCGATTTTTAAAGCTCTGAATTTGTGGGCTATAGTTCAGTTGATTTTCAATAAAATTAAATTTTCCACAAAATGTGTAGAAATATTCTAGCGATCTAAATACCCGTTGGCATCACAATTACAGGTCTCAACACCTATTGATAGAGGTTTCAATAATCGGAATCGGAGCTCAATTGCAGATTTTCGATTTTTATGGCTCTGAATTTGTGGGCTATAGTTCAGTTGATTTTCAATAAAATTAAATTTTCCACAAAATGTGTAGAAATATTCTAGCGATCTAAATACCCGTTGGCATCACAATTACAGGTCTCAACACCTATTGATAGAGGTTTCAATAATCGGAATCGGAGCTCAATTGCAGATTTTCGATTTTTATGGCTCTGAATTTGTGGGCTATAATTCAGTTGATTTTCAAAAAAATTGAATTTTCCACAAAATGTGTAGAAATATTCTAGCGATCTAAATACCCGATGGCATAACAATTACAGGTCTCAACACCTATTGATAGAGGTATCAATCATCGAAATCGGAGCATAATTGCAGATTTTCGATTTTTAAAGCTCTGAATTTGTGGGCTATAGTTCAGTTGATTTTCAAAAAAATTGAATTTTCCACAAAATGTGTAGAAATATTCTAGCGATCTAAATACCCGTTGGCATCACAATTACAGGCCTCAACACCTATTGATAGAGGTATCAATCATCGGAATCGGAGCACAATAGCAGATTTTCGATTTTTAAAGCTCTGAATTTGTGGGCTATAGTTCAGTTGATTTTCAAAAAAATTGAATTTTCCACAAAATGTGTAGAAATATTCTAGCGATCTAAATACCCGTTGGCATCACAATTACAGGCCTCAACACCTATTGATAGAGGTATCAATCATCGGAATCGGAGCACAATAGCAGATTTTCGATTTTTAAAGCTCTGAATTTGTGGGCTATAGTTCAGTTGATTTTCAAAAAAATTGAATTTTCCACAAAATGTGTAGAAATATTCTAGCGATCTAAATACCCGTTGGCATCACAATTACAGGTCTCAACACCTATTGATAGAGGTATCAATCAATTCGCGTGAAGTTTGTCCTCAACTTTCCTAAAAAGCAAAAACAACAAGTTAGGACAAGTTTAGGAAAAACTTCACACGACTATATAATCACGTGAAGTTTGTTCTAGATCCTAAAATTATTTATTTGTATTGGTGATAATATTATAATTTCGTAAATAACAACATTTCGGCGGATTTATTTGAGAAAATAATAAAATAATTCATCTCAATAACTTAAAATGATTTTAGAAACATATAAAAAGAACTACCTATTTCGTAAATTTTCCACAATCATTAAAAGACATAAAAAAGCAATTAAATTTATTTAGTTTGTACCGACATATATGTACATATGTTGGTATGCACATATATAATATTTTATATTAATATATTTTGTATAATTCATAATTAATTTTAAATTTTTTCTCTGGTAAAACACAGCATTTTGTCTAAAGGGGCGTTAGCATGTTTCATTGAAATTCAAAACTTAAAAGTATCTTGTATCTGTTTATTTTATTATTATACTTAGTTTTAATTTATAATAATAATTTAATTTATAATAATAATAATGTAGCTGAAAACAAGGTTTAGTTCTCGAATGGTGTTAGTTGAAATTTAACCATTAACTATTCATATTGGTTTATTTTCGATTTTCCTAAGAGGTTACCACACCTGTAATTGACATTTTCACATTGTATCAGATCCGTCCTTACCAAAATATATCACTTTTCCGGAAAATCTAGGGGAAGTGTGCGCTTAGTATTCAAAATTTGTTACGCATAATTTAACCACATATACAAATTTTCATCGGTTTACTTTCGATTTTCCTAAGAGGTTACCACACCTGTAATTGACATTTTCACATTGTATCAGATCCGTCCTTACCAAAATATATCACTTTTCCGGAAAATCTAGGGGAAGTGTGCGCTTAATATTCAAAAGTTGTTACGCGTAATTTAACCACATATACTAAATTTTCATCGGTTTACTTTCGATTTTAGGGTAAGGTGCATTTTAGTCTAGGTAGGTGTAAAATAATTCAACTCCTCGACTCCCGACTCCCAACTCCGACTCCCGCCTCCGACTCCCGCCTCCGACTCCCGCCTCCGAATCCCGCCTCCGAATCCCGCCTCCGACTCCCGCCTCCGACTCCCGCCTCCGACTCCCGCATCTGCCTCCACTGCCCGCCGAAGAGGGTGGATTTACCTGAGTATCAGGTGTACTATCTGGTGTTTCCGCGCATTGCTTATTTATAGTGTGCTGCACTCGCCTCTAGTATTTAGCCGACGTTTTACATCCCTGCCCGGGTGTTACCACTTGGAGGTATACTAGACACATTTGGTGGTTTCTACATAGTTGAGACGCACCCAACACCCAAAATTAAAATTAAAATTAAAATTAAAATTAAAATTAAAATTAAAATTAAAATTAAAATTAAAATTAAAATTAAAATTAAAATTAAAATTAAAATTAAAATTAAAATTAAAATTAAAATTAAAATTAAAATTAAAATTAAAATTAAAATTAAAATTAAAATTAAAATTAAAATTAAAATTAAAATTAAAATTAAAATTAAAATTAAAATTAAAATTAAAATTAAAATTAAAATTAAAATTAAAATTAAAATTAAAATTAAAATTAAAATTAAAATTAAAATTAAAATTAAAATTAAAATTAAAATTAAAATTAAAATTAAAATTAAAATTAAAATTAAAATTAAAATTAAAATTAAAATTAAAATTAAAATTAAAATTAAAATTAAAATTAAAATTAAAATTAAAATTAAAATTAAAATTAAAATTAAAATTAAAATTAAAATTAAAATTAAAATTAAAATTAAAATTAAAATTAAAATTAAAATTAAAATTAAAATTAAAATTAAAATTAAAATTAAAATTAAAATTAAAATTAAAATTAAAATTAAAATTAAAATTAAAATTAAAATTAAAATTAAAATTAAAATTAAAATTAAAATTAAAATTAAAATTAAAATTAAAATTAAAATTAAAATTAAAATTAAAATTAAAATTAAAATTAAAATTAAAATTAAAATTAAAATTAAAATTAAAATTAAAATTAAAATTAAAATTAAAATTAAAATTAAAATTAAAATTAAAATTAAAATTAAAATTAAAATTAAAATTAAAATTAAAATTAAAATTAAAATTAAAATTAAAATTAAAATTAAAATTAAAATTAAAATTAAAATTAAAATTAAAATTAAAATTAAAATTAAAATTAAAATTAAAATTAAAATTAAAATTAAAATTAAAATTAAAATTAAAATTAAAATTAAAATTAAAATTAAAATTAAAATTAAAATTAAAATTAAAATTAAAATTAAAATTAAAATTAAAATTAAAATTAAAATTAAAATTAAAATTAAAATTAAAATTAAAATTAAAATTAAAATTAAAATTAAAATTAAAATTAAAATTAAAATTAAAATTAAAATTAAAATTAAAATTAAAATTAAAATTAAAATTAAAATTAAAATTAAAATTAAAATTAAAATTAAAATTAAAATTAAAATTAAAATTAAAATTAAAATTAAAATTAAAATTAAAATTAAAATTAAAATTAAAATTAAAATTAAAATTAAAATTAAAATTAAAATTAAAATTAAAATTAAAATTAAAATTAAAATTAAAATTAAAATTAAAATTAAAATTAAAATTAAAATTAAAATTAAAATTAAAATTAAAATTAAAATTAAAATTAAAATTAAAATTAAAATTAAAATTAAATTAAAATTAAAATTAAAATTAAAATTAAAATTAAAATTAAAATTAAAATAAAATAAAATAAAAATTAAAATTATAAATTGATTGATTCAAATTCAAATACCAAAACAAATTAAAATTAAATTTACCATTGTGAAATAAAGCTTAAATTAAGTTTAAGCGTTTTATAGATTTATGCAGGATCGGAGCAAAACATACATTAATTGTTTTCGATAATTATATACTGTTTACAATTCTCATGTATATACCGTTGGCACGTCGAACACTGAATGGAGTGGTTGTTTATTTCACTATAACAGTAAAGACAATGATTTACTAACGGTTCAGAATTGGCTGCAATTTTATTTTTAAGATAGATTCTATACTCTTGCAACCCGTTTGTGTTTGTGTCTTCATCGTCATCGTGAATCTGTTTTTTATGCGTACCATTTATTAAAAAATCAACTGCATAAGTTACCAAAACTCCACAGTTGTATCCGTCTTTCTGCTGCGGTAAGCAACTGTTCGATATGATTTTGAATTTCCGTTCAGCGCAAACTAAGCGCACACTTACTCTAGATTTTCCGGAAAAGTGATATATTTTGGTAAGGACGGATCTGATACAATGTGAAAATGTCAATTCCAGGTGTGGTAACCTCTCAGGAAAATCAAAAGTAAACCGATGAAAATTTGTATATGTGGTTAAATTACGCGTAACAACTTTTGAATACAAAGCGCACACTTCCCCTAGATTTTCCGGAAAAGTGATATTGGTAAGGACGGATCTGATACAATGTGAAAATGTCAATTCCAGGTGTGGTAACCTGTTAGGAAAATCGAAAGTAAACCGATGAAAATTTGTATATGTGGTTAAATTACGCGTAACAACTTTTGAATACTAAGCGCACACTTCCCCTAGATTTTCCGGAAAAGTGATATATTTTGGTAAGGACGGATCTGATACAATGTGAAAATGTCAATTCCAGGTGTGGTAACCTCTTAGGAAAATCGAAAGTAAACCGATGAAAATTTGTATATGTGGTTAAATTACACGTAACAACTTTTGAATACAAAGTGCACACTTCCCTTAGATTTTCCGGAAAAGTGATATATTTTGGTAAGGACGGATCTGATACAATGTGAAAATGTCAATTCCAGGTGTGGTAACCTCTTAGGAAAATCGAAAGTAAACCGATGAAAATTTGTATATGTGGTTAAATTACGCGTAACAACTTTTGAATACAAAGCGCACACTTCCCCTAGATTTATCGGAAAAGTGATATATTTTGGTAAGGACGGATCTGATACAATGTGAAAATGTCAATTCCAGGTGTGGTAACCTCTTAGGAAAATCAAATATCCAAACCGATGAAAATTTTTATTTCTTACATTATTAAATGATATTACTTTATTATTTTATTTCGATTATTTTGAGAGCAATTCATGTTTGTAAAGCATTTTTTAAAGTTTTTTGGCTTAAAAAAGTAAAAGCACATACCAACTTAGATTTATAAATATTCATTTATATTAATTTTAATGTTTAACAATTTTTATTTTCGCCTAAATGTGGTGATTTATGTACCATTTTTTATACAAAAACCCACACACTCACATACATGTGCTTGTTGTTGTTGTGTTAGGAAAGTTTAGGACAAACTTCTAATCCGTTATCAATCATCGAAATCGAAGCATAATTGCAGATTTTCGATTTTTAAAGCTCTGAATTTGTGGGCTATAGTTCAGTTGATTTTCAATAAAATTAAATTTTCCACAAAATGTGTAGAGATATTCGGGCGATCTAAATACCCGTTGGCATCACAATTACAGGCCTCAACACCTATTGATAGAGGTATCAATCATCGAAATCGGAGCATAATTGCAGATTTTCGATTTTTAAAGCTCTGAATTTGTGGGTTATAGTTCAGTTGATTTTCAAAAAAATTGAATTTTCCACAAAATGTGTAGAAATACTAGCGATCTAAATACCCGTTGGCATAACAATTACAGGTCTCAACACCTATTGATAGAGGTATCAATCATCGAAATCGGAGCATAATTGCAGATTTTCGATTTTTAAAGATCTGAATTTGTGGGCTATAGTTCAGTTGATTTTCAATAAAATTAAATTTTCCGCAAAATGTGTAGAAATATTCTAGCGATCTAAATACCCATTGGCATCACAATTACAGGTCTCAACACCTATTTATGGAGGTATCAATCATTGAAATCGGAGCATAATTGCAGATTTTCGATTTTTAAAGCTCTGAATTTGTGGGTTATAGTTCAGTTGATTTTCAAAAAAATTGAATTTTCCACAAAATGTGTAGAAATACTAGCGATCTAAATACCCGTTGGCATAACAATTACAGGTCTCAACACCTATTGATAGAGGTATCAATCATCGAAATCGGAGCATAATTGCAGATTTTCGATTTTTAAAGCTCTGAATTTGTGGGCTATAGTTCAGTTGATTTTCAAAAAAATTAAATTTTCCACAAAATATGTAGAAATATTCTAGCGATCTAAATACTCGTTGGCATAACAATTACAGGTCTCAACACCTATTGATAGAGGTATCAATCATCGAAATCGGAGCATAATTGCAGATTTTCGATTTTTAAAGCTCTGAATTTGTGGGCTATAGTTCAGTTGATTTTCAATAAAATTAAATTTTCCACAAAATGTGTAGAAATATTCTAGCGATCTAAATACCCGTTGGCATAACAATTACAGGTCTCAACACCTATTGATAGAGGTATCAATCATCGAAATCGGAGCATAATTGCAGATTTTCGATTTTTAAAGCTCTGAATTTGTGGGTTATAGTTCAGTTGATTTTCAAAAAAATTGAATTTTCCACAAAATGTGTAGAAATACTAGCGATCTAAATACCCGTTGGCATCACAATTACAGGTCTCAACACCTATTGATAGAGGTATCAATCATCGAAATCGGAGCATAATTGCATATTTTCGATTTTTAAAGATCTGAATTTGTGGGCTATAGTTCAGTTGATTTTCAATAAAATTAAATTTTCCGCAAAATGTGTAGAAATATTCTAGCGATCTAAATACCCATTGGCATCACAATTACAGGTCTCAACACCTATTTATGGAGGTATCAATCATTGAAATCGGAGCACAATTGCATATTTTCGATTTTTAAAGCTCTGAATTTGTGGGCTATAGTTCAGTTGATTTTCAAAAAAATTGAATTTTCCACAAAATGTGTAGAAATATTCTAGCGATCTAAATACCCGTTGGCATCACAATTACAGGCCTCAACACCTATTGATAGAGGTATCAATCATCGAAATCGGAGCATAATTGCAGATTTTCGATTTTTAAAGCTCTGAATTTGTGGGCTATAGTTCAGTTGATTTTCAAAAAAATTAAATTTTCCACAAAATATGTAGAAATATTCTAGCGATCTAAATACTCGTTGGCATAACAATTACAGGTCTCAACACCTATTGATAGAGGTATCAATCATTGAAATCGGAGCACAATTGCATATTTTCGATTTTTAAAGATCTGAATTTGTGGGCTATAGTTCAGTTGATTTTCAATAAAATTAAATTTTCCGCAAAATGTGTAGAAATATTCTAGCGATCTAAATACCCATTGGCATCACAATTACAGGTCTCAACACCTATTTATGGAGGTATCAATCATTGAAATCGGAGCACAATTGCATATTTTCGATTTTTAAAGCTCTGAATTTGTGGGCTATAGTTCAGTTGATTTTCAAAAAAATTGAATTTTCCACAAAATGTGTAGAAATATTCTAGCGATCTAAATACCCGTTGGCATCACAATTACAGGCCTCAACACCTATTGATAGAGGTATCAATCATCGAAATCGGAGCATAATTGCAGATTTTCGATTTTTAAAGCTCTGAATTTGTGGGCTATAGTTCAGTTGATTTTCAATAAAATTAAATTTTCCACAAAATGTGTAGAAATATTCTAGCGATCTAAATACCCGTTGGCATAACAATTACAGGTCTCAACACCTATTGATAGAGGTATCAATCATCGGAATCGGAGCACAATTGCATATTTTCGATTTTTGTGGCTCTGAATTTGTGGGCTATAGTTCAGTTGATTTTCAATAAAATTAAATTTTCCACAAAATGTGTAGAAATATTCTAGCGATCTAAATACCCGTTGGCATCACAATTACAGGCCTCAACACCTATTGATAGAGGTATCAATCATCGAAATCGGAGCATAATTGCATATTTTCGATTTTTGTGGCTCTGAATTTGTGGGCTATAGTTCAGTTGATTTTCAAAAAAATTGAATTTTCCACAAAATGTGTAGAAATATTCTAGCGATCTAAATACCCGTTGGCATCACAATTACAGGCCTCAACACCTATTGATAGAGGTATCAATCATCGAAATCGGAGCATAATTGCATATTTTCGATTTTTAAAGCTCTGAATTTGTGGGCTATAGTTCAGTTGATTTTCAATAAAATTAAATTTTCCACAAAATGTGTAGAAATATTCTAACGATCTAAATACCCGTTGGCATAACAATTACAGGTCTCAACACCTATTGATAGAGGTATCAATCATCGGAATCGGAGCACAATTGCAGATTTTCGATTTTTAAAGCTCTGAATTTGTGGGCTATAGTTCAGTTGATTTTCAATAAAATTAAATTTTCCACAAAATGTGTAGAAATATTCTAGCGATCTAAATACCCGTTGGCATAACAATTACAGGTCTCAACACCTATTGATAGAGGTATCAATCATCGGAATCGGAGCACAATTGCATATTTTCGATTTTTGTGGCTCTGAATTTGTGGGCTATAGTTCAGTTGATTTTCAATAAAATTAAATTTTCCACAAAATGTGTAGAAATATTCTAGCGATCTAAATACCCGTTGGCATCACAATTACAGGCCTCAACACCTATTGATAGAGGTATCAATCATCGAAATCGGAGCATAATTGCAGATTTTCGATTTTTGTGGCTCTGAATTTGTGGGCTATAGTTCAGTTGATTTTCAAAAAAATTGAATTTTCCACAAAATGTGTAGAAATATTCTAGCGATCTAAATACCCGTTGGCATCACAATTACAGGCCTCAACACCTATTGATAGAGGTATCAATCATCGAAATCGGAGCATAATTGCATATTTTCGATTTTTAAAGCTCTGAATTTGTGGGCTATAGTTCAGTTGATTTTCAATAAAATTAAATTTTCCACAAAATGTGTAGAAATATTCTAACGATCTAAATACCCGTTGGCATAACAATTACAGGTCTCAACACCTATTGATAGAGGTATCAATCATCGGAATCGGAGCACAATTGCAGATTTTCGATTTTTGTGGCTCTGAATTTGTGGGCTATAGTTCAGTTGATTTTCAATAAAATTAAATTTTCCACAAAATGTGTAGAAATATTCTAGCGATCTAAATACCCGTTGGCATAACAATTACAGGTCTCAACACCTATTGATAGAGGTATCAATCATCGAAATCGGAGCATAATTGCATATTTTCGATTTTTGTGGCTCTGAATTTGTGGGCTATAGTTCAGTTGATTTTCAATAAAATTAAATTTTCCGCAAAATGTGTAGAAATATTCTAGCGATCTAAATACCCGTTGGCATAACAATTACAGGTCTCAACACCTATTGATAGAGGTATCAATCATCGAAATCGGAGCATAATTGCAGATTTTCGATTTTTAAAGCTCTGAATTTGTGGGCTATAGTTCAGTTGATTTTCAATAAAATTAAATTTTCCACAAAATGTGTAGAAATATTCTAGCGATCTAAATACCCGTTGGCATAACAATTACAGGTCTCAACACCTATTGATAGAGGTATCAATCATCGAAATCGGAGCATAATTGCATATTTTCGATTTTTAAAGCTCTGAATTTGTGGGCTATAGTTCAGTTGATTTTCAATAAAATTAAATTTTCCACAAAATGTGTAGAGATATTCGGGCGATCTAAATACCCGTTGGCATCACAATTACAGGCCTCAACACCTATTGATAGAGGTATCAATCATCGGAATCGGAGCATAATTGCAGATTTTCGATTTTTAAAGCTCTGAATTTGTGGGTTATAGTTCAGTTGATTTTCAAAAAAATTAAATTTTCCACAAAATGTGTAGAAATACTAGCGATCTAAATACCCGTTGGCATAACAATTACAGGTCTCAACACCTATTGATAGAGGTATCAATCATCGAAATCGGAGCATAATTGCAGATTTTCGATTTTTAAAGCTCTGAATTTGTGGGCTATAGTTCAGTTGATTTTCAAAAAAATTAAATTTTCCACAAAATGTGTAGAAATATTCTAGCGATCTAAATACCCGTTGGCATAACAATTACAAGTCTCAACACCTATTGATAGAGGTATCAATCATCGGAATCGGAGCACAATTGCATATTTTCGATTTTTGTGGCTCTGAATTTGTGGGCTATAGTTCAGTTGATTTTCAATAAAATTAAATTTTCCACAAAATGTGTAGAAATATTCTAGCGATCTAAATACCCGTTGGCATAACAATTACAGGTCTCAACACCTATTGATAGAGGTATCAATCATCGGAATCGGAGCACAATTGCATATTTTCGATTTTTGTGGCTCTGAATTTGTGGGCTATAGTTCAGTTGATTTTCAATAAAATTAAATTTTCCACAAAATGTGTAGAAATATTCTAGCGATCTAAATACTCGTTGGCATCACAATTACAGGTCTCAACACCTATTTATGGAGGTATCAATCATTGAAATCGGAGCACAATTGCATATTTTCGATTTTTAAAGATCTGAATTTGTGGGCTATAGTTCAGTTGATTTTCAAAAAAATTGAATTTTCCACAAAATGTGTAGAAATATTCTAGCGATCTAAATACCCGTTGGCATAACAATTACAAGTCTCAACACCTATTGATAGAGGTATCAATCATCGGAATCGGAGCACAATTGCATATTTTCGATTTTTGTGGCTCTGAATTTGTGGGCTATAGTTCAGTTGATTTTCAATAAAATTAAATTTTCCACAAAATGTGTAGAAATATTCTAGCGATCTAAATACTCGTTGGCATAACAATTACAGGTCTCAACACCTATTGATAGAGGTATCAATCATCGAAATCGGAGCATAATTGCAGATTTTCGATTTTTAAAGCTCTGAATTTGTGGGCTATAGTTCAGTTGATTTTCAATAAAATTAAATTTTCCACAAAATGTGTAGAAATATTCTAGCGATCTAAATACCCGTTGGCATAACAATTACAGGTCTCAACACCTATTGATAGAGGTATCAATCATCGAAATCGGAGCATAATTGCAGATTTTCGATTTTTAAAGCTCTGAATTTGTGGGTTATAGTTCAGTTGATTTTCAAAAAAATTGAATTTTCCACAAAATGTGTAGAAATACTAGCGATCTAAATACCCGTTGGCATAACAATTACAGGTCTCAACACCTATTGATAGAGGTATCAATCATCGAAATCGGAGCATAATTGCATATTTTCGATTTTTAAAGATCTGAATTTGTGGGCTATAGTTCAGTTGATTTTCAATAAAATTAAATTTTCCGCAAAATGTGTAGAAATATTCTAGCGATCTAAATACCCATTGGCATCACAATTACAGGTCTCAACACCTATTTATGGAGGTATCAATCATTGAAATCGGAGCACAATTGCATATTTTCGATTTTTAAAGCTCTGAATTTGTGGGCTATAGTTCAGTTGATTTTCAAAAAAATTGAATTTTCCACAAAATGTGTAGAAATATTCTAGCGATCTAAATACCCGTTGGCATCACAATTACAGGCC
Organism: Tipula helvola; assembly: GCA_963556165.1. Classification (NCBI taxonomy): domain Eukaryota; kingdom Metazoa; phylum Arthropoda; class Insecta; order Diptera; family Tipulidae; genus Tipula; species Tipula helvola. The sequence goes on from OY744482.1 coordinate 92,800,328, forward strand.
TCAACACCTATTGATAGAGGTATCAATCATCGAAATCGGAGCATAATTGCATATTTTCGATTTTTGTGGCTCTGAATTTGTGGGCTATAGTTCAGTTGATTTTCAAAAAAATTGAATTTTCCACAAAATGTGTAGAAATATTCTAGCGATCTAAATACCCGTTGGCATCACAATTACAGGCCTCAACACCTATTGATAGAGGTATCAATCATCGAAATCGGAGCATAATTGCATATTTTCGATTTTTAAAGCTCTGAATTTGTGGGCTATAGTTCAGTTGATTTTCAATAAAATTAAATTTTCCACAAAATGTGTAGAAATATTCTAACGATCTAAATACCCGTTGGCATAACAATTACAGGTCTCAACACCTATTGATAGAGGTATCAATCATCGAAATCGGAGCATAATTGCAGATTTTCGATTTTTGTGGCTCTGAATTTGTGGGCTATAGTTCAGTTGATTTTCAAAAAAATTAAATTTTCCACAAAATATGTAGAAATATTCTAGCGATCTAAATACTCGTTGGCATAACAATTACAGGTCTCAACACCTATTGATAGAGGTATCAATCATTGAAATCGGAGCACAATTGCATATTTTCGATTTTTAAAGATCTGAATTTGTGGGCTATAGTTCAGTTGATTTTCAATAAAATTAAATTTTCCGCAAAATGTGTAGAAATATTCTAGCGATCTAAATACCCATTGGCATCACAATTACAGGTCTCAACACCTATTTATGGAGGTATCAATCATTGAAATCGGAGCACAATTGCATATTTTCGATTTTTAAAGCTCTGAATTTGTGGGCTATAGTTCAGTTGATTTTCAAAAAAATTGAATTTTCCACAAAATGTGTAGAAATATTCTAGCGATCTAAATACCCGTTGGCATCACAATTACAGGCCTCAACACCTATTGATAGAGGTATCAATCATCGAAATCGGAGCATAATTGCAGATTTTCGATTTTTGTGGCTCTGAATTTGTGGGCTATAGTTCAGTTGATTTTCAAAAAAATTGAATTTTCCACAAAATGTGTAGAAATATTCTAGCGATCTAAATACCCGTTGGCATCACAATTACAGGCCTCAACACCTATTGATAGAGGTATCAATCATCGAAATCGGAGCATAATTGCATATTTTCGATTTTTAAAGCTCTGAATTTGTGGGCTATAGTTCAGTTGATTTTCAATAAAATTAAATTTTCCACAAAATGTGTAGAAATATTCTAACGATCTAAATACCCGTTGGCATAACAATTACAGGTCTCAACACCTATTGATAGAGGTATCAATCATCGGAATCGGAGCACAATTGCAGATTTTCGATTTTTGTGGCTCTGAATTTGTGGGCTATAGTTCAGTTGATTTTCAATAAAATTAAATTTTCCACAAAATGTGTAGAAATATTCTAGCGATCTAAATACCCGTTGGCATAACAATTACAGGTCTCAACACCTATTGATAGAGGTATCAATCATCGAAATCGGAGCATAATTGCATATTTTCGATTTTTGTGGCTCTGAATTTGTGGGCTATAGTTCAGTTGATTTTCAATAAAATTAAATTTTCCGCAAAATGTGTAGAAATATTCTAGCGATCTAAATACCCGTTGGCATAACAATTACAGGTCTCAACACCTATTGATAGAGGTATCAATCATCGAAATCGGAGCATAATTGCAGATTTTCGATTTTTAAAGCTCTGAATTTGTGGGCTATAGTTCAGTTGATTTTCAATAAAATTAAATTTTCCACAAAATGTGTAGAAATATTCTAGCGATCTAAATACCCGTTGGCATAACAATTACAGGTCTCAACACCTATTGATAGAGGTATCAATCATCGAAATCGGAGCATAATTGCATATTTTCGATTTTTAAAGCTCTGAATTTGTGGGCTATAGTTCAGTTGATTTTCAATAAAATTAAACTTTCCACAAAATGTGTAGAAATATTCTAGCGATCTAAATACCCGTTGGCATAACAATTACAGGTCTCAACACCTATTGATAGAGGTATCAATCATCGAAATAGGAGCATAATTGCATATTTTCGATTTTTGTGGCTCTGAATTTGTGGGCTATAGTTCAGTTGATTTTCAATAAAATTAAATTTTCCACAAAATGTGTAGAAATATTCTAGCGATCTAAATACTCGTTGGCATCACAATTACAGGTAACAACAACTATTGATAGAGGTATCAATCATCGAAATCGGAGCATAATTGCAGATTTTCGATTTTTAAAGCTCTGAATTTGTGGGCTATAGTTCAGTTGATTTTCAAAAAAATTAAATTTTCCACAAAATGTGTAGAAATATTCTAGCGATCTAAATACCCGTTGGCATAACAATTACAGGTCTCAACACCTATTGATAGAGGTATCAATCATCGGAATCGGAGCACAATTGCAGATTTTCGATTTTTGTGGCTCTGAATTTGTGGGCTATAGTTCAGTTGATTTTCAATAAAATTAAATTTTCCACAAAATGTGTAGAAATATTCTAGCGATCTAAATACCCGTTGGCATAACAATTACAAGTCTCAACACCTATTGATAGAGGTATCAATCATCGAAATCGGAGCACAATTGCATATTTTCGATTTTTGTGGCTCTGAATTTGTGGGCTATAGTTCAGTTGATTTTCAATAAAATTAAATTTTCCGCAAAATGTGTAGAAATATTCTAGCGATCTAAATACCCGTTGGCATAACAATTACAGGTCTCAACACCTATTGATAGAGGTATCAATCATCGAAATCGGAGCATAATTGCAGATTTTCGATTTTTAAAGCTCTGAATTTGTGGGCTATAGTTCAGTTGATTTTCAAAAAAATTAAATTTTCCACAAAATGTGTAGAAATATTCTAGCGATCTAAATACCCGTTGGCATAACAATTACAAGTCTCAACACCTATTGATAGAGGTATCAATCATCGGAATCGGAGCACAATTGCATATTTTCGATTTTTGTGGCTCTGAATTTGTGGGCTATAGTTCAGTTGATTTTCAATAAAATTAAATTTTCCACAAAATGTGTAGAAATATTCTAGCGATCTAAATACCCGTTGGCATAACAATTACAGGTCTCAACACCTATTGATAGAGGTATCAATCATCGGAATCGGAGCACAATTGCATATTTTCGATTTTTGTGGCTCTGAATTTGTGGGCTATAGTTCAGTTGATTTTCAATAAAATTAAATTTTCCACAAAATGTGTAGAAATATTCTAGCGATCTAAATACTCGTTGGCATCACAATTACAGGTCTCAACACCTATTTATGGAGGTATCAATCATTGAAATCGGAGCACAATTGCATATTTTCGATTTTTAAAGATCTGAATTTGTGGGCTATAGTTCAGTTGATTTTCAAAAAAATTGAATTTTCCACAAAATGTGTAGAAATATTCTAGCGATCTAAATACCCGTTGGCATAACAATTACAAGTCTCAACACCTATTGATAGAGGTATCAATCATCGGAATCGGAGCACAATTGCATATTTTCGATTTTTGTGGCTCTGAATTTGTGGGCTATAGTTCAGTTGATTTTCAATAAAATTAAATTTTCCACAAAATGTGTAGAAATATTCTAGCGATCTAAATACTCGTTGGCATCACAATTACAGGTCTCAACACCTATTTATGGAGGTATCAATCATTGAAATCGGAGCACAATTGCATATTTTCGATTTTTAAAGATCTGAATTTGTGAGCTATAGTTCAGTTGATTTTCAAAAAAATTGAATTTTCCACAAAATGTGTAGAAATATTCTAGCGATCTAAATACCCGTTGGCATAACAATTACAAGTCTCAACACCTATTGATAGAGGTATCAATCATCGGAATCGGAGCACAATTGCATATTTTCGATTTTTGTGGCTCTGAATTTGTGGGCTATAGTTCAGTTGATTTTCAATAAAATTAAATTTTCCACAAAATGTGTAGAAATATTCTAGCGATCTAAATACCCGTTGGCATAACAATTACAAGTCTCAACACCTATTGATAGAGGTATCAATCATCGGAATCGGAGCACAATTGCATATTTTCGATTTTTGTGGCTCTGAATTTGTGGGCTATAGTTCAGTTGATTTTCAATAAAATTAAATTTTCCACAAAATGTGTAGAAATATTCTAGCGATCTAAATACTCGTTGGCATCACAATTACAGGTAACAACAACTATTGATAGAGGTATCAATCATCGAAATCGGAGCATAATTGCAGATTTTCGATTTTTAAAGCTCTGAATTTGTGGGCTATAGTTCAGTTGATTTTCAAAAAAATTAAATTTTCCACAAAATGTGTAGAAATATTCTAGCGATCTAAATACCCGTTGGCATAACAATTACAAGTCTCAACACCTATTGATAGAGGTATCAATCATCGAAATCGGAGCATAATTGCAGATTTTCGATTTTTAAAGCTCTGAATTTGTGGGCTATAGTTCAGTTGATTTTCAAAAAAATTGAATTTTCCACAAAATGTGTAGAAATATTCTAGCGATCTAAATACCCGTTGGCATAACAATTACAAGTCTCAACACCTATTGATAGAGGTATCAATCATCGGAATCGGAGCACAATTGCATATTTTCGATTTTTGTGGCTCTGAATTTGTGGGCTATAGTTCAGTTGATTTTCAATAAAATTAAATTTTCCACAAAATGTGTAGAAATATTCTAGCGATCTAAATACTCGTTGGCATCACAATTACAGGTCTCAACACCTATTTATGGAGGTATCAATCATTGAAATCGGAGCACAATTGCATATTTTCGATTTTTAAAGATCTGAATTTGTGGGCTATAGTTCAGTTGATTTTCAAAAAAATTGAATTTTCCACAAAATGTGTAGAAATATTCTAGCGATCTAAATACCCGTTGGCATAACAATTACAAGTCTCAACACCTATTGATAGAGGTATCAATCATCGGAATCGGAGCACAATTGCATATTTTCGATTTTTGTGGCTCTGAATTTGTGGGCTATAGTTCAGTTGATTTTCAATAAAATTAAATTTTCCACAAAATGTGTAGAAATATTCTAGCGATCTAAATACCCGTTGGCATAACAATTACAAGTCTCAACACCTATTGATAGAGGTATCAATCATCGGAATCGGAGCACAATTGCATATTTTCGATTTTTGTGGCTCTGAATTTGTGGGCTATAGTTCAGTTGATTTTCAATAAAATTAAATTTTCCACAAAATGTGTAGAAATATTCTAGCGATCTAAATACTCGTTGGCATCACAATTACAGGTAACAACAACTATTGATAGAGGTATCAATCATCGAAATCGGAGCATAATTGCAGATTTTCGATTTTTAAAGCTCTGAATTTGTGGGCTATAGTTCAGTTGATTTTCAAAAAAATTAAATTTTCCGCAAAATGTGTAGAAATATTCTAGCGATCTAAATACCCATTGGCATCACAATTACAGGTCTCAACACCTATTTATGGAGGTATCAATCATTGAAATCGGAGCACAATTGCATATTTTCGATTTTTAAAGCTCTGAATTTGTGGGCTATAGTTCAGTTGATTTTCAAAAAAATTGAATTTTCCACAAAATGTGTAGAAATATTCTAGCGATCTAAATACCCGTTGGCATCACAATTACAGGCCTCAACACCTATTGATAGAGGTATCAATCATCGAAATCGGAGCATAATTGCAGATTTTCGATTTTTGTGGCTCTGAATTTGTGGGCTATAGTTCAGTTGATTTTCAAAAAAATTGAATTTTCCACAAAATGTGTAGAAATATTCTAGCGATCTAAATACCCGTTGGCATCACAATTACAGGCCTCAACACCTATTGATAGAGGTATCAATCATCGAAATCGGAGCATAATTGCATATTTTCGATTTTTAAAGCTCTGAATTTGTGGGCTATAGTTCAGTTGATTTTCAATAAAATTAAATTTTCCACAAAATGTGTAGAAATATTCTAGCGATCTAAATACCCGTTGGCATCACAATTACAGGCCTCAACACCTATTGATAGAGGTATCAATCATCGAAATCGGAGCATAATTGCAGATTTTCGATTTTTGTGGCTCTGAATTTGTGGGCTATAGTTCAGTTGATTTTCAAAAAAATTAAATTTTCCACAAAATATGTAGAAATATTCTAGCGATCTAAATACTCGTTGGCATAACAATTACAGGTCTCAACACCTATTGATAGAGGTATCAATCATTGAAATCGGAGCACAATTGCATATTTTCGATTTTTAAAGATCTGAATTTGTGGGCTATAGTTCAGTTGATTTTCAATAAAATTAAATTTTCCGCAAAATGTGTAGAAATATTCTAGCGATCTAAATACCCATTGGCATCACAATTACAGGTCTCAACACCTATTTATGGAGGTATCAATCATTGAAATCGGAGCACAATTGCATATTTTCGATTTTTAAAGCTCTGAATTTGTGGGCTATAGTTCAGTTGATTTTCAAAAAAATTGAATTTTCCACAAAATGTGTAGAAATATTCTAGCGATCTAAATACCCGTTGGCATCACAATTACAGGCCTCAACACCTATTGATAGAGGTATCAATCATCGAAATCGGAGCATAATTGCAGATTTTCGATTTTTAAAGCTCTGAATTTGTGGGCTATAGTTCAGTTGATTTTCAATAAAATTAAATTTTCCACAAAATGTGTAGAAATATTCTAGCGATCTAAATACCCGTTGGCATAACAATTACAGGTCTCAACACCTATTGATAGAGGTATCAATCATCGGAATCGGAGCACAATTGCATATTTTCGATTTTTGTGGCTCTGAATTTGTGGGCTATAGTTCAGTTGATTTTCAATAAAATTAAATTTTCCACAAAATGTGTAGAAATATTCTAGCGATCTAAATACCCGTTGGCATCACAATTACAGGCCTCAACACCTATTGATAGAGGTATCAATCATCGAAATCGGAGCATAATTGCATATTTTCGATTTTTGTGGCTCTGAATTTGTGGGCTATAGTTCAGTTGATTTTCAAAAAAATTGAATTTTCCACAAAATGTGTAGAAATATTCTAGCGATCTAAATACCCGTTGGCATCACAATTACAGGCCTCAACACCTATTGATAGAGGTATCAATCATCGAAATCGGAGCATAATTGCATATTTTCGATTTTTAAAGCTCTGAATTTGTGGGCTATAGTTCAGTTGATTTTCAATAAAATTAAATTTTCCACAAAATGTGTAGAAATATTCTAACGATCTAAATACCCGTTGGCATAACAATTACAGGTCTCAACACCTATTGATAGAGGTATCAATCATCGGAATCGGAGCACAATTGCATATTTTCGATTTTTGTGGCTCTGAATTTGTGGGCTATAGTTCAGTTGATTTTCAATAAAATTAAATTTTCCACAAAATGTGTAGAAATATTCTAGCGATCTAAATACTCGTTGGCATCACAATTACAGGTAACAACAACTATTGATAGAGGTATCAATCATCGAAATCGGAGCATAATTGCAGATTTTCGATTTTTAAAGCTCTGAATTTGTGGGCTATAGTTCAGTTGATTTTCAATAAAATTAAATTTTCCACAAAATGTGTAGAAATATTCTAGCGATCTAAATACCCGTTGGCATAACAATTACAGGTCTCAACACCTATTGATAGAGGTATCAATCATCGGAATCGGAGCACAATTGCATATTTTCGATTTTTGTGGCTCTGAATTTGTGGGCTATAGTTCAGTTGATTTTCAATAAAATTAAATTTTCCACAAAATGTGTAGAAATATTCTAGCGATCTAAATACCCGTTGGCATCACAATTACAGGCCTCAACACCTATTGATAGAGGTATCAATCATCGAAATCGGAGCATAATTGCAGATTTTCGATTTTTGTGGCTCTGAATTTGTGGGCTATAGTTCAGTTGATTTTCAAAAAAATTGAATTTTCCACAAAATGTGTAGAAATATTCTAGCGATCTAAATACCCGTTGGCATCACAATTACAGGCCTCAACACCTATTGATAGAGGTATCAATCATCGAAATCGGAGCATAATTGCATATTTTCGATTTTTAAAGCTCTGAATTTGTGGGCTATAGTTCAGTTGATTTTCAATAAAATTAAATTTTCCACAAAATGTGTAGAAATATTCTAACGATCTAAATACCCGTTGGCATAACAATTACAGGTCTCAACACCTATTGATAGAGGTATCAATCATCGGAATCGGAGCACAATTGCAGATTTTCGATTTTTGTGGCTCTGAATTTGTGGGCTATAGTTCAGTTGATTTTCAATAAAATTAAATTTTCCACAAAATGTGTAGAAATATTCTAGCGATCTAAATACCCGTTGGCATAACAATTACAGGTCTCAACACCTATTGATAGAGGTATCAATCATCGAAATCGGAGCATAATTGCATATTTTCGATTTTTGTGGCTCTGAATTTGTGGGCTATAGTTCAGTTGATTTTCAATAAAATTAAATTTTCCACAAAATGTGTAGAAATATTCTAGCGATCTAAATACCCGTTGGCATAACAATTACAGGTCTCAACACCTATTGATAGAGGTATCAATCATCGAAATCGGAGCATAATTGCAGATTTTCGATTTTTAAAGCTCTGAATTTGTGGGCTATAGTTCAGTTGATTTTCAATAAAATTAAATTTTCCACAAAATGTGTAGAAATATTCTAGCGATCTAAATACTCGTTGGCATCACAATTACAGGTAACAACAACTATTGATAGAGGTATCAATCATCGAAATCGGAGCATAATTGCAGATTTTCGATTTTTAAAGCTCTGAATTTGTGGGCTATAGTTCAGTTGATTTTCAAAAAAATTAAATTTTCCACAAAATGTGTAGAAATATTCTAGCGATCTAAATACCCGTTGGCATAACAATTACAAGTCTCAACACCTATTGATAGAGGTATCAATCATCGGAATCGGAGCACAATTGCATATTTTCGATTTTTGTGGCTCTGAATTTGTGGGCTATAGTTCAGTTGATTTTCAATAAAATTAAATTTTCCACAAAATGTGTAGAAATATTCTAGCGATCTAAATACCCGTTGGCATCACAATTACAGGTCTCAACACCTATTGATAGAGGTATCAATCATCGGAATCGGAGCACAATTGCATATTTTCGATTTTTGTGGCTCTGAATTTGTGGGCTATAGTTCAGTTGATTTTCAATAAAATTAAATTTTCCACAAAATGTGTAGAAATATTCTAGCGATCTAAATACTCGTTGGCATCACAATTACAGGTCTCAACACCTATTTATGGAGGTATCAATCATTGAAATCGGAGCACAATTGCATATTTTCGATTTTTAAAGATCTGAATTTGTGGGCTATAGTTCAGTTGATTTTCAAAAAAATTGAATTTTCCACAAAATGTGTAGAAATATTCTAGCGATCTAAATACCCGTTGGCATAACAATTACAAGTCTCAACACCTATTGATAGAGGTATCAATCATCGGAATCGGAGCACAATTGCATATTTTCGATTTTTGTGGCTCTGAATTTGTGGGCTATAGTTCAGTTGATTTTCAATAAAATTAAATTTTCCACAAAATGTGTAGAAATATTCTAGCGATCTAAATACTCGTTGGCATCACAATTACAGGTCTCAACACCTATTTATGGAGGTATCAATCATTGAAATCGGAGCACAATTGCATATTTTCGATTTTTAAAGATCTGAATTTGTGGGCTATAGTTCAGTTGATTTTCAAAAAAATTGAATTTTCCACAAAATGTGTAGAAATATTCTAGCGATCTAAATACCCGTTGGCATAACAATTACAAGTCTCAACACCTATTGATAGAGGTATCAATCATCGGAATCGGAGCACAATTGCATATTTTCGATTTTTGTGGCTCTGAATTTGTGGGCTATAGTTCAGTTGATTTTCAATAAAATTAAATTTTCCACAAAATGTGTAGAAATATTCTAGCGATCTAAATACCCGTTGGCATAACAATTACAAGTCTCAACACCTATTGATAGAGGTATCAATCATCGGAATCGGAGCACAATTGCATATTTTCGATTTTTGTGGCTCTGAATTTGTGGGCTATAGTTCAGTTGATTTTCAATAAAATTAAATTTTCCACAAAATGTGTAGAAATATTCTAGCGATCTAAATACTCGTTGGCATCACAATTACAGGTAACAACAACTATTGATAGAGGTATCAATCATCGAAATCGGAGCATAATTGCAGATTTTCGATTTTTAAAGCTCTGAATTTGTGGGCTATAGTTCAGTTGATTTTCAAAAAAATTAAATTTTCCACAAAATGTGTAGAAATATTCTAGCGATCTAAATACCCGTTGGCATAACAATTACAAGTCTCAACACCTATTGATAGAGGTATCAATCATCGGAATCGGAGCACAATTGCATATTTTCGATTTTTGTGGCTCTGAATTTGTGGGCTATAGTTCAGTTGATTTTCAATAAAATTAAATTTTCCACAAAATGTGTAGAAATATTCTAGCGATCTAAATACCCGTTGGCATAACAATTACAGGTCTCAACACCTATTGATAGAGGTATCAATCATCGGAATCGGAGCACAATTGCATATTTTCGATTTTTGTGGCTCTGAATTTGTGGGCTATAGTTCAGTTGATTTTCAATAAAATTAAATTTTCCACAAAATGTGTAGAAATATTCTAGCGATCTAAATACTCGTTGGCATCACAATTACAGGTCTCAACACCTATTTATGGAGGTATCAATCATCGAAATCGGAGCATAATTGCAGATTTTCGATTTTTAAAGATCTGAATTTGTGGGCTATAGTTCAGTTGATTTTCAAAAAAATTGAATTTTCCACAAAATGTGTAGAAATATTCTAGCGATCTAAATACCCGTTGGCATAACAATTACAAGTCTCAACACCTATTGATAGAGGTATCAATCATCGGAATCGGAGCACAATTGCATATTTTCGATTTTTGTGGCTCTGAATTTGTGGGCTATAGTTCAGTTGATTTTCAATAAAATTAAATTTTCCACAAAATGTGTAGAAATATTCTAGCGATCTAAATACTCGTTGGCATCACAATTACAGGTAACTACAACTATTGATAGAGGTATCAATCATCGAAATCGGAGCATAATTGCAGATTTTCGATTTTTAAAGCTCTGAATTTGTGGGCTATAGTTCAGTTGATTTTCAATAAAATTAAATTTTCCACAAAATGTGTAGAAATATTCTAGCGATCTAAATACCCGTTGGCATAACAATTACAGGTCTCAACACCTATTGATAGAGGTATCAATCATCGAAATCGGAGCATAATTGCAGATTTTCGATTTTTAAAGCTCTGAATTTGTGGGCTATAGTTCAGTTGATTTTCAAAAAAATTAAATTTTCCACAAAATGTGTAGAAATATTCTAGCGATCTAAATACCCGTTGGCATCACAATTACAGGTCTCAACACCTATTTATGGAGGTATCAATCATTGAAATCGGAGCACAATTGCATATTTTCGATTTTTAAAGATCTGAATTTGTGGGCTATAGTTCAGTTGATTTTCAAAAAAATTGAATTTTCCACAAAATGTGTAGAAATATTCTAGCGATCTAAATACCCGTTGGCATAACAATTACAAGTCTCAACACCTATTGATAGAGGTATCAATCATCGGAATCGGAGCACAATTGCATATTTTCGATTTTTGTGGCTCTGAATTTGTGGGCTATAGTTCAGTTGATTTTCAATAAAATTAAATTTTCCACAAAATGTGTAGAAATATTCTAGCGATCTAAATACTCGTTGGCATCACAATTACAGGTAACAACAACTATTGATAGAGGTATCAATCATCGAAATCGGAGCATAATTGCAGATTTTCGATTTTTAAAGCTCTGAATTTGTGGGCTATAGTTCAGTTGATTTTCAATAAAATTAAATTTTCCACAAAATGTGTAGAAATATTCTAGCGATCTAAATACCCGTTGGCATAACAATTACAGGTCTCAACACCTATTGATAGAGGTATCAATCATCGGAATCGGAGCACAATTGCATATTTTCGATTTTTGTGGCTCTGAATTTGTGGGCTATAGTTCAGTTGATTTTCAATAAAATTAAATTTTCCACAAAATGTGTAGAAATATTCTAGCGATCTAAATACCCGTTGGCATCACAATTACAGGTATCAACACCTATTGATAGAGGTATCAATCATCGAAATCGGAGCATAATTGCAGATTTTCGATTTTTAAAGCTCTGAATTTGTGGGCTATAGTTCAGTTGATTTTCAATAAAATTAAATTTTCCACAAAATGTGTAGAAATATTCTAGCGATCTGAATACCCGTTGGCATAACAATTACAGGTCTCAACACCTATTGATAGAGGTATCAATCATCGGAATCGGAGCACAATTGCTGATTTTCGATTTTTGTGGCTCTGAATTTGTGGGCTATAGTTCAGTTGATTTTCAATAAAATTAAATTTTCCACAAAATGTGTAGAAATATTCTAGCGATCTAAATACCCGTTGGCATAATAATTACAGGTCTCAACACCTATTGATAGAGGTATCAATCATCGAAATCGGAGCATAATTGCAGATTTTCGATTTTTAAAGCTCTGAATTTGTGGGCTATAGTTCAGTTGATTTTCAATAGAATTAAATTTTCCACAAAATGTGTAGAAATATTCTAGCGATCTAAATACCCGTTGGCATAACAATTACAGGTCTCAACACCTATTGATAGAGGTATCAATCATCGGAATCGGAGCACAATTGCATATTTTCGATTTTTGTGGCTCTGAATTTGTGGGCTATAGTTCAGTTGATTTTCAATAAAATTAAATTTTCCACAAAATGTGTAGAAATATTCTAGCGATCTAAATACCCGTTGGCATCACAATTACAGGCCTCAACACCTATTGATAGAGGTATCAATCATCGGAATCGGAGCATAATTGCAGATTTTCGATTTTTAAAGCTCTGAATTTGTGGGCTATAGTTCAGTTGATTTTCAATAGAATTAAATTTTCCACAAAATGTGTAGAAATATTCTAGCGATCTAAATACCCGTTGGCATAACAATTACAGGTCTCAACACCTATTGATAGAGGTATCAATCATCGGAATCGGAGCACAATTGCAGATTTTCGATTTTTAAAGCTCTGAATTTGTGGGCTATAGTTCAGTTGATTTTCAATAAAATTAAATTTGCCATAAAATGTGTAGAAATATTCTAGCGATCTAAATACCCGTTGGCATCACAATTACAGGCCTCAACACCTATTGATAGAGGTATCAATCATCGGAATCGGAGCATAATTGCAGATTTTCGATTTTTAAAGCTCTGAATTTGTGGGCTATAGTTCAGTTGATTTTCAATAGAATTAAATTTTCCACAAAATGTGTAGAAATATTCTAGCGATCTAAATACCCGTTGGCATCACAATTACAGGTCTCAACACCTATTGATAGAGGTATCAATCATCGAAATCGGAGCATAATTGCAGATTTTCGATTTTTGTGGCTCTGAATTTGTGGGCTATAGTTCAGTTGATTTTCAATAGAATTAAATTTTCCACAAAATGTGTAGAAATATTCTAGCGATCTAAATACCCGTTGGCATAACAATTACAGGTCTCAACACCTATTGATAGAGGTATCAATCATCGAAATCGGAGCATAATTGCAGATTTTCGATTTTTGTGGCTCTGAATTTGTGGGCTATAGTTCAGTTGATTTTCAATAGAATTAAATTTTCCACAAAATGTGTAGAAATATTCTAGCGATCTAAATACCCGTTGGCATCACAATTACAGGCCTCAACACCTATTGATAGAGGTATCAATCATCGGAATCGGAGCACAATTGCAGATTTTCGATTTTTAAAGCTCTGAATTTGTGGGCTATAGTTCAGTTGATTTTCAATAGAATTAAATTTTCCACAAAATGTGTAGAAATATTCTAGCGATCTAAATACCCGTTGGCATAACAATTACAGGTCTCAACACCTATTGATAGAGGTATCAATCATCGAAATCGGAGCATAATTGCATATTTTCGATTTTTGTGGCTCTGAATTTGTGGGCTATAGTTCAGTTGATTTTCAATAGAATTAAATTTTCCACAAAATGTGTAGAAATATTCTAGCGATCTAAATACCCGTTGGCATCACAATTACAGGCCTGAACACCTATTGATAGAGGTATCAATCATCGGAATCGGAGCATAATTGCAGATTTTCGATTTTTGTGGCTCCGAATTTGTGGGCTATAGTTCAGTTGATTTTCAATAGAATTAAATTTTCCACAAAATGTGTAGAAATATTCTAGCGATCTAAATACTCGTTGGCATCACAATTACAGGTAACAACAACTATTGATAGAGGTATCAATCATCGTAATCGGAGCACAATTGCAGATTTTCGATTTTTAAAGCTCTGAATTTGTGGGCTATAGTCAGTTGATTTTCAATAAAATTAAATTTTCCACAAAATGTGTAGAAATATTCTAGCGATCTAAATACCCGTTGGCATAACAATTACAGGTCTCAACACCTATTGATAGAGGTATCAATCATCGGAATCGGAGCACAATTGCAGATTTTCGATTTTTAAAGCTCTGAATTTGTGGGCTATAGTTCAGTTGATTTTCAATAGAATTAAATTTTCCACAAAATGTGTAGAAATATTCTAGCGATCTAAATACCCGTTGGCATCACAATTACAGGTCTCAACACCTATTGATAGAGGTATCAATCATCGAAATCGGAGCATAATTGCAGATTTTCGATTTTTGTGGCTCTGAATTTGTGGGCTATAGTTCAGTTGATTTTCAATAGAATTAAATTTTCCACAAAATGTGTAGAAAAATTCTAGCGATCTAAATACCCGTTGGCATAACAATTACAGGTCTCAACACCTATTGATAGAGGTATCAATCATCGAAATCGGAGCATAATTGCAGATTTTCGATTTTTGTGGCTCTGAATTTGTGGGCTATAGTTCAGTTGATTTTCAATAGAATTAAATTTTCCACAAAATGTGTAGAAATATTCTAGCGATCTAAATACCCGTTGGCATCACAATTACAGGCCTCAACACCTATTGATAGAGGTATCAATCATCGGAATCGGAGCACAATTGCAGATTTTCGATTTTTAAAGCTCTGAATTTGTGGGCTATAGTTCAGTTGATTTTCAATAGAATTAAATTTTCCACAAAATGTGTAGAAATATTCTAGCGATCTAAATACCCGTTGGCATAACAATTACAGGTCTCAACACCTATTGATAGAGGTATCAATCATCGAAATCGGAGCATAATTGCATATTTTCGATTTTTGTGGCTCTGAATTTGTGGGCTATAGTTCAGTTGATTTTCAATAGAATTAAATTTTCCACAAAATGTGTAGAAATATTCTAGCGATCTAAATACCCGTTGGCATCACAATTACAGGCCTGAACACCTATTGATAGAGGTATCAATCATCGGAATCGGAGCATAATTGCAGATTTTCGATTTTTGTGGCTCCGAATTTGTGGGCTATAGTTCAGTTGATTTTCAATAGAATTAAATTTTCCACAAAATGTGTAGAAATATTCTAGCGATCTAAATACTCGTTGGCATCACAATTACAGGCCTCAACACCTATTGATAGAGGTATCAATCATCGGAATCGGAGCATAATTGCAGATTTTCGATTTTTAAAGCTCTGAATTTGTGGGCTATAGTTCAGTTGATTTTCAATAGAATTAAATTTTCCACAAAATGTGTAGAAATATTCTAGCGATCTAAATACCCGTTGGCATAACAATTACAGGTCTCAACACCTATTGATAGAGGTATCAATCATCGGAATCGGAGCACAATTGCAGATTTTCGATTTTTAAAGCTCTGAATTTGTGGGCTATAGTCAGTTGATTTTCAATAAAATTAAATTTGCCATAAAATGTGTAGAAATATTCTAGCGATCTAAATACCCGTTGGCATCACAATTACAGGCCTCAACACCTATTGATAGAGGTATCAATCATCGGAATCGGAGCATAATTGCAGATTTTCGATTTTTAAAGCTCTGAATTTGTGGGCTATAGTTCAGTTGATTTTCAATAGAATTAAATTTTCCACAAAATGTGTAGAAATATTCTAGCGATCTAAATACCCGTTGGCATCACAATTACAGGTCTCAACACCTATTGATAGAGGTATCAATCATCGAAATCGGAGCATAATTGCAGATTTTCGATTTTTGTGGCTCTGAATTTGTGGGCTATAGTTCAGTTGATTTTCAATAGAATTAAATTTTCCACAAAATGTGTAGAAATATTCTAGCGATCTAAATACCCGTTGGCATAACAATTACAGGTCTCAACACCTATTGATAGAGGTATCAATCATCGAAATCGGAGCATAATTGCAGATTTTCGATTTTTGTGGCTCTGAATTTGTGGGCTATAGTTCAGTTGATTTTCAATAGAATTAAATTTTCCACAAAATGTGTAGAAATATTCTAGCGATCTAAATACCCGTTGGCATCACAATTACAGGCCTCAACACCTATTGATAGAGGTATCAATCATCGGAATCGGAGCACAATTGCAGATTTTCGATTTTTAAAGCTCTGAATTTGTGGGCTATAGTTCAGTTGATTTTCAATAGAATTAAATTTTCCACAAAATGTGTAGAAATATTCTAGCGATCTAAATACCCGTTGGCATAACAATTACAGGTCTCAACACCTATTGATAGAGGTATCAATCATCGAAATCGGAGCATAATTGCATATTTTCGATTTTTGTGGCTCTGAATTTGTGGGCTATAGTTCAGTTGATTTTCAATAGAATTAAATTTTCCACAAAATGTGTAGAAATATTCTAGCGATCTAAATACCCGTTGGCATCACAATTACAGGCCTCAACACCTATTGATAGAGGTATCAATCATCGGAATCGGAGCACAATTGCAGATTTTCGATTTTTAAAGCTCTGAATTTGTGGGCTATAGTTCAGTTGATTTTCAATAGAATTAAATTTTCCACAAAATGTGTAGAAATATTCTAGCGATCTAAATACCCGTTGGCATAACAATTACAGGTCTCAACACCTATTGATAGAGGTATCAATCATCGTAATCGGAGCACAATTGCAGATTTTCGATTTTTAAAGCTCTGAATTTGTGGGCTATAGTTCAGTTGATTTTCAATAGAATTAAATTTTCCACAAAATGTGTAGAAATATTCTAGCGATCTAAATACCCGTTGGCATCACAATTACAGGCCTCAACACCTATTGATAGAGGTATCAATCATCGGAATCGGAGCATAATTGCAGATTTTCGATTTTTGTGGCTCTGCATTTGTGGGCTATAGTTCAGTTGATTTTCAATAGAATTAAATTTTCCACAAAATGTGTAGAAATATTCTAGCGATCTAAATACTCGTTGGCATCACAATTACAGGTAACAACAACTATTGATAGAGGTATCAATCATCGTAATCGGAGCACAATTGCAGATTTTCGATTTTTAAAGCTCTGAATTTGTGGGCTATAGTCAGTTGATTTTCAATAAAATTAAATTTTCCACAAAATGTGTAGAAATATTCTAGCGATCTAAATACCCGTTGGCATAACAATTACAGGTCTCAACACCTATTGATAGAGGTATCAATCATCGGAATCGGAGCACAATTGCAGATTTTCGATTTTTGTGGCTCTGAATTTGTGGGCTATAGTTCAGTTGATTTTCAATAAGATTAAATTTTCCACAAAATGTGTAGAAATATTCTAGCGATCTAAATACCCGTTTTTATCACAATTACAGGTCTCAACACCTATTGATAGAGGTATCAATCATCGGAATCGGAGCTCAATTGCAGATTTTCGATTTTTAAAGCTCTGAATTTGTGGGCTATAGTTCAGTTGATTTTCAATAAAATTAAATTTTCCACAAAATGTGTAGAAATATTCTAGCGATCTAAATACCCGTTGGCATAACAATTACAGGTCTCAACACCTATTGATAAAGGTATCAATCATCGAAATCGGAGCACAATTGCATATTTTCGATTTTTGTGGCTCTGCATTTGTGGGCTATAGTTCAGTTGATTTTCAATAAAATTAAATTTTCCACAAAATGTGTAGAAATATTCTAGCGATCTAAATACGTGTTTTTATCACAATTACAGGTCTCAACACCTATTGATAGAGGTATCAATCATCGGAATCGGAGCTCAATTGCAGATTTTCGATTTTTAAAGCTCTGAATTTGTGGGCTATAGTTCAGTTGATTTTCAATAAAATTAAATTTTCCACAAAATGTGTAGAAATATTCTAGCGATCTAAATACCCGTTGGCATCACAATTACAGGTCTCAACACCTATTGATAAAGGTATCAATCATCGAAATCGGAGCACAATTGCATATTTTCGATTTTTGTGGCTCTGAATTTGTGGGCTATAGTTCAGTTGATTTTCAATAAAATTAAATTTTCCACAAAATGTGTAGAAATATTCTAGCGATCTAAATACCCGTTGGCATAACAATTACAGGTCTTAACACCTATTGATAGAGGTATCAATCATCGGAATCGGAGCACAATTGCATATTTTCGATTTTTGTGGCTCTGAATTTGTGGGCTATAGTTCAGTTGATTTTCAATAAAATTAAATTTTCCACAAAATGTGTAGAAATATTCTAGCGATCTAAATACTCGTTGGCATCACAATTACAGGTATCAACACCTATTGATAGAGGTATATACACCTTGTCATTTTCAACAATTGTCTTATGTAAATTGATATTATAAGTATTCGGTATACTTTTTAATTGCGCTGTCCCAAATCTTGGCCTCAACTGTGACAAATCTGTGGTTGGCTCAAACGTCAGGCGTCTCGGAATTTACAACATTTGGTGTATTGCAAAGACTAAACAGCACATTTGATAAAGCTTTCTGTAATTCAACCCTGGAACATTTTCTTTCCTCTCCGATCGATTTGATTAGACTCCGTTTCACTGATTGGACAGCTAGTTGAGTCAATGATCAACAGTAAGGTTTTACCAGCAAACTGAAAAAAATCAGCATGTATTCTGTACCATAATTGATCACTTGATGCAACAGTTTTTGAAATTTCCTCATCAATTTTTGGCCACCAACACAAAGACCTGGCCAACATCTTCATCCGTACTACACCTCGGATAATCTTCGTGCAACAGGTTAAGCACGTATCCCGATCCCCGCAAATAACACCGCTTCATGTATCAATTCATGTTTACGCACAAAAAAAGGTGACATTGTTGAATCGGTCGTTGACATTGGCCATCAATTTTTTACATTCGTCATAACTTTAGTTAGAAGTTAGAACAACATCTGCTTTTGTTTCCCGTGCCACATCTTCGTAACACATTGGTATCTCGTCCACTTCCGAGAAGGCATTCACCATACAAATGAAGGGATCTCCACTTCTCTCGTCTACTTGTGGCAACCGTGATAAAGCATCCGGAACAACCATTTCTTTGCCCTTCCGGGCAGAATTTTCTGGATGCCTTTGAATTGGTTTCACAAATACCGCATCTTCTGAAGTGGGTCTTGATATCGCTGTCTTTGGGTGGCGCAAATGTAGTTCTGCAATAGCCCCGCACAATTTAAACGGCATTACAATTCGTTCGTTCACCATAAAAAACATACTTTTCTGCCAACTAAAGCAACATACGGAGCTGGAAATACACCGGTGCTCCTAATTCGGCTCCTTTTCTTTTGCCAACCGCATGTTTTTTGAGATTAGCGACTTCTTTCAGAACACCACACATCGCAGTTTCAGCTTGGATTGTTGCGAACTTGACAGCCAGCGATTTCATTGATTGGATTACAAAACAATCTGCTTGGGCCTCACTGCGAAATGCGAATTGTTGAAATAATGGCATCTCTCGGTTCTGAGCTTTGAAATAAAGTCGGAGTATGCAAAACTCTTCGTAATGATATATTTGATATCAAAATCGTAGGCGAAGACGATAATAACATAGCATTGTAGACGATTGGCAGAGCAGACAGGGAGTCCTTTTTTAGATCCAAACTTCCGGCCATAGATATACGATGAAACTTTATAAGCGCAAACACTAGCACAAGGGCTTCTCACTGGTTCTGTGCATAGTTAATAGTTATTTTCGACCTTGCTAAATGAGGATACTGCATACATAATGGGGCGTTCCGAAGCTTCTTCGCATTTGTGCAGTAGTATCGCTCTCATTCTGTAACTTGAGCCATCGGCAACGACAGTGATTTCATTCGTTGGGTCATAATGCGCTAATGCGAGATCTGCTGCCAGGACTTCTTTAAGTTTGATAAATGATTCCTCGCGGGCCAATGTCCATTTGTATGTAACTTCATCCCGCAACAATTCGTTCAATGATCCTCTCAGGTCCTTCACTCCTCTAATAAACTTGCTATCCAACTGATGGCTGCCAGAAAGGAAAAAGATTGGTTTTGTCGGGGCGCAAGTCATTAATGTCCATGATGTGCTACTTGACCGACTTCTGGAAAAAAAAAATATTTTGCGAGCTTAAGAGTGAACCCCTAGTCCTGGATGCGGCCGAGGACAGAGAACAGCTTCTTTCGATGGTCCTGCTCGCTCTTCCCAGCCACAATGACATCATCGATATATGCTACAGGCGGTTGACTTGGAAAAGTCCGACGTGCGTATTGATCACTATCAGCTTCTTGGCGTTTTCATCGAGCTCCAACTGGAGGAAGGCATCCGAGAAGTCAATATTACTGAAAACAGTGCAACCAGCGAATTTCGCAAAAATGTCAGCGGGTGTGGGCAGTGCGTAGGCATGCGAGTACCTCCGTTTTTTTTTCTGACAGCAACAATAGGAACTGCTGATTCGGTATAATCAATCCGCTGAATCACTTCTAAGAATTGCAAACCTTTGTAATTCGTCTTGTATTGTCTTATGGCTGCCTGTGTTTCTGTGTACTGGGTATATAGCCTTAACAGCAGCTTCTTTTCTAGTATGATGTGACCGAGTCCTGCGGTTTATCCAGGTGCTGTACGAACAGCAGAATCTTGAAATCCTCCGCCGAATATGCTGTGATGTCAAACTTTTCACAGATCAAATTGATGCGAACAGCATACGTTTTGTAGTCTTCGCATTCGCTTTTTGCGACCTTTAGGTATTTATATAGCAGCGAGAAACGCTATTTTTTCCGCCCAGAAATGCGCTTCAGCCTTTTACGGCCTCTTCCAATGAAATCTGCATTCGTTTTTGCGGCAAAATAGTATTGGCAAACGTTTAGTAACCTTGCGACTCGAGTTTCTGTAGCAACAAACTAATTTTTTATTTTTTTTCGTCAATAATGAAGCATCTTCGCTGACAATCGATTCGTATACTACAACTCGTATGTTGCATTTACTTCTGCATTTTAATCGAATTTCTCCATGCGGTCAACAAATCTTTAATAATTGAATATCCTTGCTTTTCAGGAATAAGCGGGTCTTGCTGCTGGTTTACAAGACGCTCCAACAATTATTTCATGAGTTCCTCTTTTCGCTGAGACCCAGCCTCAAGCTGCTGGTTATTCAATTGGATTTGTGGTAATAAACTTTCCACTAAGTAGCTTGAGTAATGTACCTACGGTTGTGTTGCCGCGTATAGTGTTGTTCAACTTAAATATTTTTTTCAAAAACTTCAATTTTTGGGCAACGGTTATCGAATAATCTGATCTTTATTTATTCACTCCGATTAATTCGATATCCAATAAAACAATGAAATCTATGTCATATATCCAAAACAATCATAACCTATTCCTATACTCTGCTATTTCTAACAGTTCTCTGGTGTATTGTAACAGTATTCTGGAGGCTTCGCTTCTGGTGCTGTTTCGAGTTCTGGTGCTGGTTTAAGTTCCCTCTCCGATTCAGGTGACAGTAATAGCTGTAGGTGCTGCAGTGCAGAACAATGATTGATTCCAATATTCGTCGCAACTCGTAAGTGTTCATTAAGACGTTGTCATCGTAGGATGGTGGTGTATCGTCGAAAAGCACTCGCAATTGCTTGGCATGGCATTTGACCTTCCTTGCGCCAGTCTTCGCCTGTGCCAAGACCATGCAATCGACTTTGTTACGAGATTCAATTACCTTGCCACGCTGCCAGCTCCAGCCATGACCTTCCGTGAGCTTGAAGAAAATCGCATCGTCAACCTCAAACTCTTTGTACCTCGCTAGTGTTGAACCGTTCCTCCATTTTCACATTTCTTCCCTCGTTGTGAGCTGGTGGTGGCTTAATCAAGTCCACCTTGGTCCGCATCTCTCGGTCAGTCATATATTTTGTGTAGCGGTAGAACATGAGGATTTTACGTAAGATCTTGCGGTCAGCTTTAAGCAGGCGACCGTTTGATTGCGGATGGTTTGGTGCTAATGTCAAGGGTTCCATTTTCTTGGCTGGATCATAGTGTGCGAGGGCCAAGTCAATGCTAGCACTTGCTTCAGCCGGATGAACGCAGTGTCTCGAGCTTCAGTCCATTTATATTCGACGATTTTTTGTAGCAGTTCATCGAGTGGGAAACGTATTTCCTTTAGTTTTGAAAAAAGCGTTGAGTAATATCGGATGGCGCTGGCAGCTGCTGAATAACTTCCAGCTTAGCTGGTTTTGGTCGGTTACCGGTTTCATCGATAATGTGACTCAGGAACATATTCTTGCATGCGGTTTATCATGCTGAAGAGAAGCTCATGGTGATGTTTGTCGTCTTTGCCACCGATGTTAATAACGATCCAAGGTAGCGCCATTTTCAACTTATTGGAAATGTCATACAGTCCCACTTGCAGGAAGGCATCAGACATTCCGATGACGATGAAAACTGTATTGCTGGCGGGTTTAGCCAGAATTCCCTCTTTCGTTGACAAAGGGGAACTCTTTGGCTCGGGTGCGTCATTAAGGCAAAAAGAATCACAACGGCGACAAATTCGCCAAGACATATTTTAACATCACAATATATCAGTTGGGTTTCACAAAACATGTAGGTAATAGGTAAAACACTTATAAGTCTAAGAATGAATTAAACTATCTTACGATTGTATTTTATAAAAAAAATTATTTACATTAATTATGAAATCAATAAGAGAGATGCACATAATCCTACACTTTAAAATTAGTAACAGCATTCTTAATCCTTCTAATATCTCGCGAGTACGTTCTACAACATCCTCCAATAATTTTAGTATTCAATGTAAGCCAATCGGGGACATAACATTCGAGTGGTATACAACTTTCGCTGCCAGTCCATCTGTAAGACAAAAAAAAAGCCGAAATCATGCAAGTTAAATTCGAAATGTTTCACTTGTAAATACGCTTACTCGGCATTTTCGACTTCGTACACTTCACCACTGTTTGGATATACCACTAGTGGAATACGTTCGGATTTTGGGCGGCTTCCATTTACCGATTTGAAAAGCGGCGTTACATATTTGGGATGTAAACAATTTACGCCTACAGCTAAGAAATTATCCATTCTACGTTCCTTTACTGTGTCCCAAATGAAGTTGACCGTTTCACTGAAACTATCGCCATATGCAATGCTCGAACCATCCTAAATAAATATTTTTAAAAAAAATGTCAATTAGTGGTGGAAATGGTTAATTGTAACAGAGTTTGATATTTCATTGTTTCTCTTTTTTTGGTTTAGTATTTTTCCATGAATCACATACAAATGGCCCAAATATAGCATTCCTGTGTGTATAATGTGACATGTAAATAATGATACCAAAAATATGCTTGAGCTGGTTCCTCTTGCATGCTTAGCACGAACACTGTGTATTTTCGTGAATATGTTTGTTCTAAATGAATTTGACATTATGGGGGGTGTTAATAAAAAATAAATCATACCACCTTGCATTGAAAGGATATCCAAAATTTAACGTCTGGATACTCATCGTACATAATATCAAGCAAAGCTTCGGCTTCAATCTACAATTATAAATTTATATAAATTAAGATTATGTGAACCAGATTTATGTATTCATATAATACTTACACGACACGGGATAGTTTCAAGGGCAAGAGCATCAACTCCCGCTTCAATAACCGCATCGATACGTGTTCGATGCCATTTTTTAAGCGTATCAGCCGATACCGTTTCCGCATAACTACCTGTATACTCGGAACCATCATGTAAATGGGCCCCATACGGACCAATCGAACCAACAATCCATGGAATTTGATTTACCGTCAAATCTTGATGTTCTTTCAAATATCGTTGCCTTGCGATATGCGCTAATTTAACTGTTTTCTTAATTAAATCGACCGATCCTTGTTCATCCAAATTCAAATATTCCATATAACCTTCGACACTCGCCTGATAGGTGTTTGTCAATATAGCATCAGCACCATCTTTTAAAAAATCTAAATGTGTTTCAATAACTGCTGCTGGATCGGTTGCATTAAAACGAGCTGACCACAATGGATCACCGTCAACATGTGCGCCAACATGTACACTTAGTTGGGTGGCAAAACCACCATCAATAACTAGAACATTGTTTGCCATCATTTCTAAAATAATGAAAAATTAAACACAAATTAATAAAGGCAACGTTTTAAGATACGAATAGAACTGTAAACTAAAGTCATGTATTGTAAAACCGTTCATTTATATGTAAAGCGATTAATTAGGTTTATATAGTGATAAGAATAAGATGTCTAGTAGAGCGTATTATATAAATAGATGTAGCGAGCGAGACAGTCAACAAAGAAAATTTGATTACAGAATTGCAATACAAATATTAGTTTAATGTAAAAGTTTAGAAGTTTAAAGATAACCAATTGTCACACTATTGATACTCGGGCTACTGACCTAATGACATACGTATTAGAAATTAGTTCATCGGAAAGCAAGTAAACAGTTTGAGATTCATTAACTGTCCCTCATTAGTACAGAAACAAAAGTAAGTAATGAGCTTAAACGGCTTAGTTCATAATGCTTCTCGTAAGATCTCTGACTTTTCAAATTTTGTACTCGAAATTAATTAAAATTTATGTTTCGACGATTTCTCTAATTCCTGCAAACCAAATAAACTTAAAAATTTCACCAATTAATTTGCCTTGCCAATATGCATCACTAAACGTGTATCTTAAGCCTTGTTCAGACTACGTTAGTAATTTAGTCGAGTAGCGAGTATTTTAGTAACTAAATGTGTCTGAACAACAAAATTTTAGTCGACTAGATCCATTTTATTCTATTTTTTTTTAGTCGAGTAAGGCCCCCACCACTCTTCAAAACAAAATACAAAAAACAAAACAAATCAAGTGCGAACATGATGATTTAGTCGAGTTCATTAGTTGCCGCATTGATGTCATCTCATTAGAGCGAAGAAACAACGAAATATATTGACGATTGTAAAAGTAGAGAAAGCGCCTCTCGAGGAAAAAAGTTAAAATGGTGCACCTGATAAAATGACATTTGTCATAAATGCGACGAAAGAAAATTTAGCAATGCGATAGTTAAAAATTGTGTTTACAGTTCAAAATTGGAATTGTTTACAATAATTTCAAACGTCAAATTATCAGGTAGCTCAGTTTAAAAATTTTCCACTAGGTGGAATCCGTAATGCTCCAATCGTCAATAGAACATGGGTGTCTATTTACTTTGTTGCGTATTCTCTTCATATCGAAACACTGCTCACTCACTTGTAAGATTGTAGTGCGAACGTTTTTTGGTCAGTTCATCGATTTTAGTTACTAAAATACTCGTTACTCGACTAAATTACTAGCGTAGTCTGAACAAGGCGAATATTTATAATAGATGGCACCTGAATAGCCGTATTTTAGTTTATATAATTTTAGATACTCTCACAAGAGGGCAATGTTTTGTTAAGAAAAATTTAATTTTAAGAAGAGTAGAATGAAATCAGAGGTGTGGAAGATAAAAGTAAAAAAAATAAAATCTAGTTTTTGAATAAGTAAAAAATTGTCATCGAGTTGGTTTTATAAATCAGAAGTGGGATAATAAGATCCGTTCATCGAATTTTGTCATTATTTTGTGTTCATCGACGTGTTTCGCGAAAATAACACATTTTGAAATATGTCCAAAAATACATCTCAACGAGGTAGTGAAAACGGCGACAATGATGCCTCCGGATTTTTTATGACTCCCGGTAATCAACGAAAAGATGGGAATTACCTAAATAATCATCGACAGGAAATAAATCAACGCAATTTAAATATTAGTTCAACGACAACACATGGAAATTGGCATCACGTTATCGAAATGGAAGGTACTAACATGAACCAACATATAAATGGAAATCCAACTTTAGATACGACGCAAAATAATAACATCGGTACACAATATTTGAATAGTCTTCCGAATTATCAATACGGACAATATTTTACATCGAATCCAATTAATTTAAATTATAAACTACAAAATAGTGCTGAATGTCAAAATCAAATTCCGGCAGGATCTGAAAATCAAATTCCAATTGGAAATCAAAATTTATACTACAGTAATTCTGTGGAATTAAACAAAAACAGGATAACTGCAGATAACAACTTTTTCAATTTCTTTCACCATTCGCTCTAAAATTTAAAGTTTCGTTTGATAACCTAATCCATTTTCCAAAATTTTCATTATTTTCCGAGAAAAATTTGATCAAAATTGGTTATGTTTGAGTTAAACAAAAAATCGTTTTATAAAAACAGGTTATATTCAGATAGACAGTGTAACTTTAAAATTCAGAACTGTAAAAATTTTTAAGAAATTAGTTAACTCAACATATATAATTTTACACACCTAAGAATGTGATAAATAAAATATCGAATAAAAGACTATCTGCAGTTAGGCGGTTTCAATAGAATTTACTGTTGATTGTTTTAGCATATATTCAGTTTTTTGTTAAATTATCTCAAGATAGCATCTTTTTCCCGAATAAAATTTCTATTTCGAAACAGATAAAAAATATTATGTCCGATCTAATACATAATTATAGATAAAAAACACGAATTTTGAGCCTTTTAAAAATATAATTATGTATTATACTTAAGCGGGGATCCCCCTTCAGGTTATTTCGGTAATACGGTACTTTGTTCTATTCACTTTAATTTCTCATTCCTTTGTTTATTGTAATAATCAAAACACATACGAAATTATGATGAATAGTGACGGATCACTTGATTCATTTGATTTATTATTTCAACCGTCCAATTAAAGCGATTGTGAGTTGATAGCTCTGGAAATCATTTATATTTCATGTGATAGTGAAAATGCTGAAATAGTTAATTCGAAACAACATATTATAAAAGTGAAATTAGAATATTCTGAGTGCTCTCAAGGTAAGAATATCAAATATTTTAAACTGTTGAATTGCGTTTATGAAAAGACCTAATAATATTTCTAATATAGAATGTGATGAAATCATAGATGGCAAGAAGGTTGATCCGAAAAAAATAACTAAAATAAAAGACCCCTTAGAAGGGGATTACAGAACTGGAGTGGAACTATTATCACCCGATCTATTTAGCTCAGAACTCTCTGACGCTAACGATTCTCTTACAATGTGTGATGAAATCACTAGTGACAACCTGAGATATCAACTTCAAGAAAACAAAAATTACAATCGGTATACTTGCGAATCATCTGACGAAGGCGAAAATAATTTTAAGGCTAACGAGTCTGATGCAATATGTGATACGAATGACGACGATAACGACCCAGAATATCAACCTGAAGGAAATTATTATTCGTACGAGTCATCTGACGAAGGCGAAAATAATTTTAAGGCTAACGAGTCTGATGCAATATGTGATACGAATGACGACGATAACGACCCAGAATATCAACCTGAAGGAAATTATTATTCGTACGAGTCATCTGACGAAGGTGAAAATAATTTTAAGGTTAACGAGTCTGATGCAATATGTGATACGAATGACGACGATAACGACCCAGAATATCAACTTCAAGAAAACAAAAATTACAATCGGTATACTTGCGAATCATCTGACGAAGGCGAAAATAATTTTAAGGCTAACGAGTCTGATACAATATGTGATACGAAAGACGACGATAACGAACCAGAATATCAACCTGAAGGAAATTATTATTCGTACGAGTCATCTGACGAAGGCGAAAATAATTTTAAGGCTAACGAGTCTGATGCAATATGTGATACGAAAGACGACGATAACAACCCAGAATATCAACCTGAAGGAAATTATTATTCGTAGGAATCATCTGACGAAGATGAAAATAATTTTAAGGCTAACGAGTCTGATACAATATGTGATACGAAAGACGACGATAACGAACCAGAATATCAACCTGAAGGAAATTATTATTCGTACGAGTCATCTGACGAAGGCGAAAATAATTTTAAGGCTAACGAGTCTGATGCAATATGTAATACGAATGACGACGATAACGACCCAGAATATCAACCTGAAGGAAATTATTATTCGTACGAGTCATCTGACGAAGGTGAAAATAATTTTAAGGCTAACGAGTCTGATGCAATATGTGATACGAATGACGACGATAACGACCCAGAATATCAACTTCAAGAAAACAAAAATTACAATCGGTATACTTGCGAATCATCTGACGAAGGCGAAAATAATTTTAAGGCTAACGAGTCTGATACAATATGTGATACGAAAGACGACGATAACGAACCAGAATATCAACTTGAAGGAAATTATTATTCGTACGAGTCATCTGACGAAGGTGAAAATAATTTTAAGGCTAACGAGTCTGATGCAATATGTGATACGAATGACGACGATAACGACCCAGAATATCAACCTGAAGGAAATTATTATTCGTACGAGTCATCTGACGAAGGCCAAAATAATTTTAAGGCTAACGAGTCTGATGCAATATGTGATACGAATGACGACGATAACGACCCAGAATATCAACCTGAAGGAAATTATTATTCGTACGAGTCATCTGACGAAGGCCAAAATAATTTTAAGACTAACGAGTCTGATACCCGCAACGTCAATCTGATATCCGCAACGTCAATCATCCAAACTGAGACTCAATACGAGACTATACAAAGAGTCAAAAAACGGAAAATAACAAAACGTGAAGAAATACAAACACGCAAAAGAAAAAGAAACTCCGGGGGAATATACTACCTTTAAAGGCTTGATACGAGAAAGCAAATCACCAAGAAAACTAAAGACATGTAAGTTAAAATGCTCCGAAAGGGTGTCGGAGGAAATGCAAACGCAATGCTTTTCTGAATATTGGTCCATTAAAACATACATAAGTCGATTAGCGTTTCTTTCAAAATATTTGAAAATTGAAAAAAAAAAATCGGATAACTAATTTAAAAAGTTTTGGCTCGTTGAAAGTTGCTGTTTGTTCGTCGAAAACTAAATTCAAGCCTTTCAACATTAAATAACGGAAAAACGACAAATTTTTGAAAAAAGCTTGTTTGGTTATTTTTCAAGTACTTCAAAAGACCTTTAAAATTAGCTTTAGTAGAAGTCATTAGCATAATAACATAGAGAGTTATGATAAAAATAACATGGTGATCTCGTTTTTCGGAGCAAAAATCAGCAATGAATCAAATGGGTTAACCACAAGAATTGAAATTAAACGTAATCCATTTGCAATGTACTTGATTTAGGTACTAATAATAGGTTCTAGAAGTTTAAGTTGTTTAGAATGTCTAAATTTGAAAAAAAGTTTGATTCAATTTTGAAATTATTTTTCAAATTTTTGAAAAAAAATTCTTTTTTTCACAATAACTCAAAAACTAAAGAAGATACGTACAAAATGCGAAAGTACAAATATTAAGGGTTTTCTTGCAGAAAATTTTGTTATTTTTTTATTTCTCTAGGATGAAAATTAATTGAGATATCACCGTTTTAAGTTTGCATTTGAGTGCGAGGACCACCTTACCCGAACCCTTTAAACTCAAAAATATCAAAAACGAAGGTTTCACGGAAGTTCAACCTTACAGGGCTTGTAGCCCTTGAAATCACCTGCAAAATGGCATTTAGAACATTTAGATATCTTTAAAATTAAGGAAGTTATCGTTAAAAAAACATTCGCGTTTTCGGTGAAATTTTCGGATTTCTCTCAAACAAGCATTTTTTATATGGCAAATCAACATTTTCAATCGCGAATAACTCGAAAAATATTTATTTATCGAAAAAACTTCATACGATATGTTTTGCTTAGAATTCATCCCTCTACCGATTTCTGTAGTTATTTTGAGTGATTTAATTTCCATCCTCTAGAAGGAGTGGCATCCACCCCCAAGGTGAAAGCACGCATTGGCACTATATAGCTTTTGTTCCTTGAGTTATTCCCTGCTTACTGACAAAATTTCACGAAAATCGGTATTGTCCGTAAGAATTCGGAGGTAGTAGCCTATTTTTACCGTCAATGACTGAACTAATAAAGCGTTAGCTTTTAACAATAATCGCATTTATTTATTTTTTCATTTTAGATACATGAAGAATGTAAATGGTTCTGTAGAGTACCAAACGTGCCACAAAAGTGACGCAGAGATTTTGCGAATGGTTACAAATCGCGAGTCCAATATACAGTTTTAAGTGCTTCAATTAAATTCGTCACAAAATGAATTATATAATCCAATATCAAAAGAAAAATATAAGGATTTATTAGATCTATTACAGTTTATTCCCCAAGACCTTCACAATTTTTACAAGGAGCTTCCTGTCAAGGAAAATATTGCAGATACAATTTATTTAAATCATTCAGATAATGATGAATAATAACTTATTATTGTTAGTTTATTTCTTATTATTTGTTATTTTGGATTATGGTTCAAAATTTTTGTTTGTTTCAATTTTTTTTTTAATTAGGGTTTTGAAAATGGTTGATTATTGTTGAATTAGAAAAAGACTGGAATGAATTTTTTTTACCAAAATTTGTTTTATTATTCTCAAATGGTATATTTAATAATAAAAAAACATCAAATTCTGAAAAAAATTTGTTTGGTAAAAATAGGTTATGTGTAGTTAACAAAATGTAATTTGCTGGCATGTGTTTGATTAAAACTGGACAACTGCACATAGCAAGTTTATGCAAAATCATAGTTTCAATAACAAAACAGGATATCTTCTAATTAATCAAAATTAAGCTTTAATATATATATATTTTTATGTTATTAATCGATAATACTTATGAAGAATTATTATTATTAATTGGTTTAACAAAAAAAAAATGGAGGTGTGGCCAACACACGACTTTCTTTTACGAACAGCGAATTTTAAGAAACTTTTATAATGCAAATTTCTTGCAAACTTTATTAAGATTGTTTTTATTTTTTCATGTTTTCTGTAAATTGTATATTTTTGAAATATTTGTAAAATAAATTTTCTGTTTCACGGAATCTGGGACCTGGAACCCCAAATATTATGTAAGAGATTAATGAAGATATATCTGTTTTGAGGTCCCTTGAGTCCGAAAAAGTGGGTTTCAAAATGATGCCTGTCAGTCTGTTCATTTGTCTGCTCGTCTATCAGTTTGTGTCTTCTCTATACCCCAGATGGCTTAACCAATCGAACAAAAACTTTAGATTTAAGCTTTACTTCTGTAAAAGAAAGTAATAAAAAATAATAAATTTGTAAGAAGTTTGCGTAATTGGTTTCTCAAAATTCCCTGTTCGTAGAAGAAATGTGTTGGCCACACATCAATTTTATTTTTTTTATAATATTTTTTAATTTTTTTTTTTAATTTTTTTTTTTTAATTTTTAATTTTTTTTTTACTTTTATCTTTTGGAAACATTTTGTTTTAGTAGTTTTTTGTAAACCTTATACTTTTTGAGATATTTGCAAAACAAATTTTCTGGCCCAAGGGAGTGGCCACTTCCGGTTGCCCGATTTGGACTAAAATTCACTGGGGCCTTCCAATTTATCAAAAAAGCTTAAATCTGAAGTTTCAGCTGGATTGGTTAAGCCATCTGGGCTGTAGAGAGGACACAGACTGACAGACGGACAGACGGACAGACGGACAGACAGACTGACAGACAGACATCATTTCGAAACTCACTTTTTCGGACTCAGGGGACCTCAAAACAGATAAATCTTCAATAATCTCAAGGTCGAAAATTTTCATGATTACTATACTTTATTACTTTCTTTTACGTAAGTAAAATAAAGTATAGTAATCATGAAAATTTTCGACCTTGAGATTATTGAAGATTTATCTGTTTTGATGTCCCCTGAGTCCGAAAAAGTGAGTTTCGAAATGATGTCTGTCTGTCAGTCTGTCTGTCCGTCTGTCCGTCTGTCCGTCTGTCCGTCTGTCCGTCTGTCCGTCTGTCCGTCTGTCCGTCTGTCCGTCTGTCCGTCTGTCCGTCTGTCCGTCTGTCCGTCTGTCCGTCTGTCCGTCTGTCCGTCTGTCCGTCTGTCAGTCTGTGTCCTCTCTACAGCCCACATGGCTTAACCAATCCAGCTCAAACTTCAGATTTAAGCTTTTTTGATAAATTGGGAGGTCCCAGTGAATTTTGCTCCAAATCGGTCAACCGGAAGTAGCCACTCCCGTGGGGCAGAAAATTTGTTTTGCAAATATCTGAAAAAGTATAAGGTTTACAAAAAACTACTAAAACAAAATGTTTCCAAAAACTAAAAGTATAAACAAATAAAAAAAAAAAAAATTAAAAATTAAAAAAAAAAAATTTAAAAATTAAAAAAAAAAAAAATTTAAAAAAAAATTTAAAAATTTTATAAAAAGAATAAAATTGATGTGTGGCCAACACATTTCTTCTACGAACAGGGAATTTTGAGACACCAATTACGCAAACTTCTTACAAATTTATTATTTTGTATTATTTTCTTTTACATAAGTAAAGCGTAAATCTAAAGTTTTTGTTAGATTGGTTAAGCCATCTGAGCTATAGAGAAGACACAGACAAACAGACGAGCAGACAAACGGACAGACTGACAGACAGACATCATTTCGAAACCCACTTTTTCGGACTCAAGGGACCTCAAAACAGATATATCTTCATTAATCTCTTACATAATATTTGGGGTTACAGCTCCCATATTCCGTGAAACAGAAAATTTATTTTGCAATTATTTCAAAAATATACAATTTACAGAAAACATGAAAAAATAAAAACAATCTTAATAAAGTTTGCAAGAAATTTGCATTATAAAAGTTTCTTAAAATTCGCTGTTCGTAAAAGAAAGTCGTGTGTTGGCCACACCTCCATTTTTTTACTTCGTAAAAGAAAGTAATAACAACGATCAACCGATGATTTCCTGTAATATGCCATCGCATAGCCGAAACGATTTTTCAGGTAGATTAAACAGCACTGCCTTCACTCCGCGGGTCGTTTCACAAATATTTTCGGATTTTAATCCCGGTACAAGTAGTTGTACACCGATCAAGCGGTGAGTGAATCAAATTGAGAATATTCAAGATATTAATAACTTAAGTGATTTGATAGTTCTTTTTGCTGCGGTGGTCAGACTGAGAGGTATTGCGCTTGCCTGGTACAATGCAGTAGTTTTAGAAATCCATAGCTGGAAAGATCTACGTGATGGTCTTATAAAAGAACTTGGGGTAGCTCGAGACGCTTGCGATGTTCATTTTAGTTTAGCAAATCGTCACAAGAAAAGTAGCGAGACTTTCTCAGAATACATCTAGCTAGCGAGGGAAATTTCGACGACCAGGTGATTATTAAGTACATTTTGTCAAATTTAGGAGACGCAGAGATAGCTCGTTTTGTTTCTCTTCAACGAATAGATAGTGTTCTAGATTTAGTGAATAGAATTAAGAAATATGAGGAGATTTTTAGGTACAAGCAAAGTTCTTCAAATCGCAAGGAGTTTTCTAACAGACAGAAATGCAAATTGCCAAACATCGTCGTCATTGGATAGTAAGACTAATTCTGGAAATATAAAAGCCACTCCCCCCCCCTGGGTGCTTCAAATGTGGTTCCCTGAATCATTTTGCTTGAAATTGTCGAGGGCTTGTGTGCTCATTCTGCAAAGAAAGTGGGCATTATGAAATCGATTGCAAAAGAAAGAAGGACCAAAATGCAAAGCAAGTAAAGCGAATTGAGAAGGGAAAATTAAATGACGAATACCATAAACTTGTAAAAATAAACGGAGTAGGTATAGTTGGCTTCCTACACTTGGGTAGTGATTGTGTCACCATGAAAGAATCTGCGGCAAGGGGTATTGGTCTAAATTGGTTACCTCATAGACAAGTCTTATGCGGTTTTGGAAATGGGCGAACGACCACGTTGGGAATAGTCGATTCTGCAATTACAGTTGATGATGTCGATATTGATGTCCTTATGTTAACTGTGCCAGATTCCGTGCAGAATACTGATTTAATGGTCGGTAGAAGTGCTCGTGACCAGCCGCACATAGTTGTGATAAAATCCTACGATAAGTTGTTAGTCAAAGATTGTGAAACTATAAACAAACGTCCGATTTCAATCACAACTGATGCTGGAGTGCTAAATATTGAACGATGTGATAAAGGTGACTCCGAATGTACCGGGTACATTGCGAACCCGACTGCAAATATTGATAATGTAGATTCAGATGTAAATAATACTCCAGCATCTTTGAATAGGGTATTAAATCTACCATCATCTAGCATCTTTGAATAGGGTAGATTTAACAAGCGATATTAATTTAGAATTATTTACAGAGTTTAGATGTAGAGTTATTAAATGTAGAATAAATATACAGGATGACACGGCGGAAGTCCTAATTTACCATCCGGTGTTAGGCAACGCTTGATAGGGTTGGTTCAGGATTATCGAGATTGTTTTGCTACGAGTGTGCGGGAAATTGGTGAGACTAATCGAGCCGTTATTGAAATAAAATTAAAGAGTGACGAAGTTATATTCTATCGTCCTTGCCGCCTGTCTCATACTCAACGGAAAAATGTCCGCAAACAAATTGAAGAGACGCTTGAGCTAGGCATTATTCGGCATTCCTCTTCGCCATATTCTAGCCCTATATGCTCGACCTCACATCAGAGTATTATCAAATTCGGGTCTCGTAGTCTTCGAAAATGTTGACATTTTTTGTGACCCCGGATGGTCAATTCGAATTCAATAGAATACCGTTTGGATTAGCAAATGCACCTGCTGTTTATCAGCGTATGATGAACGTTATTATGCGAGAGTTGAAACTAGCTTCAACTATCGAGGAAGGAATTGTTTTGTTGGAGAAATTTTTGGTGAAGTTGAGAGAGTGTGGCCTCCGATTGAAAATCGAAAAGTGCAAGATGTTGAGGGAAAGTGTAACTTTCCTGAGACATGAAGTTACAGAACAGGGAATAAAACCTGGGCAACATAAGATTGTTGCGGTATCAAAATTTCCAACACCAACGAATGGCCACGAAGTAAGACAGTTTGTCGGTCTTTCAAGCTATTTTCGAAAGTTTGTTCCGCGTTTTTCATTAATGGCCGAGCCGTTGACTAGACTTACACGGAAAAATATTCGCTTCGAATGGAACCAGGAGCAAAATACGGCTTTCGAACTAATTAAACAAAATTTATGTGAGAGAGACGTTTTAGTGCTATACGACAATTCAAAGGAGGCGTGTTGTTACAACAAGAAAGCGACCAGAACTGGCATCCGGTCGCATATTTTAGCCGGAAGACTTCGGATCTGAAAAAAACATACCACAGCTTTGAACTAGAAGCTTTAGCCGTAGTAGAAACAATAGACCGTTTCAGACCGTATGTACTGGAGAAGAGGTTCGTCGTTGTTACCAACTGTAACTCTCTGAGGACGTCCACCACTAAGAGGGAATTGGTGGCAAGAATTGGACGGTGGTGGCTTCGCCTTGTGGAATACGATTTCACGTAAAACATAGAACTGGAACACAAATGTGTCACGTAGACGCTTTAAGCCGTTCTCCAATCGAGGAACCAGCCGAATTAGAACCTGCCATAGACGTCTTAAAGAGGATTGGGTAGTTGCACTACAAGAAGCTGATCCTGACATACTTGCTATGAGAGAACAACTAAACAATTCTACAAATCGACAAGCCAACACTGATTATGAAATCAGACATGGCCGATTATATCGACAAACCGATGATGGACCACTGTTCGTCGTGCTTATGGGAATACGTGGTCGTGTAGTTAATACTGTTAATACTACGATCAAATTGGACACTTCGGGTTAGAAAAAACCCTCATCGTAATTAAAAAAAACTATTGGTTCCTAAGAATGCGACAGTTCGTGAAAAAATATCTGGCATGCTGCGTAGACTGCCTATACCATGGGCGATGCAAAAGCGATTGCACTACATCCAATTGAAAAGGTTCCCAAACCTTTCCATACTTGGCACCTGGATCATTTAGGTCCCTTTGTAAAAACTGCTCGCAAGAATTATTACAACCTCGTAATGATAGATGCATTCACGAAGTATGTAATCTTGCGATCTACTAGAAATACCTCCACACGTTATGTGACTTCGGCGTTAACTGAAGCATTTACTCATTTCGGCGTACCGTACACGGAAAAAAATAACGTATTGTATATCACAAAAAATGTGGATAATAATCACTAAAATCGGCTCCACTCGAATTGACAATGATTCACACAGAATCTCTTTAGTAATTTATTTGTTTTTTGAATACCACAAAATAATCAATGAAATTTACAAAATATTTTGGTGAACAAATGATGACGTCACATCTGATTTATTATGAAAATCAATAAATGTTTTGTGATATACATCAACCATACGTATGTAGATCAGTAAAGAATTAGTGGAATACATAGAATTAGTAATGAAATTCAGTATTTTGTTTTGTGCATTTTACTAAATTTTTAGTGTTTAGAGTAAATGGATTTCTGAAATGTATTAAATAGTAAATGATAATCATTACAGAAACTAATGAAAATCACAATGTAGTACACTGTTAATTAGAGAATATTGCATGAATATGATTAAACCCCATAACGATGTTCAGAAGATATTAAATGAATTACAACAAAATTATTTTATTTTTTTTATATAATTTATTTCAATTTTTTTTATACATACATACTTATATTTTTAGTTACACCAATTTTTGTAAATTAAATTTCAACAAAATATCGCACTATCCGTGCAATAAAACGATAAGTACTACTTATCGCGTTATTGCATGATTGCACTTTTGAAATCTGTGCAAGGTGCTCTATCGTCCTGTCTAACCAGTATTTACCTTCAGGTCCTCCTGCACAAGTAATTCAACTTTAATGAAACGATTTTACATGGGATTCCTTCATAATTTCAAACTTCAAAGCCTTCTCCTGAAAAACGATGTTTTTGAGTTATCGTTTTATTGCACGGATAGTGCGATTCAATTTGTTTAACTCAATATATGTACCAAACCATACAAAGCTTAACATTAAAATCAACTAATAATAATCGAATAACTTAAATTAAATATCAATATCTTAATTAATATCGAGTCTAAAACAATTTTTGCAAAAAAGACATTAATGCTAAAATGCAGAACCCAACATTATTGCATAAATTTCTGTGGTAATTGCTTCACCTTGAAACACAATACATCACGTCACAGGTAACTTTCTACAAATAATTATAACTGGATTAATGAAAATAATATTTGTTTGCGAATTTCCAAAAACTTACAAATGTGGGTTGCCTTTGTTAATTAGCTCCCCTTACATATCATCTAATTGTGCGTTTTAGGTTTGTATTTGATTCTGTCCTTGTACAATAATACATGTTCGGGGAAAATTACACTTTTACCGATAATTTCCATTCAACAGCTTGTTCAAATGTTGTTGTAAATCTTCAACTGTTTTTCTGCACAGCATTATTATATAAAACAATTTTGTTTGTTTAGCATCCTCCTTTGTAATTTCCTGAACGGATTGTTTTTTTAAATTACATGTAGCAACGTGAAAACTGTTGCGTATACACTTAACTCCTGAAAATATGAAAATAACTTTCGGTCAATTTATGTCTTTTTAGTATAGTTAAGTTGAGTTTATAGTTTTTGGCTGGTTTTGCCAATTTTGATAGATTTTACTAGATGTATTTATCATGTACTTACACGGTTGTTCATTTTAGTCTTGTATTATCGATTCTACTTAAAAATTAAAGAAAAACACTTGAGAATTAAAACCTAATTAATCAAACACTATTTTTTAAAAACTTGATCTACAAATTACAATTTAAAAACGCCCGCTGTTTGCGAACACGCCTGATAGAATGAAAGCACAATGGTCAAAACGAAATGGAATACAATTCTTACAATTAGCGGCAAATTATGGAAAGAATTTGTGAAGTTCACGAGACAGATAATGTAGTTCACTGAAATATGTGTGATAAACCAAATATTTATTAATGGTGATCACTATTATTTTGTGAATATCACAATTGTTTGGTGAATTTCATTTTCTGTTTTGTGAAACTCACGGATTCTGTCTTTAAATTGTAGGGTTGTTTGTGAAAATTTTTATTTTAGTTTATTTGGCATTTAAATGAGTGTTTTTGGTATTATGACACCTTTTGCTCTCTTAGCGTAAAATCAAAATAACAAACGAAAAAAATTATTATCCAATACATATTAAAATTTATTTTAAATTTATTTTTGGAAATATTTTTCATTGCACTAAATGACACCAACTGTATATGAACAGAAACTTTTGTTTAATTTTTAATTTACATTCAGAGAAAATCCGAAAGACATAGATTGATCCATCTACACTTGTACATACTTTATTTAATTAAAAAAAAACATATGTTTTCTGTATTAATCGTTTTGCTTCAGTAAAATTAACAGTTTTCATTACTTACATTAAAGTAATTAGGTAAATAATTTTTAAACTAAACATAAGCCATTCAATAGCTTAATAAATGAAATAAGAACTAAATTTTTCTAGCAATACTAGAACGTTAAATATATGCCGACTCTTTATCCAACCATTTCTTTTGTAAATTCGATAACTGATTCTGTAATAAGTTTAACTTCTTATAATTTAAGATATTACATTTCTCATGAAAAGTTTACCAAATATTTGTTAGTAATATGTAAATATTAAAATGCAAGCTCGGTAATTGAAAAAATTCATAGGGTTGAAACCAAACTTATTAAAATTAACTGAAAAATGAAGTCTAAGTTGAATAATTTTCATTAAAATTTGTAATTTTTTAGTGAACATTATATTAACTAATGTTCCTCTTTCAATTTCCCATAAACAATTTGTTTATAGATTTAATATCAAAAAGATCATTTTTTGGTTTAATTCATATACATTTTTGGCGATTTACAACAAATCTGGTGATAATTCTACTGTTATTTTCAAAAAACACGCTTTAATGATATTTACAATCACAGAAAAATCAGTAAATTCAGTTTTGTGCATATCACATAAAAAATCATTTGAATCATTAAAATTTTATTGAATATAATAAAAAATGACTCACAAAAGTGGCATAATGATTTTAACCGAATTATTTTTTTCCGTGTACCGTGTTATTACCGACAGAAGAACTGCGTTTACATCAAATAGTTTGCCGTTAAATGGTGATAAATTAACATTAGACTTATTGGCAACCGCGGAAGTAGAGCTTCCGGATCTACAACAACTTCAAGATGAAGCATCAACTCGCATTAAAGAAAATCAATCCATGCACAAATTATGGTTTGATCAACGACACGCTACGCCAGATAAGTTTAACGTCGGAGATCTGGTGGTCGTTTATAGAGAGCCAGTATCAACGGGAGAGAGCAAAAAGTTGCAACGGAGATTCAGAGGGCAGTACAAAGTAACTGCTGTTCTACATGGCGAGTGGCGACCGATATCGAATCGAGGATATAAGCGTAAGTGATGGAAGGCGACGGTTTAGGGGAGTTTTTGCAGCAGATAAAATGAAGTTAGTCCAGTGCCCCGATGACGACGAGGAACCAGAGGAAGATTGAGGACAATCTAATATTCAGGATTGGCCGAATGTAAAACTAATCAAAATAATTAAATATATTTATACGATGAATTTGCGAATATTTATAATAGATGGCACCTGCATAGACGTATTTTAGTTTATTTAATTTTAGATACTCTCACAAGAGGACAATCTTTTGTTAAGAAAAATTTAGTTTTAAGAAGAGTAGAATGAAATCAGAGGTGTGGAAGATAAAAGTAAAAAAATAAAATCTAGTTTTTGAATAAGTAAAAAATTGTCATCGAGTTGGTTTTATACTAATAACCCTAACTCTTTTCTTAGGTTCGTGAACTGTTTACAATTTAAACTTTTAGTCATAATATCGGCTGATGGAATATATTTGACAACAATTTTACCATCGTCAATTACTTTTCGAATAAAATTATATCCCTTCATCCCTTGGTTCTACAGCAATGTTTATGCATACGATTGAATCCTCATAAATACTGATCGGATCGATGTTTCTATAACCCAATTCCATCAACAAAGGTCGCAACCCAACTGCCTCACACGCCGACGGACGACTCAACGCCACATACTTTGCCTATGTGGACGATAAACTACCGAGTATTTGATTTCTTGAAGTACATGACACCAGCTGGACGGTGCTCATTGTTTTGTTGCACGTCAACCGCGCCTTCATGTAAACATTCGTTCTGAGGATTTGGAGCTGAATCAGTAGAATACTCAGCCAGAAGCGTGTCAAGTGGGAAGTCCGATTCAGAATCTGATAAGGCTGACGGTTCTTGACACGGGCGATATCGCATTTGATTTGCGTGTGAACGGACAATTCGGTTAGAGTTTTTAACTTGACGCGATACATTACATTTTCCAGTCGTTCCTTGACAATTGCAGACTAGCGATACTTGTTGTTGTAGTACATCTTGACATCGACTGAGTCATTGACATTGAACTGTCTGTGCTTGTTGAATTGTTCATTCTGTTTCTGATATAATCTTTGAATGTTCAGATGGTTTTAACAGATCGAACGTTGTTCGCATTGGTCGTTCGAGCATGATTTCGGCTGGAGATTTTTGCAATGGTGTGTTAGGATTCAGCGTTGAGCGATATATAGACAAGAATATTTGTAGAGCTACCTCGATACCTCCTTCCCATTGATTTTTCTTGAGCGATCTCTTGCGTGTATCGACGTAAAGTTCCGCCTGCCCATTTGATTGTGGATGGAATGGGGCGGTACGCACACGTGTTCGATGCCATTCGACTCACAAAACTCTTTAAATTGTTCTGAAACAAACTGAGTCCCGTTGTCCGACACGATAGTTTTTGGAATACCAAAACGAGAAAATGTTTTCTGTTTCTCCAACATTTTTATAGTTTTTGTTGAAGTTGTTGTTTGAGACAGAGAAACTTCCGGACACTTTGAATAAGCGTCCGGACCATTAGGCACGGTCCAAGATTCTAGGAAAGTTTTCGGTGGTGATTTAGCTGCACTCGCGCATTGATTACAAGCGCGAACCATCTTTTCGATCTGCTGATCAAGACCATGCCAGTATACATAGTTTCGACAAATCGACTTCATTCGCTGCATTCTCTGATGTCCTTTGTGAAGTTGTTAAGGAATACGTCGCTGAAATTTTTCTGGGACAACAAGGCGATCACCGTACATGAGTCAACCGTTCGATATTGACAGTGCTTCGCGACGATGAAAAAAATTGTTTGACCTCAATATCTTGAATTTGCTTGAATGAGGCCAGCTGACTTTTCCGTTGATTGCTGTATCATGTTGTGTGTTACGGGCAAATCATGCAAGATTTCGTGTTAAACTGATTGAAAATCGTCGTCCGTTTCAATTGACGCAATCACAAATTCTTTGTCTGGTTTGACGTGAGAGTTGATCAATCATGAAAGAACATCTGCGTATCCAAAAGTGTGAGTGCCCATCTCTGAAGTCTATTCGCTGTGTATACAGGGATACATTTCTTTGAACCAAAAATTGACAATAGTGGTTTGTGATCCGTTTGAAGTAAGAATTTTCGACCGAATACGAATTTAAGAAATTTAGTCACAACAAAAACCAAATCATAGGTTTCTTTTTCGCTCTGACTATAATTTTATTCGGCTTTATTCAAGGTCCTCGAAACGTCGTAAACTGCTTTGACAGATTTGTGCGGGAACCGATAATAAATGCAACCTCCTCCGATGCCAGTGTTGAATTCGTCAGCCGCTACGATGATCTCAAGGCTTGGATCAAAATGAATGAGTAACAGATCATACTTCAAAATTTTATCGAAACTATCAAATTACTTTTGACAATCTGGTGTCCAATTCCATGAGACATTTTGTTCCAACAGCACGTCGAGTGGTCGTCGTATTTGATGCATATCTTTTACGAATTTACCATAATAACAACAACAAACACTTTACCTGGATCTGGGCGCAGACCATCCTTGTTAATGACGTGACCCAGGTAGCGAATCGATCTCATTGCGAATTTGCATTTTTGATTTTTAGACTGAAACCGAAAACTTGTATTCGCTTGAGCGCGCGTGTAAGATTTTGATTGTGATCCAACTTGTCTGTGCTGGAGACGATAATGTCGTCCATGTAGGCAGCAACTCCTTTCAAATCATCAACCATGTTTGCCATAATTTGTTGAAATGCACCCGGTGCCGACTACACGCCGGGCGGCAACCGGTTGAATTGAAAAAGTCCTCGATGTGTTCTAGGTCTATGTGACTGAAGACTGTTCCGTTCGCGATTTTCCGCGAAGATCTCTTGAGGAATTGGTAATGGATATTGATTTGGTTCCAAAACGTTATTCAGACCGGTTGAGTAGTCTGCACATTTCCTGACGTTTCCTTTTTTTTCTGACAACGACTATCGGCCCGGCCCAATCAGAGTATTCGACTGGAGTAGTGATGCTCAAATTATGAAGACGTTTGGAATTCTGAAACTGGTTTCACATCAGGCTTTAGATGTATTGTGACTTTCGTATTTGTACAGAGACTCAGCTTATCCGAAAACAAATCAGGGAACAATGATTTTACATCTAAACTTGATGCGTCTTTGGCGGTAATATGATTGCAGACCACGCTAAGTGACACATCCCATAGATTGAGTTGATGTTGATGTCTGGCGCGACGTAAATTAGTCCTGATTTTATGCCATTTTTGAAGCTGATGTCGCCTTCAAATTATGCTGTAATCTTGCATTTGCTTTTGTCTGCGGTCCGTGC
Organism: Tipula helvola; assembly: GCA_963556165.1. Lineage (NCBI taxonomy): Eukaryota > Metazoa > Arthropoda > Insecta > Diptera > Tipulidae > Tipula > Tipula helvola. The sequence continues at coordinate 92,843,451 of OY744482.1, forward strand.
TCCGAAAGTTGGTTTTGACAAACGGAGCTTCCCAATGCGCTCCCACATCAACTCGGATATGATTGTGATGTCTGAACCACTGTCCATTTGAAGCTTGATTTCGACTCCGTTGATGAGTACCGCGATAAATTTGCGCTTATTCGCAAATCCACCCATGCTGTTAACAATTGAAATTACTTTAACACTTGGATTGTCCTTTGGACTGTAATTTACTTTGGTACTTATCTGTGTTTATTGTATACTCTTTCAGAAAAGCACCCGCAGTAATCCTCCTTGTGTCCAGTTCGCTTACAAGTTTGAAATTTGTGATTTTTGAATGAACATGATCAACAAGGTGTTCCTGGAGTTTGTGCTGGATTTATGTTGAACAGTTTATTGTCTCTTGCGTGCTGTGTCTTGTTGTACGCTTTCTGCACTGTTCCTGTGTGGTTCACCAAATTGACAGCTGGTGACTTCTCTTGCTGGTGTTTCTCAACCAACCTGACGTCAGACCTGAGATTAATGAGGGCTGCAATCATTTTGTCGATGCCATTGATTTGTTCGTCGTTTGTGTTTATTTTTGATAGAAGCCGTGTGCGCACTTCCTTATTAATTTTCTTCAATAATGACCATAACTTTATGCACTCAAGGCAAAACTGAGATTTGCAGACATATCGTAATTTAGTAAATTATCGTAATTTTATCGAAGTTAACCATATTCCTCGACGTCATTTGAATCACTTTCCAAATTCTCATTTGACAAATAACACATCTTTAATTACACATGATGGTTCTATTTCATTTGCAACTACAGTTCCAACAAATTTACCGGATTTTGATGTAGTTAGTAAAACACGTCCTTCGTCTAAATCACGATATTCTTCAATAAAAAAAAAACTTTCATCGTTTACCGTATAATCGGTTGCACCATACACAATCTAATAATTGTACTGCCCGTCATAGTTGAGCTGTACATAACACCAATCAACACGACTGCCAGTTTTAATTTCTTCTATGGTTGTCGCACAAAATAAAACTTCATCATCCTCAGCAGTAGATGAAATGTGTTTGATTGTTATTGGCTTTCACATTACTGGTACATTCCGATTTCTTATGGGACCGACTTTTTCACACTTGAAATATTTTAAGCGAAATTTCCATACGTCATTCATTGTTACACCATTTCTTCCTCTTGTTAAATCCATTCAACAATCGACTTTTAACGAAATCAATATTTAAACTCTTATGTTTCAATGGTTCTACAGCAGTCACTAATGAATTATATGAACCAGGCAATGTTAACAACATATAGCATACCACGTCAATGGGCGCATTCAGGCAAGCCAACTGTTGGCAACATGTTGGGTAAAATCAATACGTTGTGACCTGAACGAACATGATACATTCAAAATTTCATGGCAATGTGATTGTTTAAATGTCATGTTTTCCATCAGTAGATTTTTGATGCCAACATGTTGTGAGACCTGGGGTGCTATCATGAAATCCGGACGGTAAATTTTAGCGGTAATAAACAATTCTATGGAAATTTTAGAATAAATTCAAAAAATGGTCAAAGTTACCCAAGTTAATTTGTTTCAAATCGCAAGTACATGAAGGTTTAACGGCAAATTTCTGATCGTCATGAAATATTTGTCACATACAAATTTGTCGATAAACTTTCACTTATTTGCAATTTCATACAAAATAACTTAGGTAACTTTGACCATTTTTTGAATTTATTCTAAAATTTCCATAGAATTGTTTATTACCGCTAAAATTTACCGTCCGAATTTCATGATACCGCCCCTGAATTCGTCCAATTTCTTCGATCGATGCACTAGTTGATTTGAAGTCTCGCACTGTTTTATCAAAATTCAGAAAATGATTTTCCATTTCATCGTTCTCATTGTCATCAAATTTTTTCGACAAATACAATTGTCCAGCAACGATTTTCCGTTCAAAATTAGAAGATTTATTTTCCTCGATCGTTGCCCTTCACATACATATTCTAAGTAACGCAGATAACCTGACGAAATGTTATGATTAAATAAAAACTCGATGTAGGCTGTGTCTTCTACACGGCCGTAGGTGTTTTCCGTGATAACGTTTATAAGAGGTGCGAGAAATGGCACGGTTTATGGGTTTGTTAAAATAAATTCCTTTATTATTAGCGTCATGAAATGAGAGTACAGTGATTGTTTGCAAACGATTAAGTATTGGCGATGGTATGAGAAGTACGATATGAAGCGCAGGGTTTCAGCGGAGATGTGCATGATGAATGTTAGTTCCAGACAAGTGCCTTCCAAAGCCGCCGAGGCTAGTATGGTGGACACGCGGTCTAGGTCAAATATATATCAGAGTCCACACTGACATATGGCCTATCAGATCAAGCATTCCCCTTTATAGTGCTCTCTAGCATTGTAAATCACCACTTTGTACATCTAAATTTTAATTAAAATTTATGTGAAAATTACTTATTTTAATTAACAATAAGTTATCTGCCGCAGTTTCTTTACGCACAAATTGACACCAGAATTACACCGGACAGATAAGTGATTCTCATGGTTGGTTGTAAATCGCTGTTTTGTACTTTGTAATTTTAAGTAAAACCAATGTGATGATTAATTATTTTGACTTAAAATAAATTATCTGCCACAGTATTATTAAGCATAAATTAATAACCGAATTGCTCCGATCTGATGAGGCATTCTCTTGCTATAGTGCCCTCAATCTCTATAAATCCCTATTTTGTAGTTTGAATTTTTAATTAACATGTATGTGGAGATTAATTAATTTAATTTAAAATAAATTAACCACCACTGGTTTTTTACGCAAAAATTGACACCAGCTGATCTCCGATCGGATGGGCCATTCTCTCGCTACACTGGTTCAAGCATTTAAATCGGTCGAAATCAGAGGTTCGCGGCGCGGGTTCCTTTGCCGCCAGATGACGTCATTGCAATAATATAATGCGTGACACATAAAGCCGAAGGACTAATCTAAGCAATGATATCTTTAAATTAAAGGTAATGCTTATAGTTGATGAGTAATTGCGCCCGACAAAGGTTTAAATTTCGGGTCAGTTTTCTGAACATGCGGTGTAAAACGTTATCACGTCAAAAGATTTTAGAATCCGTTTTGAATTATAAATTAGGAAATAGTCAAGAACCATCCCACATCGATTAAAAAATAACCACGTTCCACCCTATTGGTAATATTCCAGAACTTCATCTAAAAATCACGTTAGAATTCCATTTCCATTATAAATGTCGAATTAAATCAAAATCGGTTAACAGCCTAGCAGTTGGCTATTTCTTAACCGAGTTTGATGGACATGTATAATGGAATTATAACGTCATTTTTAGATGAAGTTCTGGAATATTACCAATAGAATGGAACGTGGTTATTTCTTTATCGATGTGGGAGGGTTTTGACTATTTCCTAACCTATAATTCAAAACGGATTCTAAAAAATTCCATTATAATTGGCCATATTCCGTCCTATTTGGCCCACCAAGTGTGTTTTATTAAACCTAAATTTATTGTAACAGCCTAACTGTTGATTTTACGGACTGCATAACTATAAATATGTATTCCAATCGAATATGCCAAGAAAGTTTAAAATCATCGCTTTTCAGTCACAAAACAAAATATAAGTGGTACTCCCAGTTGCGTAACCACAAATTTCGCCCCCCCCCCCCCCAACTATTTCTGCATATTTATTGTCCAGTCCCGTAATCAATTAAAAGTATTCGAATTCGAGAGTATATGACACGAAACTTCGTGGTTTTCGATTCACCCAAAAAAAGTAATTCGTTGCCAAAAGATTGATTTTTGCGCTGTCAAATTATTCGATTCGTCAAGAAAAAGCAATCCGTCGAGCAAAATTTCATCATTCCTTGTAATATCAAATTTCGGAGTAAAATGGTTTCTTTAAAATGCTTCGATAATTGTAAGCTCTTAAAATTAAAGATCTTGGCAATTTTATTAAATACAAATTTATTTAAAAACCTGAAATTAAAAAAAGCTCAAAAATGTTAAGTTCAACCCGAAAAGGTATGAATTAGTTTTCAAGCTTAAAGCCTATTGCAAACAAATATTTTAAATTTATCCCAAAATTCCCACGCCCTAAATTTCGGAGTAAAATGATTTTATTCAAAAAGCTTCGATTAACGAAAGCTTATAATACCAAGTTTCGTAGTAAAATGGTTTGGTTTGAAAACTTTTGAAAACTAAAAGCTTTTGATGCTTGAAGATTAACTTGGAGAACAAATATTCTAAATTTCAGCCAAAATACCGTAACCCTTTGTAAAATAATATTTCTGAGTAAAATGGTTTGGTTAAAAAAGCTTTGATAATTGAAAGCTTATAAAATTAAAAGTTCTTGACATATAAAGCTTATAAAATTAAAAGTTCTACATTAACTAACACGGGTGGTTCTAACCCACCTTCTCACTGTAGGTTACGATTAGGATCGACTTAATAGAATCAGCCCCCACCAGCGGTAAGCTGATGACAACCAGACTCTCACACCAAATTTTGACGGTCGATTAACAATAATTATCGAATCTCTAAGTAGGGTCTATCGTTATAACAATCAAACCATAATTAGTTTACTAAATTTAATAACCGACGACGCATTCTTATCTCAATCTTCATAAAATAATTAATTAACGGAATTAACTAAGAATATAAATTCCAAAATCATCTTCTGATATTCATCGCACCTCACGTTAGTAGTAGAGAACTTTAGGTTAGCTATTGAATTGGGTTTGATACAGTTAAAACAGTAATTAGGCAATATATCAACCGATATCACAACAACCTGTTTTTTTTTGTATAATGCTAATTTAATTTCAATACAATTTCAACACGTTACTTCACTATTTCACTTATTAAGATACAAACCCAATGGTATCCGTTGCGTTCCGTTTTAAAATTTGTCATCTCAATTTTCATTCAATAAAAGACAAAAATTTCAAAGCTTTGAAAAATGCAGATAAAAAAAAGGGACAATTTAAATGAACAAACAGGAACATTTCTTGTGGCGACAAACATTAGCAACACACATAATATTTTGCAACAAAACTAATGTATTCACAAAATACTTTTCAAGCATAAAATAAAAATCGCGACAAATCTTCAAATTCAATAATTTTTTTTATGATGCCAAAACATTTTTTTTTGTGCTGATTTATTAATTGTTTTAATGCCAGTTTATTGAGGCCACATAAAAAACGAACAGAACGGACACCATTGTGTTTGAGCCCGTTACACTTTATTTCACTTAATAATTCACTGACCATCACTGATTAAAGTAACCTAACAAACTTATTCTCAACCAATTCACTGTTTAAATCAAACTGATGTCTACTCTGCAAATCGGTTGCGCTTATATACAAAATATGTATTGCGTTATTAGTTTATCTTCAAATTGTCGATATGACGAGTTTGTTCATTTATTCGAGAACGATCTTATACATAATTGGTGTAGTCATATTTATTTGGTCGCACTTCCTTACTCTCTTGTTTTGCTTTGTACATTGTACTATCTTTTTGTTTCCCCAATCATCGTCAAATACGTCCTTCTTCATTGGTTCTTAGTGCACACCTTCGTTCTCAAACAATTATCTTTGTTGAATTATTTTCATTTATTCTTCAATCACCTGCCTTTCTACGTCGTTGCTGTAAACTAAATCAGCCATACTCGCATAATAGCTTGAGAGTGGCAAGTGCTCTTGAAAATATTGTATTTAACAATAATTGTACACAATAGAACAGCGATTTATTATTCTTTATTATTATTACGAATATTTAAAAGCCATAAATACCACTTCATTGTTCTGTTATCAATACATTTTATGGTATTGCATTTTATTGTTAGCTACACTGCTATTTTAGGGTATATTACATACATACGAGTATTTTAAATTAATTTTAAGAAAAATAAAATTCTGACATTATGCCAAAAGAGTTTTTTATTCTATTTAGGGAACAGAACGAATTAAAGAAATTTCTAGCTATAAATTACTACCTTCCATATAACAAATAATGCAAATGAATCTATTCCTTTCCTACTGTATCTAAAAGTAGCTTGTTGAAAGAATAGACACCTGTGATAATAATATGGGCCAAATTACAACCTCAGCTCTTATTACAGATGACGACTCTTTAAGCAATTCCAAAATCGTGACATAATTCGAACTTTATTTTGGAATCTATTGAACGATTACTATAGCAGGATGCGGCCTAATGCTGTTGAAACAAAGGCTCTGTTGCATGAATAGTTATAAGACTGTGTTATTTCTCGTCGTAGAATGTGAAAACCGCTTTAGATTTTTTTTTTCCCTGAATTTATGTTCAATTTTAAAAGTAAGCCAACAATCCAAAACACCATCGATGACCTTAAATCCAATATCACTCCAATATCAGTTAACTTATTAGCGATTTCGTTTTATCATGAGACAAATCCGGGGCATCAGTCATCAGTCGGTTATCTATTTCTTAACGGATTTTAGTGGAATTTGATATCTGCGATGGGTGGCGGTTATAAAATAATGTTTGTATACGTTTTTGGAATATGGCCAAGTGCGATGAAACAGGGCTATTTCCTCAACCGATTATGGTAAAATTCGACATGTGCGTTAGAAATGAGCTTCTAAAATAATTTTTAGATGAAGTTCTGGAATAAGGCCAAGTATAATGGAACTCGGCTATTCCTAAGCCGGTTATGATGAATTTCCAAACTATACTTACAAAATTTGGCGAGTAATTTCCGGTATCCATGAAAATAATCGAAAGTTAATATGAAGAGGATCTTATAAAAATTTGAGTGTACATTTTTACAATTTGAATTGTTAATTTCAATATATAATTTTATCGATTCTTCGCTGATCAATAAACATGAACTTATATGCTTCTTCAGTAAATAATTTTAATCAAAATCATCCATCTCATTTTGAAAATTTTAATTTTGTAATGCAGAATATTAGTAGCATGAGGAGGAAAAACAATCTATTATTAGCAAATATTGCTGCATCACTGAGAAAAAGCCAACTTTTAATTTAAACAATTGAGGTTCTTATTTTTACAATTTTATAAATTTGTATATTGAGTGCGAGTTCGCGACAATATTCTGCTGAAAATTTTTCAGCAGGCAACCAATCAATGTAGTCTATTTTGTAAACAAATTTCCCCTTCCGAATAAAATATTTTTAAATCGCATGCAATCCTGCTGAAAATTTTTCAGCAGAATATTGTCGCGAACTCGCACTCAACTAAAGAAAATAGAGCAAATTTTATTGTATAGTCTTACTACTCTTTTATATACTCCTCTTTATCAAAAAAAGTATTTCCGAATAAGTGCCGTACTTGAATAAATTTCATTTCGAAATTTTTTGAAACAGATTTTTTTTTAAATTGAATGGGATAAATGTTGGATAATGTTTAATTATATTGAAAATAATTAATTAATTATATCAAATTTGAATAGTTAAACATTATGCTACCAGTTTTCGTACACTAATTAAAGAATTAATAACCATTTATTCCTTTAAATTTCAAATACATCCCTGAAAAATAAACAACAACAACAAAAATTCGAGTAAAACGTCAAAAATCTAGCATAAACAAACAATCAAGTGAATTTTCGTTTTTTATTTTTAAGATGTGTTTTAAATTTGTTACCATGGTTACTACCACTTTTATATTATTGTATCTGGCATGTTTTGAATTTGCAACGTTTATTTTTTCCGTCTCTAGGCGACAGCTACTTTGCTTTACCGCCTCCTACACATAAATTTGAATTTGGTATTCGAAAATTCGAATTTAAAGACAAGGACGAAGGTTTTTTCTTTCTCTATCACACACTTAATACTTTTTCAGTTGCTCCATAAAATTTGTTCTATCCCCTATACATGTATTTATATCGCTGGTTGTAACCAGCGACATATATATATATACATGGATAAGGGTTTGCCCAAAAATCACATTGATTTACGTCACAAAAAATGGAACAAATTTTATTTTATAGTCTTACTACTCTTTTATATACTCCTCTTTATCAAAAAAAGCATTTCCGAATAAGTGCCGTACTTGAATAAATATCATTTCGAAATTTGTCGAAACAGATTTTTTTATTAAATTGAATGGAATAAATATTGGATAATGTTTAATTACAATATATTAAAAATAATTAATTAATTATATCAAATTTGAATAGTTAAACATTACGCTACCAGCTTTCGTACACTAATTTAAGATAAATCCTTTAAATTTCAAATACATTCCTGAAAAATTAACAACAACAACAAAATAAATTCGAGTAAAACGTCAAAAATCTAGCATAAACAAACATTCAAATGAATTTTCATTTTATGTTTGGTAAAACATTTAGGGTACTAGTTTTGGGTTCATGTTACAAGCTGCGTTAGAATGTTACGTGTCATGTAAAATGTTATATTAAATAAAAATATTTCGTCTCTTTTTATTTACAACATTAAAATAGAAACAAAAAACATAGCGAGAGTACTTTCAGTGGTCACGTTACATGTATGCCGTGTCATATAACAAAAATATTGTTACGAACTGGGCTACTGAGTTCGTTCGGATTTTGAAATTAAAAACACTGTGTACTTTTTATTTCACTCTACTTTTATACACTTTGAGATTTGCCAATATGAGATTGACTTTACTATTTAAATCTGTCCGGTTGCTACTGGTGGGGGATATGGCAACAGATTTATTTCTTTATTTAACGATTTAAAATAAACCAAAAAGCAAAAACTGTTCTCTGCTTGCCATCGGTCGTGTTTATAATACTTAACCATCTAAGCTATTGCTGTTCATAACGAGAGCTTGTTGTATGATCGCCAAAATCGCCACAATATTTCCTCTATTTTTAATTTTATGTTTTACCAAACATTTGCGGTTCAGGTGGAGCTTGAACCCTACTCGTTTTTTTGTTTTTAAGATGTTTTTTAAATATTTTACCATGGTTACTACTACTTTTATAATATTGTATCTGGCATGCTTTTAATTTGCAACGTTTATTTATTCCGTCTCTAGATAACAGCCACTTTGCTTTACTGCCTCCTACACATAAATTTGAATTTGGTATTCGAAAATTCGGATTTAAAGACAAGGACGAAGGTTTTTTCTTTCTCGGTCACACACTAAATACTTTCTCGGTTTCTCCATAAATTTTTATCCCCCTATCCATGTATGTATGTATATACTATGCATTTCATTAGTATTTGTGATGAGAAAATTTAAGGCAGCGTTACCCTGTTAAAGTTAGCCGAAAGTTTCCAGCCGAAAGTAAAATGTCGATAATGCAGATTACCTTATTAACATTCCAGCCAAAAATAAAAAAATTTGTGGTTATCAGCCGAAAGTAAATAGGATACGCTTGTAACAAACAATTTTGTAAATAGTCTTACGTGGAAAACTTCGTTTAATCTAATCGCGGAAAAGATTTGAAAATCAGAAAAATTCACAAAATTGGAACAAAATCAACCTGTAGACTGTGTATCTGAAGATGAATAGTTTTTTTTGGATTTCTCAATAGCCATCGCAGGAAAAAAATTCAGTTCAAGTTTCCCGTCAGAAATCGCGGAAAATTCGATTTTCCAAATATCATTAGAAAATTTATATAAAATCAGCCTCTACAGTGTTATGTCTGGAGATGTATTTTATTGATGTGACTTGTCAGTAGCTATCGCAGGGAAAAAATTCAGTTCAAGTTTCCCGTTAGAAATCGCGGAAAATTCGATTTTCCAAAAATCATTAGAAAATTTATATAAAATCAGCCTCTAGAGTGTTATGTCTGGAGATGTATTTTATTGATGTGACTTGTCAGTAGCTATCGCAGGGAAAAAATTCAGTTCAAGTTTCCGGTCAGAAATTGCGGAAAATTCGATTTTCCAAAAATCATTAGAAAATTTATATAAAATCAGCCTCTAGAGTGTTATGTCTGGAGATGTATTTTATTGATGTGACTTCTCAGTAGATATCGCAGGGAAAAAATTCAGTTCAAGTTTCCCGTCAGAAATCGCGGAAAATTCGATTTTCCAAAAATCATTAGAAAATTTATATAAATTCAGCCTCTAGAGTGTTATGTCTGGAGATGTATTTTATTGATGTTACTTGTCAGTAGCTATCGCAGGGAAAAAATTCAGTTCAAGTTTCCCGTCAGAAATCGCGGAAAATTGGAAAAACGTTCCAGCCGAAAGTAAAAAATAAATGCCAGCGTCTAGAGTGTTATGTCTGGAGATGTATTTTATTGATGTGACTTATCAATAGCTATCGCAGGAAAAAAATTCAGTTCAAGTTTCCCATCAGAAATCGCGGAAAATTCGATTTTCCAACAATCATTAGAAAATTTATATAAAATCAGCCTCTAGAGTGTTATGTCTGGAGATGTATTTTACTGATGTGACTTGTCAGTAGATATCGCAGGGAAAAAATTCAGTTCAAGTTTCCCGTCAGAAATCGCGGAAAATTCGATTTTCTAAAAATCATTAGAAAATTTATATAAAATCAGCCTCTAGAGCGTTATGTCTGGAGATGTATTTTATTGATGTGACTTGTCAGTAGATATCGCAGGGAAAAAATTCAGTTCAAGTTTCCCGTCAGAAATCGCGGAAAATTCGATTTTCCAAAAATCATTAGAAAATTTATATAAATTCAGCCTCTAGAGTGTTATGTCTGGAGATGTATTTTATTGATGTGACTTATCAATAGCTATCGCAGGGGAAAAATTCAGTTCAAGTTTCCCGTCAGAAATCGCGGAAAATTCGATTTTCCAAAAATCATTTAAAATTTATATAAAATTTCCCTGCGATAGCTATTGACAAGTCACATCAATAAAATACATCTCCAGACATATCATTCTAGAGGCGGTTTTTATTCCAATTAAAATATTTTTTGGGTTTCTCGAGTTTTCCATAATTTTCCACGAGGAACTGCATTCAGGTTTTGCCATATAAGAATAATAACAAAGGTATTCAATGATAATCATACATCCTTACATTCCTTAGTCTGTTTTAGGCTAAACATTACCGATCGATATTAACTTAATTTTTGATTTTCGGCTAGGATAACACAATCTGCAATACCGATTTTTGTTTACTTTCGGCTGGGATGACGCAATCTGCATTACCGTTTTTCACTTTCGGCTGGAAACTTTCGGCTGGAATAATACAATCTGCATTACCGACTTTTCACTTTCGGCTGGCAACTTTCGGCTAACTTTAACAGTATGGTAGCGTTTTTGTTTGTTGTAATATAAAACCAAGGAAAATTATTTTTTTGAATTTTCTTTTTGTCTTATTTAATTCAATTATAAATAACGTTTTATTTGATATAAATTTCATAAATAAATTCATAACTGTAATGCAAATAAATTCAATTAAACTTGATTCATTAGTATTTGTGATATGCAGAAAAATTTAAAACTAATTAGTAAATTAATTATTTTTAAAATTATCTTTTACTAATTAAATAGTGATTAAGTCACTTATAATTTGTGAACCATTGGAACATTTTTATTACGCCTCCATCACGTCTCGGCAGTGACCAAAAATTTTGTTCATAAAATCGCAGGGAATCTTATCCCACAAGGTTTTATAAGCACCCCATTATACATTTTTGATCTTGCCAGATTGTGAATACCTTCCGATTTCATTAAAACCCCAGCAAGGACAAATAAAAACTCTGCCTTGGCCTAAGCAACCATTTATGTTCAATATTTTTATTTAATTTCGAAGCAATGATACTTTTAGTGTATTGGAGCGTTATTGTGCTGAAGAGAAAATTTAGGCCTGACTAATTTTTCAACAAATAAGAATTATATATCATTCATTAAACCGAAATTGAACATTGGCCTTAAAGAGTTGTAGCTTATAGAACACATACCCAACCAGAATAATTATGATTTACTGTGAGGAAACAAAATGTAAACGTAATTATATTGGATTGCCAATTGAACTCTGGAGAACCTTGTTATGTGAAAATTAGTGCGTTTTGTCGTTAATTAGAAAATATGGAGAAAAAAAAATGTTGGTACTACAGAGAATATCAAATACGGTGGTTACTTCTTCCGTTAGCATCTCTTTCGGAAGAAATAAAAGTTTATGTGGCTGTATAAATTACAACACTTCAAGGTCATGTTCAATTTCGGTTTATGAATGAGGCAGTATTCCCAGTTGTTGAAAAACAGTCGAGCCTCAATTTGCTCTACAGCGCAATAATGCTCCCATACACAAGAAGGAGAATTTGGCACGAAATTTTATAAAAATATTGAACATAAATGGTTGCTTAGAACAAGGCAGAATTTTTATTTGTCCTTGCTGGGGTTTTAATGAAATGGGAAGGTATTCGCAATCTAGCAAGACCAAAAATTTGTAATGGAGTGCTTATAAAACCTTGTGGGATAAGATGCCCTGCGATTTTATGAACAAAATTTTTGGTCACTTCCGAGACGTGATGGAGACGTAATAAAAATGTTCCAATGGTTCACAAATTATAAGTGACTTACCCACTATTTAATTAGTAAAAGATAATTTTAAAAATAATTAATTTACTAATTATTTTTAAATTTTTCTGCATATCACAAATACTAATGAATCAAGTTTAATTGAATTTATTTGCATTACAGTTATGAATTTATTTATGAAATTTATATCAAATAAAACGTTATTTATAATTGAATTAAATAAGACAAAAAGAAAATTCAAAAAATAATTTTCCTTGGTTTTATATTACAACAAACATAAACGTTACCTTAAATTTTCTCATCACAAATACTAATGAATCGCATAGTATATCGCTGCATCTATGTAGTAATTCATTTCTATTTATTTCCCAAATGTCCAAAAATGTTGACAAAAAATCATTATTTTAATGATAGTAAAAGGGAAGTTCATTCATAAAAGTGATAATAATAAAAATAAAATCATTAATCTAAAATTGTTCATCGGAGTATGAAAAAATTCTATTTCGTCGATGACTACAGGCTGGATATATGTATATCGTCGTCACTATAAACTTCCTTAACACGAATGATTTCGATTTAATTATCTTGCGCGAATGAACTTGGTTGTCATCTGGTTGAGTTCTATTTCAGATGTTTTGAGAAAATTTGTTATAAGTGATAGACGGCATTCCTGTTGCAAGTTTAAGAACGTGTATTGACGGCAAAATTATTTATAGTTCTAAAAATTAATTTTATGATCATAATTAGGAGTTGTCGTCTTGACGGTAAAATTACACTACAATAGCCTCTCTTCTTTCGTCAAATGCGCGAACTAGTTGTTTGTTATTGTTATTGGGCGTTAAATTTTGAATTAGACGTCAATGAATATTATTTACTTTTAGCACTCAAGCGAATTCGTAAAGCTTTTTAATTTGTATTTGAAAATAATTAACAAACCAAAAAATCAAGAAAAGATGAAACCAAAGAGTTTTATTTATTTCTAATGAGTGAATATTTCAGCCTATTTCAGCCAATAGAAAACAGAAAACATTAATTTTTTAAATTTTTTAACAAACTGATCGAAGCGATCTACCCGTATTTTCCGAGAAGTAGAAGTATGTTCCAATTAGCCATTTGCCAGATTCAATTTTTGGTTTTATCTTTGTTCGCTTGGGCAGCGCTGCTGTATACCGTGGGACAGTAAAATTTATATGCGGAAAATTTCATATGAAAACACGAAAATTGATGATTTTTATCTCACATTTATGCGTAAAATCAAGGTGTCCATTTACATATTATGTAATAAATGAGACGCTTGTAGTATTAGCACAGAATATTATATAACAGAACAATATCTTCTATAGCGCTTTAGTCCTAAGCTGGTGGACAAATATTTTCGTTATTGTTTTTTTCGACTGATTTTGATTTAGAAAAGATAGAAAAATCATTTTATATGCAATTAATGAAACAAAAAAAAATTACAAAAATGTTTGTACCCACCTCTTTCTATTGATAAACAAAAATCAGAACAGTTGTAAAACTAAAGAGAAATCTTTACACTTTATAATGTGCTTAAAAGAGATAAACATTCGTGAATAATTTTTGATTTTGGTCTAGTTAGCTTTGCGAAACTTTAAAATAAAATCAACAAATAAACAAAGGACCAACACAAATAAATTAGAAATGCTACACAAACTCATACACAACCTTATGGGAGTTGGAAGTTTTCTTTTTGTTATTTCTTTGATATGATTTTAAAATTTCGCAAAGCTAACTAGACCAAAATCAGAAATTATTCACGAATGTCTATCTCTTTTAAGCACATTATAAAGTGTAAAGATTTCTCTTTCGTTTTACAACTGTTCTGATTTTTATTTATCAATAGAAAGAGGTGGGTACAAACATTTTTGTAATTTTTGTTTGTTTCATTAATTGCATATAAAATGATTTTTCTATCTTTTCTAAATCAAAATCAGTCGAAAAAAACAATAACGAAAATATTTGTCCACCAGCTTAGGACTAAAGCGCTATAGAAGATATTGTTCTGTTTATATATATTCTGTGGTATTTGATTTAATTATTAGACACATATTGCGATGTTTGAATTGAAGAAACTATTAAAAAAGTGGAATCAGAAACACGAATTTAGTTATTAAAATAGTGAGGTTATGTTTCGAAGTTATCTGTATTTTTTTTATTTTAGACTGAGTGAAATACAAACGTAATGAATCATCTAACTGAAAGAAACAGATCAGTAATAACAGTATTGCATTACTTTTTAATCGAAACGTTGATTTTCGACAATCGACGTACCCACATTTTGCAAAAATCTAAAATGTTTGGACTAAATGAATTTTTTTTTGAAATCCTCCAACAGGTCGCAAATAAACTATATGCGCCTAAAAATCTGACTACTCGATTGATTTTAACATGAGTTTTTCAATTGAAATTTCTTTTTTTTTTTGTGTTTTATTTGCTTTTGCGACTGAGTAGTATTAATTGTCTTGACTCACTTGATTTTATTTGCATCGTCAAAAAGTAGGTGGTAACTTTTCTAAAATGTTTTTACTACTTAGTCGCCAAAGCAAATTAAACACAAAAAAAAAAGAAATTTCAATTGAAAAACTCATGTTAAAATCAATCGAGTAGTCAGATTTTGAGGCGCAAATAGTTTATTTGCGACCTGTTGGAGGATATACCCCTTAGAGGTGTAAGTGATTAGCGTAGTTTTTGTTTGTTTTTTTTTAAATTATTTTAGAATCGTAAGTGATTAGTGTGATTTTATGGTTGCTTTTAAATTATTTGTTTTAAATGGAAAATTATAATCTTGACGATTCCGTATCAGTGAGTGAAGGTAATGTTGGATCTAGGAAAAAGTCAAAAAAAACAGACAAAAAGAGATTTAGCGAAAAAAAATCGGTACACTGCATCGGAGTTAGGGATATTTATACCGTGTGCTATTAAACATAATTCGAATAAATTTAAATGTTCTGAAATTAGACCGGCAGACGTGAAACTGTTTCGTGAAAAATTATATTTAGTACCTGATAAGATTGTCCAAGACAATTTTATTGCCTTGCATGTGCAACCAAGCGCGGTAAAAGGAAGAAGACCCAGTAATAAACTGGATACAAAAATAAAAGGAAAGCCGCATGAATGCAGTGGGTCATATTTTCTAAATAATAATACATATTCACGGCAAAAGAATGCTAGTATGCCAAAAACTTTTCCTTACCTAAGAGTACAGGAAAAAAGGATAGTATAAGGGAATTCATAAAGAAATTAAGAGGATGTGAGAGCCACTATGGGAGAAACAAATCCAAAAGACTCTATCTGCATGCGGATTTGAATATTGATAAACTTTTAAAATTATATAACTCATATGTGGATGAAACCCTTCGTGTTAAACGTACAGATGAATGTACCCAATGTGCGCTTCTTGGACAAAAATTAAAGAAAGTTGTTCGCGGTTCTACTGAAGAGAAATCCTTGATGATAGAAAAACGTATCCATAAGCTAAGAGCACGTGCTTTCTACGAACTGCTTCGTCAACCAGATGAAAATGAAACGATAACGTACGTTTTTGACCTGCAACAAATTCAACCACTTCCAAAGTTGCCTATTCAGGAAGCTTTCTATTCAAGACAACTTAATTTTTATAGCTTGTGTATCGTCGACCAGAAAGGCCAGCATCCTTATTTTTATTTGTGGACTGAGAATTTAGCCGGAAAAGGTAGCACCGAGATCTCCAACGCATTGCTTCATTTTTTCAATCATTCAGAAACCCATCGCAACAAGAAGAACTTGCGATTATTTTCGGATGGATGCGTTTCGCAAAATAAAAATAATATCAATGTACAGATGTTACTACAATTTCTGCTACAAAATCAGACATGATTGAAGTTCATCACAATGTTTTTCTCTGTGCGGGGACACAGCTTCTTAAGAAAAAAGCGACTATATTTTCGCAGGATGAATACATTAATGTATACAAACAATTTGCGGTAGTTTGTGGTATACCCCTGTATAATTATATTTATGTTATGTACAATTCGTGTTTGTTATATATAATAAAAATACCAACATAATGTAAAGTCGATATAATATATATTATTGGAAGAAAGGCCAGTCCTTTGCTAATCGTCAACTCAAATGTATTAAACGCTAAAATATTAAATAATACATATAATAAATATATAAACATAAAAGTGCTGTTTTATTATTACATGGCGACCGTGACGAAAATATTTGTTTGCTGAATTTTTTATATAAATATTAATTTATTAAGTTATTTAATTATTGAGTGAAATTCAATCTCTTAAATAAGCAATTAAATATTAAACTTGGATTATATCGTACAAGTGTTTAAAAGCACCGTTAAGGTTACAGGTCATGTCGGCCAATAAACTTTATCCAAACATAATTATTGATGTTAATCTAATCTAATCGTGTTTTTTTTTTCATATCTCCCAAAAATAATAACACAAAACACATATTCGGCGAAGAAAATCCACGTGCAGCAAACATTTTCCCTACCAGCTATAAAATACAACAATTATTTTTATAACTAGAGTCGAAAGCTGGAAGAAACAAATTGAAGATGCTCAAGGCCATGATTCACCGGATATTTACCCATAACAAGTATTATTAAAAGCAAAGAAAACTAGAGAACATATACAGCAAGCCACCTGTTAATTGACTAATTAAAAAAAAAAGATGAGTCCCATTTGAATGACATCATCAAACTGATAAAAAATATAGATCGTTTTCTGTTTTAACTGTATGTAAGTCAAATTATTAAAATTCTAAAGTCATATTTTTGTCTTCCTTTACAATTGATAACCATAACCATAAGTTAAATGTTATGAATTAACGAACATTTTATTTATACAATTTCAAATTATCATACAGCCTTTACTGCATGTGCTTATTTATATTTTACCAAAATAAGTTTATTATAAAATAGTTTTTTTTATAATTAATTAGTGTTTAAGTTATATGTAAGGTGAACTTTTCTTAGCAAATTTCTATAGAATCATATTTTAGTCGAATTTAACTGTTGCTAATTACTGGTACTTAACTATTAATTAATCGTGTGCAATTCAGATTTATTTTAATTTCATGTGCCATAAAATTACCGTTTGCTTAATACAGTTGTAGAAATTTCATGAATGTCAACACGCTCGAAAAGAAAATTAACGACATATTATAATGAAATCATTAAATTAATTAAAGAAATTGAATCACACGAATCAGCTGAAGAATCAAAATATTTAGCAATAAAAAATTTGAAAAATCTTTTTGATCTATATAGCGAATATTTTGATCGGCATATAAAGTAACTTTCTGAATTGAAACAAACTGTAACATATCGTCAGAAAACGTCCATTGAATTTAAATGCAAAAAGTGTGTTGAATCCCTTGGTTTCGACTACGAATCGGATTTTATTTTTGCTTTTTCTTTAGATGAGATTAGTGAAAAAAGTTCTGCTATTGATTCAAGTGATAGTGAAAAATCGAATATATTTGAAATTGATAATAAAAACGGAAATTCTGATTTAAACCTACCATCAACATCAACTTGTACTGAGAACAACACAAATTTACCTATTATTAATTCATCATTTGTAAAATCAATTTTAACAATGGATAATTTCGATTTAAAGTTAGCAAATTCTATTATTCCCGATTTTGATGGTAGTGCCAGAAATGTCGAAGATTTCATTGATAAATGTGAATTTTATGAAAATCAGTTGAAAGTCGAGGATAAGGACAAATTTTTACAATTTCTTTTAAAAGTCAAAATACTGAGCGACGTTAAAGCTAAGCTTAGCACTGAAGCTACACCAAAAACATTTCAAGAATTTAAAAGTGTCATAATCAATAGGTTCTCGAGTAAAGTCACAAAAGAGAAGAAAATGGAAGAATTACAAAATTTAAGGCAACATAGTAATCTGGAGGATTTTGCAACTAAATTAGAAGTAGTGTGTGCAGATTTGATAAAATTGAAAATGCAAAAGAAAGAAGAAAACGAGCGAAAAACAATTAGAAGTGAGGTTGAAGAATTAGCGGTCCAGGTTTTTACAAGAGGTTTGAAACATACCGAAATACGTCAAGCGATGATATACAAAGAACCAACATCATTATCTGAAGCAATTCAGTTTGCTTTAGAGGCGGAAGCAAAATTAGGAACTGCATATGAAACAACAATCAACAGCTATTCGGTGCCAAATCAAAATTATAGAAACAACAATTTTATCCGTAATAGTGACCAAAATGCAAATTACTCCAGAAATTATAACCAAAACTATAATCGAAATTTTAAACAGGATTTTCGCCAACGTAACTTTCAACCAAATTGGAATAACAGGAGTTTCTATAATCAAAATCATAATTCGAATCAAAGAATTGGAAATAATTATAACCATAATAATCGAGGAAATTTCTCAAGCGATTTTAAATCAACTTACCAAAAGGGTCCATATAATAATACCAATAACAATAATAATTCAAATACCAACCACAATAAAACTCAGCGCAGCATACATTTGATTCATGCTGATAAGCACGAAAATGATTTTTGTGAACCGGGAAACGACTATTGCCCTCAACAGGAGAGCTCGAACATCAAGCAGTTGGGGGCTGTACCGAAGAAGAATGCTTAAAATTGTATACTTTTAATCAGTTATCTGATTGTGCTTTTATTAAGGTCACAATTAGTTTGTTGTATAATATTCACTCTGTGCTAATGATTGACAGTGGTGCAGGAATTTCAATTTTAAAAATTTCAAAAATTGCAAATTTACATGAAATTGATAGTAATAATAATTGTATTATCAAAGGTGTAACATCTGATAAAACCAAAACTTTAGGAAAAATATCTTGCAAAATTATCCTAGAAAATTCATTAGCGCTTGAACAAGAATTTCAAATTGTACCAGACGATTTTCCAATCGAAACAGATGGTATTCTTGGTAGAGATTTTTTAAAAAAATATAAAGCAAATATCAACTATTTAACATATATTTTAGAAATACCAATCAAAAATGATACAATTTTGGTGCCAATTTATGATACTCTCGACGATTCGTTTTTGGTACCAGCGAGAAGTGAAGCGATTAGACGACTAAATTTTGAGGTAAAAGAACCGTGTGTTATTCTATCACAAGAAATCGAACCAGTAGGTCTACTATGTATTCCGATCTGAAAGTAATTTTTCCCGAATTCAGAAATTTTGTATAGAGAAAAAAAAGAAAATCAAATTTATTTCATAGTCAAAATGAACTTTCAAATCGGTTTTACTTTCAGATCGGAATACACAGTAGACCTACAGGTATATTCGTGGCTAACTCTATAATTAACAACAAACCACATGTAAAAATTATGAATACAACTTTACAACATAGAAAAATCAAATTATTTCAAGTAGAAACGATGCCATTGAGATTATACAATATTTATTCACTAACAAGCGAAGAAAATTCAACAAATTCTCAGGATTTGAAAAAAAGATTTGAGAAATTAAGTAAATATTTACAATTCGATAGAAACTCTGAATATGGCAAGGATTCTATTTTAGATATATGTAACAGGTTTGCAGATATATTTTATCTGGATGACGAAAAATTGTCAATTAACAATTTTTACAAACAAAAAATTACTTTAAGTGATGATGATCCAGTATACGTTAAAAACTACAGAATTCCACAAGCACATTTACAAGAAATAGATCGCCAGGTAAAAGAAATGCTACAAGATGGTATAATCGAAAATTCATGTTCACCTTATAATTCACCATTATTATTAGTCCCAAAAAAAACTAGTAACGATGTAAAAGATTGGCGAGTGGTGGTCGATTTTAGAAAAATAAATAAAAAAGTGGTATCTGATACTTTTCCATTGCCTCGAATTGATGAGATTCTGGATCAATTGGGTCGAGCAAAATTTTTTTCAATTTTGGATTTAAAATCTGGATTCCATCAGATTGAGGTTGAACCAAAATCAAGAGAAATTACAGCATTTTCAACAAATTCGGGACATTATCATTTTCGAAGATTGCCATTTGGTTTAAAGGTTTCACCCAACAGCTTCCAACGAATGATGAATATAACAATGTCCGGATTGTCACCTGAAGCCGCATTTCTTTATGTCGATGATTTAGTAATATTTGGATGTTCACTGAAACATCATAACCAAAATTTAACGAAGGTATTTGAAAGGCTACGCGAATATAATTTAAAACTAAACCCAAGGAAATGTACATTTTTACAGACTACAATTACTTATCTAGGCCATCAAATTTCAGACCAAGGTATTCTACCAGATCCAACAAAGTTTTCGGTCATTCAAAAATATCCAACACCACAAAATGCAGACGAAGTTCGAAGATTTGTAGCTTTTTGCAATTATTATAGGAGATTCGTAAAAGATTTTGCTACTATTGTTCATCCATTGAATAAATTATTAAGAAAGAATGTTGCGTTTGAATGGACAGCAGAATGTCAACAGTCATTCGAAGTATTAAAGAGCAAATTGTTACATCCACCAGTGCTGCAATATCCCGATTTTAGCGTACCTTTTAGATTAACAACTGATGCATCAGATATAGCATGTGGAGAAGTGCTGTCCCAATTAAAAGATAATAAAGATTTAACTGTGGCTTTTGCATCAAAATCCTTTACAAAAAGTGAAAAACATAAACACCCTACTCATAAAGAATTGACTGCAATCCACTGGGCGGTAATGCACTACAAACCTTATCTTTTGGGAAGAAAATTCAAAATCTTCACTGACCACAGATGTTTAATTTATCTTTACAGCATGAAAAACCCATCATCGAAATTAACACGAATGAGACTTGATTTAGAGGAATTTGATTTTGAAGTTGAATATATAAAAGGAAAAAGTAATGTATGCGCGGATGCGCTATCTCGCATATCAATTGAAAGTGACGAATTAAAACAAATTTCAATTAACACAATGATTACCAGAAGTATGTCGAATAAAGCACAGCCGTTTAACCTTCAAAAACCTGATCAACTTTCGCAGATTCATAAGGATTTATGTATTTACTCTACTTTGTCAATAAGGGAAACCAAAAATTTTCGAACACTTGAAATTAACGTGGAGGATGGCCATCCAAAAATGAATGAAATTATTAACAACCAACTCAAGAATAAAACAATTCTCAATATTCATGTGAAAACAATTGATGAAGTGACTATCGCATTAGAGCGAGCACTTCTTGCATTTGAAAATTATATGATTGAGACTAGGTACCAAAAATTTAAAATGAATGAAAACGATAAAATTTTTCAAATTATTAGTATAGACAGATTCAAAATGATTGGCAATATGGTATTAAAATGTTTAAAAATTGCTATTCGTCCATTCCGCACATACATAAATAATGAAAATAGTATTCATGAATTAATATGGAATAACCACTGCAGCCCAATTGGAGGTCA
Organism: Tipula helvola; assembly: GCA_963556165.1. Classification (NCBI taxonomy): domain Eukaryota; kingdom Metazoa; phylum Arthropoda; class Insecta; order Diptera; family Tipulidae; genus Tipula; species Tipula helvola. Next base: position 92,865,371 of record OY744482.1, read on the forward strand.
CGTTGGAGTGACACGATTATACCATAAACTTTCCGAAAAATATATTATACCAAACTTAAAACAAAAAATCCAAAAATTTATTTCGAAATGTTTAGCATGTAAGTTAAACAAATATGAGAAGTCGCACAAAGAATTGCAGCAAATTACAGACACACCTTCAACAAGTTTTGATACTATTTCAATTGACACTGTCGGTCCTTTAATAAGATCAAATAATGGAAATAGGTTTGTGTTAACCATACAGGATGAATTGACAAAATACATAGTACTGCATCCTATACCAAATAAAGAAAGTACAACCATTGCAAAAGCGTTCATCGAATTTTTTATTTTAACATTTGGTGCACCAAAAAAAATTAAATCTGATATGGGCACTGAGTATTTAAATAGTATTTTTGAAAATATCGTAGATATCCTCCGAATAAACCATTCACATTCAACGCCATATCACCCTCAAACGATTGGTGGTTTGGAACGTAACCATCGGAACTTAAATGAATATTTGAGAATATACATTAACGATGATTTGACCGATTGGGATGATTGGATTTATTTTTACGAATTTTGTTATAACACAACTCCAAACTTTGTACACGGCTATACACCATTCGAATTAGTATTTGGAAAAAAAGCGAACTTACCAGTTGACTTATCAAACAATCGTGTCGACCCATTGTATAATATCGATGATTACAGCAAGGAATTTAAATTTCGGTTACAAATGGCACATTCCAGAGCTCAAAATTTGCTCTTAAAACAAAAATTTAAAAGAAAATTAGAATTAGACAGTAACATTAACACAAATTATTTTGATTTTCAATTAAATGATTTGGTTTTGCTAAGAAAAGTGAACCAAAATAAATTAATGTCAATTAAAGAAAGTCCTTATCTGATTATAAGCTTAACACCATGCAATGCTATTATAGAACATGTAGAAACAAAAAAAAGGAAGGAAGTTCATAAAAATATGTTAACAAAATATTAGACTACAAGGTAGAATTATTTATTGTAAAATTATATTGTTTTATTTGTTGCAATCCATAAGTACTTTGCAGAATCCAGAATCCCAAAAACCGAATCAGCGCGGTATAACGCTCAACAAAGGGCTTTGGCCCTTGTCCACTAAATTCGGACTAAATCCTTAAACCCAACGCTAAGATAACATATGCATTGTAGCAAATCGTATAATTAAAAATTAAATAATATGTAATTAGATGATTAATGTAATTATTTAAGATTTAAATTAAGTTTATAATTAAGAAATTAAAATTTTTGTATGCAAATAAAAATTTTAATTTTTTTTTTAAGGTGGGTAATGTGGTATACCCCTGTATAATTATATTTATGTTATGTACAATTCGTGTTTGTTATATATAATAAAAATACCAACATAATGTAAAGTCGATATAATATATATTATTGGAAGAAAGGCCAGTCCTTTGCTAATCGTCAACTCAAATGTATTAAACGCTAAAATATTAAATAATACATATAATAAATATATAAACATAAAAGTGCTGTTTTATTATTACAAGTTAACAAACTCGGTGTGGATTAGTATTTGAATGACACCAAATTCTTGAAGATGATAAGAAGAATTATCGGTCCCATTAAAGAGGGAGCCACGTACAGAATGCGAATGAATCACGAGATCAGAAATGATCTCGATAAAGTCGACATCATAGGATTCATAAAATCGTCAAGGCTGAGATGGCTTGGGCACGTACTACGTTCACAAAATCGGACCACTAAACAGGCCTTGGAGTCGGCACCAGCGAAAGTAGGACCTCGTGGGAGACCACCTACCCGATGGATGGACGACGTTGAGAGGGACCTGTACACACTCGGTCACCGTGTCTGGCGTTATCTTGTGGCGGATCGGATTATTTGGAGGAGCATCGTTGAGGCGGCCAAATCCCTTCATGGGATGTAGCGCCAGCGGAAGAAGAAGAAGAAATTCTTGTAGAATCTTTATAAACCACTGCAAAATATCAGCTCGATAAAGAGAATTATATTAGCTGGGCATTACTCAGTCTCATATAAAGGGTTGCTGAACTTCCGATATGAGGATGATAATGAGAAGTTTATTAGCCCGTTTAAACGCGGGAGTAATTCGAAAAATGCTATGAACTTCACAATGAAAGAATTGCCTTTGTCACATCCGATTTCTAGGGAAAAAATTCGAGACGTTAAAAAACTCATGAATTTAAATTTTGGGGAAGAATGAAACTGCTGTTCACATCTAGACTTATTTTATTTTAATTTTTAATTTTGAATGAAAAAAACTTTCTTTTTATTTAAATTTGTTTGAACTGTATAATTTTGTATTGTTTTTTTTTTTTTAAATAAAGGATTATTTATAATTTGTTACTTTTGTTTGTGACGTGCTTTAGAAATAAAATTGAAAATCGTAAAGATTGCAGCAAAAGACGATGCAAAACCAGCTTTATCCAGTAAAATTTGAGCAAACAAAGACATCAGTTATCTTACAAAATATTAAATATTTGATTTATTTAAACCTACTAAATCTTATTCGAGTGAGGTGAAGCAGTAGTCTGAAATAAAAATATTATTATAATGATAAAACTATTTTCAAAAAACTTTTGGTAAAAGCCCAAAGCTGGTGGCCCAAAATTGGTGATCGTATAGTTAACAAAAGTTTAATAAGGCCTCTTGGTATTTTACTTTGTGCCTTGTTTTGGAGATTTTTATTTTTGAGAAATCGAGGGGCTGTCTAAAAAATCATTAAACATCTTTAATATATAAAGACGTCTCAATGCTAAGCAATTCAAAAGCAACAATAACATCTTCTTTGAGAAAATAACTCGGGGATGTCGAATAATCTCGAACTTTTGGTATAAAATTGATAATTCGATGCCAAGCAACTACACAGAAAAATTTCGAATTTCAAGAATTTCACCTAACTTAACCCTTCGTCTAATTCAATAGAAACTAAACTCGAATAATATCAAAAATCTTGAAATAACTTCGAAAAATCACATAAAATCAAATTAAAATCAGCGTTAAAATTTAAGAAACTCGAATAATCTTGAATAATTTCGGTTAAGACAATTCAATAACAAAATCTTCAATCTAGCAAATTGAAGAGCAGAAGGCTGAGAAAATTATTGTTAAATCTAAAAGGCACTATGGAGTCGGTCACGTTCATTTTTATCTGCTTCGTTTATAATCCTTTTTGTGAAACATTTTTTTTTCAATTTAGCAAATATGTGTGATTGAGTGGAAATTTAAGTTGGCAACCACGACTAATTACATAGAGTCATAAATATAATGTTAAATCTTCGTGTCCGACTAAAATAACTCACGCACATCATAACATTATCTCTAGCAGTTCGAACATCAAATAATAGATAAAAGAGAGGTGGATTTAAAATTAATATAATCCAGCAGGTATTGAACAATTAAGAATCAAATTTGAATCATTAAATGTTATTATGGGAATTTTTACAGGTGCGTACAAAATTAAGTACACAACTAGGTCAATGCTATACGTATATATGATAACTGATAAAAACTGCTTCAAACAGCAGTCTAAACAGAGAACTTGCGATAACCCTTCGACAGTAAAACAAATCTTGCTTAGCAATATGCGATAGAAACAAATTTTAGTCACAAATTACGTACATTGACCTCACACCAAAAATTCGCATGGTATTCGTCACTATCACGATTCGGATAAGGCTTTTGTGCAATTTGGTTTAAAGCAGCTTCCTAATTATGTTTTTTTTTCACTATTTATCTATTTCGTTATTAATTGGATTGTCAGCTGGCTGATAACAACTTGAGCAATACATAAATTATTTTTTCTAGATTCTAGACAAACTGATAAATTAACATGAATCGCTGTTTGTTTATTTTTAAATAGATCTAAATGAGGTAATTTGGGTAAGCTTTATATGAAGAAGATAAAACATGTTGTCATAAATGATACAAATATGTATAATAAATCAGTTTGCAGAGGTTTTATTTATGGCAAACAAACAAAACTTTCAAAACGACCTTGACACATTTAACACATAGAAAATCTGTTTAAACTTTTATCTCAATGAAGAACTCAACACAAAAAATTCTCTCTTATCAATCAATGCTTCAAAATAACACTTCACGAACGAAATCAACAAAATATACATTTTTTAACGTTTTGTTTACAATTTTACTGTTTGGCACACAAACATACATTATGTACAATAATTTCGAATGCGAACGTGTTTATTTTGAAAAAATGCATTTATTATAAAAATCGCAAAAACCAGGAATAAAAACTGTAATCACAACCACAAAATTGTTTATTTATTAACAACCTGTCACTTACATATATTGTTTCGAGCTATTTTTAAATATTTTTGTGTAATATAATTTTGTACACTTGCCGAGCACTTCACAATGTTAATCACAATTTACAATTAAAATAATTTTCAATTTAATTTAGGTTTATATTGAAACGCGAGCGAACAACAACTTTTCGCGATAATATTGTTGACGTTTCTATTTGTAACGATATGAAAAGCAAATAAATACAATAAATCAGTGATGTATGCTATACGTGTATATGTGTGTGTGTGTGTCGGTATAAAAATCGTTTTTATTTTTTTTTAACAGGAATAGCGAATCAAAAGACATATTGGCGACATAACGACCTATTTTGAAGCGTTACAATAATAATATGGATGTGTACTAGTACCTTGTTGCTATTGCGTTCTTTAATGCTTTCTGTTACAGTTTAAATTTAATTTTTTTTATTTTTTTGTTGAATTTGAATTTGAAGTTTATTTCGAGACTCTATTCCAAAGCTGACTTTTTAATTTTTAAAATCAAAATAAAATGTTTTTTGAATACTGCCACTGCGTTTGTCACACAAAATGTTCCATTATGCATGAGGAATAACAAGATCACTTGTTATCAAAAGTAGCACTGTATAGTCTACTACTACTACTATCATAGTAAAGAGCAACTTACAGTTAACAATAATAATATTTCAATAATTAACATATGTCATAATTAATTACAATATGTACAAGAACTTTGATTTTGAGTTGCTAATTCTGTAGGCAAATTGTTCCAAGTGATAATCGCGTTTATTAATCCAGATTTATTGTAAACACTAGCGGAGTACTCGGTATTTCCCGGGTAAGTATTACTTTATATTTGTGGATTCACAGTCTTGGGCGAAGAAATTTTGTTAATTTTCAGTAATTTCCCAGTTAATTTAATTAATCTTAGGTTATTGCTTCTTGGTAGAGAATACTTTCAATTTTTTATTGGGAGCAAAAATTTGATGATTTTTGCGATTGTCAACCCTTTGGGGACTCTATCAGATTAAAATTTGAAAATTATTTGTTGTTGTTTTTGTTCTCGAGTCAATTGATTTGTAGTATATGGTGGTTCCAGCATTCAACTTAGAATGTGAGTATCTTGTTGACGTTGTCGTTTTTTTGGAGTTAGATTGTAATTTTATATGTATATGTACATATAATATATTGGAGTTGATGACCATGTTTATTAGCAGTTTGCCCGGTCCTTAAGTTATAAGACAGATTTTATTGTTTCTAGCCGAAGTTGGTACCCGGCCAATAAACACTGATTAATGTAAACAGTAGACAATCTCCATTAGTCTCCAAAATTCTTGATTATCCGAAAATTCTCGAAAACACACTTTCTGAATAAATTTTAATGAAATTTTTATTAAATTTATAATTCGCTTGCGAAACTTACAAACAATATTACGTGATATATCGTTTTCGGCTAGTTCGTGGAGGCTGCGCGCTGCAGAGACCCGTCAAAAACGATATAGAGCTGCCTAAGAGAAAAGTAAGTTTGTCCTGTGATTTGTTTACTGTCATCGCATACGCCATTTTCAAGGAAGGTGTATATATTTGAACTGAAACGGTAGGTTGTTGCGTATAATTGGTGAATGAGAACCCTCTCTCCTTTAGCTGTCCGGTCTTAATAGTAGACCTAATAACATTCCTGTCAAGTTGAGTGATAAGTAATCTTGGAACATTACACATGTTTGGTACATTGGTATTATGCAACAACGAAACCGGTACACCCACTTTTAAATGAATTATGTGTGAGAGTACGCGCCAAACAAATTTCAATAACCGTTTCACTTTAGGGCAACATTGCAAAATTCGCTTGTGAATTAGACTTCACCATCAACGTCGGTATCGAATTCACCTGTCTCATCGGCCTACTTTTAGTAATTTGGCCGCATATTCACCCGATTCTGTGTCATTGAAGAGTTGTATTCGCATGTTGGTGGTTAAGAGTAGTTTCTGTACACTGTGCTGAACAGGAGATGCCTTCGAGCAAGTGTTCATCATGTCTGCAGAGATTGCCCTAGAAATTACTGATAATATGACCACCATACCACCCATTAGGCTTAAGTTACTGCATATGCCCTGCAGACTTCGATCCAGGGACTCAAATTCACGTTTGTGTGACATTGTGCATTCACCCCACACTAACAGCTTACAGTGTCGCAGCATTACGTCTCGACTACTATTTTTACTGATGTTACACAATTGTGTTTCTTCGCTTGCCAAATTGAGTGTTAATTTTAGGACCTACGGCTCTCCTCCATCAATCTGTTACAGAACTCTGTCGAATACTTGCGGTTGCTCTGAACAAAGTCACAGTATCCTTGCAATCCCGACACCCTGAAGCTCTGTGGTGTCATAATCCAGTTCTCTGGTAATTTGGTTAGATGTTTCTCTCGTAGAAATCACTTGAAAACTCGAAGTCTGTATAATGCATCTTCTGATACGGTCTGCGTATTTCTATTTTTTCCACAGTTCTATTGGGTTTGACAGCCCACATGAGTTTGGGCATTTGGTGAGCGATTTTGAGCAGCTTCTTCCATCGAAGAATCGCAGGGGTTGCCGTCTTCCAGTAAATTAAACACTTCACACGCCTCTCTGTAGTTGCTCATTCCTACCCATTCACCGAGTTGAGGTCGAAAAAACTTGTCGGTCCGCGTAGGGCAGTTCAGTTGTTTAAGCAGTAATCACAAACAAAAACATTCAAAATTGCTTATGGTCAATTTTTGACTGGTTTTCCCTGCATACGTCGAGGTTGTATTCTGTTAGGCATCATCATTCTTTGATTGAAGTTTTGCTTTGTAAATGATCAGACAGATAAATTACGGCTGGATGTCTTTGGGGTAATGACAATTGCAGAATCCTCCAAGCTGCATCATTGCTACTGACGTAACGCCTAGCTCTAAATGATTTTCTTGTTGCGCATTAAATATTGCCTACTATATACCTTTATTTCTATATTGGGTGATATACTTTATTGCCTGTAACGAAATACAAGCTTCACCGTTTATATGTGTATCGAATGTTTTGGTCAATATTGGTGAATAAGACACTACACAACCGTTATCTACGGCCAATTGTTGTCGTTCACCTCTTATGTTTATGGAAATTGTTCGCCCACCGCTCTCTTGTGGTCTGCGTCGATACTGAGAACAGCTATTGCCGTTGTATTGTATTTCGTTAAGCATTATCCGCGGAAACTTTTTTTATGCAATTTCCATCTTTCATACATGGCGATAGTGTCGAACAATTCTTTATTGATACAAACGTTTGGTATTTCAGCTCTTATAACATCGTCGATCTAATCTAGGCTTTTGCCTTTGGATCGAATTCCGAAAACATCGGGTTTGACCAAAAATTGTGCCTTTCTTTATTACAGCCAACAATTTTTGGACCTAAATTTCGAAAAGGCGAGCAACGAGGTCGTACCTGTCGGTCGCTCTTTGGCCATACAACGATTCAGTGATGATCTCTTTCCAACCGGCATTGCACATAAACGTGATAAGCACGCATACGTAAGTCAAATGCATCCTGCATGTATTCATGGAGGTATCTGGTGCTATTTACAAATCACGACATAAGAATTACTTATTATTTGTCCTAGTTCAATTGGATTTACGTACGAGTCATTCCTGACTGCGTCTTGTAAATGTATTATAATTTTCTGCCCTTAATTTACTTTGATTCAATGAAATAGAGATATTACCCCCACAGTAGCGTATTCCCGGTATCTCTTTTTTCCATTTTAGTGCTTTACAGAATTGACATTCATTAATTATTCGTCCCTTAGCAATCTATCTATGACTGCCAAAATCGATTGCAGAATCATACTCAAAAGCTGCTTTATTGAATACGCCCCAGGTAATTTTAATAAATTATTATGGCTGCCACGCCATTTTCAGTTCATATGCTTTAGGAAATCGAACTTGACACCTTTACTGGTACAATCCGTTGCATCACGCTTTAGCTACTAAACTATTATGACGAATAATAGTCTTCGTTTCATTTTTGTTTCAAATCCAAATTACTTTCGCTATAGCAGTTTTTCACTTTTAAAACAAAAACAATTTTCTTTGCCAGTGATACGCATATCCGTCTTTAATTAACTTTTGTTCCCCTTATTTCATTTGACAATGTGTCAATGTTGGTACTCATATAACGATAACTCTAATAATATTTATATATACGATAAGACTATTTATAACTTTGTTATCTCTATTTTAAATAATTTTTATCACTGATACTTTTTATTCTTTGCACAATATTAACGATAAGTTGTCGTCATTGAAGTAAACCACATTACACACCACAAGTAAATGTAAGTATTTCCTGGGAATTCCCGACATTTCAATTTTGTAAATTTAGGGCAATCCCCGGCTTTTATTAAGCTTTAATTAAGTTATACCAAAGATAATATTATAATAGAGATAGTTCAATCAGTGCAAAATATTAAAATAAATCTAGGGTACCTCCATCATACCGAAGGGAGCCTCCAGTTTAAATAAAATTTATAAAAACATTTTTTTGCTTACTGTATACCTACACGTTTACAACAAAATAATTTCGTTTTTGCTGATTTCTTTTCTACATTTCTATACTCACACACAATCAATGTGCAACATAAATAATAAAATAGCATATTGTTTGAATGGTGTTGTATTTTTCTTGGCTTGCTTTAACTATAAAATATAAAAGGCTAGTCTAACAAGCAAATTATTTTGTGGGTATATTTTAAGAATATTGCTCATGCAATAGAACTTTATTGGATAACAAAATCGCATCCGTGCAAATACTTAAGAAACGTTGACAGTGAGTTGATTTTGTTGCCGTTGGAGTATGTTATTGCGCTTGCACAAGATGTTGATCATTTGTGAAAAAGCTGGGATGAAGTTTATGGTCCTAAAGTGCTAAAAGGTTAAGGTAGCATTAATATTAAAATAAATCTGGCCCTAATGGTGTTCCACAATTTATTTTGAGTGTTCCGTGTTGTGAAGCAATGGCTTGTAAAAATAGTTCATTTTTATTATTAAAGCTGGTTTTGGGCTTTTCCAATCCTTATAAATAAAATAAAAACACAAATTTATAATAGTTATTCCTAAATGATTTTATTATCTTTTGAATGATATAACAACAGATGCTGATCCATTTTGATAGAAAACACAAACAACAATGATATTTTCTATTGTTGTAGAATTGTTAACCGTGAATTACGAGAGAACTTTGTTTGTTGTTTAAGACTGTTTAGCATCCATTGGCAATGCTTTTTTATAAGAACTTTAATCATAAAATTCAAAATTTTTAAACGATGTGCTAAGCAGCTATTATTTGAAGAATAATATTCAGCGTATTGTGGAGCGTTATTGGCTAATTCGATACAACTATCCATTATAGTTTGTTTAATATGCCTCTCGTGGTATCGTTTTTGAAATATGCGGCGAAAATTCTCAATTTGCATTTTACATAGCAAAAAGAAGTCTTCTTTTGGGCAATTTAGTGATCCAAAACTATTATCATTATAATAATTTTTGTTGTATAAAAAATATTCATTGTCCAACTGGATGTTATTTTTAGACGACATATTTTCCAAACATATTAAGTAATCGATTTTACCAATTACTACAAAAATAACATAACCAACAAAATATTTCATGGAATTTTCTCCAATTGATTCCCCAACGATTCCCCAAATTCGCATAATTCTTCGCTTTGTTCTTCTGATATTTCTGGTAAAATAGTGTCTTTCCGCTGATCCTCTTCTTGAAACTCGGTACTTAAAAACTCATCTCCGTCTGCTTCACAGTTAGAAAAATTGGATTTACATTGTAATTTGGACGATATTATTTGTGACAGGATATTATTAAATTGAAAAGCGGATGGGTTTTTATTGTTACCACCTTTATATCGAACCTGAGCAAACAAATTTTCGATTGGGTCTTGATTTAATCGATTCGTTAAAATGTAGTTAACGTTTAGATTTGGATTTCTAAAAAATTCAGTTCCCAATAGTATTGCCGCATTAATGGTTTGCACTATACCATCAATGCAATAGATAGATTCAGCTCCTTTAAATGTTGTATTTTTAAAATAAATTAAATAGCTGTTTAATGTTTGAAAAATTTTGTTATTTTCAGCCAAAGCACATCGATAAGGATTGGAATTAAAGATTGTTTTGCTATTTAAACAATCGAATAAATTATTAGAAACTTCAGTAAATTTTGCTGTTGATATAGCTAATTCAGGATCGGGATATATTTTTAAATCCACTGCGGTTTTAATTCCAGCCACGACACTCTTACTAAAAGTTTGGGTGGCGTATCGAACACGCATTTTTTCAAATGTATTTGGATATATGTGCTTTGATGTTAGTTTAGGACAAAGTTTTGTGGTAGCATTTTTTCCCAATTATACAATTTTTGAATCACACTCCATCAAACTAAACCATCCGGACTATCATATTTTGTACCTTTTAATAAATTATTTCGTAAACTTTTTATTAAATGACAAATATCATATAGGCAATAAATTTTTCTATCATTATATACAAAATAAGGGTGCTCCGAGGTAACGTTCAAGTTTTTAAAACATTTTCTATTGTTGCTACCCTGATCGCAAATTATTGCAGCAACATTTAAGCCCACAGTTTCACAAATTATTAAATTTTCATATACAATTTTTTGAAGGTTTGAACCAGAAATATTGGTTTTTGTGGAATAATAATTTAAGATAAATTTCTATTGTGAGCATATGCTTCTGACCATAAAAACACAAACGGATTGCGCAATTGAACGCGTTCTAAAAGCACCAAAATCTTGAACACCTTGAATTTCATCATGAATTTCGTTGTATGTTAAATTTTGCCTAGTTTTAATTTCATCAAAAATTAATGTCACCTGTTTTCCTCTATCATCAAGAGCTAAAACTGCTGATATGAGTCCTTTTAACAGTATTTCATTTGATCCATGCCTCAAATTTTTTATTGGTCTCCATCTATTTATCGATTATTTAGACGGTAAATTAAATTTTAAACAATTTCTCATAAAAAAATAAGTTGCTGGAGATTTAAAATAAAGGGTCTGTGCTAGTTGCTTTTGTAAATCGGTAAACACATTTTTCCTGTTAGTTGGTGCAACCATCATTTCCACAAATGATTTAGCCGTAGGTTCCAGGTCAGTTCTCTCTAGAAGTATATCATTCCATTTTTTGTTATTTTTCACTAATAAAATTTGAATTTTTCGTTTTAGAGTGAACACTTTGGAAGTAAGATACTTAATTTTAATTGATTTTTTAGTTAATCTTGATTTAAGATTTTCTATTTCTTGTAATAATTCGCGATTTTGTTTTTTATATTGATCAACGGTTTTAATTGTTCGCTTACTTTCAGCTGTCGACGCATTATTAAGAACCATTGACTCTAAATTGACAATCTCTGATTGCGGATTATCCAAAGGTAGATGAAGAGATGGAATAGCTGTATTTATTATTCTCTTTTTTCCGATAAACTTGGGATCAAAATGGGTACTACATATTCGTTTTTTATGTAAATTATCAAGTACAAATGGATTAGGTATTATGCGACATGCAATTAACCATTCCTTTGCTTGAACGATATTTTTAGGGAAACGAAATAATTTTAATTTAGAATTTCGTCTCGAGTTATGGCAATTATTCACTATACAATTCAAGCCCGATACTGATTGATTCATTTTTGTTTAAATATTTGCAGAGACTAAGCGTACTTCACAACACAAAAAAGATTAAACACTAAAATGGAAATGCAATGCAAATACACAAAATAAAAGTAAATTAGTTTGTATAGGTTTTAAAAGTAAACATGAAAAAATAGAAAAAGTTTCGAATTGAAAATACACAAGCAGAATTAGGTGTGTATATGTATTATATTGTACAGTAAACTAGAAAAATGCGTTTCTTCTTTTTAGTTTTACATTTTCTATAAAAATATCTACATACAGTAAAATTCTGCTTTGAAGGAGTCATCTCATTATAATATCATCTTTGGTTATACATACCACAGATAAGAATATTAGATGAACCAAACCCGAATGATTTTGCGGTTTTTAGGCATTGTTCGGCCAGCACCGATGGCTGGTGATTGTCATGGTCCACTTTTACTTAAACTATAATTAAATTTGATTTTTTAGTTATTAATTAGTTACCATATTTATTGGTCGGTCGTTGACGCTCGAAGAAGAAAGACGTGTTTTTGTCATCTTCTTCGAGAAAATTTTAATTTAATTAATTTTTAGTTTATTTTATTTTCTAATGTAGTGTAAAGTGTTTAAATATATAATTTATATATAATTTATTTTAATTTAATTTATTTAAGTAAAAGTGTGTGCATAAGAATAGTGAAAATTTAAATATGGATAGAATGCAATCCATCGGGATGCATTCAACAGGCATTGTTTTATATTTTTATTTTTATTTTCATATTTATAGCGAAACAAGTCAAATTTTGGCTTTCTCGCTTAATAATACATGTCTTAAATTTGTGTAGTTGGTGCATAAAATTCGAATGGTCAAATACATTATCTCGTATTTAAATTTAATTAAAATCGAATAAATAAATTTACGCATTAAATTTCTGTTTCTGTACATGAATATACAAGTTTTCGGTTTCTCTCTTTCCTCTTACGAGATTATGTATGTGTTGTATTTTTTGTTTTATGTGGAAACGACACAAACACATATATTCTTTATTTATATACATAAAAAGAATATAATTTCTATTATATAATTTCTATCAAGACAACATTGGTTCTATAGTGTTCGATTGTTGATATTTGCTTCTGAATTGTATTCACGGTCGTGTATGTGTAGTGTACGAGGTTATTTTCGGAAATATATACAGTAATATATAATATAGTGAAGCCTATTATATATGTATATAATATAGAGAAGGCATGTACCAAAACACACTATGTACACATCGATACTTTCCCTGCTGCGCACGTGAAGGATTATATGAAAACGTTTGTTTTCTCTATGTGCGTTGGTGGTTTTAGTTTTGTACTGTAATACGATTTTATTATTTTTACTTGGCGTTGTTGTATTCTTTGTGTTTATAGTGCTCTTTATATACAATGAACTACACAACGCAAAATTTTCATGTATTCAATTCAAATAAGATTCTTATACTACGTATAATCGAGTAATTTTGAGTTGAATTGGAAATTTAATTAGAATTAAAAGTTTTTTGTGTTCGATTCTAATGGGATTTGTTTACTTTGTATTATCGAGTAAATTTGAGTTGAACCAGAAACTATCGTATGTAATACAGTGAGGTCTCGTTATAGTGAATACTGATTTAAGGAAATTGTAATTTCGCAAGGAAATTTTATTCGCCAAAGTGATAAGTGTTTATGTGAAAATATATGGTTAATAAGGAAATAAAATAATAAAACTTTGCATATGTAAATACACAACTAAATTAAATTATTAAATAATTAAATACATTTCTCTGGTCCCTTTGGCTGCGCTGTTTCGAGATTTCACTGTTCATATAAAAATTTTTGTTTATTTAAGCATGATTATTTTTAATACGGGGTAGTTAATTTTACTGAACTGCACGGAATTCCTAAACTGAATTCATACTTTAGAAACTAATTAGTTCTTATAACTTTAATTTTGGGTACTGGTGATATTAATTGTAATTCATTCCAGAAAAGTCATCACAGATGAAACTTCTATACTTTAAGTGGCAGGTTCACGAAAATGGTTCATTTATAATAGTAGTTTTGAGTTAAACTGTAGTTTTTTGGATCGGATTGGTGAAATTGGGATTCCGGGAAGGGCTGGCACCCTATTGATTTTGTTTATCAGTTATTTTTGTTAAATATGTGAATAGTATCTAAAGGAGTTCCTTTCTTAGTTCACTGATTAATAAGTTAATTTTCAGAATATAACTCAGTTCCAGAATTAATCATTATTAGAGGGATTAAAATTAATCCTTTCTAATAAAGAAGCTAATTTCAAGTATAGATTATAGTTTCAGAATTAATAATTATTAGGGATTAAATTAATCCCGTGTTTCAGAATTAAATTCCAGCTTAAATCAACCTTCCAGGATCAACAAGGAGTGAAGAAGCTGAAATTAAAAATTGTGTTAATTTTGTAAGCTGATGAAATTAATTAATTGTTAAAATTTGTAGGGGTGCCAACTAGAGGATTTTTTAAATTATTTATTGAATTATTTAGGTGGCCTAGGATTGATGCGGATGTAATTTTAAGTATACTTAAATTAATAAAATCATAGGTGTTTAGAGGGGTTTATTTTAAGTATACTGATGAATAATTTAATTTGTTTCAGAATTTAAGATTGCTCCAGAATTAATCATTCTTAAAGGGATTAAATTTAATCCTAATTTTCAGTAACAAAGGTATAGCCGGACTCAACGCTCCAGGAACAACAAGCAGTTAACAATCATGTAGTTTAGAAATTGTGTTGTCTTGTGTTGTCTTATTTACTAACTATCAACCGCCATGGTGTCTGGAACCGGGTTGATTCTCTGTTACTAACATACCTTTCCTTTCCCTCGATTTTGTTATTCGTAAGAGGGTGTACGGTGGACCCGGCGTATCCGGGAAACTTGCCTTAGGCTTGGTCGTACACACTAAATCAATCAATCAATCAAATCAATTAATTAGTTACCATGTTTATTGTTTTGTTTTTTATTCAGCTGTCCAGGAAAAAAAAACTTATTCTGATTTGTGAGCTTTAGCATTGCGAACGTAAACGCAAAATATTATTACTTATTTAAAATTAAAATAAAGTAATTTGGAAACCCATCGACATTTTATTTAAATTATCCGCCAATCCATCAAATGGTCCTTCGAGCCGGATACAGCACTAATGATATTATACAATCAACGTTTTGAGGTTATACATCCAACGTTTCATCCGATTTACATCCAAGCTACGCCATTAAGGTTATCGTTGAAACATCTTGCAGTTATTATCCAGCTAAAGCCACACCATCCGATTGGGATTTATATTATACCAAGTCATTCGAACCGCATATAAAATACCCGTAATAAAACTACAACATTTTAACCACGCTATTGAGAAGTCAACCCACGCGGAGATTAACAAATCTACATAATTCATCCAAGTCTACCAAGCTGCACTGTAATCACAAAGCAGACCATACAAAGATTCAATTAAATAATTCGTGGTTTCGTGAAGTGAATCTTGTGAAGTGTAATTAAGTGAATCATAAAATGGCCGATTTATTGGCGCTTAAGAGAGTACGTGCGGCAGTAAAGGGTAGCTTAACCCGAATAGAAAACTTTGTTACATTAAATTCCACTAAACATCAAGGAATTTCTATCGATGAATTAAAAATTCGGGTAGATACCGTGCATGGTTTGAGAGCGCAGTTTCTAGAGGTCGAGGAAAAAGTGTATTCGTTGGATTCTGATATAGAATCGCTGTTGGAAGAGTTTGAATCCAAATATTACGCGGGAACCGAGAACGTCAACAAATGGATCCGCCATTTGAATGAAGGCGAACCCAGCACCGGAAAACACGATGATTCTATATCAAATGCTACTCAACCAGTGCATGCAGAAATCAAATTAAAGAAATTATCCATACCTCCATTCTCTGGTGAATATACGGAATGGCCGAGCTTTTATGATCTTTATAATGCATCGATACACAGCAAAGAATATCCAGCGGTGCAAAAGTTCCAATATTTAAAGAGCTTGTTGATAGGGAAAGCAGCCCAGTTAATTCGATACTTTCGGTACAGAAGCCAATTATTACGAAGCCTTCTCAAAGCTGGTGGAACAGTACGATCGCAAAAAGTACATTGTGAATGCTTTCATCCGAACATTTATGGATCAACCTTCAGTGAATCAAGTGAGCAGCACAAGCATAAGAAAGTTACGCGACACATCGGATGAGGTTCTTCGAGGCTTAAAAGCACTAGATCCTAAAGCAGAGACGCGAGACCAAGAGACTAAGATGTTGTGGGCACAAGAGTCTATTGCATCCGAATATCCCACTACAAAGGAAGTTTTTGCATTTCTCAATAAAAGATGCGATGCATTGGAATCGATATCATCTTATTCGAAGGTGAAACCTGGTTACACAAGAGATTTAGTGACTGAAACCGTAGAGCCAAGAAACGCTACATGGAGTTGTCCAGTATGCAAGAACGATTCTCATTTGCTGTACGAATGTAGCCAGTTCGCAAAAATGTCAACAGCAGAAAGGAAAGGAGTGTTGGCAGCGGATAGCCGATGTTTCAACTGCTACACAAAGGACACAACGTATACAATTGTCGTGCTAAAACTAGATGCAAGGAATGTCAACGGAGACATCATAGCTTGATACACGAGGAGTACAATGTATCTAAATCCAACACAGTATCATCGCACATAACGCAAGAGGTGGAAGGCGAGTTTAGCCCAAAATCGGAGTCGTCTGATCCACAAGCTCAATGTTACTAAACCAACATTCGTTACGAGATGCAAGCAATTCTACCAACAGCAGCAGTACGGATAAGAGGGAATAATGGGGAATTTATGTTGTGTCGTGCGCTATTGGATTCAACGTCGCAAGCTACGTTCATTACTGGAGCGTGTGCACAAAAATTAGGCCTTAAGATAGGGAGCGGTCGTATTATGGTGAGTGGTTTAGGCCAATCGAATCTGGGACGAACAAAGGGAGTTGCACAATCATCATGCCAAGCTCACAGAGGTCATGCCAAGATGTCAGGTGGAACCGGTACTACAACTCCAAGCGTATGTCGTGCCTAAAATCACTACACTACATCCATCATCAAAATTTGGCTATATGGAATTTGAGAAATATGTAGCAGTCACTGGACATCGCCGATCCAAATTTCAACCAAAATGTCTACATCGATGTATTACTGGGTGTTGAAGTATTTTTTGCGATAATCGATAGTGGACAACTAAAGGTGTCTCCATCTCTGATTGCGCAAGAAATCAAGGGTGATTGGAGGTCATACTGCTGTGCAAGAGAGTACGAATAATGTAGTCAACCTAAACGTAGCTATATGGATGTAGATGCTACGTTGGGTAAGTTTTGGGAAATTGAGAAGATTCCCACAACCAGCGAGCTGACTGATGAGAAGAAGTATTGCGAAGATTGGTTTCAGCGTACGACGGAAAGAAGTAATGACGGAAAATGTATCGTAAAATTGCCCACATGTGAGAACTTGACGAAGTTGGGTCCAATTGCAAGGTAGCCGAACAGCGTCTTAAAGCCATGGAGAACAAGTTCCGACGCAACCCAACATTCAAGGAGCAATACGCGAATTTTATGCTGGAATACGAGCAATTGGGTCATATGAAACAAATCCACGAAAGCATCAATCCTAAAATATCAAGAAACATATTATGGTGTGATAGTAAAATAGTGCTGGATTGGTTAGCATCGCACCCGAGAAAATGGAGTACGTTTGTGGCCAATCGGATATCTAGTATCGTAGAACATTTTCCACGCGAGTATTGGCGTCATGTCCCGCCAAAACAAAACGCAGCAGATTGTGCTTCACGAGGGATACCGGTAGAAGAGTTCCTGAATCCAGCCTGTATATGGTGGAATGGACCAGACTGGTTATGCTTAGCAGAGGAATGGTGGCCAGAACAAAGATCATCCTACGAGACTGAAGAAGAGCGAAAATCCAAATGCTTGGACGTATTGTTAGCTGTCAGTGTCACTAATCATTTTATAGAAGATTTCATAGCTCGGTATAACTCCTTCGAGAAAACATGCGAGAGAGTAACGATTGATGACAGCTGGTCGAGACAAACCTATGGAAGTCAAAACGGGGAAGACAACTTTATTAAATCAGGAAGAATTGTTGCAAGCCGAAAAAATTATTATCAAGTATGTACAAGGCCAACATTTTATAAACGAAATTAAATCATTGCAGAAATGTCAAGATATCCCAAAAAAGAGCCCAATTAAAACATTAAACCCATTCTTGGATGAAGATGGAATTGTCAGAGTAGGAGGGCGAATAAATAATTCCACGGCCACCTACAACGCCAAACATCCGGTGATTCTATCCTGCAGTGCATCAATTTCCAGAGCAATAACACTGGATTTTCACCTCAAATGGTTACATACGGAGTGTGGAGCGTTGGTGAGCCTAGTTCGGAGCAAATACTGGATAGTAAGGGCAAGAGATGTAGCCAGATCCATGATACATAAATGCATAAATTGTATACGATACAAGCCAACATTACAAAACCAACTGATGGGCGATTTACCACCAGCCAGAGTCACGTTAAAACATCCGTTCATAAATGTTGGAATTGATTACTGTGGCCCGTTTAAGGTGCAACAAATTCGACGTCGGGGTCAGGTACCAACAAAAATATATGTATGTGTATATTTGTTTGCCTTTGTACAAAGGCTGTACATATTGAGATGGCCACCGATATGAGTACCAGCTGTTTCTTGGGTGCATTGCGACGCTTCATTGCGAGAAGAGGAATGTGCCGTAAAATGTTCAGTGACAATGGGTCGAATTTCATCGGCGCAAATAACCAGCTAAGGCAGTGGCACAATTGGTTGGAAAAATCCGAGCACTGCATAAAGCACGAATTAAACAAGCAAGAAATCCAATGGTGTTATAATCCTGCATCGAGCCCGCACATGGGGGGCCTGTGGGAATCAGCGGTGAAAGCCATGAAGGCACACCTGAGGAGGACAGTCGGTGACCATATACTTACCATAGAGGAATTCAGCACTTTGTTATGCCAGATCGAAGCAACCATGAATGCGAGACCAATATGTGCATTTGGTATAAATGAACCTGATATATTAACTCCTGGTCACTTCTTGATCGGTCAGGGCATGGCCGACAATTTAGAACCAGATTTATCGGACCAGAAAGTATCACCTTTAGCCCGTTGGGGGATCGTGATCAAAATAAAACAACACTTTCAAAAACGGTGGCAGCGGGACTATTTGAGCAGCTTACAACGACGTGACAAATGGCATCATAAGGCGGCTAATCTCCAAAAGGGTGATGTAGTGTTGATTGCAGATAAGTATCCTTCAGTATATTGGAAGTTGGGGAAAATATTAGATGTACATCCTGGTGCGGATGGCAGAGTCCGAGTGGTGACTGTTAAGACAGCACATAATGTATTAAAGCGACCAATACATAAACTATGCCGATTACCGATTCAAGATGTTGAACCAGGGGATTCAAGGCCCGCGGGATGTTCGGCCAGCACCGATGGCTAGTGATTGTCATGGTCCACTTTTACTTAAACTACAATTAAATTTGATAGTTTAGTTATTAATTAGTTACCATGTTTATTGTTTTGTTTTTTATTCAGCTGTCCAGGAAAAAAACTTATTCTGATTTGTGAGCTTTAGCATTGCGAACGTAAACGCAAAATATTATTACTTATTTAAAATTAAAATAAAGTAATTTGGAAACCCATCGACATTTTATTTAAATTATCCGCTAATCCATCAGGCATCTCAACTCAAGCAAGACGCTAGAGCGAGAGAGATGACTTATATCGCCGCTTTGATGTCCGTTAACAAGTATTAAGTCGAAAAGTACTTAACCGATTTTCATGAAACAAAAACAGACTAATATAGACCTTGATCAGGTAAGAAAAAAGTGGTATGGCTAAGATTTTTAGGTGGTCGGATACCAAAGTTATAGACGCGTAAAGATTTCCTTTGCAATACATTCACTTAAAAAACAAAAACAATAAAAGTACATAATAGAATACATACTATGATTGATTGATTGATTGAGATGTACGACCAAGCATTGTAGCAAGATTCCCGGATGTCGCCGAGTCTACCGTACACCCTTTTACATATAACAAACCCGAAGGATAGGAAAGAAATATTAAATGGGAGAGACTCGACCCGGTTACACACACCCAAGCGATCGGTAGTTAGTAAAATAGTGAGTAAATATATAGAAAAATAGTTAGCACAAGACAATACAATTTCAAAACTACAGCTTTAAGCTAGAATTTAATTTTGAAATACGGGATTCATTTTAAACCCTATAATCTATACATTAATACGTGAAAAGAAAACTTTGTATCCCTTTTACGCCGAAACCCCCCAACCGATTTTTATAAAAATTACACCATTCGAAATGTATTGTTTTGTAGGTGTGCGCAATCTATGTTAAACGAAAATCGGTTGGATAGTTCAGGAAAAATCGCCTAAGGTAGTTTCCTTTACAATACATACACATAAAAGCCAAAAACGATCAAAGTAGTACAATAATACTTTAATTTTATTCAGGGAATGAATGAATGAAAATTATTTTGTTTGTATGAAGGTGGACAAAATTCGGACAAAAATACCCTAGGGTAAAAAACCGACCTCGTGAATCCACCTTGAATGTAAATAAAACAGATTTTTTTTTTAATTTACACTCATCAACGAAAATGTTATACATGTAACTCCAACGTAATTTAAAAGTTTTCTTTATACAGAGAAACCCACTACAAAGGACTTCGACGGGACCAAAAATGGTGTCCGTTGTAGTGAGGTTCCTTGAACTGAGGATTTGTGATTTTTTTTTTATAAGAATTTTATTTGGAGATAGGATTCTAAAATGATTTTAGATAAAGTTCTGGAGCACGACCAATTAGGAAGGAACTTGGCCATTTCTTACCCGATTTGGATGAAATTCAGCGTGCACGATGGAAATGGGATTCTAAAATGATTTTTAAATAAAGTTCTGGAATTTGGCCAATTAGGAAAGAATTTGGCCATTTCTTTTCCGATTTTGATGAAATTCAGGTACTTGGCCATTTCTTATCCGATTTTGATGAAATTCAGGTACATGTTGCCATTTGTTATCCGATTTTGATAAAATTTAGAATGTATGATGAAAATGGGATTCTAAAATGATTTTTATATAAGGTTCTGAAATATGGCCATTAAGAAAGGAAGACCTTGGCCGTATTTTATCCGATTTTGATGAAATTCAACATGGGATTCTACAATGATTTTTACATAAAGCTCTGGAATGTGGCCATAGGAGGAATTGCGCCATTCTTATCCGATTTTGATAAAATTCATCATGTACGATGAAAATAGGATTCTAAAACGATTTTCAGATAAAGTTCTTGAATAAGGGAACGCCGAATTTTATCTAATCGTTTAAGAAATTGGCAAGAAATATGGTCAATTGTGCATCGCAGCAGGTACATTTCGATCATTCGATGGTTTGATATTTTATATTTCCGAATATAATCGCCAAGGGCATTTAGCAAATGATGAGAGAGTTTTTACAAAAAACATCGTTTACACAAAAGTTCTGAATCATTAAATTCATTTTCAAACTATTTTAAGTTCAATAGACAATATTTAATTTTTTAACTTCTCAGTTTTTTTTGATTTAATGAAAAATATATGAAAGAATATAATGCACGTATTTTTTATTTAAATTTTATATCATTCGAATAAGATGGACAAAATAACTGTGAAACCTTGGGGAAACCTGGTCAGTACGGCAATAAAAAAACCCAAGGATATTTACGTTTATTTGATTGAATAATAGCATGAAAAACTAACAAACAATTATATCAAAAAACAAATACGAATACAAACTGTAATTGTGTTTTTTTCAACTGTTAATAACTTTTAATTTTAAATTTCATACATAAGTATTGCAGGGAATTAAGGCAAAGAATACACGCTAATGACGTATTTGTACACGCAAAATTCAAAACAATTATATGCAATGATTATAGAGGTATACTCTTTGAGAAAAGAACCTCAATAACTCTCAAACTTAAAAATTTTATGAATTTCGGTCGAATTTCGACCAACTAGGCGACCACTAGTAATGATTAATTCTGGAACTAAGTTATACTCTGGAAATTAATTTATTAATCAGTAAACTAAGAAAGGAACCCCTTTAGATACTATTCACACCAGTGGCGTAGCCTGAGTTTTAGAGGTAAGGAAGCACTTCACATTCTACAACAGTATAACGCATGAAGACCGGATTAAAACTCTTTTGCATAGTTTCAGGCATATTTTTTATTAATTTATGTAATATCTATTATTTAACAGTAAATGAAAAAATGAAAATACAAATAAAAGCTAAAAATAAGATTATGTTTTATATTTCAATTCTAAGCGTCGTTCAGAAGCTGCAAAGTCATCTATAACCTCATCATAAAAGCGGTTGGAATCCTTTAGTTTTTTTTATTATGTCTTTGCTAAGCCACTTAGACGGTTAGCTCCGGTACTATTCCGTAAATAAGTTTTAATTCGTTTTAAAGCTGAAAAGCTGCGTTCGGCCGATGTACTTGTTGGAGCTATGGTGTAAATCAGCTTACATAAATTAGAAAATCCCACAAATGTATTTTTTAAATCTTTATCGATTAAAAATTGTAAAAGTTCTTTTAAATTGGAACAATTTTGTACGTCGGAATCACGATACATTACCGTTAGCTCAGACTTTAATGTTGGAAAATCGAATAATTCTGGGTACGTTTCTTTTAAATTTTCAAAATATTCCATCGGA
This sequence comes from Tipula helvola, assembly GCA_963556165.1. Taxonomy (NCBI): domain Eukaryota; kingdom Metazoa; phylum Arthropoda; class Insecta; order Diptera; family Tipulidae; genus Tipula; species Tipula helvola. The sequence continues at coordinate 92,888,241 of OY744482.1, forward strand.
AATATCTTTGAAAATTCTTTGAAGCGATCGCACTGCATCAAACCAAAAAATTGAAATTTATTTAAACCTTCAAATCGTGTTTTAATTTCTGATATAGGCGCACCGTCATAGCTTTGGCTGACTATTTTTGAATTTAATTTGTTAATATTTATAAAATTTAAAACATATTCAGCTAAATCGGAAGCTGTACGGGCAACAAATGAAATGAACCGCTCAAAAATATTGCCATTTTTATTGATAAACCTTAAAACCGTACAAAGTTGTGACTTGGTCACAACATCGGTAGACTCATCCAAGATTAGGGATACGTAACTGGTTTTTTCTACTTCCATAAAAATATATTTCTTTATAACTGTTGACACTGACGATATCAAGGCATTTTGGGTGTCGGGTGATATCCCTTTAAATATCGTAGCACTGTCTAAATGTAATTTTAGCGACGTATTGTGCTCGCTTAATAAATTGATTAGCTCAATGTAGTTTCCCTTATTCAAAGAAGTTTCCGTCTCATTGTGTCCTCGGAATGCCAGTTCCTGCATGCCTAAAAAACAAACCACTTGATTTGCAAGATTCATCAAATACAACACGTAGTTTCTTCGTAACACTGCTTGGCTTGATCACTGCGTGATGCAGTAAGTAATAGAAATTGCTGTTTTCTATATACACTTCTTCTCTATGAATACGCGATATATGACCAAGTTCTTGATATTCCATTATGAATTGGATGTATTGCACTTTGAGATTTTCGTCCGTTCCATTGCAATCATTCTGGATTTGGCTTGTTTCAAAGTGCTCCCTAACAGCTTAAAATTTTCCTTGAAAGGCAATTCAACAATGTAACGACCATTTGCATATTGGTGTATTCTAGGGAATTGTTCTTCACATTCATCCTCTTTGCTAAGTACATATTTCAAGTGAATATTCTTCAACTTCCAGAATCGCCGTAACAGTTGACATACATTCTCCGAAGTTGTCTGGATGGAGTGACACCGCGTTTTGGATTTGGTAATTGAATCAGCATATCCCGCGACTACCCAACCGAATAAGCTATCTATAGTAAATAGAGGTTAAGTTTTATTGGTATCCGTCTCTCTTTTACTATATCGTAGAACACGTCGATACCAAGAATCATTTCGATGGGATTTGGATCGTGAAAAGAAGGATCAGCAAGACAAAATTCGCTAAATCGATTGGTATCCTTCTCGTCCAGTATAACTGCATGTGATGGTAAATGTGTCGTTAGGCTGTTTAATATCAGCGCATCGACTACCACAAAAAGTTGATGATCGTATCTGGAGGATAATTTAATATTTATTAGCCCCCTGATATTGCCAGCAGAAATTGAAGATAGCCCACTAATAGCTCTATACAAGCATGTTTACGTTTTAACCCCAACTTTTTTGTAAGAGCTTAAGTTATAAAGGTGGATTCTGAACCTGTGTCTAGAAGCACACGAATGTGTGGCTTTTACCATACGCATCCATTGATGACTTGATTACAGTTGGTAATATCGTTTGTTTGTTTGTCTCAACTTTTGCCTTTGTGATCGTATAAGAATTTAATTCGAAGTTAGCTGATTGGACATCTTTTGCAGACTCAGAACTAGCCGCGTCATTGACATTATCCTTCGTTGGTTCCACTTTATCCCTATCATCATGCAAAAGTGTGTATTTAGTGAAGAGCAGTCATTGATTTTTTTTAGAAAAGCCCTTACGAAACTCAACTCTTCTTAGAAACTTATGTGTGCACTTGTTTATTGGATGTGGCTGTTTACAATATAAGCAATCAATTTTGGTTGTAGCTACAAGTGCTTGGTTTGGAAAATTTTTGTGTGGTTTGATGTTCAAATTACAGCTCTCCAATGCATCATATCTTCGATTAAGAAAGTCTAGAAACTCATCTACGCTTGGAGTATCCATATCCACTGAATGTAATGCCCATTGTTGCTTGGTATCGTCATCTGTTTTGTTTAATAGCAAGTAAAGGATCCCGGGATCACGCGATTCACAGGCTGAACCTAAAGATTTTAGACCACGGAGCAGTTCGTCTGAGGTTTCCGTCAGTGTACTGAGAGAACTTGATGAGGCTTCGTTTATATCGCTTCTTATGCTCTAAAAAAAGTCTCAGTGTCGTTGCAATCACGACGCCCTGAAGCACTGTGGCATCATAATCCAGTTCTCTGGTAATTTCGTCAGATGTTTCTCTTGTAGAAATCACTTGTCTTCAATCATAATCAAATCCTCATTATAAATTTTATCGTTAAACGTAAAATCCGGATGTTACCCTCGAAGTCTGTACAATATAATATCTTCTGATACGGTCTGCGTATTTATATTTTTTTCACAGTTCTATTGGGTTTGACAGCCCACATGAGTTTATCAAAATTGCAAATATTTCTCGCACATTTGCTAGTGAGCGATATTGAGCAGCTTCTTCTATCGAAGAATCGCAGAGGTTGTCATCTTCCAGTAAATTAAACACTTAACAAGCCTCTCTGTAGTTGCTCATTCCTACCCATTCACCGATTTGAGGCCGAAAAAACTTGTCGGCCCACGCAGTTGGTTAAGCAGGAATCGCAAACAAAAACATTCAAAATTGCTTTCGTGCTTAGCTCCGCTAAATTTTAGAACTCATCATGCAAGACAACAATGGTATACATTTACACATTCGATTTTGCCATGAATTGTAAACAGTTGTCGCATAAATACTGGAAAATTGCAAGCAACAACATTCTGCCTCTCCAAGGGGTTTAAGGCTTGATCGTGTTCCTAACAGAATAATTTTTTGACTATCAAATTTTTTTATAATAACGCTACTCTAATAATATTTATACGATAAGACTATTTATAACTTTATTATCTCTTTTTTAAACACTTTTTATCAATAATACTTTTTATTCTTTGGACAATTTGATTAGTGATTAACTGATTATAGTTGTCGTCATTTAAGTAAACCACATTACACGCCACAAGTAAATGTAAGTTATTGCTGGGAATCCCCGACTTTTCAATTTTGTAAATTTAGGAAAATCCCAGACTTTTATTAAGCTTTAATTAAGTAATACTCTGTACAATTACGTTACCAACTCATATCAAAAGTTAAACCACGGTTTTCAGAATCTTTGATCAAAACAAAGATTTTGAAAACCAAGATTTAGTACCCAACCTAAAAATAACAAATTCTGGAAAAAGGGGAATTTAATTATAAAATTTTCGAAAAAAAAACCAAGATTTTCTAACAACCGGGATTTTGTTAACATACGATACGCTCCCGAACTCATCACGCACAACAACAATAGTATATGTTCGATTTTGCCATGAATAGCAAACAGTTGCCGCATAAATACTGGAACAACCTCGAACGTTTCGTCCAAAAGCCAACATTCCGACTCACCAAGGCATTTAAGGCTTGATCGAGTTCCTAACAGAAACATTTTTTAATTATCAACATTTTTTCAGATTCAACAAATAGTTCTTTCCAGCTTCTAAATATTTTAATAGTTCTGGAATCCTTATATTTAAAATATTTTTTGCTATTGAAACCTGGCTTTTTGGTAAACATGTCGAATTATTTGAGAAGGCAAATTTGTGGAGTTTACTGTATCATTTTCACCATGAGTATGGGACCTTTATAAGAAGGGTAGCTACCTTTCCATTGCACAATAGAGTTTTGTTTCGACGCAAACCCATTGAAAGGGTTTACTTTTTCTTTGCAAGTGATACGCATAATTGTCGATAATTAACTTTTGTGTCCACTTATTTGATATAACAATGTTGATATTCATAATGGAAACTATTCGCTACTCCAATAATATTTATCCGAATTACCCTTTTTATAAATCCACGCATTTTCGTTATTTAAATAAACCGCATTACGTGCAAGAATATTGGTTTTTCCTGGGAATCCCGGACATTTCAATTTTGTACATTTTTGTAAATTTAGGGCAATCCCCGGCTTTTATGAAATTGCTCATAAGCATTTTAACATTGTCAGTCATGGATAACCCCGACTTTTACTAAGCTTTAATTATAGAACTCTGTTTACGAGCACGTTACATATTCATATCAAAATTCAAACTACGGTTTTCAAACCAAAGATTTTGAGACCAAGATTTTAAAAAGCTTCTGTTAGACCTAGATTTTTCAACTTGGAATATTCAGAAATAGGCAACCACAAAATTGTTTCTGTTTAAAATCTCTACATACTTAACAAATCTTTCATATTAAGACAAGCAGCTGCTGGGCTAGAATTAGGGGTAAATCCAAATTGGTTATTGGTTAAAATTGTTAATAAACAAAAATTCATTGAGCGTTTTTAACATAACTTTTTCAAAGATATTTGAAACGCTTGATAGTATGAAAATTGGGTGCTAGTTAGCCAACTCCATCTCTTATTTTAGGGAGCTGGGAAATTGTTCAGAAATCAAGGCGTTGTAATTACGGGTATCACATAATTTGAGGTGTATTTTGTAAACTTCACAGAAATTGTATCTTCTCCAGTTGCAGTGTTTTCTTTCAGCTCAAGTAATATATTTGTAACTTCAGCGACACAAGTTTGGTTTAGTAGAAAAGGTACTGTTGTTTGCTACTGTAGATATCGAAAATCGTCAATTGTTGGATTTAGAAGATGTCTTCCAATGTCAACTGTGGCATTAATAAAATATCGCTCTGCGACCTCCTGTTAACTTGTTATTACTTCACCACCTATTTGGAGATACAGTTTTGATGAGGTATTTTGACATTTATTGTAGATGATTTGTTTGAAATAATTCCACAATTCCTTTGGTTTTGTTAGGTTTTGCACTCCAAATTCAACCTTTTACAAAACAAAATCATCCTTTTCCAAATCAAATTCATCTTTATCCAAATTAAATTCACCTTTATCAAAACATATTCATCCTTTTCCAACTCAAATTCAATCGTAGACGATATAAAACAAACAGAATTTATTTAATTTAATATATTTACTGTATTTAAATTATTCTAGATAAAAAATAATAAGTTAATATAATAAAATAAAAAAAATTTTACAATAATAGTGGCATAAAATTCGCCCTATAATTGTTATGAATTTCACATTAGTTGTCATCCTAAAATTGATCTAAATTCAATATAAAAATCAATCCCAAATTTACCATATAATGTCTTTCTAACTAAAAATTCACCTAAAAACACTCCTTAAATTTCACCGTACAACGGAGCCTTAAAATCCATCCTAAAATTCACCCCAAAATCAATCCAAATTCTCCATCAAATTCATCATAAATTTACCCCTACAAATTAATTATAAAACTCGTTCTTAAATTCAACCTACAAGTCATTCTAAAATTAACCCTAAAATTTTACTAAAAATTCATTCCGAAATATCCCCCTTAATTCAACCTACTCTAGAAATCACAATAAAATTGACTGGAAAACTCTCTCTAAAACTAACCCTGAACTTCATTCTAAAATTTCACCCTAAATGTCAGAAATTTAGAAAGTGAAAACCCTTAGAAATTCTGGAGTTTTATAATTTTAATAGTAGACAAATTAATTTAGCATTTTACAAATTTTATAAAATCGTTAAATTCAAATTCATCCTTTATGTGGAATTTGGAATTATTGATTTAGGAAATTAACGAATTTTGTGTCGTAGTTAGGAAAGAAAAGAAATTAGGAAATTTAGGAAAATTTAGAAGTTCTGCATTGTGGAGATATTAGAATTTAATAAAATTATTGCGAATTTGGGAAGGAAAGTTAAAGTTAGTATAAACTTTGAAATTCGTCAAATTTAAGAATCCTGATATTTAGAGAGTGTTTACAACTGTTTTGAAATTGAGAAATCATATTAGGAATTAGTTAATTTAGACATTTAATACGATACATTTAATTTAATATTGTAGAAATTTAGAAAATTAACAAATATGGAAATTGTAAATTTTAGGAATATGGAAATTTAAATAATTTAGAAACACAAAAATTTAGAGAATTATTTAAAATTTTTGAATTTAGCAACATGTATTGTACACATATGTATGTATATGGTTCTTTGGTGTAAAAGAAAATAATTAGAATCCCAACACGTACTCATTTCACGAGAAACTGCGATGGACTATCACAGTCGCGGGTTATGGAAAAGCAAGGTGCCAGGCAAGTTTAGTTTCACCCCCACTACCGGTACAAACAATTAAATTTTTACTGGTTCATCATTGAATCGAGAAAAATTATTTTTACGCCGCAGACCAATATCAAAAACTTCAAATAATTAATTAAATAATTCAATAATTTCTAAATTCGCGTTATCAGTGAGTCAAAGGACTTCAATCCAATGTTTTTAATTTCAATGTAATATTTCCGTAACTGATAAATTTGAATTTGGAAAAGAGTGAATATGTTTTGGATAAAGATGAATTTAATTTGCAATGAACCTGATTTGTAAAAAGGTTGAATTTTGAGTGCAAAACCTTAGTCATTACATTGATTCCTTTTTATCCACTTAATTTTCCTTGCTATAACAGTATTGATAGACACTGTAGTGAAGTTTATACCAAATAACAAACATTCTGTAACACCTCGTCACTACGTGTGAACTAAAGTCAGTTCCTACACACCCAACACACGGTGACGTTGTGAACACAGAATTCCCCATAACATCTGGACCGGATTGACGGCAGTTTGTGCCAGCTACAGCTCAGTCTGGGTAGGTTCTTTCCGGTATGTTATGGGGGAAATAAAACAACTGCTCAAAAAAATAAATTTCACCACTCCCCAAAATTCAACACAGCCCTTATGGTGCTCCTCATCGTGACTCGCGTTCAATCTCGCCAACAAAAATAAAAATTTAGTTAACCATCACACATTTATTTACACATAACAAGAAAAAACAAAAAAAATTACTTATGTTATAAAAAAAATGTACAATATTTACACTTACCAAAACCAACAGATGATAGCGCTAACACCCGATGATCTGGACCTAGTATTGTATCTACACTTCGTCACGTGACTTCTTAAGTGTCCCATAGACCACTTTTTGCGAAAATGAGTTATGAGTGGATTCCTACTAATTCGACTGCGCTCTTTCAGAATCTTTAATCAAAATTGTCCTAAGTCCAATATGTTTCGAGATAGCGTGTTTTCATTTTGTCTTAAAGACCATAAAAACGTATTTTTAAAATATTTTTTCAGTTCTTAATTGTCCTACAAACCAAATTTCTGTGAAATAGGACATTTTTATATGAAATTATCTGATAATTTCGATTTTATTTTTAAGTGTCCTACATCCACTTTATATGGATTTAGGACAAAATTAACCAATTGGAAAAATTGTAATACATATTATATTTAATTGTTGCATATCCTAAAAATATGGATATGGGACAATTATATAAGTATAAAGTTAGTGTTAAATAAGCAAAATTTATTTTATTTTATTTTTGTTCTATATCAAATGGATCATAGATAACATTGATTGGAAACAATATAAAAGAAACGAGCTCATGTCGTATTTATTCAGTTTTCCTATATCACTCTCGGCGAGTAAACATCGATCGAGTATCACAGCCCCGTATCTCTTGTCAGACATCTTGCAGCAATGAGATACGATAACGTATCACTTAAATTGATGCAGATGAAATCAACAAATTTCTTTAATTATAATAAAGCAAGCCTTGGGCTTAATTTTTCCAGCGTTAAGTTTACGTTGGCAACTGAGCTCTTTTACGAAAAGATTGACAATTTTGTTATCAAATTGAAAAAAAATTATATTGAAAGTGAACAATACACGTCAATGCCTCTAATGGTACAAGGAAATCGAAGAACAAAAACCTCAAATCTCACCAAGTTACCAAGAGTGGCAATGCTAAATACCCCTGGTATGATTTCTAAAGAGAAGTTTAAGGACATTCAGTCAATGTTTCCCTTTATGCCTAATAATGAGGAAGTCGAATTTTTCAAAGTGGCTTTAAAATTGCCGTAAGGCTTCAGAATGGCGATGTAACCCAAAAGGCTTGATTGAAATAAAAATTATTTAAATTATCAAAAAAGATTTTTTAATTCAATTTTTGTATCTTTGTGTCCAGGTGTCCTATGTCCCTAGGAAAAAAAAAAATTAAAACTGTCTGTGTGGCATTTACATGGGGAATGTCCTATATCCATTTTTAGCATTTTTCATAGTTATTAGTTTTTCTCTCAAAATTAAGGACTAACGGTATTTATTGATTAGTTCTAAACAAAGAAATATGTCAATTTATGATAAAAATTAACAACAACACTACAAATGTATTATGGAAAGTGAGTATATTTTCATTCAAACTTTAAAAATCGATTTCTCAACAGTTTTCCAAATGGCGCGTAGGACACTTAAGAAGTCACGTGACGACTTGTTTTAAAGAAATTAATATTAAGAAAGAAAAAAAATATGGTACACAGATAATAATACTAATAATATAAGTTACAATGATATGCAAAAAAATCAAAAAAAAAAAAAAAAATTTAATATTTAAAGAATGTTTTTGTTTCGGGTTCCGTCCTCAATTTTTGGATTGGAGGCTCTTCTGACGCCAACACTAAAATAAACATATACACAATAAGTTCCCTATACAACCATTTCCATTCGAAATTCGGTTTTTTTTCTTTACATATTCTTTGAAATAGTGAATATTTACCTCGAGTTCAGTATATGTAATTGACCGTCGGCTTGCTCTTGCTAGGCAAGAATGTGGCTGTGCCAGAACGATCGGTCCAGTGCTGTGGTCTTACGGGTTAGGCTTCGGGGTACACCCCGGCGAACCAACAAAGGGACCCCTCCCACACTGCACTTAGATTACACTTTTGTGGCTGTTTATTTTTTCTTTATAGGGTTGTGGTCACAATTTATAATAGGTTTGTATATATAAATACAATTGCCCACACACTTATTAATTACACTACACCACCAAATTTTATACTGATTTTAGTTAATAAGGAATTAAAAAATTTTTTTGAATTGAAAAAAAATTTCTTTCCGCTTTGACACAACATAGGCAAAGAAACAATTTTCCCAAGCCTACTTAGTGGTTTTCTTGTGCTTTCAATAACGATGAGTACTTCATCGTTACATCGTGGGGACGTCCCACAACCTTGAGATAGTCTCAAAGCCGGGCTAAATACTTGGCTAATGTACTGACCTATTTCAATGGATTCACCCTTCTGTCTATTAGATTTTAATGTCTTTTAAATGATAGACACCGATAAGTTTGTTGTTACTGTCTTTCAATTCATACGCCACATGACCAACTTTTCGATGTATCCATGCTTCAAGGTATTTTGGAGCTAATTTTGAAGAGTAGTACTGTGCAGCATTACTTAACGTGAAATTTCGAACGTAAACCTTCTGCCCAATCGCAAGATTTCTGGCGCAACTATGTAAATTGTACTGCCTCTCATTGCGATCAAATGATTTCCGCAAATTTTCTAAGACAAACTTTTGAGCATCGGTAAGCTGATTGACTTTGGTTTGAATTGCTACTTCGAAATCACTAAAATACCCTAAATTCCGTAGCAAATTATAATCTCCACCATTTGTTATCATGTGGTGTCCGAAAAGAAGAAAATGGGGCGTAAATTTGGTTGACTCATGAAACGAGTTGCGTAAGGCGAGGCTAATTTCAGCCAGGTGTAAATCCCAATTTCTATGATCCCGATTTAAATACGCGCGTATAGCCGAAATTAATGTTCTATTTACTCGCTCTGAAGTATTGCCTTGCGGTGAATACTTAGCGGTCTGAACATGCTTAACCCCATATTTGGATAATAAATCTTTGAGTAATTTAGAATTAAATTGAGTAGCATTATCGGTTAAAATGGATTCTGGGACAGAAAATACACTAAAAACGTCATTCTCTAAATATTTACACACTTGCGTCGCGGTAGCTTGCCTCATAGCTCGAATGAAGGGAAATCGAGTGTACATATCCAAAATGATTAGGATATAACAGTTGCCCGCTCGCGTTCTAGGATACGGTCCAAGAAAATCCATCAACAAGTGCTGCATTGGTCTAAATGATTCTCGAAATTTCCCCATTGGAGGTTGTAACCTAACGTTGGGGGGTTTGATTTCTTTACACGTTTGACAGTTATTTACATAATTTTTGACTTCACTAGCTAGTTTTAGCCAATAAAAATACCGTTGTATTTTCTCTAAAGTTTTTGCAATACCTAAATGCGCTGAAATAGGCTGATCATGAGAATGTTGAATAACCGAAAGTCTTAATGTTTCAGGGACGTATAATTTTAGAGCCGAAGAAACACCAGGATTACAATTCCAACTGAACTGTGGGTTTAAGTAGATCAGATTATCTTTAACTATGAAATTTGTTGCCTTGTTAAGAGTGTTAATTTCATTAATTTTTCTTAGATATTCCTCATCTTTGAAAGCCGCGGAATTTAAATCGATGTATGGTAGCATACAATCGCTATTATTACTATTGGATTCCGGTGTAGTAATTTCTTCCATGTTGGTTCGCGATAAGGCATCTGCTACTACATTTTCTGAACCTTTGCAATGCACGATCGAAAAGTTAAAGCCTTGAAGCTTTAAACTCCATCGCGCCAATCGACCAGATAAATCTTTCTGATTCATAAGCCATTGAAGACTAGCATGGTCAGTAATTATCACGAACCGATAACCATCGAGTGCCTGTTTTAATTTATCAAATGCTTGTTGAGCGTTTTGATTCCAAACAAATTTTTGATTTTTCTTAATAAGATCCGTCAACGGTGCAGCTAATATGGAAAACGAGTCAATAAAACGTCTAAACCAGCCAGCCATGCCTAAAAATCGCCTAATTTGTTTGGATGATTTTGGAATCGGAAATTCGTTAATTGCTTGTACTTTGGATGGGTTAACTTTAAGGCACCCTTCACCTACTATGTATCCTAAATATTCAATTTGTTTGAGGACGAATTTACTTTTTTGAATGTTGATAGTCAAGTTAGCCTCAGTCAATAAACTAGCTACTAAGGCGAGTAACTTGATATGTTCTTCAAACGAAGCTGTGGTGATGAGCAAATCATCCAAATAAACAAATACCTGAGAGTGTAGTTGATGCGGAATAACTCGATGCATAAGCCTACACATTGTTTGTGGCGCATTGCATAGACCAAATGGCATGACCGTAAACTGGTAAAGTGGCCGACCAGGGATGGTAAACGCCGTTTTATCTCTGGATTCCTTGGACAATGGAATTTGCCAAAAGGCATCTTTAAGATCCAAGCTGGAAATATATCTAGTAGTGTCCAATCGTCCAAGTAATCCATCAATCAAAGGCAACGGATAGGCATCCTTGATCGTCACTTCGTTTATTCTGCGGGCATCAAGACACAGTCTTGCTTTGCCATTTGCCTTCTTGACTAGGGTAACCGGTGAACTCCATGCACTTTGTGACTCCTCCACTACCCCCAAAGAAATCATACGGTCTAATTCCAGATACATTTCGTTTTGTTTGACCGGTGAAACTGCATAATACCTCTGCTTGATTGGAGTCTGATTTCCAATATTGATATTATGCTCAAGTAATGTAGTTTTGCCCAGGCCTACCTTTTCGCTTGATGGCGATAGACTTATTGTTTTATCTAACTCTAACTGTTGTTTTTCTGTTAAGTCATGTTGACTAAAAAGGTTAGATTCGGATGATTCAATTGTAGAGAATTCCGATATAGATAAATTAATTTTAAAGAGATTCCAAAAGTCTATGCCTAAATACAATTTCTGTTTCAAGCTTGGTATTATGAATAATTTCATATTCTTGACAACGCCATTAAATTTGATGGTTGCCCATATGTAACCAAACACACTCGTTGCTTTTGACCTGATGCTGTTTGAATATTGGTTGGTAAGTGATAAAACCGAAAGTTGTTATTGTCACTAAAATTTTCACTTCCTAAACCTAATGCGCTTATTGAAGCTCCGCTGTCTAATAAACCCGTATAAGGTAATTCATTCACCAAAACATCCACATATGGTCTATTATCATCTGAATAACCAATACAAGCTTCCAAAATGCAAGCTTTGATGGATTTTCGATTATTAAAATATCTTACTGTTCTAGCTCGAATTGATCGAACCGGTTTAATTTTACAATTATTTGAAAATTTAGATAGAATTGGGTTAAATTTAGAAATATTATTTTGTTGAAAATTAGATATAGAACTAGTCTGAAAGCTTACGGTTCGTTCTTGCTGAACCTGTTTGTCATTGCGTTGGGGTGGTTCATCCGTGCGGTGGCCGTATTTCCCAACACTTTGGTTCCACGCTTGGAGTTTTCCGAACATGTCTGACAATTTGGTTTAAGCATGTTGGGTTTCCCACATCCAAAGCAAAACATTTTTGTTATGGGCACGTTACAACTTTTAAACACGTGACCTATGTCGCGGCAGTTCCAACATATATTCAAATTATTAGAATCGTTAGACGCACTCTTCCTGGGAAACTCAAACTTATTCATATTCGTATGAAACTGGTTAGGACTTGAATTATAGGCTTCTATATTATCAAAACTATTATGTAACGCTTGTTGAGGTGCATTGACTAGGTAATGCGGAGTTGCTGGGTAATCAGAGTTTCCTTCGGAACCATCAATTTCCATTTCATTGATGCTTTTTCTTACGTTAAACGCCAAGTCTGGATTGTATTTCAGTCGTGTCCACGTGTCTTCTAATGAAACACATACCTTGACTAGTTCTGGTATACTGTGAAAAGTTCTACCCGCCAAGGTAATTATTTGTAACCCAGGACGCATATTACTTTGGATAATATGTAAAATCTCGGAGTCTGGAAACATCTCACTAGATTGCAATGTCATGGACATGATTTTGTTGTAAAAATCGAGAAAAGGTTCAGCACCTTGCTTACATGATTCGACAAAACGGCGAATTTCATAGTTAGACCGACGATCTTGAAATCTATTAATAAAGTCGTACCGAAATTGTGCCCACGCGATAAAAGGATTCAGCTCTAAGTGCGACCAATACCATTCTTGCGCCGTTCCCTTCAAAACATAACACAATTCATTAACTAACGACGATTCTGAGATGTTTAAAGTTTTGGCCAAATGTTCGACCCGAAATAAAAAACGTTCAACAAGTAACCCACTTGCACTACCATCAAATTAAATTTTGCATTTACTTAAAGTTTTATTATCATTGGATCTAAAAGGAATTTGCTGATTACCAGGAGGGCTCGAAAAATTATGTAAGTTAGGATTTTGATAAGAGAATTGATTTGAAGTTTGCGGAACGTTCGGAAAATTTGTAACATGAGTATGATTATAAGTTGTATGGCCTACTGTATTGTACGACATTAAATTTGGTTGCTGATTAACTTGATTTGGAAGACGTGTGTTTTCCGTTGTATTTGGTGGCCTATATGTCGACTCGACATTTAATCTATCAAACTGAATATGTGTACTAGATGGACTATCTTGTGGATCCATCATTTCTTGAATATCAGACGTTGAGTTAGGGCATACCGTACTACCTTCATCTTCTGAATCTGACAGGTCCCGAAATTCAGCTGATTCTAAATCTTTTAATTTTTCCAAAGAATCATTCTTATCGGAACTATTGTTAAGTAATGATTTAATGATTTGATAAAATTGTTCTAATAGAATTAATGTTTCAAGCCGACGGTCAATTACATATACTGAACTCGAGGTAAATATTCACTATTTCAAAGAATATGTAAAGAAACAAAACCGAATTTCGAATGGAAATGGTTGTGTAGGGAACTTATTGTGTATATGTTTATTTTAGTGTTGGCGTCAGAAGAGCCTCCAATCCAAAAATTGAGGACGGAACCCGAAACAAAAACATTCTTTAAATATTAAATTTTTTTTTTTTTTTTTGATTTTTTTGCATATCATTGTAACTTATATTATTAGTATTATTATCTGTGTACCATATTTTTTTTCTTTCTTAATATTAATTTCTTTAAAACAAGTGTAGATACAATACTAGGTCCAGATCATCGGGTGTTAGCGCTATCATCTGTTGGTTTTGGTAAGTGTAAATATTGTACATTTTTTTTATAACATAAGTAATTTTTTTTGTTTTTTCTTGTTATGTGTAAATAAATGTGTGATGGTTAACTAAATTTTTATTTTTGTTGGCGAGATTGAACGCGAGTCACGATGAGGAGCACCATAAGGGCTGTGTTGAATTTTGGGGAGTGGTGAAATTTATTTTTTTGAGCAGTTGTTTTATTTCCCCCATAACATACCGGAAAGAACCTACCCAGACTGAGCTGTAGCTGGCACAAACTGCCATCAATCCGGTCCAGATATTATGGGGACTTCTGTGTTCACAACGTCACCGTGTGTTGGGTGTGTAGGAACTGACTTTAGTTCACACGTAGTGACGAGGTGTTACAGAATGGCGCCCAACGTGGGGCATGAAATTGTGATTTGTCTCATAAAATAAAATCAATGTAAACGTAAAAATTGTAACAGGAGAATTAAATATTTGACTAGTCCAATTCGTTCTACTAAATACTTAACTAAATGACAAATATTTATATGTAAAAATAAAATAAAATTAATGCTTTTAATTCTTAATATGAAACAAGACGTATTTCTTAAAAGTAAAAAAAGAGAAAATATTACTTATATGGCCGTAGGCTTTTATTTAAGAGCACTAGAATTTGTTGTACCATGCGACTAAGTTAAATTAGTAGCTGTATGTTTAGAGTATCAAATGTGCTACGTGCCATTTCTAAACGGAGAGGATGAATACCATTTTTTGTTACTGTACTTCATACCGATTTTTGGTATGATTGCCTATGATGGCCTATTTGATACACTAATCATACAGCTACTAATTTATGTTAGTCGTATCTTACAACAAACTGTAGGATTTTTAAGATTTCTTGTTAATTCACTGCGAATGCAAAACTACTCACATAGTCACATGTTAAAAATCCGTATGACGTCCAGTAACAAAAAATAAAAATTGATATTCATCCCCTCCGTTTCGAAATGGCACATAGCCCATTTGATACTCTAAACATACAGCTACTAATTTAACTTAGTCGCATCTTACAACAAACTCTAAGATTTTTAAGATTTCTTGTTATTCACCGCGTACACTCACTTGTTAAAAATCGGTATGACGTACAGCAATGATTTGAAATAAAGCCTAATCCACTTGATGCACTAAACCTAAAACTTCTAGTTTAATTTAGTCGCATCTGTTAGCGTAGTTTGTTCTTATTGTATTCCGGGATTCTTTTAGTTTTCTTGTTATTTACTTAGAGTAAAATTATTAACTGTTCAAATAGGAATGGTAACGTTTTCCAAAGAATATAATAATTGTCTTTCGTTTTTAAAAAATTTTAAATTTGTTAAAATAATTTGTTGAGTGAAATATTTTAAAATCTAAGAAAAGTGTGAAGTTTATACCAAAAAAATCCTTGAGTGAAATATTTCTAATTTCACTAAAGCATATTTTTTGGTATAAACTTCACAATTTTTTTTTGGATTCTAAAATATTTCGCTAAATTTAATTTTTTTTTTTTTAAATGAAAGAGATATATGGAATAATAAAAAGAGATAGCATGAATCATCTCTTTCTAATTTAATATATCTTTCTCACTTTAATATGTGTTTTAACAGCACAAATCACATATAAATAGATTACGCATTGCTCACCACGCCTGCTATGCACTTCAATTCGTATAGCAGTCAAATTACGTCATCTTTGCGATTGTTGTGTTGTTTTGTGTGGAAATATTTATTTTTTTAAAATAAAAATGAGGTGTGCAGTTTTCAGTTGCGGCAGTAACAATGATACTAAAAAAATATGTGTGGTCAGTTATCATTTATTTCCAAAAAGTAACAAAAGATTAAAAAATGGTTAAATTTTTGTAAGAGAAAGGACGAATTTAACCTTAAAACTGCGAGAATGTGTGTCATCCATCCTCTAATGCCGGATCCGTGTGAATTCAACTTGAATGAAAAGGCGTGCTTATTCAACGTCCTTGATATAACCGACCGAGAAGAGACCGGCCAACTAATTAGTAGAATGGAATATGAAGCTATAAAGGAAGAAATGTATGTATTTAAATGATGCTTCAGCTTCTATTAAAGATTAATGTCATCTTACAAATTTAGGGAGTATTTTAAACGAGAGGATCAGGTTCTTAAAGAAACTTTGGAAAAATCAAAACAAGAAGTCCAACTGTTGAAAAACGAAGCCAAAAGTCTTCAAATAAATTTACAGAAAAGTGAATTCGAAAGGACTAATAAATATGGAGAATAAATTAGCTGAAATATTTACTTTGGGCCAAATCAAAAAACTTCAAAATGGCAGCAAGCGATTGCAATGGACGGAAGCTGATATTGCTAAATCGATTACTCTATATTCGGCAAGCCCTCGAGCATATAAATTATTGCGAACTAAGAAATTTCCTCTCCCTGCGGTCCGTACACTACAAATGTGGGCAGAAAAAATTAAAATTTCACCCGGTATTCTTGATCCTGTTATTACAATAATGAAATCGGCAACTCAACTAACTAGATCCCAAAAAGTGTGCGTTTTAAGTTTTGACGAAATGAAGATCAGAGAAACTTATTGCTATGATAAATTATCTGACACCACATACTACCCAGCGAAATATTGTCAAGTTGTAATGTTGAGAGGTAATGAATTTATTTGTCAAAATAATGTGTTTATCTAATTTCAACAATTTTTGTTAATTTCAGGATTACTGTGTAAATGGAAACAACCCTTTTTTACGATTTTGACCGTAAAATGACAAAACAAATTTTATTTGAAATATTAGAAAGTGTTAAAGTTAGTGGGTATACCGTGGCGGCTATTACCAGTGATCTTGGCGGAGGTAATAGAGTACTGTACAAAGAGCTAAATACAGAAGTTGATAAACCATGGTAAGATACATATAATTTCTGTATGTCTATAATTTCATTACTTATTTAATATTTATTCATTTAATTTAATTAGGTTTACATTTGATAACAATAAAATTTATGTATTTGCGGACGTCCCTCATTTAATTAAGCTTTCAAGAAATCATTTTATTGATAATGGACTTGTCATCAACGGAAAATGCGTGAAAAAGGAAATTGTCTTGAAACTTTTAACCTGTACATCAACAGAACTGAGTGTGACTCACAATATATCCACTAATCATTTGAGCGTGGCAGGAGCTGAAAGACAAAAAGTCAGAATGGCAACAAAGCTGTTTTCACATACTGTAGCACAAGCCCTCTCTAGAGCAGTCAGCTTAGGATTGATAAAAGATAATAATTGGGAGGAATACTACAAATTATTTAATCTGGTAAAATTAACAAGTTTCGATATTATGTGCAGTTATCTTATTTTATTGCTTTTTAGACGAATGATTGGTTTGACATAATGAACGTTAAACTATTTGCTAAGGATTCCAGAGATCGAGTAAAGGCCTACGGACTGGCAATTGATGTTCAAGATGATATTTTAGACCGAATGTCCAAACTTATGGCGGAAACAAATGTATTTGGAAAGAAAACGTTATTGCCATTTCAAAGAGGTAAGCAAACTGATTTAGCTTAGAAATTTACAAAAACTTATTAAATTTTTCTTAAAGGCATAATTCAATCAAATAACGCAATAAAACTGCTTTACCGTGATATGAAAGAACAGTTCAATTTCAAATATATTTTGACATACAGACTAAATCAAGATGTCCTTGAAAATTTTTTCGGTACCATCCGAGCGAAGGGTGGTCTCCACGACCATCCTGATAGACAAGAATTTAAATTTCATTTAAGGTCGTACATTTTAGGACATAATGAAGGGGTAATATCTCAAAATGCAAACGTTGGCATCGATGACACCCCCGATTTGGAATGCCAAGAATCAACTCTCACAGGTAACAGAGTGGCATTAATTTTTAAACTTATTATTTAAAAATTTCTTTACTTCTTTAGGAACAATTTTCAAAAACTTCTCACTACTAAATGTAAATTCCGAAGAGTGCCCAGAAGAAAACGAGTTTAAATCAAGGGAATACGACGGCCTCGAAAACTTAGCTGGATACGACGAATCGTATACGTATATGTTATTTTCGTTGGTATAAACTTCACAGGCACTGATAGACTTGTGTTTCCGAGCTAAGTAATTATTATTAGGGTAACTTTCTTTAATTTAAATAATTTATTTCGTTCGTTTATTAGGATTTTGATTTCTCTGGTTAACCATTTTTTATGCCCGCTTGGTGAACAGTTCTCCACTATCTCTAATTTCCGTGATATAACCCTGAATAGATGGTGTAAGAAATCGTCAATATTCAAACTATTTAATAGATAAGCCCAAGCCGAATCTAAAAACAAGTTACTGTAGTTTAGAACTTGATAAGTTATACTTTTTAGCTGTTTTGTTAATTTTGTTTTGCTGACTTGTAAAAAGAGTTATTTATGATCTGATAGTGCCGTATCAAAATATTTAAGTCATACTTGTAAACAAGAAATTAACCGAAAACAATTTTATAATCCCATTTTTATCACGGATGTCTCATTTCACTAAAAAACATTAAGCAATAGCCAAATTCCACCTTTATTGGCCATATTACAGAACTTCATCTAAAAATCATTTTAGAATTCCATTTCCAACACAAATGTCGAATTTCATCATAATCGGTTGAGAAGTAGCCAAGTTTCATCCAAGGTTTCATCGCACTTGCTCATATTCCAGAAGTTTATCCAATAATTATTTTACAATCCTTATTTCCATCACGGATGTCAAATTTCATTAAAATCCGTTAAAAAATAGATCCTATTGGCCATACATATAATTTGCTAAACGTTCAACTTGTAAAACCTGTAGTACAAGTGTACATACATACAAATACTCACTTTTACATATATCGATTGCTCAACTGCTCACTAAACCCTAATCCAACCCCAACTCAAACCCAGTTCAACCCGCAAACGGAACCCAACTCAACCGCAAGCTATACCATAAGCTCAATCCTCAAACCAGTATACATAAAAAATTGATAAATATTTATATAACCAGGTATTTTGGACCAATTAGTATGGCAGATACCCGATTCTCTGGACGTACAGGTCACAAAAACTTTTTAAATCTCCGCTTTGATCATAGAAAATGATTGGCGAAAAAAAAAATCGAAATCGGGCCAATCGTTCTCGAAATATAATGGGTAGAGATATCCAGACATCCAGACAGATGGACGGATATTTTTTTTTTTTTGCTTTTTCAGACTCAGTTGACAGGATTTCAATACGTTGGTCTTTTTAAAAACTCACGGCTGGGGTAACATACTGCGTGACAGCCAGCGATCAATTAAAGCTGTAACCAACCTGATACCACTCATAGAACTTCGAGTTGAATTATGGTTCAGATCTGGAGTCGATAATAATGCTCGCTAGCTCAGGGGCGTAGTTCAAAGTTCGCGTGGGACGCGTTTGACCCCTATCGTGAGTTTAAAAGTTAACTAAGATGACGGAAATGCTTTTGGAAAATGTAACACTATATTCTATTTCGTAAACAATTTTAACATCGAAAACCACAGAGTGGTGGATTCTTCCATGCATATCATTTAGCATTCCAATTATTTAACGGATGTCTGTAGATTATACAGGAAATACAGGAAAACATTTTTTTTTTTAGAACATAACCCAATTTGAAAATCGCAAAATTTTGCCGTAAATCAACCTTCAAGAGATAGACTAACATAATTTTATCATTTCATTATGACCTTAAACTTCTTTTAAAAGTAGGACACAAATTAATCTAAAATTTCAGTTTTATTATGTAACAGAATATACAAATAAATCTCAAATCGATTAATAAGGGCAGAAATTAAACTAAATGTACATCTGTTACACAATATGTAAACACCAGATTACATAATCTGTAAGTGTTTGTAATAATGTAAAAACAAAAATATGTACAATATCTGAAGCTTATAAATGAAGCTTGCTCGTGTTATCAGTTCAGATAGTTCAGAAACTCATCGTACTTTTTCCCATACAATGTTATTAAATTTAATTAATTTGTTCGCATTATTATTATGAGTTGATTGAATTCTGGTCATCAACATTGTTTAGTTTAGAGACGTTAAGACGTTCAATTTGAATTACTCGGATAAGGGAAATATTTTAAATTAAAATCGTTGCTAATTGAATTCAGCTGTTTTTAAAACGACAATCGCGTCAATATTTTTGTATATAGTACATAATGCATAAATGCTCTCCTACTGATTAAAGCTTTTGATATTTAAATAGCAACAATTCTGTGAACTTTAGATTTAAACAGTTTCCAAAAATGTAGCGTAACAATATGAAGGAGATAAATAAGGTTGAATCCAAAAAATATTCCACTTTAAACATAGATTACATATTATAGCAAAGTGTTTACAAGTGAATGTACGTTTTCTAGTTGATTGCACTGTTTTCACGATTAATGTTGTGTACAGTAAAATTCTTCCATCAACGCCAACCATTCCGCTTGATCTTTCAAATAAATATTAATGGAATAAACCAACGTAATTTACCTTTGTAAATTGGAATTTTTCTTGAGACATGCTGAACAAATCTCGACACTAAAGACGTGCAGCTCCATTACTTCTTCAGGAATATTTTTCAAATAGTCAAGAACAAAGCTACAAATAGTCCTATTCAGATCTTAAAAAAAAAATTGTTTTAAATTGTTCTGTGCAGCTTCCAGTGATGTAGAAAAAAAAATTGTTGATGGGTCGCATTTATCTTAGATAGTAAACCTAAATAAAGTAATAAAAAATAATTTAATACACAAAACATTTAAAATGTTTATGATTTTTCGTTATTACAATCATATTTCATGGGAAAATTACTAGGTGTAAAAAATTATTGCACCCTTATGGAAACAACGTCAACATTTAATTTTCCCACGGACTGTAATGATCTAACTGATTATAAATAAAACAATCAGTTTTATTATCGTTATAATTATTTATTTAAAGAAAATACAAAACTACGTGTTCTCTTTTGTTCTAACCTCACAACAATGTTTTTATTCAACACACCTTAATTTACATTTTTGCCCCCACCGCCAGTTGAGTGGTAATTGTTTAACATGTGGTAATATACATATAAATGGCGTTGCGTTCGTTGACAGACGGTAATACGGGTAACGTTATTTGACTTTACATTCGTCCATCCTGATACTAAAGATCCTGAGTCTTCAGCCTCCGATGCAGACTCATCGATGTATTCATGTTCTCGTGGAACAACCAAATGAAGATGGTCTGCTGGAATGTCACCTTTAAATCGGCGTCTTCCTTCCACATTTATGGTTTCTTCCACTCTATATTGATCCCCATATAAGATAGACGTTACCATATAGGGTCCCCTGAATCGTCGGCCCAATTTTTTACTGTCTCCTGTCGGCGGTGGTTGGCGAAATACAACTACGTAGTCACCCACTTTGTACTTCTTAAGGGTCTTATGACTCATATCGAAACTCTTCTTTTGCTTTTCTTGTTTCTCGTTTATATTGGAGAGCTATTCAAGGTCCACTGGATCTCTGGAAGCTTACTCTCCCACTGTATTTGCTCCTTATCGCTCATTGTTCGAAGAGAATGAAGAAGAGTACAGTTGTATCGCTCTACTTGCCCATTAGCACGTGGTGTTGCGGTGGCGTTCAGAACATGCTCAACCTTGTTATCCTTGCAAAATGCCGTGAAACTCTTTGGCGTGAAAGCCGAACCACAGTCGGTCACCAATCTCGCCAGAAACCCGAAAAACGTGGAGAGCTCTCCCAGAACTTTCACAACGAGCCGCGATGACGTATCCCGAACGGGTTTGAAGTGGATATATTTAGTGAAAGCGTCCACGAGGACGACAATATACCGGTTTCGTTTTGGACTCTCTACGAAAGGACCTAAATGATATCAATGTGCCAGGTGTGAAAAGGTCTCGGAACCTTCTCAATGAGGTGCAACTCGATGGAATTCAACCCCCGATTCTTGCAATGATACAGACACTCAACACAGGTATACATATATTTTTTTTCAGGAACTGTCTCATTCGTGGCCACCAAAATACTTCGTTTACAATTGCAAGTGTTCTCGCTAATTCAAAATGACCCATATCGTCATGGCAATGATATACATACGTCCTCGGACTCCCGCAGGCACTATAAACAAGATTCGATCGTTCACTTTCCTATAGACTTTTCCGTTATTAATTACATAATTTGTATTCTTAGGATCGTTTATATTTTGTTTAATTCTCAAAATTTCAGGGTCGTTAAACTGCAGAAATTCAACCCAGTCCATATCAACACTGGAAATTTTACAAACGTCTAAGCTCGCTGGCTCGACCTCCTTCGGATCTCCAACTGGGCTACGGCTTAAGGCGTCGACGTGTACCATACTTTTCCCTTGTCGGTGCTTTACATTAAAATCGAATTCAAGTAACCTAAACCACCATCTAGCAATTCTAGGTGACATATCGCGTTTTGACGATGCAGTTTTCAACGCGCTACAATCTGTCACGACATCAAATGTTTTTCCCAATACGTATGACTTGAATTTTTCTAGTGATTCTACTATAGCAAGAGCCTCGAGCTCATAAGATAACTGTGAAATTTCATTTCGACATCGGTGGTTTTACGACTAAAATAACAAACAGGATAAAGTTCTCCATTCGTTTTCTTTTTGAAGAAGCACTCCGGCTAATTCCTTGGCGCTGGCGTCCGTGTGTATTTCGTGATTTTTATCGTTATCGTAGAGAACTAGAATGTCACGGTGACACAATTTATTTTTAAAGGTTTGGAATGCTAGTTCTTGTTCACTTAGGCAATGAAAAATATAATTTTTTAAAATAACTGGCCAATCCTATGAACTGCCGCACTTCCTGTACATTCCTTGGAATCGGAAATTTTTCTACGCAATTTATCTTGTCTTTTCTTGGTTTGATACCTTGTTCGGAAATCTCATGACCTAAGTATTTCACAGTTCGAAGTAAAAATCTACACTTAGACAATTTTAGGAGTTAGACCATATTCTCGCAGCTTAATCAACACATCTTCTAACAATTCTATTCCTTCCGATATAGTTTTGCTATAGGCAAAATTATATCATCAAGATATACGACGATTCGATTATCCAATTCAAGACTAATGCGGTTCATCAATCGTTGAAATACAGCTGGCGCGTTTGTGAGACCAAACGGCATTCGTTCAAATTCGAACTGCCCTTCCGGTGTTACGAAGGCTGTATATTTTTTAGACGCTTCTGCTACTGGGATTTGATAATACCCTGAAGCCAAGTCTAGTACCGAAAAATATTTTTTACTTGCCAGGCGCTGGAGGCTGTCTTCAATATTTGGAATTGGAAAACGGTCCTTAACAGTTTTTCGCCGTTTTTATTTTTAACGATGGCAATAGGCGATGCATAATCCGACGAAGAATGTCTTATAACACCCACCTCGATGAAATTAAAAATTTGCGCTCTGACATTTTCTCTTTGCGTCGCTGAAATTCTATAGAGGTGATAATTAACTGAGAGTAACTCTACCACATCACGCGGGGAAACATTTACATTTTGAGGATAATTGTTATAAACCTTACCTGGATCAGCTTCCCGTCGCTGAGTACAATTAGCATCATTGTAGGATTGCGGATAATTCAGTTGCGGATAATTCGGTTGCCGTTGTTCATATACAGGCTGATAATAATTTATCGGAGGCTGCCATGGAACAAAGAACTGTCGTGTGGCGTAAGAAATTTCATTCCTTGCGTTGTTCGCCATATTTGGGTATAATTGAGGTCCGTTCTGGTATTGTTTATTTCCCACGTAAGAATTTTGTTGATGATTTGGGGCAAAATTTTCACTATTATTGAGGTTATGTCCGTTAAACATGTGGTCCGGAAAACTTGGCGGTGCTTGCTGAATATGCGCAGTGGAATCGAATTGGTGATTCCCTGAATCATAATTTTTTTTTGACTCAATCGCTGGCGGAGCATCTCGGTTCGTTTGACCATCACTTACCGGTGTATCGTGCTTTGAAGACTGGTCGGCTCTAGACACATTTTGTTTTTTTTTTTCGGACTTGAGTTTGTCGGGAATTATTTCCTCGATATGAACACTCAGAACCCCTTGCCGACGACTTTTTTTTTTTTTTAAACTTCTACGTGTTCTCTTTTGTTCTAACCTCACAACATTGTTTTTATTCAACACACCTTAATTTACATTTTTGCCCTACCGCCAGTTGAGTGGTAATTGTTTTACACGTGGTAATATACATATAGATGTCGTTGCGTTCGTTGACAGGCGGTAATACGGGTAACGTTTATTTGGACGTTACACTAAGGAAAATAAATAACCAAATGCCAGGCATATCGACCAAAACCATAACAACATAAAAAAACTGTTAAATTGCATTAATTCGTTTAGATTATCGATATCAAAAGTGGAAGTGATTCTTTTAACCACTTAACGCATAGCTCCGTGACTACTATACCTCGTTAGGCCCTTGTTTATCTAGAAAATAGATTTTTGTTTGCCAACGTGCATTTCGTGTATATGTACAAATTTTCCTGTACAGGAATAAAAGGAAGCGACAGACTCTGCTCATTTTCTCAATGTTTTTGTAGAATTTCTTAGCAGGCCTTTTGTGAACAAATAGTTCAGCGACCACAGCGTATTTTGCAACTTCGTTAAGAGTGAGGCTGTGGCAACACCAAAAATAAGTGCTGACAAAAACGATTCGTCATCATTATTATTACAAAATAAAAACGTACTAATTATTACTACTAAAGAAAAGAACAAACGTTCTCATCGTCACCGGAATTACGAAATGAAAAAGGTACTAACAGACGGTGGTAAAAGGAGAACCGAAAAACACGCGGTGCAAACAACAAGTAAATGGCTTAGCCATTTTTATTTTAAATTAAAATATCGCAGTTTGTACATATTTTATAATTTGAGTAATCAAACGTTGAATTTAATAAAAAGATTTTTTATATATTATCCGCAAGATCAGTGTACTTTTATTGTGAACGTGAAATAAGTAAATATGGCAAATTTCCGGTCGTATCAAAAATTTAATTGTGTGGGGCGAAGTAAGATACAGTGTTCACGAGGTAGGCCATTTTGAGCTATACCGTAACACAAGCGACTCATCCGCCATAATACGGACACGTACAACGCACCTCCACAAACTGGTGACCGGCACGACGTGAAAAAGTACAAATCAAATAAATCTAAGCAAAAAATTCATCGGATATGTATTTAAAATCATCAAACGAATAGCACATGCGAGGTTAAATCAAACGTTACAACGTGTCGCCATCAATCGGCACGGTTACCGAACGAGCGAATAATACCACGGCATACAATATTTCGAGGGAACGCCACCAGCTGCATCAATCAACAGAATTAGCGCGATACTAATCGTCGAGTAATTTACGAACTGTAAGGTAAGCGATTTGCTTTTCTTTGCACTATACCGCGAATAATGCATTTGTTATTTTGTTAGTTAATTCTATTTTGTTTCGTAATACCATGACAATCAGTAAATATGGTTATATCGCTCATTTTAATTTTTCATATTTACAAAATTTCAATAAATTCGACGAATCGTTCATACGGCCACGCTTATCCAAAATTTATTGCCGTGGCATAAAGAACAAAATATATTAAACAAAATGGTTAACACCGAAGAGAATAAAATCACAATCGACGAACAACAAGCGAAAATATACAAAGTATCTATTAAATATGCAGAGTTTAATAAAGGCGACGCCGAAATTTGGTTTACGCAAATCGAAGCTCAGTTCGAATTAAGCGGAATAACCGCAGATAAAACAAAATACGGGCACTTACTAGGTGCACTCGACGCGGAAACAGTTAAATGCGTGCCCGAACTAATACTAAAACAACCCGCAAATGACAATTATCAGAGCCTTCTAGAGTATAGAGCCATAATCATTATGACGTATTTTTTAGAAGCTTTTTTAGTGGTATAACTTTTCACTGATTTCCATAGGAATCCATAGTAAAAATGGTGTTTTTTAGCTTCAAGTTTTTCAATGAAAAAAGCATAAATGTTACAAAATTTGTATACAAAACTGTTCTACATATCTTTAGCAGCAATATACAGGAAGGGTATATTGGTATTAAGTAAATATTAATTGCAAAAATATTAAAATTAAATTATTTCTAAAATATATTTTTCGAACTTTCATTTTGAAAAATTCATCAAAGTTGGCTCTGACGAATTAAAATAATACTTGTTACATTTATCTTTAGTTTTACTAGTGTACGTTAGATGTCTCAGATTTATACAGAAAAATATGAAAAAAATTGTTTAACCACAAAATTATGACACGTTCTTAATATTTTGAGAATTTGTTTTGCTTTTCCTACAATTTTTGAACTTGAAATTTCCCAAGGTGGCAATTTTTCGTAAGATTTTTCAAAATGTTTACTGCCATCTACATCTATACAGGGTGTTCGGCACATGGACCGACACAATTTTTTGGGGAATTGGTTGGGTCATTAGCTAGTTTTCACCCATACGACCCTACGTCCTAAGTGACACGGTAACTGAGATATGAATTTTTTTCGTTTTTTATTTAAATTACCTGAAATTGCGCCTTTAAATCGTCATATTTTTTTTTGTTTGTGATTGTAATAGCACGAAATAACTTTTATTGTATTCTGCAATGTATTTTTAGTCTAAATAAATCACTATTTGGTACAAATGGCTTCAAGAAAATAAATTTTATGAGCTTCAAAAGTCTTGAAAATGTATAAATGTATGAAAAATTTCTACTACTAAATTCAATATAAAAAAAAATAAACATTATTTTGAGCATAGGTTTGTTTTAAAAAGTTGTCTGGTTTATACTCTTTCCAACGGTATGCTACATGTTGGAGAAATTATTTATAGTATGGTCAAAATAATAGATAGAAGTTGTCAGGGTCAAGAAAATTCTTTTTATCTTTATTATGTTTTTATTAAATATGAGTTATAATATTTGTTCGAATTGTTCTCCTCTACTCCGTATGCATGCACGACACATTTTCCTTATTTCAAATGTTATTGTGCGAAGTCGCATTTTTCTTTTCATTATTTCAAATGCAGCTGTAATTCGCCCCATTAAAATTTCTCGTGAGGGCACCTCAGTTGCATAAACCAATTCCTTTGCACGTCCCCAGACGTAAAAATCGAGGGGTGTCCAAAGAAATTCCAAAAATTCCCTGAAAAAGCCTAAAAATTCCCAAAATTAACAGAAAATGCGCAAAAAATTCCCCAAAAATTCCCAGAAAATACCCAAGAAATTCCAAAAATTCCCAAAAAATTCCAAAAATTCCCAAAAAAATTCCCAAGAAATTCCAAAAATTCCAAAAATTCCCAAAAAATTCCCAAATATTCTCAAAAAATTCCAATAATTCCCAGAAAAAGCAAAAAACTCTCAAAAATTCCCAAGAAATTCCAAAAATTCCCAGAAAATGACCAAGAAATTCCATAAATTCCCAGAAAATTCTGGGTAGTATTTTTTTGGTATTTTTTGGTTATTTTTTGTTAATTAAAATATTCCAAAAATACCAAAAATTACCAAAAAATTCCCAAAAGAGCAACAAAATACCAAAAATACCACAAAATACCACAAAAATCCCAAAAAATTCCAAAAGTTCCCAAAAAATGGCCAAGAAATTCCAAAAATTCCCAGAAAATGCACAAGAATTTCCAAAAATTCCAAGAAAATGCCCAAGAATTTCCAAAAATTCCCAGAAAATGCCCAAGAAATTCCAAAAATTCCCAGAAAATGCCCAAGAATTTCCAAAAATTCCCAGAAAATGCCCAAGAATTTCCAAAAATTCCCAAAAAATGCCCAAGAATTTCTAAAATTCCCAGAAAACTTCCAAAAAATTTTAAAAATGCCCAAGAATATCCAAAACTTCCCAGAAAATGCCCAAGAATAAAAGAAAATGGCCTTCAAACTTCCAAAAATTCCCAGAAAAAGACCTTGAACTTCCAAAAATTCCCAGAAAATGGGAATTTTTGGAAATTCAAGGCGATTTTCTGGGAAGTTTTGGAAATTCAAGGCCATTTTCTGGGAATTTTGGAAGTTCAAGGCCATTTTCTGGGAATTTTTGGAAATTCAGGGCTATTTTCTAGGTATTTTTGGAAGTTCAAGGCCATTTTTTGGGAATTTTTGGAAGTTCAAGGCCATTTTCTGAGAATTTTTGAAAATTCAAGGCCATTTTCTGGGAATTTTTGGAAGATCAAGGCCATTTTCTGGGAATTTTTGGAAATTCAGGGCCATTTCCTGGGTATTTTTGGAAGTTCAAGGCCATTTTCTGGGAATTTTTGAAAGTTCAAGGCAATTTCTGGGAATTTTTGGAAATTCAGGGCCATTTTCTGGGAATTATTGGAAGTTCAAAGCCATTTTCTGGGAATTTTTGGAAATTCAAGGCGATTTTCTGGGAATTTTTGGAAATTCAAGGCCATTTTCTGGGTATTTTTGGAAATTCAAGGCCATTTTCTGGGAATTTTTGGAAGTTCAGGGCCATTTTCTGGACATTTTTGGAAGTTCAAGGTCATTTTCTTTTATTCTTGGGCATTTTCTGGGAAGTTTTGGATATTCTTGGGCATTTTTAAAATTTTTTGGAAGTTTTCTGGGAATTTTAGAAATTCTTGGGCATTTTTTGGGAATTTTTGGAAATTCTTGGGCATTTTCTGGGAATTTTTGGAAATTCTTGGGCATTTTCTGGGAATTTTTGGAATTTCTTGGGCATTTTCTGGGAATTTTTGGAAATTCTTGGGCATTTTCTGGGAATTTTTAAAATTGTTTGGAAGTTTTCTGGGAATTTTAGAAATTCTTGGGCATTTTTTGGGAATTTTTGGAAATTCTTGGGCATTTTCTGGGAATTTTTGGAAATTCTAGGGCATTTTCTGGGAATTTTTGGAATTTCTTGGGCATTTTCTGGGAAGTTTTGGAAATTCTTGGGCATTTTCTGGGAATTTTTAAAATTTTTTGGAAGTTTACTGGGAATTTTAGAAATTCTTGTGCATTTTTGGGAATTTTTGGAAATTCTTGGGCATTTTCTTGGAATTTTTAGAAATTCTTGGGCATTTTCTGGGAATTTTTGGAATTTCTTGGGCATTTTCTGGGAATTTTTGGAAATTCTTGGCCATTTTTGGGGAATTTTTGGAATTTTTTGGGAATTTTGTGGTATGTTGTGGTATTTTTTGGTATTTTGTTGCTCTTTTGGGAATTTTTTGGTAATTTTTGGTAATTTTGGAAATTTTTAATTAACAAAAAATAACCAAAAAATACTACCCAGAATTTTCTGGGAATTTATGGAATTTCTTGGCCATTTTCTGGGAATTTTTGGAATTTCTTGGGAATTTTTGAGAGTTTTTTGCTTTTACTGGGAATTATTGGAATTTTTGGGGAATTTTTTGAGAATATTTGGGAATTTTTTGGGAATTTTTGGAATTTCTTGAGAATTTTTTGGGAATTTTTGGAATTTATTTGGAATTTCTTGGAAATTTTTGGAAATTCTTGTGCGTTTTCTGGGAATTTTTGGAATTTCTTGGCCATTTTTGGAAATTCTTGGGCATTTTCTTGGAATTTTTGGAAATTCTTGGGCATTTTCTGGGAATTTTTGGAATTTCTTGTGCATTTTCTGGGAATTTTTGGAAATTCTTGGCCATTTTTGGGGAATTTTTGGAATTTTTTGGGAATTTTGTGGTATGTTGTGGTATTTTTTGGTATTTTGTTGCTCTTTTGGGAATTTTTTGGTAATTTTTGGTAATTTTGGAAATTTTTAATTAACAAAAAATAACCAAAAAATACCAAAAAAATACTACCCAGAATTTTCTGGGAATTTATGGAATTTCTTGGCCATTTTCTGGGAATTTTTGGAATTTCTTGGGAATTTTTGAGAGTTTTTTGCTTTTAATGGGAATTATTGGAATTTTTGGGGAATTTTTTGAGAATATTTGGGAATTTTTTGGGAATTTTTGGAATTTCTTGAGAATTTTTTGGGAATTTTTGGAATTTATTTGGAATTTCTTGGAATTTTTGGAAATTCTTGTGCATTTTCTGGGAATTTTTGGAATTTCTTGGCCATTTTTGGGGAATTTTTGGAATTTTTTGGGAATTTTGTGGTATGTTGTGGTATTTTTTGGTATTTTGTTGCTCTTTTGGGAATTTTTTGGTAATTTTTGGTAATTTTGGAAATTTTTAATTAACAAAAAATAACCAAAAAATACCAAAAAAATACTACCCAGAATTTTCTGGGAATTTATGGAATTTCTTGGCCATTTTCTGGAATTTTTGGAATTTCTTGGGAATTTTTGAGAGTTTTTTGCTTTTACTGGGAATTATTGGAATTTTTGGGGAATTTTTTGGAATTTTTGGAATTTATTTGGAATTTTCTGGGAATTTTGGAATTTCTGGCCATTTTCTGGGAATTTTTGGAATTTCTTGGGAATTTTTGAGAGTTTTTTGCTTTTACAGGGAATTATTGGAATTTTTTGAGAATATTTGGAATTTTTTGGGAATTTTTGGAATTTTTGGAATTTCTTGAGAATTGTTTGGGATTTTTTTGGGAATTTTTGGAATAAATTTGGAATTTTCTGGGAATTTTTGGAAATTCTTGGGCATTTTCTGGGAATTTTTGGGAAATTTTTAGGCATTTTTGGAAATTTTCTGGGAATTAGGATTCATTTATTTATTTACCAACTTTATACTTATATACAATCTGGTTACAATTTCAGTAATACAATAATACAGGGTGTTCGGCACATGGACCGACACAATTTTTTGGGGAATTGGTTGGGTCATTAGCTAGTTTTCACCCATACGACCCTACGTCCCTGACACCGCTCGATTTTTACGTCTGGGGACGTGCAAAGGAATTGGTTTATGCAACTGAGGTGCCCTCACGAAAAATTTTAATGGGGCGAATTACAGCTGCATTTGAAATAATGAAAAGAGAAATGCGACTTCGCACAATAACATTTGAAATAAGGAAAATGTGTCGTGCATGCATACGGAGTAAAGGAGAACAATTCGAACAAATATTATAACTCATATTTAATAAAAACATAATAAAGATAAAAAGAATTTTCTTGACCCTGACAACTTCTATCTATTATTTTGACCATACTATAAATAATTTCTCCAACATGTAGCATACCGTTGGAAAGAGTATAAACCAGACAACTTTTTAAAACAAACCTATGTTCAAAATAATGTTTATTTTTTTTTATATTGAATTTAGTAGTTGAAATTTTTCATACATTTATACGTTTTCAAGACTCGAAGCTCATACAATTTATTTTCTTGAAACCATTTGTACCAAATAGTGATTTATTTAGACTAAAAATACATTGCAGAATATAATAAAAGTTATTTCGTGCTATTACAATCACAAACAAAAAAAATATGACGATTTAAAGGCGAAATTTCAGGTAATTTAAATAAAAAACGAAAAAATTCATATCTCAGTTACCGTGTCACGTAGGGTCGTATGGGTAAAAACTAGCTAATGACCCAACCAATTCCCCAAAAAATTGTGTCGGTAAATGTGCCGAACACCCTGTATATATAAAAAGAAGTGTACATTTTGATTGTCACTCCATAACTCGAGAACGGCTTAACCGATTGCCATAACATTTTTAGGGAAGGTGAAGGGAGGAGTGATGATGGTTATTTGATTTTGAAATCCAAAATCGGTCCAGTCATTCTCGAGTTATGATTTTTTTCCTGAAATGAACTCGCTCTTTGTAAAACAACAACAACAAATACCCGTAAATCGAAAAATTGCAAATATCTCGAATACGGTGCGTCTGAGCGAAAAAATACCATTGCATGATGGTGTACAAAATAAAGTCGGTGGACTTAGGGCCAGCAAGGCGGACCGGGCTCAGCTAGTATGTAATGTATATTGACTTAATGCACACGATTTGTAGTAAGCTTTTCTTTTTAATTTGACCAGAATGCTGTTGTTATGAACTTTTTTTTATATTTTGGTTTAAATAAATCAATTGTTACAAGAAAATGAAAACGATTTACTTAAACGATATTCATATATGTTGAAATTCAAACATTTATGAAAATCATAATAGAGAATTTGTAATGTTTTCATTTACAAATTTGCCTTTGGAAAAAAAATGATTTCCCATATGTTTTATGCGTTTTACCTTTGAGTATATATATATATATATAGAGTAATCACCAAACCAAAAAAAAAAGTTGTAATACTACCTCGCTGCAAGATGAGAGCGCGACAATCGGCATGTTTTTATACAAGTAGAATGAATAATCATATAATGAACCGAAGAAATAACCTTGAATGGTACACAAATGTATTTTTTCGTTTGTTTTTTAATTTTTTTTTTATTTTCATTTTCACAAAACATTATACATATGTATACCTATACCAGAGATAAGAATACAGAGATAGATTATACAGAGCAAATATTTGGCCCGCGACAATGGTTCCAATTTTATTTTCAGTTTATGTTATCAAAGCTTATTCCTGTAACCCAAAACTGTGCCATCTACTTGTAAATAGATAAAAACCAAACCGAATCAGATTTCCTCATTTTTTTTTTGTTTTGTGTATAGCTATGTATAGTCAAAATAATGTCTCTCTGAAAATTCCTATTCTTTCATTCCCGAGTAAATCCAACAACAAATTCATTTTCTGTTGTTGTTTTACTCGAGAATGAAGGAATAGGAATTTTCAACAAGATATTATTTTAACTATACAACATATCCCTGTTGTACGACTGAGCGCTCCAAGAGCGATCAATATTCAATCACGGTGATGCTCTTTTATACCTCACCGTGATCATCACATGTCCCCATGATTCGTATAAAAAGGACGGAAAATATGCGAACATTGTAAATTTACTCATGAAAAACAAATTTAAAAAGCCGAAGATTTCTATTTTGTTTGCTTTATACTTCTATTTCATGTTTTTAACGTGCCATCTCAAACAAAATGTTTCGATTGCTCACGCAAAGTACAACTGGGTTGCTTTATACTTCTGTTTCATGTTTTTAACGTGCCATCTCAAACAAAATTTCTCGATTGCTCACGCAAAGTACAACTGGGATATATGTAAATATACGAGTAGCTACTACTACATACCATACAAATAAAATACATAGCATTTCGTAATTTCGTATTGAATGAAAAAATAAAAATAACTAAAAACACAACAAACAAAACACAATAGGAATGAATGAGAAATAATAGTCGTGTTCCAGTCGACCACTCACAAGTACTTATGAGTAGTTAGGTTTGTGTCTTTGCTTAAATTTAACTACTCGTAACTGCTCTTGCATTCTGGCAAGAGCAGTTACGAGTAGTTAAATTTAAGCAAAGACACAAACCTAACTACTCATAAGTACTTGAAGTGGTCGACTGGAACACGACTATTATGTATGTATATCTTTCACATAGACATCAAAAAGATAGACCTGAAACAAGTGAAAACAACAACAAATTAACATAGGAAATTCCATCTTTTTATATATCTATTATCTTTTATGCTCTTTCTTTTTTGTAAACAAACCATTTAGTTTTTATTGTGGTTTTGCGTAGTTACGCGAAAATTAAAAATAATCAAATAAAACAAAACAATTACAAAAAGTGTATACATAATATATATAATTAATTATTATTTGTGGAAAATAATAAAAGAAAATTATGAAAAACGAAGTGTTTAATCAGAAAATGTTGTAACAATACTCGCAACAAATTACTGGGAATTTCATTTCATCGAGAAATTTTATTCTGGTGTACATAAAACGAAATTAAAATTGTGATGTAAACATTGTAATTTGTGATAAAAAAAGTGCACTTTTAATTTAAATTTATTAAATAATTATAAAAAAAAACAAATATTGTTGTTGTTGGTTTTTAGCCATCTTACAATTTTTAAACAAATTTACCATTTTTTTTTTTTTTTTTTTTACCAGGCCCGCACTAACAGTGTAAAATAATTACGCGTTTTTAGAAAAGTTATTCTTAATAATAAAATTAATTTTATTAGAAAATTGAACTAAATAATAACTATCCGTGTATTTGCAACTAAAATAAAAACATTTTTTAAACTTTGTTTTGTTTTATTTTAAGCAACCCATTCCATTGAATAAAATTTTAAATATGACCCTGTTCTATTTTATTTGTATCTCTTTTTACCACCGCTTTGCTTACACTTGACATTTGTTTATTTCTGCTCTATTCCTTTTAACTCTATGATCTTTCATGACACATTTATTGGGCGCATCCAGCACATAGATTTCTCACTAAAAAAAGTAGATATCTCACATCTTACTTACGTGCTGGATGCAAAATATCTCACTAGAAAAATGTAGATATTCTCACTATTTAGTGAGGCAAAAAAATTTAATCTAGATTTGAGTAGATATTTCTTGGTTAGTATCTTCGCTTTTTCTTGACATTTTTAATGGAAAATTTTGTTATACTACGAGTACATATTAAAAAAACAACGGCACATTATGCACATTTGAAATCTTTCGAATCAATTTAATTAATTGAAATTAGAAAATAAATAATAATGGATCATTACAACATTGAAAAATTGAACCTAAGACACAAACCAAAACTAATATGTAGATTTTACGTCCAGCACATTTGGCAGTCTACAATTGAGACTATTCTACATTTGAGATTATCTCAAAAGTAGATATCTGTGTGCTGGATACGCCCAATGGCGTTGTAAAAAACAGTATGATCAATGATCATTATTAATTTGGTTAATAAATTGTTGTCTAATGATTTTTGTGTTTTTATTCGAGCTACACGTGTAGTGATCGATCGTTCAATTCTAAAAATGATTTTTTATAATGGGATCTGTATATGCCAGTGTGCTACTGTTGAACTCGTTTTGTGGAAGACGAGATTCGAAAATCATTTTTGAATAGAATTTATATCTCGTTTACAATTGGTAGTTTTCTGTTTGAACGAGTTTTAACCTTCACTTTGATATTTGATTGTATATACCCGGGTATAGAACTAACTTTTTACTATTGAATATTTCGGAAGAGCAAGGGGAGGGTTGAAGAGAAATCATTTTCCATCTTTCATTATATTGAATAAGATCACAGTCATTTACCAAAATAAAGTTTTATATAAAATTGAACTAACTTTATTTTTACCAAAATGGTATTGGTGCCAAATAAACTGACAACTTTTGAGTGCAATTTTCGCGTATTGCTTTGGTTAGTTTACAACAACAGTCACATCATATATATGTTTTAGCAGTTTTAAAAAATATTAGATTTGCGTAAATATAGGCAGAAATTTATTATTAAATTTAAGTTTGTTTCAAAATTGGTTTTGTTTCACGAAAAAACAATTTTTTTTTTTGATTTTAGCACAGAGGATTTTACTATAGTTTCCTGTGGTTTTACCACTGTTCCTAGATAATAAACAGACAGTAATGGTAATCTTTGACACGCCACATCTATTGAAATAAGTTAGAAATATACTAATGAAACCGGAAATTCGATGCCAACATGGCTAATACTCTTGACAGACTAGGGACTAGCGCAGCGCGATTAGTGAACCAAGATTAGCTAATCTATCACAAATCCATTTGCGTTGACAGACTAGGGATTAATTTCCTAGGCAGAGATCAGAGAATTAAAATACCGTGATGGTGATTCGCTCAAATATGTATATCTAGTAAACTAGCTGGACTCGTTTTTTAATTCAATATTTATAAGATTTATACATTAAAACATACTAGTTTTCCTTTTTATAAATATAACCTCAAAATTTATTCAGCACAAATTGTTTAAGATGTCATTTATTTTATAACTTTCTATCATAACCTCACGCCGCTTACACTTTCAGCAATGTTGAAACCCAATACAACGAG
The DNA here is from genome assembly GCA_963556165.1 of Tipula helvola. Classification (NCBI taxonomy): domain Eukaryota; kingdom Metazoa; phylum Arthropoda; class Insecta; order Diptera; family Tipulidae; genus Tipula; species Tipula helvola. Next base: position 92,924,146 of record OY744482.1, read on the forward strand.
ATAAACTTCAAAATTTTCAAAGGTTAGTGCACTAATTTCGATTAGTCGCTAATCCTCAAATAAAACGAGATTAGCTAATCCCTAGTCTGTCAAGAGTATTAGTGAGCTGGAAAGTACTGATTGAATAGAACAAAAGAAATTAGAACAAAATTTAATGATGAAATGTTACCCAAAAATTACATACATGCCGACATGCATCTTTACCCGAATAATTTTGAATTAACGAGAGTACAAGTGTTTAGTAGAAACGTTGCTTCTGCCATTAAAACTGCAGTCCAACTTAACAAAATGTTCAACGAGACCTAGCTACCTAATTACAATTTTATTGAACATTTTGATAAATTATTCGATTGCCTCAACTGTAGATCCAAATACATGGCAACATTTTTTATTGCTTCAAATGACTAACAAAACTATCAGAGAAGTACAGGAAGCGTCGAAACTAATTATATCCTTACAACAAGAACTGGTTCAATCTTGTGATTGATGCCATCATGGGATCAAAAATTATAATGAGTTTAATCACAATATTGCCAGAATTACCACCACTAAAATGTTGACACCATTTTCAAACTTGTCCACTTGTGAATACGATTCGGATATTCGTTTGCTTGAAACAATGGACAGTATGCCGAATATAGATTGGAATACCGAAATAAATTCATCAACACCTGAAAAGAGCGTAAATAAGATGGATGTCATCGACACAATTTCGGGTATGTTAGAAAATATTTTAATCTGGATGTTCCACTTAAAAATCATCTATGAGGTATTTTGTGGGTTATGTAGCCTTAAAACAAATGCAAAAACTAATTGTCCAGATGCATAAAGATCTTCGTTAAGGACAATACAATTTTCGAAAGTCCGTCAGAAATTTAAAGTCGAATAATTGTTCTAAATATGAAAACATCGAATCCAAAATTGAATATTTTTATTTATTAGTAGCTTTATTGATTTGATAAATTAAAAAAAAAATAAAGCAATTACAACAACAATTGCATTGGGTAAATTCAAAATTGGTTTAGCTAAATGTTTAGTTTTTAGAAGTTATCCAATGCAGACGTTGTTTTTTTTATTTAACAAAGCAATATAATTTTGTGAACCACTTACTTTTACTTAGACAGTCGAATTTAAATAGAACGTCGCAGTCGCCTTTTTTATTCCAAGCTGCTTATCGTCGTTTCTCCCGATAATTATATCTTAACACTTTAACACTTAATCAATACTCGTTTAAAACCCAATACCCATTTAAAAATTATATTTATTACCATTGCGTCTGGTCAAATTTACGGCAAAATAACTCAAATTTATAATAAACCATGCTTTTCAAATTTACGACGAAACTATTGTCTACGTTAAACAAGTTTTAGTCATTTCTCCCGGTAATTTTGTTGGCGTTTTGAAATCTTTTAAAATTGTTAAGCAGACATAATATGACTTCTTGTGCTAACCTACCTATCATTTGTACAAGTGCTGATCAAATTTAAAGAATAAATGCTAAGCAAATATATAGGTGTAGAAAATCATGAATGATCAAACATAGAATTTCTGAGGGTACATATATGGTAAGAGCTCTACTCAACAACGACAGTAATTCACTTAAAGTATTTACTGGAATTACCGTATAATAGTTCACAATTTCTCGCCTAGGTGTACTATTTGCGAAAGGGTTGGAAACCTTGACGAGTAGTAATGGAGTCAAAATGTTGTGTTGTGTGATGGGAACAAGCTATCGGTAATTTTGCACCATATACTACAGGGTTCAGCCTGGACATAATTTGCTCCTGATACTTTTTACCCTATTGTTAGAATATAATCACTCTTCGTGGACGATATCACGATGTGACTTGTGATTAGAAAATGAACCAATTGACATCATAGAATTTTTACAAAGATGATATCAAAATTTAACACAAATTCCTGAAATTAGGCATAAAATGAAAAGCCAGCGAATAGGTCCAGAGCCAATATTGGTGCAAATCCGGGAAATATGAACAGCTTTGAGAGGTAAGCCACTGTGCGCCTACGTAAAATATTGCAACCAGAACTTGTATCTTGTGGGAGAGAAAGGAAAAATGCAAAATTTAAGTAAGATAACAGTCGATTTGCGGAAAGAACATTCAATTATCATTTTAATGAAATTAAGGTGTGACAAAAAGCAAAATTCGAACAAATCTTAAATGATAATTTAGATACTTTAACAAATGGTTTATTTGTACATGTGGAAAGTGGCTAGTGAATTATTCAAACATCGAACCTCCGCTTCATGTAAAAAATATTTTATGTTTAGGTAATAAATTTTGTCCTCTAACCTTCGGTTCTTCAATTCCATATTTCAAAATTGTTTCAGATGTAGAAAGAGCAATTTTTGGTTTAAATGGCAACGATCGTGTAAATATTCGGAATAATTTTATAAATATTTTGACAAATTACAAAAATTGTACAAAATTTCGAAATCTAACGCCTGTTGAAAAGATAATTAACATATATGAAACAAGCAAAGTCTTTTTTAAAAGATATTCCAGGGATAATGGTCACGAGGGCAGATAAGGGCAATGTAACAGTTTTAACTTTACGAACGAACTACCTGGAAAAATTGTCAGCCTACTAAATGACGATTCCACTTACGTACAAACTGTTAGACATATCGACACCAATACAAACGAAAATAAATGAAATGGTAAAATAATGGGAGAAATCTGAGATTATTGATTTGAAAATATGAAAAAATTTAACAAGTTACACCGCAGTGACTCCAAAATTATACGGTTTAAAAAAAAATCCACAAACCAAATTTGCCGTATATAGACCAATTGTAAGTTCCATAGATGGTCCCACATATTTGTTTCCATCATTTTTTGGCAATAATCTAAAACCTAGTGTAGGAAAGACAAATTCTTACATACAATTCCGAAAATTTCAAAAATAAAATTAGTAATGTTACAATCCCACAAAATTTTCTGTTAATCTCTTTAGATGTTACGTCTTCATTTACCAACGTCGACAGACAAATTGTCAAAAATATTATAAGTCAAGATTTGGAGAAATATAAAGAAAAATGCTAAATCAAAATTAACAAAAATTCAACTTTTCACTATTTTAGATATCGTTTTGAACAATTCTGAATTTTCATTTGACAACAAATTTTATAAACAAATTGTTGGCTCATCTATGGGCTCACCAATAAGTCATATCATAGCAAATTTATTAATTGAAAATTTGGAAAATTCAGTTTAAATTCTTTAGATTTTCAACCTTTATTTTACTTTAGATTTGTGGACGATACAATTATGGCAATACCAATAAAGAAAATTGATTCATTTTTGGAAACATTTAATTCGAAAAACGACAGAATAAAATGTATCTTAGAAAAAGAAGTAGATAATAAAATTTCATTTTTGGACATTCAGCTGATTCACGAACCAAATGGCAACATTTTTTGTGATTGGTCCCATAAAAATACTTGGTCTGGTAGATATTTAAATTTTCATTCTTGGGTTCCCAACAATTATAAAATTACCACCATTAAAATTCTGACCCAAAAAAATTGAAAACTTTCTATCGGAAAAATTTCACAATAAACATTTAAAAATTCTAAAAGATACATTATTTCGCAACCAGTATCCGGAGAAATTGGTAAACCACATAATATGGATTTATGGAAACAAAAAAATGCCCATAAAAATTGTATTTCTCGATCAATAAATGAAACCACTAATTATTTTGCCATTCCCTACGTTAAAAATCTTTACGAAGAAATCAAAAATCTTTCAAAAATTATAACTTTAAAATTATAGGATGTGCAGCCACAAGCTTAAACAACAAATTGTTTTGTAAAATTAAAGATAACATACCTTTAAAGAAACAATCAAACGTTGTTTATCAGGTACAATGAAGTTGCAACGCTACCTACACAGGACAGACGAAACAATTTTCAGAAAAAAGATTTTGCCAACAAAAAAAGTGACATAAATAAAGATCAAAATTTAAGCATTAGTGCACTTACACGAAATCTGAAAAATACAAACCACCAAATAAGTTTATAGATAACATACAAATTGTCGTGAAACAAAAAAATTTTAGATAAAGATCGATTTTGGAAATGCTACAAATTAAATCATAAAACAAAAAATTGTTTAATTGATAAATATTAATTGACTCATAAAATTAAAAACTAAGTAAGATAACATTTCGTGCAGACTGAAGAATCGTGCACTCTTCATTAGGACGATTTAGGGAATCGGGTCGTGAAATCATAACGCAGTTAAATGATCAGGGCATAGAGACATCTTTCGGGTAATGAAGCCGTTCAGCGAAAATTCCAAAACTAACCGAACAAATAAAACCAACAAAACTAATATGGGCGAAACTACATCAGCACCCGAATTCCGGTTCGATGACAAATTTTTCATATGGGTTTTATCCAAACTCGTGAAACGCGATTCCGGTTTGATGACTGAGAAATTAAAACTCATAAAGAAGGTCAAAAAACTCATGAAATATTTTTCTATGAGAAGTATTTTATTTAGATGATAACATCAATCAGTAAAAAATTGTGTCCACTCTTTAAATTTTAGAGCCCAGAATTTAAATTTAGAAGTCTAAATCTATTGTGCTGTGTGTAAAACTTACTAACTCAAATAAAAGATATTAATTGGCCCGAAAGGGACTCACATACGACAACAATTTCTTGTGTGTTTTTCCAATACCAAGCCACAATCCCAAAAGATAATAAATTTCCCCAATTTGCTTTATAGGTACAAATGGGCCTTTAAATTAATCTGTTATAGTAAATCCCCAGCTGTTATTAGACTAAATACTATACAATTCAATTTGTAAACAAAACTATTGTAAAATTTAAATTAGGAAACACAATTTTCCGGTTTATAATAAAAACGCAAAATATTGTGAATTATGTAATTTTTTATTTATAAATCTTTGGTATACGTTAGGTAGGAACCTAAAATGATTGTGGTGTGCCAAACTTGTTGTGCGGCTCTTTTGGGCCAAAAGAGCCGCACAACAATTTGTTTTATGTTGTTTACAAGACTTACATATCACACAAAAATGCCTCTGGAACTCGGCGTTTGTTGTCGATCCAAATGGTTCGCTTACGTCCCTTAAATTTCTGCGAATTTTTACGAGGCGGAATTTAGATAAGAAAAATAATTATATACTATATACAAATATTATACTACATATACGTATGTATTATAAGTACAATTATCGCCTTATTCTTATATATACGTAAATGTACATATTCCATGATAACACTTTTTTGCAGTAAATTAAATACAACTACAAGAAAATAACGGCTACATGAATTAAAAAAGGCTGAATTAAAAATGTTCATTAATGAAAAAAAAGTGAATATCGTATGAAAAGGGAATACATAACTTTTTTAATTCAGAAATTTTCTTAAAAAAATTAATTAAAAAAGTTGCAGGTGTTCAATACAAAAATCAACTTTTTCAATTCATTTTTAAAAAACATTTTTAATTAAGCCTTTTTTAATTCGGTACCCTGAAAATAACAAATCTGGAAAATTATAGATCTATTAGAAAAGTGAACGACCTTTTGAGGTCATATTTTGAAAAAATTCTGTGGCATTTCAGAAAAACCACTTATCTCTATATGAAACTCATATAGAGATAAGTGGTTTTTCTGAATCGCCACAGAATTATATTCATTCATCGGATGCATAAAAATGCATAGACAAAAATTATAACCAAATACATATTCATACATAATAATCATAAAACCGCTTTTACAACAACAATAACCATGAAAAAATCGTTTTTTCATTCATCATATTTTTGCTTTTTACTAGGGGTGTGTTTATATGTAGTAGTAGTGGAGATAATTATGTATATACAATGTGACCAATTTTTTTTCTTGTTGCTTCCTGTGATACCAAAAATAAAAAAGTTACTATTTTCGTCTAGATGGCATGATGTGTAGGGTTACGATTTGTGTTTCTGCTACTGCTTATATTGCTATTGTCGCTTTTATCAGTCAATTAGTGCGGAACCATGGGATTGTTCCCAATAGTTTATCTCTTTATTCTTATCTATTATGTGTACCGAATGAAATTTGTGATTCCCAAATTTATATTATCTCATAGGTTACTACGCAAAAGAAAAAAACTGGTACCGTTATTTTGTAGAAAAACAATTTAAAAAAACGAATAAACGTCAAATTGGGCATTTGTTTTTTTTGTTTCGAAATGGACGCATCATAAGGAGAAAAATGTGATTTAATAATTAGATTGTGCAATGATCATCCCGAGTATACCAATAAAAAAATTGGTAAATTGGCCGGTGTTTCCAATAATACGGTAACAAATGTAAAAAAAAATGTCAAATCAATCTTTCTGTATCACGCAAGCCCGGATCCGGAGAAAAATCAGGTGCTCCAAATAAAATGTTGGATCAGAAAATTGTAAGATTCATTTCGAAACATCCCTCGATGTCTGTGCGAGATTTGGCCAGAAAAACCAAAACAACCAAATCGATTGTGGAACGAGCTAAAACCAGAAATAATCTACGGACATACAAGAAGTCAAAAATCCCCAAAAGAAGTGTTGAACTATTTAATAGAGGGATCGATCGAGCAAAGAAACACAATAAATGGTTGAACGAAAGAAAAGATTCTTGTTTCGTAATGAACGACGAGACCTACGTCAAAATGGATTTCTCGACACTTCCAGGTCCCCAATATTACATCAAAAAGAAAGGTAAAGAACTGGACGGAGCAATTACTACCATAGCTGTTGAAAAATTTGCCAAAAAAACATATGGTTTGGCAAGCAGTTTGCCAATGCGGCTTAAGATCACATCCATACATAATAAATGGGATTATGAAAAGGTGAATGTTCGCCGTAAAATGAACAAAAAGTTTGAATGAATACGAATATTTAAAATCTGTACAATATGTGCAATAGAACAAGTACAGAAAAATAATGATTATATATTGCCGTTTAGTTTTAATTCTTCATGTACAAATCACAAATTTCATTCGGTACACATAATATGCCTATCAGTGATGATTTTTTCAGTACAATTGTACTTTTTTCAGTACAATCAATTTTCAAAAAGTACATTAGTACACTTAAGCCAAATTCAGTACAATTCCAGCGAAATTCAGTCTTATTACAGAACACTTACATATTATGTCGTTTTCGATTGACCAAAAAAACTAAACTCAGTGCAAAAAAAACTAAACTCGAACATTTTTACTATGGCGAGTTTAGTTTTTTTTGCACTGAGTTTAGTTTCTTTTATCAATCGAAAACAACATAAAAAACTCAAATAAATTATAATACCCTATAAAGGACATAATGACACTTTTCCATAGTAAACTTGCGGTCAATGATATTGGCAGATTTATCGATAATGCAGTATTATTTAATACGTGAAAACATAGTTCGGGATAACTTCTAAAGATGTCAGCTTTAACAATTTTAATTTTTGGTAAATAAATCAAAAATAAAATTAATTTTTTTTTATAATTCATGTCTAGTTGTAAGTTTTATTCGTGTTTTTTGCTTTTGTTTATATTTTTGTTTCGATACAACAAAAAAAAACATTTAAAAAAAACTACTAGTGCCATCTTAAGATTTAATCTATCTATCGCCGTTTTTTGACAGCGAAGACCTTTATAGGTATTATAATTTATTTGAAAAAACTATCGGATATTAAAAAAAATGTTATCATATAGTACGTTTATACTTAGGGTTCAACCTGGGTTCAACCTAGGTTATCTTGCATTGCACTAAAAACGGAGTCGAGTTATCTTATAGTTAACTCGACTCGATCCTAAAAAAATGTGGAGTCGAGTTAACTTAACTCTAACAAAATGCAATACAAACGGAGCCGAGTTAAAAACCAACAACAAAAATTAATTCAAAGAAAACAAAAACAATATTTCTAATTTTTTCGAATTCGAAGCAAGCGTATCTCCATTTTGGAATTTTTCCATATTTGAATTTGGCTAATTTTTAATTTAATTTTTATATTTTATTGGTTTTTAAAAAATAATGGCGGCAGAAGTAAACAATATTAACTCGGTTTCAACCTCATTTTAACTCAATTGCAGTTTTAACTCTGCAGTATGAACGGTAAAAAAGATAACTCGAAGTTAATCCAAAGTTAACTACAAGTTGACTCGACCCCGAGTATAAACGTAGTGATAGGATGATTAGTTAGGAATTCAATTTTTAATACATATCTCTAAAGATCTAAATGTAGAACACTTCATTTTTTCACGTATCATTTCCATGCAAAATTTAATTAAAGCGAAATGCCGATACCGATATCGACTTCACGTTGGCACGCGTTCATCTCTAATACAATTGAAAGAATTGATTAAGAATGAGTAGCTCTAAAACTCAAACCATTTTTTTCAAACCAGCCTCACAATAAAATGAGGATGAATTATTAGATTAATTGATTATAGTTAAGGTAAAATGGTCCGTCTCTAATGGTATGAATTTCGATTTTTTATTTATATTTTTCTAATATTGAAAACAGATTTATGTTGAATTCTATTGACGCAAAAAACGGATCTAAATCAAAAAACACTAAATTGAGATAAATTTCTACCACAGAATAATAATCAACCAGAACCGACATTACGTAGGCGAGACCAAGAAATTTTTGCTCTTACCTTATATTTTTCATGTAAATTTTGAATTTTCAGCCACTGAACGATAATTTAACACCGAAAATCTTACCTTCGATAAACCAAGGTCAAAAAAATGAGTCCAATTTTCTCCATATAAAAACCGCGTTATGTCGCTTCTGGGTATTCTGTGTTTCTACTATGAAGAGTTGAGCATTTTTGATCTAGGTTCCGTTTTTATCAGTCAATAGAATATGGCATTAGTTTTATTATAGTTTTGTAGCAAATAGTAGCTAATTTTAAATACATATGTATTATGTATATATGATTTGTATTTCAAACCAAAATGATATTTTTCTGAAACAAAAAATTCAGTACAATTCAGTACTATTTACTTTAAGTATTTAGTACAATTTTAAATTTCCAAATATCAACACTGATGCCTATACATACTCATCCAAACATAAGCAATATTATTGTCGTTTCCCATTTTTTAAATAAATTTTTTGGTTTTCCGTTACAATAAAATGTTTCATTAGTCATGAGACGAATAAAACAAAGTGTCTGTAGTTTATTGTGGTATTTTTTAATCTTGGAATTTGTGCGTATAGAGCCTTAATAATAGATCGATAATTTGACAGCCAAAATATGTCAGATTTTTTTGAGTGTTAAGGAAACCAAACAGCAATTTATATGAAGCTATCTTAAAATGTTTGAAAATAACTTAATTTTAATAAAAATAACCACAAAAAAAAACTCAAACGGCACAAGATTAAACCTAAAGAATACGAATTGACCTTCTTTTTATGTTTTAATTTTTCACTCGATTTTCACAAAAAAAATTACCGGGTTAGCATAAAATGAGATAAAATAAATACATTTCAATCAATTGTTTATTAAAAAATATTTAATATATGTCTGAAATAACAGAAATAAAAATTGCATCTTTGCCACTTCATACAAAAGATATGAACAATATTTTGACGTTTTATTTGTTTTCCTTAACACAAAAAATCACAATGAAGTTGTCTAGCATTCAATCTATTGCTTATAGATGACAACAAGTGAAATTTATTTTCTGTGAAATATAGAAATAATAATGAATACAATCAGTGCTTTACATAAGGACTGTATCGAAAAGAAAGTATCCACAAAAAAATTTAGTTTTCTTCGCCTTGCTCGAATTCTATTGTAACGGAAAAGTGCCGTTAGATAGAATAGCTTTTTGTAGGTAAATATTGCGTGTGATTTTTACAATTTGTTACCCAGTTGTAATATTGTCACGAATTAAAAAAGAAGTGCTTAAATTTATTTTGAACAAATTTTGCATTTAAAACGGTCGTTTAGAAATTTAGCTAAGCGCGAAAATATAAGTAAAAATGCAGTGAGAAAAATAATTAATAAGTCTGGGGAACATGGTACGGTAAAGGATTTACGAAAAAACGGTCGAAAACAAGGTCCCAGCAATCCCAAATTAGAGTCAAAATTGTGAGTGAAATTTGCAAAAACAAATCAATGTCTGTCAGAGATTTATGAGGGTGGTACTAGCATAGGAATGATCCAGTGGGTAAAATAAGGCGTGACTTGAAGACATATAAGAAACATAAAGTTCCGAAACGAAGTGAAAACAAAAAATTGCATGTTAAAACCGTGCAACTGCCCATTAATAAATTTGGAGCTGTTAAAAATCCAATGCATCACTTTTGTGGAAAACCAATAAACTCCACCAAATTCACCAGAACTTTGACCAATTGAAAGATATTGGGCAATTGCGAAGCATTACTTGAAAAATAACGGTAAACTACCAGAAAATTTAACAAAGTTCAAAAAGTTAGTCCAAAGCAACCAGACAAATGAATAAAACTACTGTGCAGAATCTAAGTAAAGGCATCAAATTAAAAATTCGCTATGTATTTAGAAAATAATTTCTCAAATGTTTTAAACATAAAATCTGCTAATTAGAAGTCTGCTTTATGATAAAACATCATTTTATAATACTTAAAATTGGTTTTTTGTGTTTAAAATGGGTTTTTTTTTGGATACTTTCTTTTCGATACAGTCCTTATTGTTACATTTTAAAATACTACATATTTTAGTTTTAGAAATTAGCACTTTATTAAATATGGAGCTATTTTCTAGTTGAAAATATTTCTACCATTGTAAAAATTGGCGCTGTGTGACATGGTATGCTCTGCTAAAGCTGAGCCGGTATTATCCGCTAACTACTACACTCGTTGCCAAAAAGTGATTTTCGGGACATACCACAACACTTGGTGGTAACTGGATTCCACCGTTGGTAACCCACTGGGGTTGTTTTTTCCCAATTGGTTTTATCCCACCCGGTTACACGAATGATAGATACTCCGGATCTTTACTGGACCTTTCCCTATTTGTTTTTAATTAATTTTCGCTGTACTTTTTTAACAAAATGTGTACAACAACGAAAACGTTATTTAAAGCCGTGGAATTACTGCTTATATTTTATTTCAATTTTAATATGAGTTATCCAAAAGAGATCAGCTCAACAATGCAGATAATTCAAAATTTATTAGGTATACCTAATACGTTTGGTAGGTCGAAGAAGAAAACATTGGGCAACAAATCCAGAGTCTATAGTCTTTTGACTGCAATAAATGAGCCGTAAAGTTCCTTTATGTATTTAATTTAAATGAATTTTAAAAATACTTTGGTCTTTTGGAAGTAAATACTTTTTTTTTAAAGTTTGAGATATTGTAATAAACTATTAGAAAACTATGAATTTGTTTCAATTTAATTGTGACCCGAAACCAATCCAATGATAAAATATTTGTAGATTTCTTTTAACAATAACTTTATTCGTATAAAAAATAAAGAAACATTTGATTATAAATGGTGTGAAATTAGTAGGCAGTTACATTAAAAATTGTTATTTCATTAGTTCAACTCAACTAAGCTGAAATATACTGGAACAGCAATTTTGAGCAAAATGCATGTCAACTAATAATTTTCCACAATTTAATATTTCATTAATTTTTACACGAATATTTATTTGAAAGAAAATATTGATATCAAAGAATGTAATTTTACCTGGTCCACCAGTAATATCTACATACTTACTGAGTGTTTTTTTGCCTTTAACTAGAGTGAAACTAATAATCGATTAAGTACTTCATTCATATTGTACAGTGTAAAATTATCTTACTTTAAAGTATTTTTACATGCTGTGGTGCTCACTTTGCGTTGGCAAAGGGTTACATTTTTTTTCTCTTGGGACATACTAAAATTGGTCTCTTGGTTTTTTTTTTTGCTACACTGATTTGATTTCCGTTGTTTTAGGTCTATTGGTGTTTGTTATGATGAACTTGATTTTTTTTGACATGTTTCGGGTTTTGACGAACTCGACGATTCTTTTTGCTTTTTTTTCGAGTTTTTTTTTGGTTTTTGGTAGAAGGGGAGACGGAAAGTAGATTTTGAAGCGTCAAGACGTTTACGAGAAAAAAATAAGTGGAATAAAAAAGAAAGTTGTGAAAATAATATAAATTGATCGAAATAAATAAATTGTATAACGAATACAACAAATAAGAAGCGGGAATTTTACCAGGGATTGAATTTCCACCAACGTGAGCGACGATAATAATAAAACGAAACGGAAGGAACATTTTTTTGTACCAGTTTTGCTCGCTCAGGGTTTTTTTTACAATCGTCTATTGAATGTGTGGATCGATTTGTATTCACATTCGAATATTTGTGAAACGTGGAAGATATATTATCGGCAATTACGGACTGTAAAATTCATCAGGGGAAAAAAACTGCCGCAACATTATAGTTACATATATGTATTCGGATTTCAAAATTAAAAGGATATATATATATAAGAAACTGGATACATTTTACGGACTGAAATAAATGGAGGAAATTTCCTTATAATAACAATTTGCGAATACAAATTTGTAGAGATTTGGATACCAAAAAGGGTATTTTTTGTTCAACATTACCACATGGTTCATCGTCTACTTTTATCCATGTTGGAAACATAAAATTGTGATTTTTATTAAATAATATTGTATAAATATTGAATTAGTGTATATTATGATAGTTCTTAGTTAATTAGTGTTAAAGTAAATTTCTTTGTGTTTTTTCATATTTTTGTTTATCTGATGGGCGATTACATTCTTGCTTTACGCCATATTATTCAATTTATTCAAATTTTTTTCCAATCATTCATAAAAACCTTTTGTTTTTTTTTGATTTAGCTATCATGATTAATTTGCGTTTTTTTGATGTGAAAACATCTTTAGCGGGGGTAAGTCAAAAATTTCATGTAAAAAAAGGAACGGAAAATCCGGTACGACTGAAATTGCAAATTATATACAAGAAAAACGAACACGAAATGCACCGAACTTGCATACGATATAATTCGAATTTCAATTTCCGTCAAATTAAAATGAAAAGACACAAAAAGTATGCATGTGTAGTACAATAGTGATTAAAAAAATCTGAAATGGAAGTACGTTAAACAAAGACAAATGCACCCATACTTTAAATATTAAATATTATATATCTTAGCGAGCTGTGAAAAAGGCACTTATACATTGATACATAATAAAATAATAATTTTGAATTGTTTAATCGGTATGCTATGTTTATTGTTTAGTATTACCATAGACAATCATAATAGATCTCTCATTTGACTAAAAACAGAAAATAAGAACAAACATTTTCCATTCAAATATTATCGATGTATTGCATATACGTATTATATTTGCAACGCATTCTAAAATCATTGCCTTATAAAATACACAACACAACGATACATTGGAATTATCAGAAGTTTTTGTTTTTTTCCTTTAGTTACTATGAAATGAGAAATCTAGTATGAATGTCTATGGTATTACCATAGACATTCATACTAGATTTCTCATTTCATAGTAACTAAAGGAAAAAAACAAAAACTTCTGATAATTCCAATGTATCGTTGTGTTGTGTATTTTATAAGGCAATGATTTTAGAATGCGTTGCAAATATAATACGTATATGCAATACACCGATAATATTTGAATGGAAAATTTTTGTTTTTATTTTCGGTTTTTAGTCAAATGAGAGATCTATTATGATTGTCTATGGTATTACTTATGCTGTTGCTGAGTTTGGTTATATGAGGGATATAGAAAACAAAAACTATAATAATGGTAAACAGATTCGAATCCCATTTTCTAAAGATACGCGCAAGGAAGAAGCCACAGGGATACATGCTACCGTCTTTCCAGCTGCTATGATATTACAGTCAAAATAGCGCCTCTTAGTTTAAATCAATCAAATCAGCGATGCCATTTTGCTTTGTTCATATAGATTGCCGTAACCATTCTCAAAAGTCTAAATATGGAATCTTCAACAATTGCTGTGTACAAGAAATGATGAATTTTAAAGCGTTCAGGGCAGGTTTAGATGATTAACTTAACGGAACTGTACTTTGCTCAAGCTCACGAAGACATGGCTAGACGGAAATATAGTCGGTTATAAATTTCAATTTTCAATTAAACAATAAATGTCGGTAAGATTCGTCCTCCAAATCCAGAATAGAATAACTTATTGACTTTTTAAACCAAAATTGTAGTGTAATTTAAATACTGAGCTTCTCAGGCCCATTGAAGAGACTTGAAATGATTCAATAGTTAAAGGTTTTCACATAATTCTTTTGCGAGTTGAGCGTGAACTCGCCCGTTGTTTTTTTAACAGCGTCTGGCTTTAGAAGGTGCATATAGTTTATTGTGTATATCGAAGTGCGGTATTTTTTTAAAATATATTTTCAGAGAGTCGCCGACGAAGCGCTTCATCGGGGATACTATCATTTCAGGTATTATTTTTTTTATTGGTATAAATTATATGCGTTTTTTTTTTAGACAAAAAAGAAAACTAAAATTATCTGAGAAATGATTGGAGGAATTTTTGAAAATTTAATTTCATTCTATTTCAAAAAAAAAAAAGAAAATGTTTAATTTTTTTTGTTTCGCACAATTCAGTAACTTTTAAAAAAAAAATTATATTTCATTAGTATAGTTTAATAGGGAAAATTTGTGAAATTCTAAGTTTTGTTCATTTATTTAAATACATTATGTTTTTCAATTATTTCTTAAACTAAATTTTTCTAGTTATTTTTATTTTTATGAATTTTGGAGGGTTTTGAAAAAGTGTTATTTTTTTATGGTAAAAGGGGTGAGCAGCGTGTGTACACCGAAAAAAAACGCTACATAATTTTGGCGCCGAAACAGGGACATTTTTGTTCGTAAATATTTTTTTATTTATAGTTTTTTTTTTGATTAACACAATTATTTAATTTAGTAATCATTAACAACAATTTTAATAAAATTCTGTTATTTAGTTAATAAGTGTTACTATACCAAGTATAGTTCGGAATTTGGTGTAGTTGTTTTAACGTACTATCAACATTCTATATTATTTATCTAGCATATTGAATAAAATGGAAACTCAACCAATTAATCCAGTATTTTTAGAAGAGGACGAGCTAAATTATGAATTGGCGATTCGAGAATTACAAACTCAAGGTTCCCTTACAGCAAAACGACGAGCATTAAGGTATAAGATGAAAGATGAATTTCAAACTGGAGTCAATTTTGAAGAATTTATTTTTCCCACCGACTATACTATTGCGGAAGAAATTAAAACTTGTCAGCAGAAAATGATTATTTCAAGGAACCTCCGAAAAGGGGAGACTCAGTAATGTTACTGTTAAAGACGAGGCTAAATCATTTGTATTTTCGGCTAAAGCGTATAAAACCAGAAGAAGTAACAGACACTCGTACAGCACAGGATCTACTATTGGATATTGATGAAATGATTTTGACATTACGAGAGGTAGAAACGGCCGTACAAATGGAAATTTCTGACAGAGTTGTGGAACATTTTGAAGAAGTAAAGGTAGTAGAAGAGCGCGAACTTCAACGTACAGAAGACCAGCTCTTCGATCAATTTTTGGAAAGGTTTTCAATGTTACCTACTCCAGGCATGTCGCCAGCAAAAGAACCAAAGGAGGTAATATCTGTACTACATGATTCGAGGAAACAATTTGCGTTACCAAAGCAAGCAGATGCTAACCAATCTACTGCTGAGTCTACAGGTGAAGTCAAATTTAGTAAAGGCAGTTACATGAAAAAAATTTCCATTCAAAAATGGGGTGTGGTTTTCCATGGTCGAAATGAAGGTCTAAGTTTGAAAGATTTTTTATCACAAATTAAGATATGGGCACACTCACAGAAGGTCTCAGATGATGAATTGCTTGCATCGGCTTTTCTATTTTTTGAAGGAGAAGCAAAGATTTGGTACAGAGCATTTTATAATAAGTTTGGTAGTTGGGCAGACTTGAGCAACAATTTTTACCCGTAGATTACGATTATTATCTTAAAAAGGAGATTGAAAATCGTTTACAAGGTCCAAATGAAAATTTCGGAATTTTTGTAGCCTCAATGGAAATGATGTTTAAGAATTTATCGCAGCCACTTTCAGAAGCCGAACAGCTTACATTAGTACATCGCAATATGTTACCCCACTATAAACCCGGAATAAGTTTTATGCCTATTAGGACAATGAAACAATTATTGTCATGTTGCCGAATAATAGATGCTACTCGAGAGGAAATTTCTAGACAGCACAGCTCATCAACTAGTTCCAGAAATTTACTCGAGCCAGCATTTTCTAACCCTATCGTTAAACGCAAACCAAGGGTAAATGAGTTAGAGCAGAACACCGATTTGACTACCATAAGCGAATTGAATGCCGTTCAAAAGCAATCTTCATCAAGCTTATCCGAATTGAAGTGTTACAATTGTGGTACCAAGGGACATCATTTCAGAGACTGCAAATCAATTAAAAAAATATTTTGTTATCGTTGTGGTACTGAAGATGTGTATCTATCGGATTGCCCTAACTGTAAACCATCGGGAAACGCAAAAGTGAAATCAACAGAAACGGGAGCTGCGTTGGTTTCACAAGATTAATTGCTCCAAATAACTCGGCGGAACAAACACCACCATCCATTTTTAATACGTTTAAAATTATAAATTCTATAACTTTCTCACGGCCTGGTGACAACCGGCCCTATATCAAAGTAGGAATATGCGGCAAACCAATTATAGGTTTACTAGATTCAGGTGCTAACTGTACTGTATTAGGTAAAGGAGGAGATTGGTTAATAAAGTCATTAGGACTCGAGTTAAGAAAAATTGGGTCAATAATAAAAACGGCAGATGGTGCAAACCATACCGCTCGGTATTATGCTGATATACCTTATGTATTCCAGGAGAGCTGTCATATAGTTCCAACGTGTTTGTACCCACATTGGAAAAATCATTAATTTTAGGAATGGATTTTTGGAAAAAATTTAAACTTACTCCAGCATTTAACAACATTGAGTTAATTAGTGACAATAAACTTACTATGGAAATATGTGAGACTGAGGTTCATAGCTTAAGTGAATTGGAACGTACTATCCTTGCAGAGACGATTAGTCAATTTTCTTACACTACTCCAGACAACTTTGGCAGAACACAATTATTGAAACATGAAATTGACACTAGTGGGTCTGCTCCAATAAAGCAAAGACATTACCCGGTCTCTCCGTATGTACAAATAAAAATTAATAATGAATTGGACCGAATGTTGTCGTTAGATGTGATTGAGCCGTCAAATAGTCCATGGTCGAGTCCTATTGTGGTTGTTCCAAAAAAAACCGGACGTGTACGACTCTGCTGAGACTCAAGGAAGCTTAATGATAAAACTAAACGGGATGCATATCCGTTACCATCTATTGCTGGAATTCTTGGCCGATTTAGTGGAACTAAATTCCTGTCTACGATTGATTTATCCGATGCCTTTTGGCAAATTCCTTTGGGAAAAGATTCTAAAGAAAAAACAGCATTTACTATACCTGGAAGAGGATTATTCCAATTTAAAGTTATGCCTTTTGGGCTAACCAATGCACCTCAAACACAAGCTCGGTTAATGGATTTAGTTCTTGGAGTCGATTTACAACCAATGGTATTCACTTATTTGGATGATATTGTGGTGGCCACTAACACTTTCCAAGATCACATTAAAATGTTAAAGGAAGTTTCTAGGCGACTTGTAATGGCCAATCTAACCATTAGTAAAGAAAAATCTCATTTTTGTTGTCCAGAAGTGAAATATTTGGGATACATTTTGGATCGGAATGGTTTGAGAACAGATCCTGACAAAGTTGCATGCATCATAAACTATCCTACGCCTAAAAGCGTCCGTGAAGTTCGACAATTTATTGGCATGGCAGGCTGGTATCGTCGATTCATCACGGACTTTTCTACGATAGTTGCACCTATTAGTGATCTTTTACGAAATCCACACAAAAAATTTGAATGGACGAAAGATGCCGATAACGCATTTTTAATTCTTAAATCACGATTAATCTCGGCACCGATTTTGAGTAATCCCGATTTTACCAAACAATTTACTGTGCAGTGTGATGCTTCAGATTACGGTGTGGGTGCCATATTAACCCAAGAAGATCAAGTAATAGCTTATATGTCAAAAAAACTAACATCCAGTGAAAGGAAATATAGCGCCACTGAACGAGAATGTTTAGCTGTGCTGTATGCAGTTGAAAAATTTCGTCATTACATAGAAGGTGTGAAATTTACTGTGATTACTGACCACTCAGCTCTTTTGTGGTTATTAAAATTGAAGGATCCAATTGGAAGGTTGGGT
The DNA here is from genome assembly GCA_963556165.1 of Tipula helvola. Lineage (NCBI taxonomy): Eukaryota > Metazoa > Arthropoda > Insecta > Diptera > Tipulidae > Tipula > Tipula helvola. Next base: position 92,942,500 of record OY744482.1, read on the forward strand.
GGGTGGACACTAAGACTGCAACATTTTGATTTCGATCTCATACATCGGAAAGGAAAGGATAACGTGGTTGCGGATGCGTTGTCACGGGCACCAATTGAGATTGAGCCGTTAAGTTTAAATCCCGATAAATGGTTTTCAAAACTACATGAGAACATTACGCGGATACCAGAAAACTATCCAGATTTTAAAATTGAGGACGAAAAGGTTTATAAGAAATGTCGGCATAAGGATGAATTAGGGACTATAACCTATAAATGGAAATTGGTGGTACCTATTAACAAAAGAGAGACAGTGTTAAAGGAATGTCATGATGACCCTTTGGCTAGCCACTTTGGATACACAAAGACCTTCGATCGGGTTCAAAGGGACTTTTATTGGCCGAAAATGGGATTTGAAATACGCAAATATATTAATAATTGTGAAGTTTGCAAGGCAATTAAACCAACGAACTACACCACGACTCCTATTATGGGTCAACAGAGAATTGCAACGAGACCCTGGGAAATAATATCGGCTGATTTTATGGGGCCATTTCCCAGATCAAAGAAAGGGAACACAATGCTTCTGGTAGTCACTGATCATTTCACAAAATATCCTATGTTACATCCAATGAGAGAGGCTAACCAGAAAAATCTAATAAAATTTCTTGAAGAAAATGTTTTTTTCCAATTCGGTGTGCCATCCATATTTATTTCGGACAATGGAAGTCAATTCATAAGTAGTAACTTTCAGGACTTTTTAAAACAATATTCGATTAGTCATTGGCTTACCCCTAGGTACCACCCTCAAGGTAACCCCACTGAAAGAGTTAATCAAGTGATAGTTACTTCGTTGCGTGCTTATATTCGTGGCGACCATAGAGATTGGGACATGTGCCTACAAAAAATTGGTTGTGCGATTCGAAACGCGAAACACGAGTCAATTTCATGCTCACCATATTTTGCCAACTTTGGATTCAATATGCATCTTAGTGGTCACGAAATTGCAAAAACTCAAAACAATTTGGAATCCAATCCGGTGGATAGGGCTGCTCATCTGAAAAACATACACGACATCATACAGAAACGACTAGAAGAAGCACACGTAAAGCAGTCTAATCAATATAACTTACGACCAAGAGCTTCACATTGCTTCGCTAAGGGGGATATTGTTTGGAAAAGGAATTTTGTACAGTCAAATGCTTTAAATAAATTCAGTTCCAAGCTCGCTCCGAAATTTATAAAATGTCAAATAATGGAATGTCAAGGTTCCAGTTCTTATGCGTTACAAGATATGAATGGAAAGTTTGTTGGTGTTTTCCATGCCAAAGATTTAAAGAGAAACTAATTTGTTCATAGAGATTATAAAGTATTTTTTTGCTGTGGATATAATTATCTCTACGAGTTGAGCTCAATCCCAAGTGTTGCTCCTCAAAACTGTAGTAAGCAATCATTTTTTTCCCCCATTTTATCATAGTTTTTTTGCAAACAGCAATGTTCTCTAGTGTTGAATTAAACAATCAATACCTAAATGATTGTCTAATACCATAGAAAAAGGATATAAGAATATTCCTTTTCATATATTAAAATGGCATTCGAACCACCAAAATAGATAATTATGGACTGACTGTATGCACTCCAATACAGAAAGAGACCAACATGTAGTTTTAATTATGTTCCTATCCTTGTTGCACATTAGCTAAAGAAAAACAAGATTGTATTTTTTTTTATACGGGTAGTAAACCAATCTTTATGAATGAATGAAATATGTAATAATAAACAAGCCATTCGTGTGTGATCGTATTGTTGAAAACCTATAGCAACAAAACGATTGTGTTACCATAGTATGTGTGTATAAGAAATAATACGATCGTTTTAATGCCATTCCCTATGTAGTGAATTTGTCTCTTCATGAAAATCATAAAACGAATGTATATTGGCTTATGCTTATGGGAGAGATTTATATAGGTAATATTTAAATAGACAATTTGAATATGTATTTACATATTTTATATCACGTTTGGATATGGTGGCAAATCACTAATCTAATATAACTCAATTTACATTTTTATAACTAATGAATAGGGATAGCTTAGCTTGTATTTTGTATTATGCAACATTTGCGTTGGTTTTGATATACATATTTTATTTGTGTGTGTACTAATTAAAAAAATAAGAACAATATACATACATACATACATAATATCATTTCTTCTGCAATTTTGTTTTTTGTATATGATAATTAACAATAGTTACATAATATACATATTCATTTTTAATTCTTATGGAAAAATATGTTTTATCTTTTCGACAAAATTTAAGAGATGAGTTAAAAGATCAAGGTCAATACGAACGGAGAACAAGCGAAAACCAAAAATTGTATTCGAGTATATTTTCTTCGGCCAGGAGTTTGGTGTTCTGTGTCGTTACACACAATTGATTTAATTGAAATAACCATTTTGTACAATGTCATTGTCTTTTCGTTTTAATGAGTGGGATAAGTAGGTTATTAAGGTTTTAGTGATTGGATACAAGATGAAAATTTTGAAGGAATCAAACGCTGTCATTAATGGATGTGGGAAGTTCATGATTTTTCAGCGTTGAAATCGGGAATTGATGTTTACTTTTCGTATCTGAATTAAAGGTATAGCTTATACTTCGGCCAGCCACATTTTGTGTTCTGAGATGTTATCGTTAACGATACGGTTCCAATGCCAATGACTTAACATCTTCCTACTGTCTACGACAATGTAACAAACTTGTAATCGAAATGTATGGTTGTTGTAGGTTGTGGATGCGGTGAGGGAGAGCATTGAAATTTAATAGCACTGAAGACTAGTCTGACATCAAAGATTGAATCAACATCTTCGGAAGAGGAGAGGGAGGGGAAATAAAAATACACTTAAAAACGATTATTATTATTATGAATTTAAATATATGTTTAAATTTTTATTTTTATTTTAACTTTTTAATATTTTTAATTTTCTACAAGCTTGATTTGTAAGTGGTCGCTTTGTTTTTTTTAAAAATTCATTGTTTAAAATAGACCATTTACAATTTTTCCTCATTAAGACCAATATAAAAAAGTAAATTAGTTTTTCAATGTGCTCGAAACAAGGATTATTTTGTTCAGGTAAGAACGCTGTATACTCATGTGCCAGCATTTCAATACATTTCTGTGTTAAAAGTTTGATTATTTTTGGAGAGCTGCAATTATTATGATAGTACGTTTCAAACAATTTTACCAAAGATCGAGCTATTTCGCCAAATTCTTCGGTTGGGGTGTTAGAGATCCAAATTTGTTTTTAACCTTAGTAAAATTTTTTTCACTTAAAAAGGTTTCAGATATGTTAATTTCTTCCCCATCTTTCAGTAGTTTCGCTTGACAACTTTGACAATCGATTTTTTTTAAAATACAGTAACCACTGAAGTACATTATTGCGTTATCTTTTATAATATTGATATCGGCTTCCTCAATAACTTTATCTGACGGAGATATATTAATTGAGTCATCTTGAAATTGTATACTATTTTCAAATTCCGATTTGAAACTGTGCCAATCTAATTCAATGTTTTCTGCTTCGTCGGAAATACAATTTTAAAATGGTGAATGTAACATTATTTTCCTCACAACAATATTAGCAAAATGTACACCTATTTCGTGGCTTGATGGCATGTAATTGAATCCGCCCTTCCCTCGCAAAAGTGAAAAGAAATTTTCCAGACAATCCTGATTGGTTCGACCCGTAAGCAAGTAGTCTACGTTAAATTCTGCTTTCAATAAATCAATTAACAAAATGTGTGCTTTGATAGTAGTTTTGAGACCCATTATAAATTTAAAATATTTTTGATTTTTGGAGATAATTTTTAGGTTGTCTAAGAACGGTATGCTGTCTTCTAGTAGCTTAAATACATTATTATTATTTTTCAATGGCCGTTCATAAGGAGCAGAAAAAGAAAAATTTCGACAATTTAAACTATCAAAAAATGTCGTTAAATCTTTGCACAAAATGAGCTGTTGGTATGGCATTATTGATAAAACTTCCAAAAATTTCTGGTTTAACGGTTAATGTGGTTCTTATAGCGCTTGCAACTGTATTACTTAATATTTGTGCTGCCAATTTTACATTCATTTTCTTAAATGCATTCAGTTCAAAATGCTGCTTCGTTAGTTTAGGCATTAATTTTACAGGCTGAAGGCAATCAAAATCGAATATTTTACGAATTACATTTATGTCGACAACTCCAATATCCGAATGCTGAATTTTATTTGTTAAAAATGAGTTTCGTACTGATTTAATCAAATGTGGCGCATCATATTTTGCCAGAATCTTGTGTTCGTTGACAAAAAAAATCGGGTTTTCTGGCGTCACTCCAAGTATTTTGTACGCAGCGATGTTTGTGGTGGCTTGATCGCATGTTACCATTACCACGTTTAATTTTAAAACATCTTTACAAATTTGAACATTTTCTTTGATTAATTCCGCCAAATCCGAAGGCTTAAATGAATTGTTGGTCAATATATAATTTAGTGCGTATTTCCAATCATCAACCAATCCTCGAAGCATAAAAAATAAAGCTGTTGTTGCCAACTCGTTTTTTCTTTGGCGCCCATTATCGCAGAAACCTTCAACGCGATCCAAATAAACGTTTACAATTAAATCTTTTCTTATATGAATTTGGTCAAAACACAAAATGCATATTCTCGATTTACTTGACATAGGTTCAAATACTTTTTGAAGTTGGTGAATTAAAACGTCATTTATTCCAGGAGGTATAAATTTAATGGGAGACCATTTATATATTGATGAGGTGGATGGAAGCTTTAAATTTAATTGGTCTCTTAAATACCTATATGTTGACGCAGATTTATAAAACAATGCTTGTGCAAACAGTTTGTCGTTTGCATTGTAATAAAAGTCTTCTTTAACAAAAAGTTTGCAAACATTTTTTGAATTATCATTCACTTCTAGACTGTCTATATGGTTATCAATATTTTTAATTTTGCAATATTTTATCTGAAGTATTTTAAAGCTTCTTAACAAATTATTATATTTCGTTTTCAAAGATTTATTATTTCGTTGAATTTTTAGAATATTTTTTTTATATAGCTGAACTAATTTAATATTTTTTTGACATTTTCCGCAAGGAGATTCACATGTTTCTGTAATTGCGCAATGCGCACAATTTATTGAATCGATTAGTCGTAGAAATTCAATTTCCTCATCAGGAGTGTTGGGTTGAGTACTGATATTATTTGTTGCTGGTGGCTTTAATATAATATTATGCAGATTAAGTTTGCTCGAACTAAAATTAACATTACTAAACTGGTTTTCTGTTAATTGAATGTTGATGTTTTGGGCGTGTTCTTCGTTATTCGGCCTTTTAACGATATTTAGAATTGGCACAGCATTTTTCGTTAAATGGTTACAAGAAGTAATTTGTTCCTTTAAAAAGTGCTTCTGACATACATAATTATATTTGGTAACAATTTCATTCGGAGAAAGTCCTATGGAATCTATCCAATTTTGTGCTTTTACAGAATTTTGTGGAAATTTAAAAAAAAATAAATCTGATTTAATCGATTGTAACTTGCAACTTGGCACAATACAAGTCAAGCTTCGTTTTCTTTTTTCCAATTGTTGGTTTGGTTCTAAATTTTTAAAGAAATAGAATGTAAGTTAATAAAATTGAATTGAAACAATACGATTGTAACAAAAATATGCGGAAAGAAATTCATTATAAACCAGAAAAAAAATTGAATCAGAAGCGACAACGCGCTTCATGCAAGTTTTTTTAATGATTGCTTTCCCCAAGTATGTCACAAACAATTTTTTCTACGATGGTGTTTAAATTTAACGAAAATTAAGAAGTGAGCTAAGAATTATATAAAGTTTTGGTTTGTTTAATTTCTTCGCGGAATTATCCTACCTTGTAGATTGTAACGTACGTTGTCTCTTTTGAAATACTATCGATTTTTTCAGTTAGACAGGCTTAAAATTTTCTACTTTCATCATTCAAATCATTTTTACGGTAAATCTAATTTTATTACACATTTACCTCAATAGCCGTATCAATTCTTTAGAAGTAAAATTGGTTTGAAGGGTTCAAATTAGGGTTAAGAGGGTTGAAATCGCTTAACTTTTTAGTACAATATCTTAATTTACCCCATATACTGTAAAAAAACTAGGTAAATTAACAATTTACCCGACTATTGGTCCGCAGCCTTAGAAGGTATAACAGATAACATAAGAAAATAAAATTTTGTATTTTGTAGTAACTCTAAAAAAAAATTATTTGGTTTCGGTTTTATACATTTTTCAGATCTGTTTTTGGTATTAGTGATTTTTTTTTTTCGCTGGCGCTACATTCCATAGAGGGATTTGGCCGCTTCACAATGAAGTTTCGTAATCAATTTTTCAACGGATAATGAGTGATTAATTTATTGATCCTACATTAGCCAGCCGTGATTTTTTCATCACCCGCCGGGAATCGAATCCGGGACCTCCGGAGCTTAAAGCAAGAATGCTAACAACTGTGCCACCGAGGCGTTATTGATTTTGGAATTTGGTTTTATAAATTTCGTGTGTTTTTATGGTTTTTGTTTTAAAAAACCGGTCTTCTATCCTGGCCGAAAATATTTATTTATTTAATTTATATTTATTTAATCTTATAAATTTGGTATAAGCATGCAAACTCTATTTTGAGCTTGGGCTCATTACAATAAAGCGGGCAGCGACAGGTGGTAAACATAACCAAAAAACCAAAATGTTGTATAATATTTTGAAATCCAGCTACATGGTTACCGCTTTACATAGCAATGCATCATATCATTCAAAAAAGCTGCACGCCTTTTATTTTTCTGTAAAAGCTGTTTCTGAATCTCTGTTTCCTTTTTGTTTTATTCGCAAAGAACAATCATTGAATTCAAGTGTACCCCAGAATTGTAGCATTTGGCCATTTTGATTTTTAAAAAAAAAAAAAATAACCACAAATCACTTATAATAGATTACGCCTTGCGCACTTTGCCTATTTGGATCATAAAATAAACGGCTGGCAATAATGACGTCAAATGAGAGTGAACTGTTTTGTTTCACAATATTGTTGTGTGTAATTGAATCAAGTTAAATTAAATTAAATAATTAATGTGGTGCGCCATATTTAATTGTTGTAATAACAATATAAATAATTGTCCATATAGTTTTCATTCTTTTCCAACAAATAAGAGATTTTTGAAACCATGGATCATATTTTGTAACAGGAAAGAAATATTCAACCATTTCCAGAATATTTTAAAACTAATTTATTTTTTTTAATTTTTAATTTATTTATTTATAACTTTGTTGCCAGTTAATTATTTTTGTTGCCCAAAATGTTTATTTCGATGCCAAAAATAATTTTTGTGTACCCTTCCAATAGTGCCAAAAAATTATAAATGTTGCCAAATTAGTGATGCCAAGAAATTTTTGTTTGTTGCTCATTAATTTGTGCCGTTTTATTATATTTTTGTATCTCAAATATTAATTTTTTGTGTGCCGGTTTATTGCCAGCCATAAAATAATACCCACAAATGTCAAAAAACTTACAATTTCTTTAAGATATTATAGGTGCATTTTATTTGACCATTTGCATAAAAATTGCTTGTATCCAATACCATTTTGGTATTCGTGAATACCCGCTTTTCAACCATAATACATCCATATTCAACCATAATACAACCATATTCCTTATTTTTCATACATTTCCTTTGCAATATCTTACTAACAACTCTCAGTTGACGTAATGCATAGTAAACTACGAAAACGAAATCCACGAAGGCGTAATCTATTATAAGTGATTTGTGGTTACTAACTATTCCGCAGATTTCATCTTCTCAGAGAAAAAATAATGGAGAATGGGCAGCCCGCTACAAATTCGAATTTATCTTATCGGTTAGTTACTGGACATCATAAATGCAAAAACAAAAAATTACATAAGAAAATCATGAACAATACTTCCACAAAACGGTTGGAAATTATAATGGAACAATTAATGGCCAAAACGGATAAAACCCTTAATGTTTTAATGACTATTGCCTTCAAATCATTCAGTGTCCAGAATCCTTAAATTAGGAATAGGGGAAGTTTATTGATATAACAATAAATTGATGCCATTCTAATATACGAAACACACAACACCAGCAGAAGTTTCCCAAAACTACTCAGATTCACTAGTAAGCACCGTGAAAAAGAAAAGTATATAGAGAAATGTTGTTTGTGTAATAGTGGCAGGACAAGTTCTCTCAAGACCCGGTTGAAAACGTAGACAGTCAAGTTAATGACACCAGAACGGCGATCGCCAACTTGAAGTCTGCCACCTAATTAAATGCATACCTAAATTTTTATTTAAGTAATATAAGGCGTATTTTATTTGCCAAATTTAAAATTGGTATTCATTTCGGAATCGCGTCCCTGCTAAAAAATACTATTGGATGTTTGAAAACCAAGTACACAGAGGGTATTCACGAATACCAAAATGGTATTGGATACAAGCAATTTTTATGCAAATGGTCAAATAAAATGCACCTATAATATCTTAAAGAAATTGTAAGTTTTTTGACATTTGTGGGTATTATTTTATGGCTGGCAATAAACCGGCACACAAAAAATTAATATTTGAGATACAAAAATATAATAAAACGGCACAAATTAATGAGCAACAAACAAAAATTTCTTGGCATCACTAATTTGGCAACATTTATAATTTTTTGGCACTATTGGAAGGGTACACAAAAATTATTTTTGGCATCGAAATAAACATTTTGGGCAACAAAAATAATTAACTGGCAACAAAGTTATAAATAAATAAATTAAAAATTAAAAAAAATAAATTAGTTTTAAAATATTCTGGAAAATGGAGATCCCTAATTTAACTTAAAATTGTAGAGGCTAACGGCTTCGGTAACTTTCACGGGCACGCGGGAGGTCGTTTCGCTCCCCCCCGCTTAGCCCTCCGAGGGGCCTTAGATTTAAACTTCGAGGGACGTAGGAGCCAGGATAGGCAAACTTGTCGCACTGCGTGCCGCACGTAGGAGCGGATTATATAGAATCTATTAATGACACTGCAATATTTTATATCGATCCCCCATCAAATATTAAATAATACAAAATCGATTAAATTTAATTTTTTGTCTCGATTTTTTTTTTTCTTTTACTACTAAAAATTATTTTTTTCTGTTCCAAAATATTATATTTGTTGCCAATTTATTAATTTTGATGTCAATGTTTGTCGCCACAGTATTTAATAATGTCCTTCAAAAATATTTGTTTGTTTTTTCATATGTGGTGCCAAAATATTATTTGTGATGCCAATTTATTATTTTTGATGCTAATGTTTGTCGCCAAAAAATTTTTCTTGTATGCCCGTTTAAATTGTCCCTTATTTTATTCTTATTTTTTAGTTTTTTTAAATTTGATGGAGGTTTACGTAAAGCACAAGATAAATGCATGGTTGAACCAAATCATAGAGATTGTTTAGGTTGTTATACATAGGCTGCGGTCGAATTCTCGAGTAAATCCGCAAAATTCGGTAACTTTTTTTGCTGGAGAGTGAGGGAAATAAAAAAGATAAATCTTTTACGTTTAGATACTTTATTCTTTATTGTTATAAGAATTGAACGAGTAAAAAGTAGGAAAAAATGCGTAATTTAACAGAAAACGAACATTAAAATTGTAAAATTACCGCAGTAAATGATTTACCCGAGAATTCGACAGCAGCCATAATATAGGTTTACATAATAACTAAAATATGTCACATAATTGTTACATTTCAAGTTATTTCAATTTTTTCAATGGCTATTTATATTCATAATTTAGATCTACATAATCAATTGGAAATGATAGATTTGTATTTGCCAGAATAAGTTCAAATCGAAAAGTTTGCCTCATAGACATGAGGGAATTACTAATTTTGTTTGATTACCAAAGACACTATTACTCATTAGAATCGTGAGAATACGACTCCACTAGAAACATTTCAATTGGCAAATTGCCCAGATACTAAGATAATTTGTACAAAATTATGGCTGCTATCACAGTTTTTTTAGTGTAAAGTGAAATGTAAATTGGTGGTGAGTCACAGTGACCCATCCTTTTCGTGTATTGTAATTTCTATGGTTTAAGCTTTAAAATTACCAACATTGTTTGGTTGGATTTTGGTATACTAATATAAAATATTTCGCCCGCGTTGTGATTTTTCCTTTACATATATTTGCGTTTACTTCATTATATTTCGGATCATATCCTCCAACCGGTCGCAAATAAACTATTTGCGGTAGAAAATATAACTATATTCGATTGATTTTAACATGAGTTTTTCAGTTGAAAATTATTTTTCGAGTTTTATTTGCTTTAGCGACTTAGTAATAAAAACTTTGAGGAATTTACTACCGACATTTTAATGCCACAAATAAAATCAAGTAAGTCAAGACGATTAATATTAAAGAATAAATTTGAGTCACAAATCAATTTTTTCTTTTCATAATAAAATTGCTGGCTTGTGGAATTTTATTATTTTCATAATAAAATTAATTACTGCTTAAATAAAATTGCTTGAATATGCTACAACACTATTTAAATAGGCTGATAGTTTTGTGTTTTAAATTTTTGTTAAATTTTTTGGGTAATTTTTTAGCACTTTTTCTGTAGATACCCCCAGTACAACTTTTTACAACGTTAAAATGGAGATTAGCTAGGTTCCATAACCATTTCCCTTATACACATACACTTCTCTACTTAAAATTTAAAATTAAACAATGTTTGCCACTCTATATTTCTACAGAATATTGACATCGTATCTAATAGACCGACACTTTAATATATAAAACATCTGGATGACGCCAATTAAATCTAGTAATCCATTGGGCAGCATCCTTTGTCCGATATTTCACTTGCTATACACCGCAGAAATACATACAAGCACTCATGTAACTGTCGCAACATTTACAGATGACACAGCAGTACTCTCTATTTGAACGCCAATGTTAAATTTCGGTATTTGACTCCTAGTTGACGATAAACTAGTCGACCCTCAATTTATCAACGCAATTATTCTTTCATATAATAAATATTATGAAAAAAATCTTGAATATAATTAGTTATCACAGGACAGAGTTTCGCTTTCGATCCTTGGCTAGGTTTAAATTAAAACGTAAGATATTCGTGTTCTGGCAAGGCCAAACAATTCTAGTAGGGTGCTTGTAAGGGACAAGATTCTAAGTGATCTCATCAACAAATATTTGAACCACTTGCCAGATATTATAGAGACAATAAAAACGACTATGTTATCACTATTTAATTAGCCAAAATTATTTTTAAAATTAATTGATTTACTATTTTACTTTTAATTTTTCCATCTGAGAACAAGTTTGTGTGCACAAATAATTTTGTTAAAAACTAAATTAATTTAATGTTTCCTAGAATTAAAATTATTCCTTTTACAAGTTAAAATTTATTACAAGTTAATTTTTATTATTTTATACACCATATTCCTTGATTGAAATGTAAAGCAGAATAATTAAGTTAATTAAATTAAAATTAATAGTTTCTTAAAGTTCGTTATTTATATAGTTTTTAAAGTGTGCAAAATCAAGCATGCCCAAAATATTTTTTTAAGAGCTGTAGATTGTAAAATAAAGGAAAAGAGAAAAAATACACCATCGTAAAAACAAGAATATCTCTGATCAATTTTCCTTATTCAATATTAATTGTTTTAAAACAAACTTACTTGATAAAGTACTTCGCATTGAGGATCTTATATTATTTTTTAAATATGCCATTCTTTGATATTTGAGTATGTTTGTATACAGCTAATTAAGTTTCTTAAAATAATTATAAATAACGGGTTTTTCACACTTTCACACAGTGGCCTGCTATCGTTTTCGATCGTTACTTTCTATTTGAAACGTTTTTTTTTTAAATTAACCAAACAATCGGAAATAAAACAAAACTCGTTTAAAACGAGAAAATATCCGATTCACAAATACACATATAAATTAGATACATATGTTGTTACCTATCCACTCACTAAAACCTAGAAAAACATATTATTTTTTCCTGCCCTTTTCATTCCATTTTCTTTTCCTCTAAAACTTTTTGTTCTAATTTTGACTGCTGAATCCATCAAACAAATAAAAATTATTACTGTAGATGAATTAAATAGGAATTCATTGTTTGGGAAACCACATCACATTATTTTAAAACAATTTCTAAAGTTAACAACCGAACAAGATATCAATATGTATGTTTGGTCTACCTATGATTTCAGTTATTAATTTTCATCGTTTGTCAGTTAAGTGAAAAGTATGTATATAATTTAAAAAGGAACAGCCGAAAATGGTATTAAGCTGGTAATGATCGCAACATTTCAATTCAATCATTTTGTGTGTGATGATATAGAGCAACCAAACTCATGGCCACTTTTTCTCTTTCGCTTGATCTTTTAACTCATCTCTTAAATTTTGTCGAAAAGATAAAACATATTTTTCCATAAGAATTAAAAATGAATATGTATATTATGTAACTATTGTTAATTATCATATACAAAAAACAAAATTGCAGAAGAAATGATATTATGTATGTATGTATGTATATTGTTCTTATTTTTTTAATTAGTACACACACAAATAAAATATGTATATCAAAACCAACGCAAATGTTGCATAATACAAAATACAAGCTAAGCTATCCCTATTCATTAGTTATAAAAATGTAAATTGAGTTATATTAGATTAGTGATTTGCCACCATATCCAAACGTGATATAAAATATGTAAATACATATTCAAATTGTCTATTTAAATATTACCTATATAAATCTCTCCCATAAGCATAAGCCAATATACATTCGTTTTATGATTTTCATGAAGAGACAAATTCACTACATAGGGAATGGCATTAAAACGAACGTATTATTTCTTATACACACATACTATGGTAACACAATCGTTTTGTTGCTATAGGTTTTCAACAATACGATCACACACGAATGGCTTGTTTATTATTACATATTTCATTCATTCATAAAGATTGGTTTACTACCCGTATAAAAAAAAATACAATCTTGTTTTTCTTTAGCTAATGTGCAACAAGGATAGGAACATAATTAAAACTACATGTTGGTCTCTTTCTGTATTGGAGTGCATACAGTGAGTACATAATTATCTATTTTGGTGGTTCGAATGCCATTTTAATATATGAAAAGGAATATTCTTATATCCTTTTTCTATGCTAATACTTTAAAGAGCTTCCATGATTGCTGAAAACTGAGTTTTTTCCTGTCTAATGTTTAATTTTTTTTCCCTCTTAATTATTATTTCTCTCTTAATTAGTATTATAATTATTATTATTTTTTTTGTTTAGTAAAAAGTAGTCTCAATTAAATTTAACCAGGACATGAATTTTGGTCGCAAAATTCCTCATTGCCTCATGAGAATTTTGTATACGTACGCAGGCGTATAATATACATTTTGTAATTGTGTGCTATCATATACGTTTTTTGTATTGGTGTATCGTTTTGTGACGGTAAGTATCAAAAATAAGCCAATCGGTTGAAATCGGTTCAAATTTTTGGCGCTTATGCTCGCGTGTGAGAAAATCTCACTTGCTCTGAAGCAGGAGAATTTACATTTGTGCGTTGTTCATTGTTCAAGCAATATGTTAAATATTTTGTGAATATTTTATTTTTAGTAAGTTCTATTATTGTATATTAAAAAAATGTATTTCTTTAGTTTTAACTTATTATTTTTGTTTATTAATTTTTTATTAATTTATAATAAATCGGTTTTTTATTATAAATTATTCAAAAATTAATAAATGTTAAGTTAAACTAAAGAAATGGGTTTTTTTATTTTGTGAAAATTCGCAATATAGTTAATTGACCAATGAGAAAGTTTTCTTATAAAGGGATTCGATTTTATTTTTAAAAGTTGCAAAAAACGTGTTCTCCTCAAAATATGCTTTTTATACATAAATATACAAAAGGATCCAACGTATCGCGCAAATACTCAATATACCGCTTTGTTTTTAGTTTACAGTCGTAACATAAAAACGCGAGATGCGAATGCGTTTTAATACAATTTAAAATTATTAATTTATTCACAAAAAAAAACAGGAAAAAATAATTTTTACTACGCTACTAATCTCTAGACAAACACCAAAAAAAACCTAAACGAAAAACTAAAAGAGCATAAAGAGAATGAAGCGTAAAAGATCATTCGAACACACACACACATTAACCAATCCCATCACGAACCGGTAATTCTTGCCTCACTGACTCATGAGGCGACCAAAATTCATGTCCAGTAGTCTAACTTCGCACATTGAATTATCATGATAAAGATTTAAACAAATAAATTCGATTTTTATTCCTATTGGCATCCTAAGGATAAGATCAATTGTACACATATTCTATTTTCCCCGTATTAAATTACTGTTTTGCTATTCCAGATTTTCTGGTCAATTTTTTTTATTGGTTTGTTTTATTATTTAGGTTCGATTTAATTTTGAAATCAGACTGGCGCGCAATCTGTTTTCGTTTATAGATTTTGTAATCAACTGAATCTGGTTATTCATTTCTGCCAGTTTTTACTGGTCTTTATTGTTTTTTTTGGTACTAGATTCGCTTTGGTTGTCAACAAAATCCAAACATCACATTTTGTTTTGGGCTAACTTCACGTTAGCTGATTATGTGGTTTTGGATTTTGTTATTATTTTTTTTTATTATTTTCTGTTTGTACTATTTTCATATTATTTAGTTTTGATAAAATTTCTTAAATTACATAGGTAATTTATGATTATTGATAAATTCATAAGTCAGTAATAATTCTTTTGTTGGGGAAGAAAAGCAACCTTATTAACAACTGTTAAGAGAATCAGAATTGATCAAAATTCCAGATTGTGTAGACATATGCAATTTACTAAAGCCAATTGGGAACATTAGGAATATCAGGTTCGATTAAGACAAAATCCGATTGTTACATCCCATGATTAAAATCAGTATACATTTTAATTGAGCAATTTATCTTTCAATATTTTCATTTCGATAATCATAATCTAGATTATCGTTATATTGAAAGCTTTTCTAGTTAGGTGTTTCGTAAATTTTTATTTATTTTTTTTATTTTTTTTCTTAGGTTGAGGGATATGTGGTGCTCACTTTGCGTTGGCAAAGGGTTACATTTTTTTTCTCTTGGGACATACTAAATTTGGTCTCTTGGTTTTTTTTTGCTACACTGATTTGATTTCCGTTGTTTTAGGTCTATTGGTGTTTGTTATGATGAACTTGATTTTTTTTTTATATGTTTCGGGTTTTGACGAACTCGACGATTCTTTTTGTTTTTTTTTCGAGTTTTTTTTTGGTTTTTGGTAGAAGGGGAGACGGAAAGTAGATTTTGAAGCGTCAAGACGTTTACGAGAAAGAAATAAGTGGAATAAAAAAGAAAGTTGATACGCAATTAGTAGCTCGACCAATAAACTTGTGTTTTTCGATAGTGGTGTGATTATAATAAATTAAATAAATTTTTCATTTATAATTAACTCTAATTAATACTATTATAATATTTAATATTTTTTATAATAATTATTGTGATCTTTTTCTGTTCTTATTTCTTGTAAATAATAATTGTGGAAAGTGAAACTGAAAAATTAAAGGAAGGCGTCACACGCCTTCCGAACAATCTAGAGAACTGTAAGTCTATTGATAATGGATTTTTAGGTTTCAATGAAGAGAGTAATAATCAAAAAAGAAAAATTAACGATTTATTTGAAATTTATAATACTAAAATCATGAAACATAATAATAAAAATAATATAATTTCGGATATTATTCCAAATCCAAACATTATAACATCAAATAACTCTAATATGGACGCCATGTTTACCGGTACATTCAGGATGATAAAAAAATAAATAAAAAAGAAGAAAATTTATATATTAATTCTGACAAAGGTCCCTTCTACGTTCTTATAAAAGCAAAAAATCCGAATAAGTTATTGGCCATTATATTATCAAAAATATTTTTGCAATTTAAAATTAATCCAGTTGATATTATTGTGATTAAAAATAACTTAGCGAGAGTAGAATTTTGTACATTTGATATAGCAAACAAATGTATAAGAAGTGATGATCCTATACATAAAATTTTAAAAGACAAAGAGTATTCCCCTTTCATACCTAACGCTTATATTAAAGTAGTGGGTACTTTAAGAGGATTGCTCAACGATTTTGACATGAATGAAATTACAAATAATTTGACTAGCGATTACAAAATTACAAATTTAGAGAATATTAAATTTTGGGACTTTAAGACTAAAGCGCTTAAAGATACTAATATTTTAAAAATTGAATTTAGAAATAATATTCTCCCAAAATTTGTCAAATTTTACGGTGTTAATGTTAAAGTAAATATTTTTATTCCGAAACTGAAATTTTGTTCTAAATGCTTAAAATATGGCCACATTAAAAAACTATGTAGTTCTAAATCCACTATGTGTATGAAATGCACAAAAGACATTTCAGACAATCCATCTCATGAATGCTCTAATGATCCAATATGTAATTTCTGTGACAATATCTCTCACTTTACTTAACTCTAAAAATTGCCCGGAAAAAAATAAACAAATCAAAATAAAAATTCATTCAATTAAAAATAAAATCTCATTCAGTGAAGCAAAAAATTTATTATTTCCTAAAAACAAACCTCTAAATACTAACCCATCAGATTTTCCTGTTTTAAATAACATTGATAATGCCCCAAATTATTGGATAAATAAAGCTAATAACTATGACATGATAATTCAGGAACAAAAAAATAAAATTGATCTTTTTAATACAGTTTTAAATAAAATTTACAACATTAGCAATAAATCCTATGAAATGAATATGACAGATGCGTTGTTAATGGACATCAAAGATGCCATTAAAAACATAAAAATTAAATAAATTATGGAAAGTTTCAAAATTTTACAATTAAATATAAGAAGTATCAAAAGCAACTTTAATCTTTTTGAACTGTTTATCAATAAATATAATATCGACGTTGCGATCATTAGTGAAACTTGGTTGAATGATAGTGATAATATTAGACTTAAAAATTATAATATTGTTTTAAAAAATAGACACGATGGTTATGGAGGTTTAGCCTTTTTCATCCACAAAAAAATTGCTTTTAAAAAAATTGATATCAATCTAACTTTTAATCACATAGAATTTTTATACATAAATATTAAATACAAAAATTTAAATTTAAATTTAATTAACTTTTACAATCCTCCTAATAGCAAAAATAATTTGGATCTACTTGATTTTAACAATATATTGTTACATTTCAATAACCACCCTAACACTTTGGTTGTAGGTGACATTAATGCTCGCAACGTCCTTTGGGATAAACATATAATTAATAATAGAAAAGGCAATAACATAGCTAACATAATAAAAAATAGTAACTTTCAAATTCTTAATAATGGTAATGCAACAAGGTTTGATATTATCATTAAATAAAAATAATACCCCAAATCCTTGGTGGAACTCACATCTCGACAGACTATGGAGGATTAAATTAATTAAACAAAAAATTTATAACAGAAATAAAAATTTATTCACAGCTATTGAACTTTTGAAATCATCATCACTTTTAAAAAGAGAAATAAGAAAAGCTAAAAGAAATTCTTGGTTTTCTTTTATTGATAATTTAAATAATGATATCGATAGTAAAGAACTTTGGTATAAAATTAATAAAATCAGAAATAAAAAGTCTATTTCTTTCAATCTTTTGGAAAACTATGATATGGCTAAAGAATTTATTAATTATAATTTTCCATATTCTTTTGAAAATATTAAATTTCCTGTTGATGTTGCTAATGGCATTATTGATAATAAATTTGTCAATAGTTTTGTTATTAATATCCTCAAACATAAGTCCAAATCGGCCCCAGGTTATGATAAATTATCTTTAAAATTCCTCAAAATAATTATTGACAACAATCCAAATATTTTAAATTTTATTGTTGAATTTCTAAATAAAATTTACAATAGTAAAATTTATCCAACTAGTTGGAAGATATTCAAAATTATTTCTATTAAAAAGCCATTTAAAGATGATCTAATTATTAATAGACCTAGATTGATGACCTAGCATAACAGATTATTTTGTTAATCTTTTTTCTGAGATTCACAAAGATAAAAGAGAAAGAAAGAATATAATTCTCATCACTACTGACATCAAAAAAGCTTTTGATAATGTATGATAGATAAAAATATACTTATCAACAAATTGATAAATTTTAAAACACCAATGACATTATTAATTGGATTTATCAACACCAAACTAATAGAACATTAATTTTTAATAATGGTACGAACTCAATAAAACAAATTACAAATAAAGGTATTCCCCAAGGTTCTTGTCTCAGCCCAACTCTATTCAATATTTATACATCTAATATTCACAATATTCAAAATAATAACATTTCAATTTATCAATTTGCTGACGATCTTGCTATTCTGATAAAGAGTTCTAATGAGTCTCTTTCTTTCGATCTTTGTAATCGTGTTATGACAAAACTAAATAATGAGTTATCGGAATTGAATCTTAGTATTAACATTGAAAAAACTTCTTATATTCGATTGTTCAAGAATATACCATCTAATCATAACATCAAAATTAATAATCATATTTTAAAAGAAGTCAAAAATATAAAACTTTTAGATATTAGCTTTAATAACAAATTATCATTACTCAGTCATTATAAAAAATTAGATAAAGATATTTCTAACTCATCAAATCTATTAAAAATGATTTCCTATAAAAATGGAGGAGCTCACCCCCAAATTATGATAAATTTATTTAAGTCTCTAATTAATTCAAAAATTAGTTTTGCCGACATCATTACCCCATTAAAATTTAAAAATTCTTTAAATATTAAGCAACAATTAATTAACAAAAACTTAAGAACTATCTTGGGATATACTAAATCAACCCCAATCTCTACAATACTAGCAGAATCAAATACCCTTCCAGCTTATCTAGAAAACAAAAAGAATACATTAAATTATATAGCTAAAAACATTTATAAAAATAATAAAATATATGAAAATATTATCAATAATAATAGTATTCCTAAATTTAGAGATCTATATTCAGAATATGATTTTCTTTCATATATTGCAAAAATAAATGTTTCTAATATTAAATACAACTATAATAATATTACAATTAATAATAAATTTAATGATCTTGATAATTTTCCTAAAAATAATTTTATTATTCAATCCAATTTTTTACAAATCTCAAATAAATACAGAGATCATTGTCATATTTTTACTGATGGTTCTTTAATGTCAGACACTGGTGGTTTTGGAATTTTCTTTAAAGATTTAAATATGAATTTTAAATTTAAACTTAATAATTTTGCCTCTATCAAAACAATAGAATTAATTGCTATTAAAAAGGCCATTGAAATATCATTACATCAGAAGTTAAATAATATTATTATTTTTACAGACTCAAAAATTAATTGTGATCACTTATTAGTTCTTTAAAATTCAATAAAAATAAATTTTATGAAAATGAAATTATTAATATATTTGCTAATCACAATGATATCAATATTGTTATACAATGGATTCCTGGTCATGCAGGAATACACGGTAATGAAATTGCAGATGAGTTGGCCAAACAAGCAATTTGTGATAATCAAGAAACCATAGATAACCTAATTACTGTAGAAGACTCCTTTATAATAATTGATAAATTAATAACAAATGAATGGCATAATATGTACAACGACTGGACTATCTCTAAAGGAAAATACAATAAAAAAATTAACATCATTCCTTCAAATAATGTTTGGTTTAAGAACACTAATATGAACTCTCATGACATTAAATTAATCAATAGATTAAGATCTGGTCACGCATTTAACAAAAAATTTAAACATCTTATGGGCTTTGAAATTAATAATTTATGTGATAAATGTAATTTAATAGAAGACAATAAACATATCATAAGCAAATGCTCTAAATATAACAATATAAGATCTAAATTTCCATTAATAATAAATCATAAATTAATAGACATACTAAAATCTTGTAATATAAATAATTATAAAATACTGTGTAATTTCATAAAAGACATTAATTATAACCTATAATTTCTAACCTAATTAAATAATTATTTCCACCACTATATACATTTATTGGTCATATACAGCTACTTATGCTAGTCGACCTGAGCAAATGAAAATAACAACAACAACAACAACAAAAAAGAAAGTTGTGAAAATAATATAAATTGATCGAAATAAATAAATTGTATAACGAATACAACAAATAAGAAGCGGGAATTTTACCAGGGATTGAATTTCCACCAACGTGAGCGACGATAATAATAAAACGAAACGGAAGGAATATTTTTTTGTACCAGTTTTGCTCGCTCAGGGTTTTTTTTACAATCGTCTATTGAATGTGTGGATCGATTTGTATTCACATTCGAATATTTGTGAAACGTGGAAGATATATTATCTGCAATTACGGACTGTAAAATTCATCAGGGGAAAAAAACTGCCGCAACATTATAGTTACATATATGTATTCGGATTTCAAAATTAAAAGGATATATATACATATATAAGAAACTGGATACATTTTACGGACTGAAATAAATGGAGGAAATTTCCTTATAATAACAATTTGCGAGTACAAATTTGTAGAGATTTGGATACCAAAAAGGATATTTTTTGTTCAACATTACCACATGGTTCATCGTCTACTTTTATCCATGTTGGAAACATAAAATTGTGATTTTTATTAAATAATATTGTATAAATATTGAATTAGTGTATATTATGATAGTTCTTAGTTAATTAGTGTTAAAGTAAATTTCTTTGTGTTTTTTCATATTTTTGTTTATCTGATGGGCGATTACATTCTTGCTTTACGCCATATTATTCAATTTATTCAAATTTTTTTCCAATCATTCATAAAAACCTTTTGTTTTTTTTTTGATTTAGCTATCATGAATAATTTGCGTTTTTTTTAACAGCGTCTGGCTTTAGAAGGTGCATATAGTTTATTGTGTATATCGAAGTGCGGTATTTTTTTAAAATATATTTTCAGAGAGTCGCCGACGAAGCGCTTCATCGGGGATACTATCATTTCAGGTATTATTTTTTTTATTGGTATAAATTATATGCGTTTTTTTTTTAGACAAAAAAGAAAACTAAAATTATCTGAGAAATGATTGGAGGAATTTTTGAAAATTTAATTTCATTCTATTTCAAAAAAAAAAAAGAAAATGTTTAATTTTTTTTGTTTCGCACAATTCAGTAACTTTTAAAAAAAAAATTATATTTCATTAGTATAGTTTAATAGGGAAAATTTGTGAAATTCTAAGTTTTGTTCATTTATTTAGGTTAGGTTAGGTTGAAGTGGCTGCTATCGCACACTTAGGCCAGCAATGGCCCGTTGTGATACCACAGGATCCCATCTCCCCATTACTCCCGTTGAAACCAACCAGAGCTATTTATATAGCGTAATAAATCTCGCACTCCACAGTCCGCGAGTTCCGAAAGGCTGTCCATACCGTACACACCCAAATACTTATGCCTTCTGTATGATAGCGCCGGACATGAGCATAGGAAGTGTTCCAAAGTCTCCTCCTCCTCTTCGTCCATGCAACTTCTACAAAAGTCATTCGTCTGTATCCCCAGCCTTCTCGCATGCTCCCCAAAAAGGCAGTGACCTGTCATTATCCCTACGACCAATCCTATTTCTTGTCTTCCCAGGGATATTAGTACCTTGGAGCGCCGCAAGTCCAGTTTTGGCCAAACTTGCTTTGCTACCCTGCACCCACGTGAGAGTGTTGATCCACCTCTCATTTGTCAAGGCGATTGCCCTTTTACTGAGCGCCCATTTTAGCACTGTCATAGGCCTCCCCAGACCTACCATTTCCGGCTGCATCTGGAGAGTCGTACCGTACCTAGCTAGTTCGTCCGCCCTGCAGTTCCCCGTGACGTCCGAGTGACCCGGGACCCAGATTATCTGGATGCTGAAATACTCGCTCATCTCGTTAAGAGATGATCGGCAATCCAGCGCCACCCGCGACTTCAGGCAAACTGCCCCAAGTGACTTGATCGCTGCCTGACTGTCCACATAAATTGCGATATCCCTCCCGGATACCACATTATGCTTCAACCATGTCATGACTTGCCCGATCGCCACCACTTCAGCCTGGTACACGCTGCAGTAGTCAGGGAGACGAACAGAAATATTAACATTAAGTTTATCACAGAAGACTCCGGCTCCTACCTGATCGTCTAGCCTCGAGCCGTCCGTGAAAAATTGCACTGCCTCGTTTTCCAGGATTGATCCGTTTCTCCAGGATTCCCTTGAGGGAAAGATGGTACGGAAACCCTTATCGAAGCACAACGTTGGTGTAATATAATCCAGATTCGCCAGTTCTTCGCCAGCGAATCTACCTATCGTCGAGTGTCCCACCTGAAGACACTTCCATTGAGAGACAGCCAAGAGCCTTGTAGCATTTATTTAAATACATTATGTTTTTCAATTATTTCTTAAACTAAATTTTTCTAGTTATTTTTATTTTTATGAATTTTGGAGGGTTTTGAAAAAGTGTTATTTTTTTATGGTAAAAGGGGTGAGCAGCGTGTACACCGAAAAAAAACGCTACAAATTATCCTTGCATATCATGTATAATTAGTAATAGAAGTGTAAAATTACCTTCCCGTTTTTTTTTACAACGTTAAACAATGGCAAATGTTGAGCCAATGATTATTGTAGTAAAATGTCAACAAAATTTTTTACTGTGTATGGTTCAAAGATACGGAATTAAAAGGTAGCGAAATAAAATTATTAAATAGACTCAGAGCGGGTCATGCACTAAATAATAAATTCAAACATCTATGTATTTGGTTTTGAAGAGTCGCCCAATTGCCAGATTTGCAATGTGATAGAAGATAATAAGCATCTAATCAATGAGTGTATCAGATTCAATGACATTAGAAACAAATACACCCTACTTAGACAACTAAAATTAAGAGACATTTTAGCCATACAGAATAAAGAAGAATACAAAACTTTAACAAAATTTATAAAAGAAATAGAATTAACCCTGTGACCACTTAAACGAGGACTCCCCTCGTTTCTTCCTTTCCATTTTCATTCCTAATCATGAGTTAATAATATACCATCCTTTTCATCATACAAATATCGTAGACAACTAACATAATTTTGTAATATCTAAATCAGAGCAACACGAGGAGAATCAATTAATATTAAGAGGCTAGTGTTAAGAGAACATTTTTAATTAATTGCAATCAAACTAAATATTTCAAATAATTATATAAATAACGTAGATAATTTATTCATACTATACATATATTATTGTTTGGGAATCGTTAAAGGAAAAGAACACAAATTATCGGTTGACAGTAAAATGCAAGTGCTTACTTTTTTTAATTAATTATTTTAGATTTTTTATCTTATTTCGTACCGTTATTTAATTCTGTAAAAAATATAACAAATTAATGAAAATCTATTATACGATACTTACGTCGTTTAAATTAAAAGAGATAGTTGTGAGCAATAATATAAAACTTTATTAAAATAAAATACCACGTACAATACAACTTGTAGAATTTACATTTTTAAACGAAACCCGAAACCCGGGACGCTGGTTATTAAAACGAAGGAGCTTACATCCAAATAACAGCGTCTAAAACATCTAATTCTACGTCAACAGATAAGTAGCCATTTTACATTTCATTTCTTCTTCTATTACGTACTTATAAATTTTCGCGGAAAATATCTAAAATATATAAGTTTTTTAATTAATATTATGTAATATCAATTATTTAATAAAAATTTGGCTACTAAAATACTATTTATTTCTGGGGGAAAGTGATTAGTGAATATAACTTTAATTTGTTGATATAATAAAGTGAAAAGTGTGCCTTGATTCATATTAAACGAGCAAGTGATAATTATCAAGATGGACAGATATGTGCGCACGCGAGATCGTACCGTAAGCCAAATAAAAACGTTAAAGAATTTCTGTACCAATATCGATAATAACACCACGCTAGAAGCCTTGCAGACACGTGAAGAAACATGTGAAAAACTCTATAAGGACTTCAACGAGTACGAATTAGAATTACTCGCCTTTGAGCAATATAAGCCAATAACGGAGGAAGTTGATGAAATTTATTTAGACATCATTAACAAACTGAGGTCGGAAATAAACACAAGGTCAAAAGAAAGGGAAGCAGACGTACAAGATCTGAACGTGACGCTAGGTCAGTTTATTGGGCAACAGCAAAGCTTGCTGCAAGGAATGAACCATAACCAAAATGTGCGATTACCTAAAATTAATATAGAACCTTTTTATGGCGATTACAAGTTGTGGCCTGCATTTCATGATTTGTACATTACAACGGTTCACGAAAATACAGGTTTGAGTGCCGTTAATAAATTGCAGATTTTAAACGGGTTATTGAGAGGTGATGCTGCTACATTAATTCGACATATAAAAGTAACAGAACAAAATTACGAGGAAGCCTGGGCTAAATTGGTTGCCAGGTACAATAAACCTAAATCAATCATCTCTTCCCTTATTCAGTTATTTTTAGAACAACGAAGTTGCAATCAAGCAAATCACAGAGAATTGCGGAAACTGTGTGAGACATCAGATGAAGTAATCAGAGGCCTTAGAGCATTGGGAAATCAAGCTGAAAATCGTGATCCTTGGCTAATTCATCTTTTAGTCAGCAAGGTAGATATGGACACGAGGCAGTTATGGGCGAAAGAATCTGTCGACGATGCTTTTCCAAAGTTCGATAAATTTCTGAAATTCCTAAGTACAAGGTGTGACGCACTTGAATCCTGCATGGGCAGTACAAAACCAACTAGCGTACCACAAAAACCGGTGAAATCTTATCACGCAACCCAAACAACTAAATTCAATTGTATTGCCTGACATAAAGATCATTTCTTATACAAATGCCCTTTATTCAAGAGCTTGAATGTAGAAAACCGCACTAAAATTATTGAAAACAACAATAGCTGCACCAATTGTTTACGGTCAGGACATCGTCAACCTCAATGTTTCTCACGTACGTTGTGCTTAATATGTCAAAAACGTCATCATTCGCTTCTACATAAAGAACTTCAATCAACAAATCTACATACAGCAAATGAAAATTTAGAACCAGTCAACTCAGTTATGCCAGCATTAAATTCAACATTACCAAATGCACCGCAATCTACAAGTGAAAACTCGCTACAATCAACAATTTCCTCACAGCAATCAACAATAGCATCACAACAATCAACATTTAATGGATATACATCCATGCACCAAAATCAAACGCCTCTTAATACGTTGCTACCCACAGCATTGGTTTACATCCAGTCAAGTAGCGGGCAACAAATGTTAGCTAGAGCACTGCTCGACTCCGGATCGCAATCATCATTCATTTCCGAATCGTGCGTTCAACGCTTAGGCCTACGGCGGAAATATTCTCACATTTCTATTTACGGCCTAGCTGCTTGCTCAGCAGGAAAAACAAGAGGAAAAACTGTTGTGTCAGTTAAATCACGAGTACTCCCACAGTATTCTATCAACATTACAGCACACATCATAGAAAAAATCACCTCACATTTACCAGAAACCAAGTTTACAATACCCAAAGACAACGAAGTATGGCAACTGGAGCTGGCAGATCCACAGTTTAACAAGCCTAGTATAGTGGATCTCTTAATCGGAGCCGAATTCTTTTTAGACATTTTAGGTGAACATAAAATGTCAATCCATCAATTACCAGCCCTACATTCATCCAAGTTTGGTTGGCTTATAAATAGCAGGAAAATTAACTCAAAACAAAGGAGAAAACCATAGCATACAGAGTTACAGCGCAAATATGGATTCTCGCATAAACGATGAAAATTTAATGGAAATGCTAAAAAGATTTTGGGAAGTGGAGGATTCGATGGACAATGCAGCTCTCGTTAAAGATGACGATCCCTGTGAAATACACTATCGAAATACGACCACTAGAACTCCAGATGGAAGGTTTATTGTAAAGTTACCATTTTTAGAGCCACGACCAGAATTAGGTGAGTCATTATACAATGCAAAATCAAGGATGATGGGAGCTGAAAAGAGATTCGCAAGATCGGCAGAATATCATCAGGATTACCAGGCATTTATGAATGAGTACATCGAACTAGGTCAAATGATAAGGATACCGTGGTCTGATGTACCGCAGCAAATTAATGCAAGATATTTCATGCCACATCATGGAATTTATAAGGATAGCACGACTACAAAATTGCGAGTGGTATTTGATGCATCTTGTAAATCAACCACAGATGTATCGTTAAATGATTGCTTGCATATTGGATCAAAACTGCAACCAGATCTAACAACAACACTAATGCGATTTCGACAAAATATTATTGCCATTAATGCAGATATAGAAAAAATGTATCGGCAGATTTTGGTGGATCAGAGCGATGCCAATTTTCAATGTATCTTATGGCGAGCTAGTCCACATGAAGAACTAAGTCCATATAAATGTACCACAGTCACTTACGGAACGGCATGTGCACCTTTTCTTGCTATTCGTTCGTTGGAGGAAATAGCGAGTTGTTATGAAACAAAATATCCGAAAGCAGCCCAAGCAATAAGAAACCACTTCTATATGGACGATTTATTAACTGGATGTGCAACGGTTGAAGATGCAATTAAATTAAGGAAACAGATAGTTGAAATCCTGAATAATTGTGGTTTTAGATTGCGTAAATGGAAATCCAATTCTCAGCACTTTCTACAGTCATTAGCGGAAGATAAAGATGCAGATATTCCCAAATTAATTGAGGATGATCAAACGACTAAAACTCTTGGCATTATGTGGCATCCACAAAGCGATACGTTTACGTTCCAGGTAAATATTAAAACTAGAGAGGTAATTTGGACTAAACGAAAGATGTTCTCAGAAAGCTCCAAATTATACGATCCTTTGGGTTGGTTATCACCAATTGTCATATATTTCAAAATGTTGCTGCAAAGATTATGGTTAACGAAAACTGAATGGGATGCCGCAGCCCCTAAGGAACTATTAAATTTATGGAAGAAAATTTATTTCAACTTAAGCCATGTTCAAGAAATCCAAATACCTAGGTGTTTGCTACCATGTACCGAGCCAACCTCAATTCAACTACATGCATTTTGTGATGCGTCCGAGTCAGCTTATGGCTGCGTTGTGTATATCAGGTGCAACAAAGATGATGGCGAAACAACATGTCGAATAGTATGCTCGAAAAGTAAGGTAGCTCCTATTAAGAAAATAAGTCTACCAAGGCTAGAACTTTGTGGGGCGGTACTACTAGCCGATGTGATCAAGTATTGCAAAACCACTTTCAACATAGACAATTCAAATGTATATGCCTGGACTGATTCGATGGTGGTACTACACTGGCTTTCAGATGTGCCGGCGAAATGGAAAACATTCGTAGCTAATCGGACTAGCAGCATTTTAGAAATCATTCCTAGAAATAAGTGGAGACATGTTTCATCAAAGCAAAATCCGGCAGATTATATTTCAAGAGGGGTACATCCAGAAATAATACCAACGTTGGAAAATTGGTGGCAAGGGCCTAGTTGGCTGAAAATTAACTCAAATAATTGGCCAAACAATAAACCACAACTACCAGATAACGACGTAGACATCGAAGACCGAAAAAAGGGATTAATCGCTCTGATAGAAACCGAAGAAAATGATATTTTTACCCAATTATTAAAAAAATATTCCTCATGGTTTAAAATTAAGAAAATTATTGGGTATGTTCTCCGATTCTGTAAATTACCAAAAACCGAGGAAAGAAAGCCGAGAAAAATGCACGTAGAATATTGGGAATACACCGCGGCGGAAACTTACATCATTGGTGCAATCCAGGCAAAAAGTTTTAAACCAGAAATTGACAAACTTAAAAGGAACCAACCATTAGAGTCAAACAATATTTTAATTTCACTGGATCCATTTCTTGACCATCAGGGTATTTTGCGAGTAGGTGGAAGGCTACGAAACTCACAACTAAGCTACTCAATTCAACACCCAATAATTTTACCAAAAAATCATCCAGTAAATCGGTTAATTATACAGGAAGCACACAGTTGTAACCTACATGCCGGAGTGTCGCTGCTGATGAATATCTTACGGCAAAAATATTGGATAATAGGTGCAAGATGCTGTATTAAAAGTTTCATAAAAACATGTGTAACTTGCACTAGATATCGATACAACCAGCGACTACCAAAAATGGCAGATTTACCAGCAGAAAGATGCACCAAAAATAGACCATTTTTAAATACTGGTGTAGACTATTTGGGGCCGCTTTACATTAAAACGGGTCAACACCGTAGCGCAGTACTAACTAAGGCATACGTTGCAGTCTTTGTTTGTCTCGCAGTGAAGGCTGTACACTTGGAAGTGGTGAGCAGTCTTAACACCGACGCATTTCTAGCGGCATTAAAAAGATTTGTAGCACGTCGTGGTCTACCGAATCAAATTTGGTGCGACAATGGGTCAAATTTTATTGGGGCAAATAATGAATTAAAAAGATTCAAAGGAGAAATTATAATTCAGCAAAATAATGAAATAATCTCAAATTTTGTATTACAGAAAGGTATTCAATTTAAATTTAATCCAGCCAGTGCGCCACATTTTGGGGGGTTATGGGAGGCGGCCGTCAAATCGATAAAATTTCACTTTAGAAGAACAATGGAGGAAGCCAAGCTAAATTTTGAAGAGACAACCACATTATTAATACAAATTGAAAGCCTACTCAACTCTAGACCGTTATTTCATGTCGGTGATGACAGCACAAATCTACAAATACTGACTCCAGGGCATTTTTTAATTGGTGAATCATTACTAGCTATTCCTAAACCACTATTAAAAGACGTACCTGTGAATAAGCTATCCAGATGGCAAAATATTCAGTTGCGTGTTCAATCATTCTGGAAATCCTGGTCCAGGGATTATTTGAGTACTCTTCAAGAACGAGGTAAATGGCGAAGAGAAAAGAGTCCCATCAGTACTGATGATGTCGTTCTGGTCAAAGAGGATAACTTGCCGCCAAATCAATGGTTACTCGGTCGAATAATACAGACTCATCCGGGCAACGACGGCATTGTACGTGTTGCAACTATTAAAACTGCTGTCAATACCATCAAACGACCTGTAACAAAACTTGTACCACTGTTAACTAAATAATTATGTAAATTGATCACAATTACCTACACAATTTATTATTTGTAAAAGCAACTGCATATTACTGTCTAGTACTAGGTTAATGAAGTTAAGAAAATATTATCAAGACAATTTCTTAACGCGGGGGAAAATGTTTGGGAATCGTTAAAGGAAAAGAACACAAATTATCGGTTGACAGTAAAATGCAAGTGCTTACTTTTTTTAATTAATTATTTTAGATTTTTTATCTTATTTCGTACCGTTATTTAATTCTGTAAAAAATATAACAAATTAATGAAAATCTATTATACGATACTTACGTCCCCATGGTAATAAATGAGTATAAATGTCAATCTTTAAATGCACTAAAAAACCAAAACAATGTAACCATAATCATTGCTGCCAACGGATGATCTCATAATTTTATATCCCACAAATTTATAATAATTTTCTATTGGAATATAGAGGACAGCAATGAGCTTAAAAGTAATACATGTATATATTCGTGATCATTTGTAGGGGGCAATGATTATGGAATGAGACAACTTCAAATAATTTAGCGTATTGACGATTGGAGCATCACGGATTCCACCTAGTGTTATATTTTTAAACTGAGCTACCTGATAATTTGACGTTCGAAATTGATGTAAATAATTTCAATTTTGATCTGTAAACACAATTTTTACTTATCGGATTGCTAATAATGGTAAATAATTCCAATTTTGGACTATAAAAACAATTTTTAATTACCGCATTGCTAAATTTTCTTTCGTCGCATTTGTGACAAATGTCATTTTATCAGGTGCATCATTTTAACTATTGTCCTCGAGAGGCGCTTTCTTTACTTTTACAATCGTCAATAAGAAAATTAATTTTGAAGAAATGTTCAATTCAATTTGTGAGGTGAAAATTTACGCACGGATAAAATTAAAAGAGATAGTTGTGAGCAAATTTGATGTAATTTGCACAAATATTTATTTTCGCTGGATCAGGAATTGGTTAATTAAAAGTACGCAACACCAATTGAAACCACTTTATTTATTTTCAATTTAATTTAAATTCAAAATTTGGATAACAATATTAAATTAAATTTTGTAACTTTATTTTATAATAAAAATACAATTTAAATCGCTTTGTTTTAATCGCTTATGTTGCTTGTACGATCGCCTTTTTTAGAAAGTTTAAGAATCATTAGATATTTGTGTCAAAATAATAATTTGGTTACAACAAAAAAACAATAATAATAATAATTGTGATACGGATTGAAAAAGCTAAGTTTGAAATTAAATTATAATAAAATAGCGTTTAATAATTTGTTTATATAATTTCAGCGTTCATCAACATTCTCCCGGCCTTAAAGGTACTACCTTTAAACATCTTCAACTGGAAGTAAAACCACTTTGTTTAGCGGTCGTTTATATTCGCTGTTTGCTGTCTTAATTGTCACTACTCTAATGTGATCATCTTCGCCAGGATGAACCTCCTTTATGCAGCCGATAACCCACTTGCATGGAGGTAAAAATTGTTCCTTAAGAAGAACCACATCGCCAATTTTTAAATTGTTTTGGATAATTTGCCATTTATTTCGTTGCTGTAAGTTGTGTAAATATTCATTACTGAAACGCTTCCAAAACGTAAATGTTCGTTGTTGAATTGCACCCCACATCTTTGACAATTTAACTGGGGAATTTTCTTCGTACGGCTCCGGTAAACTGGTTATTGGTGCTCCAATCAAAAAGTGACCTGGGGTTAAAGCCTCATACGATTCGTCGCTTGTTGATGATGTTATAATGGGTCGAGAATTTAGAATTGCTTCTATGTTGCATAATAATGTGGTAAGTTCTTCATACGTAAAATTTATGTTTCCCGTTGCCTTCACCAAGTGTGTTTTTACAGACTTTACCGCTGATTCCCAAATACCAGCAAAGTGAGGTGCTAGTGGTGGTGTGTAATGCCAAGTTATTTTATTTTCAGACAGATATGTACCAATGTTCTTAATAAATTCATGAGATGATATTAATTTTTGGACTTCATTCTGGTGTCGATGCGCAGTTTGATACATTTGCTGCAGTTTTCTGTCTGCCCCAACAAAATTGGACCCATTATCGCTGTGTATGTTGGAAGGAATACCTCGTCGTGCAATAAATCGCCTTAAGGCTGCGATGAACCCATCGGTCGTGCAATCAGTGACCACTTCTATATGAATCGCCTTTGTCACAAGGCAAATGAAGATAGCAATATAACCTTTATACATTTTAGCGCCGCGACCTCTTCTATTTGCCAATGTAATTGCTCCAGTGAAATCAACGCCGGTATTTTCAAAAGGTCTTGCCGGACTGACTCGCACCTTAGGTAGTTGCCCCATTAGTTGTGTCGGTGACTTCCCTCTGTATCTCGCACATGTAATACACTGCTTGACTATGTGGTTGACCATACTTCTGCCATTGATGATCCAAAACCTTTGTCTTAAAATATGAAAAGTTAGGGAAGGACCAGGATGGAGGAACTTTAAATGAATACATGTTACAATTATTTTGCTGAGGATGGAATTTTTATGCAAAATAATTGGATGTTTTGTTGCGAAGCTGCAACTGGCTCTCTCCAATCTACCGCCCACTCGTAAGGTTCCATTTTCATCAAGAAACGGATTTAGAGATTTCAAAGTACTCTGTTTTTCCAACGATAAATTTTTTCTCAATCGCTTAATGTCATCTTTGAAATCGACTTGCTGAACATATTGTATTATGAGTTCTTCCGCTCGAGAGAGTTCAGATGTAGTTAAATATGGGAAAGTAATCGCTAGGTCGTGTTTATTTTTTGAATATTTCGCAATGAAGTTCTTTACAAATCGAGTTATTCTTGCTACAATTCTTATGAGCTTGGGATATGATGAAAACTTGTTAATTAATTTTGATAAAAATGTTTGCTCCAATTCTGTATGCAGAGCAGTTGTGCATTTCTTTCGCATTTCTAAACGGATTGCTTCATTAGGCTCTCTGCATTCTTTTTCCTTAGGCCACATTGTTCTTGGTTGTGATAGCCATTCTGGCCCTTGCCACCACAAATTGTATCCGCCTAACTGGGATGGAAATATTCCTCTCGTTGCAATGTCGGCTGGATTATCGCTTGATTTAACATGGGACCATTTTTCTCTCGGACATGACGATAGAATTTGTGATGTCCTGTTACCAACAAAACATGTCCATTTGCTAGGGTGGTCACTAAGCCAAGATAACACTATCGATGAATCCGTCCATGCAAATACGCTGTGTTTTATGTGTTGTATTGAAGTTGATACAGCCATTAACAGTGTCGTTCCTAAGACTGCGGCGCATAATTCCAACCTTGGCAAGGAGTTTTGTTTAATAGGTGCCACCTTAGTTTTCGCCGTCATGAGAGTCACTCGTATAATATTTTGCTCACAAATGCTTCTACAATATACAGCTGCCGCGTATGCTTTCTCGCTTGCGTCCACAAAAACATGGAATTCCACCGTTCCCGAACATTGAATCCATCGCGAAATTTTTAAAGTTTCAAAACACGGAAATTCATTTCTAATTTTAATATAATGTTTTTTAGTTATTTCCGGAAGTTCATCATCCCAATCCAATTTTTGTAGCCATAACTGTTGGAAGAGTATTTTTACAAGAATGGTCGAAGGGGACAGCCATCCTAATGGATCAAAAATGGTTGATGTATCCGACAACATGCTTCTTTTGGTCGCTGAAGTGATTTCAATTTTTTTTACCTTGAAAGAGAAATAGTCGCATTGAGGAAACCACTGTAAACCAAGGATTTTTATTGCATTACTGTCATCGCATATGTTTACAAATGGATCATTTTCACTAATTAAGGTAGAATTCGCACTCCATTTTCTCAATTCGAATCCAGCTGACTTGCAAATTTCACTTATATTATTTTTTAATTTTAGCATTAACTCGATGGAATCGCAGCCAGTCAGCAGATCGTCGACATAGAAATCATTTTTAATTATTTGAGCTGCTTCAGGATAATTAATCATGTTGTCTAAAGCCAATTGGAATAAGCATCTAGTTGCTAAAAACGGCGCAGAAGCAGTACCATAGGTAACAGTGGTTAATTTGAAATGTTTTAGTTTGTCATCGGGATCGCTGCGCCATAGAATTCTCTGGTAGTTGGCATCATCCTCCGTCACTCGCACCTGACGATACATTTTTTCAATGTCCGCAGTTACTACATATTTGTGTGTTCTAAACCGCAATAATATATCCCAAAGAGATGATTGTATTGATGGTCCAATCATCATCGCATCGTTTAGAGCGATTCCTGTAGAACTTCGTGACGATCCATCAAATACTACGCGAACTTTGGTTGTAGTGCTACTTGTTTTCACTACGGCATGATGAGGCAAGTAAAAGCATTTATGACCAGTCATTAAGATGTCCTTTTCAGCTATTTCTTCCATATGGTTTAAATCAAGGTATTCAGCCATAAACCTTTTGTATTCGACACTAAGCTCTTTGTTCATTTTAAGCTTTCTTTCAATATTGTAGAACCGTTTTTCTGCCATGTGTAGTGAATTTCCTAGCTTTGACAAATTTTCCTTGAATGGAATTTTTACAACAAAACGGCCTGTTGAATCTCTCTGCACGCTTGATGAGAAGTGATTTTCTACCTCAATTTCTTCCGGACTCATCCTTTTTGTGGTTGGTGGTTCTTCAATTTCCCAAAATCTTTTAAGAACTTCGTCTAATTTAATTTCTAAATTGAGGGAGATATGTTGCACATTTGTTGTGTTTGACAAACTCGATTTTCCAGACACGATATACCCGAACATGGTGTTTTGCGCAATAACAGAAGTGTCTGGATTAGTTTGCTTTCCGGCCCGTAATACATTGAAAAACACATCAGCACCTAACAACATATCAATTTTCCCAGTTTTATAAAAATCAGGGTCGGCCAGGTTTAATTCACTTATAAACTGAAGCTGTGCGGAGTCAAAATTTGATGAGGGTAGTACTACCGGTAATTTCTCCAAAATAAATGTCTCGGCACTAACGGATGAGTTTGAGAATCGCGATATGATCTCTAAATTAGCAACTCCTTTGGTCACGATGCCTGATGTCGCCAATCCCGCTATTGGTATTTGTGCTCTTTTCTTTGGTATATTTAATTGATTAAACAACCTTTCATCAATAAAAGATGCTTGAGATTCACTGTCTAAGAGCACCCTGACAAGTCGCTTTTGTCCTAACCCGTCTCTAACGTTTACAATTGCTGTGGGTAGGATCGCTTGTATGTTTAAATTTGCCAGGTAGTTATTCAAACTATTTTCGCTGTTTGATGATGAGGTTTGCGAGTTGTCTGGTACTTCAGTGTTCACGTTAGCGACTATTGGTTTCGACGATGTCTGATTTTGTTTACCAATGTCATCTGAATGTAGCAAAACGTTGTGTTTTCGATTGCACTTGAAACATCTCAATTTCAATTTGCAAAAATCAGAGCGATGGTTCCCTCTCATGCAATTAAAACAAAGCTTTTTCTCTGCAATTATACCTCGACGAGATGAGACATCTAGTGCCAGAAACTTTTCGCATCTATGTAGCAAATGCGGCTGATCACACAATGGACAGGTGGTCGCTGCCAAAACGTTTGCACTAGTAATTGCGCTACTGGTTTTTACGATCTTCTTTGATAATGGTTCTGCACGTTCCAATGCGTTGCTATAGTCGTTGAGAAAGGTCGTAAATTCATTGATGGTTGGAAACTGTTTCTCGACTGCTTTCAATGCCCAAGCCTTTCTTGTCTCTTCATCGCACTTTTCTAATAATAAATAAATCAGCCAACCGTCGCGAGTTTCTGCTTCGTCGCCCAATGCTGATAAACCTCTTAAAACTTCATCAGTAGTATCAACCATGCGTCTGATTTCCTTTGAAGAACAATGAATACGCGGTTGACTCAAAAATTGTCGAATCAGGTTTGCCATGATATGATCTTTGTGATCATATCTCTTCACGATTTTCTCCCATGTGCTTTCATAGTTAGCTTCCGATATTGACACATGTTTCACTATATTAGCAGCTTCTCCACCCAAGAGTCCCTTTAAATATTTAAATTTATGCACCTTTGATAATGACTCATTGTTATGGATCGTAGCTTCAAACAGATCCTTAAATGAAGGAAAGTCCGCGTAGTTCCCATAAAATGGCGGAATTGAGATTTTCGGCAGTTTAATCTCGTCTCGTCCCGAATTTAACGCAAAACTTCTATCCTGCAACGTGTTGAAATATTCTTGTTGCTGCTGAACAAATGTTTTCATGGTGGAACTAAACTGCTGATGTAGATCGTTAAACATGTTGTTTCGCTTGTTTGATTCCGTTCGAAACTTCGCCTTTAACAATATGTATCTTTCTTCAACTTCTCCGAGTTCTGAAGGTTGCGTCGGATAAGCAGTAAGACGATCCTCAACGTCCTTGAATTCGTTAAACGCTTTCTCTAATAGCTCCAACCGGATGCAAATATCTTCAGCACTAGAGTCATTATTTATGTTTTCACCATAAGCTTCGAGTCGCGTGATAGTTCCTTTAATATTTCCACGTTTCCGGCGTAGCGCTTCAATTGCCTTTTGATCTGCTTCCGCCATATTGCACTAATTATTGTTCTTTATCTTTGATCTTAATATTTTCACTCGCACACTACACAACAATAAATTCTCTCGATTTCGCGTAAAAGAATTGGGATAAATTTAAAAAGAAATCGTTCGATCGCAAAATGAACGTAATAATCGCGTACCCAATCTTTTTAGAATTATGTAGGTTAATAAAGAAAATAACTCACGAATTTTTCCTTTTTATTTGTAGATCGTCAATGGAACTGGAATTGGCTAGCAACGCCCTTTGATATATCCAAAAAGAAAATTGAAAATGTCCACACTGATTCCAAATGGTTGAATGTGTCCAGTATGTTGCAGATTCCAATTTTACCGCAATCTTGTTTCTCGAACTTATTTTACCGTTGATCCGGCTCGAAGGACCATGAGCAAATTTGATGTAATTTGCACAAATATTTAGTTTCGCTGGATCAGGAATTGGTTAATTAAAAGTACGCAACACCAATTGAAACCACTTTATTTATTTTCAATTTAATTTAAATTCAAAATTTGGATAACAATATTAAATTAAATTTTGTAACTTTATTTTATAATAAAAATACAATTTAAATCGCTTTGTTTTAATCGCTTATGTTGCTTGTACGATCGCCTTTTTTAGAAAGTTTAAGAATCATTAGATATTTGTGTCAAAATAATAATTTGGTTACAACAAAAAAACAATAATAATAATAATTGTGATACGGATTGAAAAAGCTAAGTTTGAAATTAAATTATAATAAAATAGCGTTTAATAATTTGTTTATATAATTTCAGCGTTCATCAACAAGTTGTGAGCAATAATATAAAACTTTATTAAAATAAAATACCACGTACAATACAACTTGTAGAATTTACATTTTTTTATTAAAAATTATAAACAATTATAATTAAAAATAACAAAATTCTTTACATATTAAAATTGTTTAAAATATTTGGAATAATAGAGTAATTTAAATTAGGATATTAATTATAAGAAAGTGTAAAATAAAACTTTGAATTAATTATTTTGGGATACTATAGTATTATTTTCATTGAATTAATAAAATAAATTTAGCCATAATAAAGATAATATCCAATACACTCTACTTTGTAGAGCGTTTTTGAGATTGATCATACCAGAAATCCACCGCAGACACAAAAAAATAATGGCTTAATTTCGTAAAAAAAAAAATTCAATGCTACAGTGTGAAAACACAAAATGGAACTATTTCTTAATTGGATAAAACGTTGGATGCCACTCGTGAGCAAAGAGATATTATCCACTCGGGATAATATCCCACTCGGTTATCGCCTCGTGGGACAAACTTATCCCTCATGGATAATATCTCGTTTTGCTCACTAGTACCAGAAATAACTATTGCCCAACAATCGAGCAAACTTTCATGTGCGAAAAACAACAAATCTACCCAATAACCGGACATTGTATACCAGAGTTATTGAACAATAAAAACACAAGCTGTATCACACAACACATGGAACCAGCCGAAGAAATTAGGCAGTTAACAATCTTGAACAAACACGAATAAAAGGAATTAAATTAATTAAATTTTCGCAGTGTATAATCAACGCAAACAATAAAAGATACTCCAACACAAAAAATCAACACAAACACAAATTAATTTGAATACAACCTTTGGATAATATCAGCATAAATGTGACAAAACAGGAATTCATGGATATACCACTACTCACCAAACAAACTATTCATAAAATGGATAGAATAAACAACGTCAACAAAAATATACAAATATATACCAACATTCATTCGCCGCGTCCTCAATAACAATAATAATAGTTATAATATTAATTATTTTGTTCATCCACAGAAGAAATAAACAAACCTTCGAGAAATTCATTCTCCCAAAATTAGTAACAACCCATAGGGACAATAAAGAAGTCGAGGACAACTTCGGTCTTGCAAGGGAGAAGTCATGTGTTATTAACTCACACGGAAGCACACAACAACAAAATGGGAACCGTTCATAATGCCGCGTTTTAAAATGTCGCGTTTTAAAATACCGCGTTTCAAAATGCCGCGTGGTACAAAATGTCGCGTTTTAAAATGTCGCGTTTCAAAATGCCGCGAGGTACAAAATGTCGCGTGGTACAAAATGTCGCGTTTTAGAATGTGTCGCGTTTCAAAATGCAGCGAGGTAAAAAATGTCGCGTGGTACAAAATGTCGCGTTTTAAAATGTCGCGTTTCAAAATGCCGCGTGGTACAAAATGTCGCGTTTCATAAAACCGCGTGGTTCAAAAAACCGCGTGGTACAAAATGACGCGTTTAAAAATGATGCGTTTTAAAATGACGCGTTTTGAAAAATCCCTTATAAATCAACACAATATGATGTGAAATAATAAATAATTGAATAAAAATTATTTGAAACAAGCAAATTGTGTTTAAACATATAGTAAAATTTTCCTTCACTGAATGGAAATTATTTATAAATGTAATTTTATGTAATTATAAAGTGGGTCTAAGAAAAAGATCGCACATGTTGAAATTTATTAGAATATTCCTTCACTAAAATGTTAAAGTTAAGTCCTTATATATCGGAAGTTGATATCAGATACACAATTTAATCCAAATTGAAACATTTTTTAAGAATTCTTATTTATTCAAATTTTTTAAATATGTATTTAGAACCTGATTTAAAAACGAATGACGGTTTTCCTTATCCATAAAGGAACATCCATGAATTTATATGACAATGAAACATCATTTGTAGCTAACTCTTTACAAAAAATTCATTAACGAAATTAACAGTACTTAGGAAAAACCATATTTTTCAATTTCACCCAAATCATTTATATTGTTTAATAATACACATTTTTTTATTATCTCAATATAACATTTATTTTATTCCTTCTTTACAAACGCGACATTTTGTACCACGCGACATTTTGTACGTCGCGGCATTGTGAAACGCGACATTTTAAAACGCGTCTTTTTGTACCACGCGAAATTTTGTACCTCGCGGCATTTTGAAACGCGACATTTTAAAACGCGACATTTTGTACCACGCGACATTTTGTACCTCGCGGCATTTTGAAACGCGACATTTTAAGGCGCGATATTTTGTACCACGCGACATTTTGTACCTCGCGGCATTTTGAAACGCGACATTTTAAAACGCGGCATTTTGACCCGGACCCAAGTAAAATATATCATGAATATGCAAAATTTAGTTAACATTTAATAAAGGCATCGGCCACAAAGAAAAACTAGCATAAGCAAAATGTAAAATTGTATCATGTAAAACGAACAGGTATAAAACCCGTTCTTTCATAAAATAAATTGTTCAATACTTTAACCGCAATTATATACACAAGTCATATTTTTCATTTGAACTTACAACAAATAAATGAGTTATATTTGAATACTATAACCACTCGAAACCACAACATACATATCGTCGGTTTGCGAGAACAGTGACACATCTCAAAAATGGCCAATCTTGAGATAATAGGAAAAAAATCCTTTAAATGTAACAACCTTTTATCTGGCATAGTGTCACTTCTAAACTACCCATAGTTTTCAATAGATGTGACGTTGAATTTGATGAATTCAACTATTTTACACCAAAAAAAAAAATTCAAATCGATTTCCTCAAAAATATGATATTTTGAGATGTGTCACTGTTCCCGCAAACCGACGATATGTATAACTACACTACACTTATTGCTGATAATAAATATTTTCAACAAACAATTTTATTTCGTTTTTACCTAACGAACCTTACTGGACTATTTTCGTCCCAAATAAGGTGCTCATTACATTTTGCATTCCAAATCGGGGTATTCTAAAATTGTTCATTACATTAATAGTTGTTTAAAATCTCTCTCTCTCATATTGATGTAAAAAAAACACAACAATTTTAAATTTAAATGACACGAAAGTTTTAATAAGTTTTATATTTATGTTTTACATTTTTTTTAATTTATAATTTACGCAAAATAAAGTTTCATTTCTTTAATGAAACCTGACACAAGAAAATATGTTTAACATAAGTTTAGATAATTATAGCTTTATTAGAAAAGGGTTATTGAAAGACGGTCTACGTATAGGTCTCCAGTACATGTTGTTGAATTTTCCGTTGATGCATAGAATTCTCCAGTTAGGGTTTTGTTTGCATCCAATCCAAATAAAATCACATCTAATGGGTTGCATATTTGAAATATATAATAAAGAAAGTTTGAACATCTAATCGCTCTACAAAGGTATTGGAGAGGATATAATAATAAATCAATAAATATCAGTAATGCTCTAGCATGCGAACAATGTACAGTGAGTTGATCTTCGGACGTTAATACAGGACATTGCGGTTGCAAAATGGTTCCGTAATTTATATAAACATCAGCATCTCCATATCTTAATGCATAACCATACGTAAGTCCACTTGTATGTATAGCGTGAACGTAATCCGCATCGTCCTTAGACAACCGGTATAAGCCCGGGAGTCCTAAGAAAAATGGTCCGGCCGCGTCTAGTCCAATAATATGTGGCATTTGACCAGAACGACTATTTCCAATATAACCGCAGATTTGTGCACCCATGCTATGCCCAATCAAAATTATTTTACTGTAATTTAATCCTTGCTCATGTAACGACGGCAGATATACTTGCGCCGTGTAGTTGCCAATATCTCTCTGAGTTTTTACTGCAACAGTTACAATATCGCCATATGCCAATGCAGCCCAATCCACCATACAGAGATTTGCATACAGAGATCTGCCACTATTCGACCAATTTGTTCTATATTTATCAGCCCAAGGCTCTGATATATTACTAATCCATCCATGGAAAAAGAAATGGGTCTCTTTGCTGAAGTCGAGCTTTGTTAATACGTTTTGGTCGTTCAACAGCACTTCTTGATACGTGGTACTATTCGCCTTACAACACATGAATTTAACAAGTTCTGGCATGTTAGACGGCGGTTCCGTAAAAAGACCTGAAAATTAAATAAAACGTTAGTTATAAATTATTTTTATAATGATGATTCACCAAATTCAAAATCATACCATTTACAACCACTGCTAGCAGCAAAACGAATAATAAAGTTTTCATTTTAAATGAGTAGCTATATTGATTGCACTTTTAGTTCGCGAGATGCAAACGATTACTAATATATTTTCCAAAAATTTCTCGAGTTTTTATAGTGCTCAAAATTATTGACACAAATGGTCTGCCACATAGTTACTACAATCGAAATATATAATTAATCATTGTGCTAATATTAAATTGTCAACAAACAACGGTAATTATATTGTATTACAAGTGTTCTGTTATTTGATGTGACGCAATTAGGGGTAAATATTAAAAAAATATTGTACGATACAATCATATATCGATTTGCCAAAAATACAAATTTATCTTTCATCTTACACTGCATACAAAAACATTTA
Source organism: Tipula helvola (assembly GCA_963556165.1). NCBI lineage: Eukaryota > Metazoa > Arthropoda > Insecta > Diptera > Tipulidae > Tipula > Tipula helvola. The sequence continues at coordinate 92,983,814 of OY744482.1, forward strand.
CAATTTTATAAACCTTGTCGACTTTCTTGCTTAAAATTTGTATTTTCATTTAGGAACTTTCGTTTTCTTTAATCTTAGGAACACCAAACGCAACTATTTAAATATGTAGTACCAAGTTAAATTTAAATCACCCTTCAACCCGTATCGTGATATAAGTCACATGCAATACGAAAATTATAACTTTTATCACTTATCACTTAGCAAAACAAAACTTAGTTTCCTTTATTTATTTTCGAATTTAAGAAATATTTCGTTATATAGGTTTTTAACTTGAAATTCGCAAGATCAATTTAGTCCCAAATGAATTCATACTATCCCAATAGTTCAATTTTGTAAAGTTCAAATTAGCAAAAATAAAATTAAACCTCAATTTAAATAATTTCAAATTCGTTTAATTTTTAGATTTATATTCATGGTTTTACAAAGTTCAACATGTGTAAAATTATACATATTACTAAGTATGAATTGTCAGAGCTTGAATCAAAAATTCTGTTTGTCACACTTGCAACTGGTTGCGGTGGTTGGCTCATTTTAAATATATAGGTTTTGCACTCCAAATTAAACCTTTACAAAACCTAATCATCTTTTGCAGGGTTTTCTACAAAATTTCGGTTTTCAAAATCTCCGTGCTACAAAATCTCGGTTTTTATAAATTCTGGAAAATGGGGAAGCTAATTTCAAAAGAAATATAAATAAAAACCGAGATTTTGAGACGCTCCCCCTTTTCCAAATTAAATTTACCTTTATCCAAAACATATTCATCCTTTTCCAAATCAAATCCAGCCGTAGACGATATAATACCAATAAATGTGTATTTAAATTCCAGATTCCAAATAACATGTTAATATAATAAAATAAATAATAGGGATATAAAATTGACCTTAAAATTGCCTAAAATTATTTTAAACTTCACATTACATAAATGTCATCCTAAAATTCAATTCACTGCAGAATTCACCCTAAATTGGTCTAAATTCAATATAAAATGCATTCCCAAATTTACCATATAATGTCTTGCTTACTAGAAATTCACCTTAGAACGCACCTTAAACTTCACCGTAGAACTCAGCCTTCAAGTTCATCTTAAATTCACCCCAAAATTAATCCAAATTCTCCATCAAATTCATCATAGGATACATTAGGTTAGAGTGGCTGCTATCGTACACTTAGGCCAGCAGTGGCCCTTTGTGATACCACAGGATCCCATCTCCCCATTACTCCCGTTGAAACCAACCAGAGTCACTTATGTAGCATAAAATATTTCGCACTCCACAGTCCGCGAGTTCCGAAAGGCTGTCCATACCTTACTGTCCAATATGCCCTCAGTATTTATTGAAGGTATTCCTCGATGAGTTCCAGACTCCATCGAATCATTAAAGCTTCCCGGAAAGTGGGTATCAATGAGAAGCTCCAACGATTCAGCACTTGAAGCTGTCCATGACCCGTCTGGTCTAATTAAGTAACTATGACTAGTTGGGTTAATAGATAGAAACTTCCTAAGGCTAGAAGTCTCAGAGACTTCCTCCATTCAACAACAGAAGAGTCTCCAAGATTGTGCCTTCCTCCAGCTCCATGGACCACCATGTCGGTTTCTGTCTGCCCCTTGGCTTTATCAGGGGACAAGCAGCATTAAGGGAAAGATTGCAGGCTTTTGTGATAACGTCCACAATGCAATCCAATTCTTCCACTGTCTCCGGAAGTCCCGGGACCTCTGACGGCAATAATTCCTCCAACAACTCCTCATATTTCTCCCAGTTTGTCCTTCTCGAAATCGTTAAAATCAAATTCATCGTTTATTTGGTATTTGAAATTATTGATTTTAGAAATTAACGAATTTTGTAAAGTAGTTTGGAAAAAAAAGAAATTAGGAAATTTAGGAAAATTTAGAAGTTTTGTATTGTGGGGATATAAAAATTTAATAAAATTATTACGAATTTAGAAGCGTAAAAATGGAAAATGGAAATTTACAGATCTAAATCTTTAAAATTAGTATAAACTTATCATAGAAATTCGTCAAACTTTAGAATCCTGATATTTAGAGAGTTTTTGCAACATGTTTGAAATTTAGAATTTTTATTAGGAATTAGTGTTCAATCACAGATTTAAACATAAATTACGCTTATCATGCAAACCAAATACATTGAACTAATCATGGCACGTTACAACTACAACAACTTTCGATGCTATAATTGTCAACTAAGTGTCTTTAAGTAAAATTATTATTTACCGACATAGAATCCAATTTCTGATTTATATAAATTGTTTCATATAAGTTTTACTATTTCGGCAAATTATTTTTGTAAACACTTACATTTTGGGCAATAAATGAAGGTATAAGTCGCTCTAAATTAAATGCTGACGAAAAAGCCAACATTTTGTAACTAAAAGCAAAAAAGAACACACACATTCACAAATGGCAAGAGTAATTTAGTGTAGCCAAACATCAATTAGAAAGTTTAAAGGCATTATTCCGAAAATCAAACGGTTCCAAGATAAGTCGGCTCTGATGCAATGAAGAAAATCAAAAGATCGAATTTCAGACATTTGGCGCTAAAGCAAAGCTGTGCTACGGTATTGGAGCTGAGAAGTTAGCTTCTAATAGCAACAACCGACACTATTTCAATTCCTACCACACTATTAAAAGAAGACTAAACGAACTTGGCCTATATGCTTGTCGACCTGCGAGAAAAACATTATACTGACAGCAAAAATGGGAGCTGCAAGCCTCAAATTCGCAATAGAATGAGAAAACTAAATGCCCGAGGACTGGCATTGGTTCATATTCTCGGATGAATCCAAGTTCAACATATGTGGACCCTAAGTAAGGATAACTGATCGGCGACGAAAAGGCAAAAGGTATTTAACAGAATGTATATCCTACTGGATAGTTCAGTAAATGGAGAGAAATATAAAAAAATTATCGCAACCTGCGTCGTGACTATTGAGTGAGGACCCGACTTATTAACGTTATTTGTGACGTAAGAATGCAAGTTTAACGTCTATTTTTTGTAGGTAGACGAATTTAAAAATAGGTTGGGGATTGAGTCGTTAGCCTGGGCAGAAAATAGTCCTGATCTCAATAATGTTGATAATATTTGGTCTTTCAAGGGAAAAAAGGTCAACATATACAAGCTGAAAAGTACCAAAGAGCGGAAAAAACTTATAGAAACAGTCTGGTTTGAAAAAATGACAATATTAACCAAACTTTACAATTCAATGCCGATCCGGATTAAGGACATCATAAAAGCAAAGGGCGGGGTCATTAATTATTGATTTTAAAAAGTGCAATTTCTCTTAAATTATTTTGATTTAGATGAATTATTTTATTTCTGTTAATCCTTATTTTGAATAACGATTACCATTATCAACAACAAACTATTTTTAAATTGAAATAACTTTGTTAAAAACACTGTAAAGACCTAGCAAATTGTTACGAGATAGGGCGGAAATATTCCTTATCCGAAGTTATGTCAGTCTAAAATGGAGGATCACCATTCTGTTTATTTGAATATATTTGGAAAAGCGTAAAGTTGATAATCAGAATCTATCATTTGTACCATCTACTTTTGAAGCAAACGGCGGTATTTTCAAAATTTACTTTAAAAATTCAAACCGAATATTTCAATGGCGCAGGGTATATACACGGTGGTTAGATGATTCAATATTCAATTCTTATTATTGTAATAAGCTGAATAGTTTATTTCGACAAGTGGCAAAATGTAATGTAAATGTTTTTGTATGCGGTATGAGGTAAGAGAAAAATTTGTATATTTGGCACTCGTTCATATCGTGCAAATTTCTTAATATTTATCTAAAATAGGTCACATTGGATGATAAAACATCTGTAACACGTCAATAGTCGTTCTTCATACTTATTTATCGACGACAAAATAATATTGGCATAATGAGTAAATATTTTTCCGATAACTATGAGTCAGGCCATTTGTGTCAATAATTTTGTCAAATATAAAAATCGACAGAATGTGGAAAAAATATTAAATTCTTTTGTGCCTCGCTTTATTGAACGAACCAACCGTAATTACAAAAATTTCAATTCACCAAATCGACTCATTTCCTTCGCCTGCTAATTATAAAACAAATTGAGTTAGTAGTGGCAAACAGATCTCTGTCTCGAAGATTGGTCTTTAATGGCATAAGGTGATTATGTAACTACCGTAGTAGATATTCAGCGATATGTTGGCAATTATACGGTCTAAAAAGGTCTAAAAGCCATCTATTGGAGTTTTCGCAACTAAAAGTACTTGTATCTACTCATAACTACCCATGCTCATACGATGGTGTAAAAAACAGAAGTAGTTACGCATAAAATTTGCGGTAGGTGGATTTTAGTTGCGAAAATTTCAATAGATGGCTTTTAAACCTTTTTCAATATTTTTCGAAAGTTTCTTATTACGTAGCTTTTTTATTTTTTGGTGATGTAAAATGTCAAAATTAATACAAAATTATTTTGTTGTTGATATTACATTTTTAAGAAAAATGGATTTAAATATCAATACGATTAATATCAATGCTTTCCTTTCATTGCATGTCCATTTTATTGTCATATTTTCAATCTAATTTTAAATATCGCTATACAAAAGACAAAAAAAACAACTAAACAGAGGGCTGTGTTTTACTTGTGTCACTCAATTTCTCGTTCCATTGAGTAGGTATCTACTCGCAAGTACTACCAAGTAGCAAATTTTGCACATTGTAAGACGGCTATTATTATAGCCTACTCAAAACATTTGTAGAAGGGTTAGATGCCCAAACCACCTTGCACTTTGTTTAGCAAGAATTTGCCCTCCTGAAACCGTGAGTTTAATTGGATTGCATGTAAAAGAAGCCCTAACTGGAGAATTCTATACATCAACGAAGAAATCTGCAACAAGTTCCGGACGCCTATGTATACAATATAGAATATGTCTAATAAAGCGTTTTGCTAATTAGCTAAATTAAAAATTTTATTTTCTAGAAAATGTAAAACATATAAAACTTTTGTGTTAATAAGAAATTTGTTTTTTTTACATTTAGGTATGTATATCATAACAATGGAAAAACTGAAAAATTCAGTTTGACCAAATTTATTTGAAAAATTCTGTAACTCTTTAGACTCGATCGATTTTCTTAAGATTGCTTGTGTGGATGTGTTATGACCCCAGGTATCCAAAAATCAGGGTCCCATATTGGTTACAAGGGGGTCCGTCCATACGATACAGTGAAAAATTGCAAAAATGCAGTCTGGCCAACTGATTTTGGCTGCTTGAAGAGCGTTTCCCCGGTAAACCACAAGTCGATTATTCGCCTATAAATTCGGATTGACAAAATATCCATTGTCGCCGAAGAAAATGACATATGTGTATCAGTAGGTGAGCCAAATGGATATATAGAAAGCAAACCAAATCTCATCCTATAATTGACTTTGACCATAACAATAGTCACTTTGTCATCAGAGTATTGGTCAACAATACTTGGACTTTATAGCCTGATTTACGAACGGCTTCGGAGCTGTATATAAATTTGACATTAAATTCAGCGTATAGTGTATAAAACTCTGACTTAAGTGTACAACGAAACTCTAACTCCAGCGTGTAACAAAACTTTGGCTTCGGCGTTCGACAAATTTCTGATTATTATGTCTTATGTGGAGATTTAAAATAAAACGAGAAACATATATTTTATAAATATGTATTTATTTTAAATTATAAAAACTTAACAATTCATCAAACATTCAAACCAATAAAAATTCAATTCAGTAAATTTTAAAACTATAAAATAACTCATTTACTACAATAAAAATCGTTTTTATTGTTTTTTATAAGACTTTCGCTTAAAAAAATCTTGCACTGCATGGCATATATTGTCTCTATTATAAAACGAGCATGTGTCCTTCCTATATTTATTGCATACTTCGACAGTAAAATCTAAAATATTTATATATTTTTTAAAAAATATATATTCTGAAACTAAAACAATTATTAGTTTTGAATTACGCTTTCAATTTAAAGTGTTTCCTTACCATCTTCTTCAGCTGGCAAAGTCCCTTCAAGTTTTTTAATTCGATCCCATCTTAGTTGTTCTGCCATGTTTTCTGTGATCAATTTGCTTAGGATGGATTTTGCAAAGCCGTTGACTTCTTTCTTGGCATCTCCTTTCGATGTAAATTGAGTGTACTGGTAAGCCTGAAAAATAATATAAATAAAACGAAAATTAGAGTAAATGTGAATAGAATAATTTAGAAGTCAGCAAGACAAAACCAAACCTCACTCATAAATTTGCAAGTAACTGTGAACTACGATTTTATATTACTTAGAACTTTTGACAGTGAGTGAAAGTGATCACATGACAGAATGCACGAGATCTGAACTAGCAGGTTAATAAAAAGGCTGTAAAAATGCTTACCATATTTTCCTTATAATCTTTCTCACCCAGTTTATATTCGAGCTCATCCAATTTTCCTTTGTCGTCTATATCTGATATTGCAACAAATGACAATTCGGCTGGTGACTTCTTACACAATTCGGTTATCATCATCATCATTATTTCATTTTGGGCAGATATTTTCTCTAGATTTGAATTAATATTATCCATTTTTAAAGATACAATGTCAGACTGTAATTGATGGGACTGTTTCACTTCAGCTGTGTCTTGCAAGATTGTTTGGTAGGATTCATACTGAATGCATACAACATTGCTGACTGGAGCTTGATCTGTCTCTATTTCTGTCGGTTTATCTGATAATACCGATTCTGGTAACCTGCTATTTTGCATAAATTCGATTGATTGCACCTCGGAATTTGAAGTGGTTTCAAGTTCTTCGATCTCACATTCTTGAAACAACCTTGCGTAATAATTCGAGATCCCTTCAGAATTGGAAGCCCGTTCATTTTGTTGACCCTCGTTTTCTTCTGTGTCAGAAGTAGTATAATTTAATCGAAGACTACACTCGACATTGGCAGCTTTAATAGTTTCTAAAAATAAAGCAAAAAAAATATAGAAGCCAGCTTGAAATACAGTTTCTTTAAATTAAATACATACCAATATTATATTTTAATACCCTGCAATTATGTTTGGTCCAGTTATTCCTCGGTATACCGCGTTTTTTTAATTCCGAACTCCAGTTTTTAGATGGTGGACAGAAGCATTGGTTGGCATTTTCCGTAAGCCACGCATATCGGATAACTTCAATTAATCTCTTGTGTGGTTCGCTTTGATCTTCTTCGAATTCCACTATGGCAAAATTATCTTTTTCTTGTCTCGCCATTTTGTACAGTTGAAAGCTTTACGGTTATATTTAAATTAATTTTTTTTACTATAAAATTAAACAAAAAACCCACAAAAATAATTGAATATGTATTTAAAAATTTGTATGAACTAGCTACATTGATAGAAAAAGTAAATTGTGATTTACCGATTTACTTAATCGTATTTATTTCTCAATTTTGTTGGGGTTTATTTGCTTTTTTTTTGTTTTGTGTTTTTTATTCTTTTTTTGATAGAAAATTATTAGAGGTAAAAACCTATGTACGTTTTTTAAAAACTTAATATTTTGAAAGGAAGTACAGTTCGTGTAAGTGCATATTTCCAATATTAGTGATCTTTTTGCTTATTTTGTATATACAAGTATAATACATATTTTTACGCCGGTTTTATTGTATTTAAGGTTGTTTTATTTATATTTTTTATTATACGTGCGTAGATGGATTTATATTAAATTAATATTTTTTAAATTATTGTGTATTGTTAATTATATTTATGATTTAATACTGCATTAAAAATGCTCATTTATTTTTTTAGAATTACAAAACTTATTAATGGAAAAAATGTTATTAATGATGGAGTTTCCTCATCAACCATTGCAAATAATTTTCGGTCCAATTGAGAAACATGAAATTTTTCGAAGTTTATTGATATATTTTGACATTGATATACATTTAGTTTAGAGGAGTTTATTGGATATGTGTTAAAATCCTTTTTTTCCATATATTGTTTACCAACAACTAAAATTTGTCCTTCTTCTTTTACAAAATTGACGATTTCATAAATTTTCTTTTCTTTGCATAGGACATATTTATTTTTATCATTATTGTTTAATTTATAACCATAATATATCAACTCCAAAAAAATGTTTTCTGTTACTTCAGCAGGTTTTTTTAGTTCATTATGTGAGGCGATATTTGATGGTGAAATGGTCGGAGAACTATTCATTTCATGCATCCTGTTTGCAAACTCAATCAAAGGATGTTTATGTCCTGCCAAAAGTTTTTTAAATGGATGCATATACGACTCAAAAGGAAACCCAGAAAATGTATCTAAAGGCCCTTCGAAAATCACTACTTCTTTTGCGAGATGTCTTAACATATGCACATTATGATTTACCATGTCTGATCCATATAATGTAGCATAATCTTTAACAAAGTCCTCCAAAAGTCGTTCTGCAAATGAATTGTATTTAATACACCCATCTGGACAACATAGAATTTTTATCGCGACATGTAGAAGCATAAAATGATTATAGTATTTTTGCAAATGATTTGGCAACGAATTTTTTAATATAAATGGTCCATAAAATAGTAAAAAATTTCTGAGTTCACTTCCTTTGAAAACTGGCAGATGTTCTAATGATCTCAGCTGCCTTTGAAAATTATTTGGTAACAATTTGTTTAAAAATATCATTTTATTTGAAATTAAATTTTTCAAATGTTTTGGAAATATGTAATGGCTTTTTTCCAAACCAAATTTTAAGCAACTTTTTCGTTACACCAAGCAATACAATGTGCAAATAATCTAAAGCTATTTGTGACACCATGTCTATACCAAGGTCTTCAAGAGGAGAATTTAAAATATGATGATCCTCATCAATCCTCTGGGCAAACGTCGAATCTGTACGAAGGCTTACTTCTGAATTTGTGAAACACATCCTATGAAATTTTTTATCAAATTTTCCTCTAATGACAAATTTTGGATACCCTGCGAAAGCATTATATTGTTTAACGCCACAGACACTAGCTCTAGCAGGAGCATCACATATTATTGCCCGAATTTTTATGAATATATTTTGTCCATCATAAAGAAAGTTGTCTTTAATTTGTTTCATTTCAGAAACAAACGGATTTAAAAATTCTGCGAAATTACTAGGCTTTTTGGGGCCATGATAAATTCCAATTACGAACACATTGTTTAAACCGATGTTTAGGATTCGCCCTAAAATGAGCCAAAATGAATGTTCAATATTGTCACTGAAAACCGGAAGCCCATCTACATTTATGTCAACATATAATATTTGCGGCAGTAATTCAATACTTAAATTCTCTTGCACTAAAACTTTCCTTATATTATTCTCTATACCGATATGGGCATATTCTCCAGGACAAACTTTAACTGTTCCTAGATTTCGCGGCGTTTGCAATAAAGTTCGATAATCCATCGGCAATTCTGGGAAAAACGTTTTCAAAAATTTCAATAACTCAGATATTGAATTCTTATTAATATTATGTGCTATTGACCATTTTTGTAAAAACACCTTTACGTAAGCGTTAATTTCTTGGTTGACATACGGCTGAATGAAATTAGTGATACCTAAATTTTGAGTGTTTTTAAATTGTGAATTATACGATTCCGCTGGTTAATCATAAACAATATGTCCACTTAAACCGTCAGTAGAAGAAAAATTAGAACAATTTTCATTGTTTGATTCATTTAAACTATTATAACTTTCACTTATATCTGATAACACTAGCGATTCCTTTGGCCGTTCAAAAACATTAATATATTTATTTAAATCAATGATTACAGATCTTGAACTATTTGCTTTACTTGTTTCTGTAAAATAGTTATCTGGTGCACTTATATTTACATTTGATATTTTATTATTTTCACTATGAAATAAAATATTAGTTAATTGTTTCTTATTTATTTTTTTTAATTTACATCGTAAATTACACTACCCTGCAAAATTTTGCCCCTGGACAATGAATAGTTGTTTCCGAAGTAATTTTTCACGCTGGATCCGAATCCGGGCTCAGAATTGCTCTATCACGTCAGGTTTATGAGATATTCTAACCTAAAAGTGCTTATATACCGTAGGTATAAAAGGTAGTGTATTATACAGTACACCGACAAATTCACGAACATGCAATTTTGAAAATGCGATATCTCGGCGAAAAAAAAACATATTTGAGCAAACTCAAAGGTATTTGAAAGAAGAAGACTTGTACTATAAGATCCTATACATAAACTTTTCAAGAAAAAAAAATCGCGGTGCTAGATACGACAAATAACAGTTAAATACGACAAAAAACAGTGTTTTGCACTTTTAGGTTAGAATATCTCATAAACCTGACGTGATAGAGCAATTCTGAGCCCAGATTAAAAAATTACTTCAGAAACAACTATTCATTGTCAAGTGGCACCAAATTTTAAAATTTTGCAGGGTAGTGTTTTTATACAGAAAAATTCACGAATATGCAAATTTGCAAATGCGATATCTCGGCGAAAAAAAATGATATTTGAGCAAATTCAACGGCATTTGAAAGAGGAAGACTTGTACAATAAGATCCCATCGTCGAAACCTGACGTGATAGAGCAATTCTGAGCCCAGATTCGGATTCAGCATAAAAAATTACTTCGGAAACAACTATTCATTGTCAAGTGGCACCAAATTTTTAAAATTTTGCAGGGTTGTGTTATTTATAGCTTTATTTCTACACTTATTATTTTTTAGCGAAAGATTCATTTTTTATTTTTGACTCCTTTTCTGTATATATAAAAGCACGTGTGTTTAAAGTAAAATAAAATATAAACTTCTTACGTGTATACCTGATACCTCGTGCTCGAACGGAACATAAACTGTACACCACTAAACACATGCTTATTATCATTTGTTAACAACGAAGCTACTTACTTGCTTAAAAATAACTGGCACTCGAGTCAATTATCGGTATTTGACTTTAATGTATATCAAATTACTGACTTCAAAGTCAAACTTCTATATCCAGCGTTTACGCTCATCGAGTAATAGACGTATAAGTCAGTTTTCTGTAATTGACTTCAAGGTTCGTCATTTAATAGGTATCAAAGTCAATATTAAGTAATCCGTCTTTTAGGCTGTCACAAAATTGGCATCAAAGCTAGATAATGATAACAGTTATGTAAGCTTGGTATTCGACTGACTTTTAGGTCGGACTTCTATAAAAAGAGCTTTAGGTCTGCTGCATCACTAACATGAAAGCTAAATATATACATTTAACCTTCATGTTAGTTAAACTTAGACATATAAAGGACACAAAAGCCAAATTAATAATTTTAACATCAGTGTTAGACATAAGACTAGCATTCCAAATATTTTCGGACTTGTGGTTTACCGGGTTTGCTAAATAACTTAGAAAATCTTTACGAACGAGAAATACGAATATTAACAATATTAAAATATTCATAATTTTTCTGCTGCCTAATAAATATTTCAGCAGAAAAAGTTCTGTTTTGTTTTAGTGTTGCCCCTGGTGGTGAGTAGATAAACTACTTTTTTCTGCAGGAAATTTTCTGCTATCTTATACAGCATGTTATGCTTTTTTACTTTTGCCACTATAACTAAGTAACCGCGGAAAATCAAATTTCTTCACGAATTTAAATCGAGAACACGAATTCCAAAACAATTGAGTAATCAAATGTCAAGTCGATATAGCATGATCGATATCCGTATAGTCTCTTACAAATTGTGGTAATTACAAATTATACTAAGACATAATTTCTTAAGAGCACGCACGCAAATCTATTACAATTTTGTTTTGCGTTAAATAAATGTTTTGACATTAACTAAAGCAATACCATAAAGAAAATACTATAAAGAGGACTCAAAAAATAATAACATATCGGGAAGTGTCGATAGTAGCGACACTTTAATATTTTTATTTTTCGGAACATTATTAACAAGCAGAATGTGTCTATGATAAATGAAATTGGTAATGAACAACCGGAATAGTAAATTATTGGTTTACGGAGGCTCATACACCAGTTTTGAAACAGCTAGCAAGGTCACTCGACATTAACATCATCGAAAACATGTGGAGTGGACTCAGCAGAGTTGTGTATGCTGAAGGAACACAATACAGCAGCGTTCATGAACTAAACTCATCAGTACAACGCGAATGGGCTAATATTACTTCGGTCTAAAAAGACCAAAGTATTGAAATCCTGTCAAAAATGACGAAAAATTTGGTTGGTCCAAAACCACTTTTCTCGATATTTTGAAAGTCCCTGAGTCTGACAATGCAAAAAAAAAAAAATGTCCGTCCGTCTGTCTAGATGTCTGGATGTCTGGACCCATGGTATCTCGATAACGGCTTGTCCGATTTGGATTTTTTTTCGCCAATCTGTTTCTATGGTCAAGGCGGAGATTTGAAAAGCTTTTGGAGACTTGTTACGACTCGGTCGGATATTTCACTGAAACCGAAACAAAAACAAAAAAAAAATTAAATTTCATAAATACACAAAGTCAATTTTCTTTACTTCCCTTTTGTTCCTAGTGTATGAAATTGAAATGTCAATCTGTCATTAAATAAAAAAAAAATAAAAAAATAAATAATAAAAACAAAACATCTGAATCATGTGAAGTCGGGTATGATTGCAGTTGGTGTTATGTACGCAACCGATTGTGGGGTTACGTGTAGTGCGAGTGTCGACCACATTTGAGGGATTCGCGTGATGGTCAACCGAAAAGATTGGGAGGAAAAGTTTTTTTTGACAGTCGAGTTTTGGTGCCGGTCGTGGCTATATATATCATTTTGGAAAAAAAAAATAATAACAAAAAAATTCGAGAGTGACATAAAAAAAAAAGAAATAATAAAAGTTGGAAATCACCACGCCATATTTTTTTTTCCATTATTAATAATTCATATTAATTTTTTTCCATTATTATTACTTTCAATTGGAAAAAAAAATAAAGAAAGATAAAGAAAATAAAAACCAACGCAAACAGTGACAATATATGTACGTTGGTAGAAAAAAAAGGAAAACATATTATACGGAGTGGTGATAAATACATAAAACAAAAATCCAAAAAAACCAACACAACAAAAATTTATTGCCGGGACCTAAGTATAATTTATACTTAATTATACGGGCCGTAAGATTGGCGTTATATCGATCGGTAGTGAAAGAAACGAGAGCGGTTCATCAGGCCGCGGTGATACGGTGAACAGAAGCGGTCACCAATACAACCGAAGCAGTCGGATGAGAGGAACGGGACACGTAAGGCGAGCACGGCGGAATTAGCGACACCGGTGAAGAGGATATATTTTATTTTTGTATGTTATTTTGGTTATAATCATAATTTAGTCTAGTTTTTTTTATTCCTTTATTTTTGTTCATTCATTTGATATTAATATCAATTGGGTACATATACATATATATAGTAATTTTTTTTCGTTAACTAACGGTTTGCGCAAGCAGCCAATTTACATTTCTTTAACTTTTTTTATTGACTAGCTGTAGGGTACGCAGAGCTCTGAGTCCTGACCAGCAGAACAAACGGAAACGAGGTCACATTCCAAAGGGTACGCTATATACGTAAATTTGCCCAATTTACCGACTTAATAATTTAATTTTTTTTATGATAAAGTTGTTTTTGAGTGTAAAATTTTTTGTTATGTTTTGCATTATAAATAAATTTTGTTAAATGATTATAACTGAAAAAATAAGGATGTCCGCCTAAATCATTAAATTCGGGAGGTGAGAATGACGTCATGTGTGTGTGTGTGGTAAGTAACTGTGAGGTAATGTAAAGAGCAGCTATCTCGATCCAAGAAGGGCACCACCACCATCCCACCCCCCAGACTGAGTTTAAAGCCAGCCAAATGCTGCAGGTGGTGACTCTTGGATATATTCTGCTAACACGTGCCCGCAAGGTCGCGTCGTTACAGACTGTACGTCAAGGGGGTGGGGTACCTGCCATACGAATTGACCCAAAATACCTGCTTTTACAAATATTTACGATTTTTTTATATATGCTTATTTGATTATTGGATTGGGCATTGAATTGGGAATTGATTTGAAGGTTAAATTAGGGGTCAATTTGCGCGTTGAGTTGAAGTTGAGTTGGAGTCGAGTTGGGGTTGGATTTGGATGTAGTGAATAGTTAACACATTTTTTATATGATGGAACTTCCCTATTTATCAACCGATTATTATGAAATTTGACATGTGTGTTGGAAATGGGATTCTAAAATGAGTCTTGGATGAAGTTCTGGAATATGGCCAAGCAGGATAGAACTTGCCCATCTCTCAACCGATTACGATGAAATTCGACATTTATATTGGAAATGGGATTCTAAAATGTATTTTGGATGAAGTTCTGGCATTTTAAAATGATCTCTGGATGAAGTTCTGGAATATGGCCAAATATGATGGAACTTGTCTATTTCTCAACCGATATTATGAAATTTAATTTGTGTGTTAGAAATGGGATTCTAAAATGAGTTTTGGATGAAGTTCTGGGATATGGTCAAGTAGGATGGAACTTGCCCATTTCTCAACCGATTACGATGAGATTCAACATTTGTATTGGAGAAGGGATTCTAAAATGTTTTTTGGATGAAGTTCTGGGATTTTAAAACGATTTCTGGTTGACGTTCTGAAATATGGCCAAGTATTATGGAATTTGTCTATTTCTCAGCTGACTATTGTGAAATTTGATTTGTGTGTTAGAAATGGCCGATTCTAAAATGAGTTTTGGATGAGGTTCTGGAATATGGCCAATTATGATGGAACTTGCCCAGTTCTCAACCAATTATGATGAAATTCGACATGTGTATTGGAAATGGGAATCTGAAATGAGTTTTGGATGAAGTTCTGGAATATGGCCAAGTTTGATGGAACTCGCCTATTTCTCAAAGGATTATTATGAAATTTGACATGTGTGCTAGAAATGACGAATGATGGAACTTGGCTATTTCTCAACCGATTATGTTGAAATTCCACATGTGTGATGGAAATGGGATTCTAAAATGAGTTTTGTATCAGGTTCTAGAATATGGCCAAGTATGATGGAGATTGCTCATTTCTCAACCGATTATAATGAAATTCGCCATGTGTATTGGAAATGGGGTTCTAAAATGATTTTTGGACGAAGTCCAGGAATACGGCCAATTATGATGGAACTTGGCTATTTCTTAACCGATTATAATGAAATTTGATATGTGTAAGGAAATGGGAATATTTGATATGTGTGTAATATTGCCAGGTAGGATGGAACTTGGGACTTGGCTATTCCTTAACCACGGGTATCATTAAATTAGCCATGTGTGTTGGGAATGGAATTCTAAAATAATTGTTTATAAAGCTCTGGAATATAGCCTAGTAAGATGGAACTTGGCCATTTCTTAACCGATTATGATGAAATTTGTTATGTGTGTTGGAAATGGGATTCTAAAATGATTTTTTGGATAAATTTCTGGAATATGGTCAGTTAAACGGTTAAAAGTTTCAGTATAATCTGTTATACTACTTTCGGTATAAAGATCTAGAATACGATTTTTCGTTTTAAATTGGATGCCTGTACCCATGTTACTGAAGCTTTTGACCTGTTTGGCTGTTGTTGTATAAGTAAATATATTTTGGTTTAAATAGAAATCAATAATGTCAGAAAACTGTCACACCAACTTTATGACATTATTGAAGATACCAAAGACCGAAGTTCTGATCCCCTCGTGAGGTTTCAGCTCTTTATATTTCCAAATTAATATGCCAAAACTTGTACAAAAGTATGCCAAATCGAATTTTCGAAATAATTAAAAACAATGGCCGAAACACAAAATATTAATTGGAATAAAAAATCATTTTTATAACTGTGCTTTTTATATTTATTTCCTATTAAAAACAATAAAATATTGTGTGCGGCTATCTTTTATTACCATACTAAATGAGGGTTACCCATAAATTTTTCATGACGCCGCAGAGAATAAAGACTTCTATTTATAGCACGCATTGGTAAAGTGAAAAGTATTATTTTTGCAAAGGTAGAATTTTAAAAGAATTTATTTGAAATGAAATAAATCTTAAATTAGGAGTGCGGCTATTATTTAATACGGGACTGTATAATTAATTTGCACACTAACGATCAGTATTAATAAAAAATCTAAAAATTGTATTCAATTGGTATTTCATTTATTATCGTGTTTATTTTACCGGAGAATTTTTGGATAAGCGCAGATATAACCTTATTCCAAAATAAGCAGCATAAAAAAAATCACATTCTTACCGTATAAAAAATAGTTTACCAAAATTTTGTTGGACAAAATCTGGTTTTTTAAAATTTTGTTTTCCGAAATAATTATTTTGATTATTTTATAGTGAAATAATGAATATTTAGTGAAATAGTTTTTCTGGGATCGATATAAAATATTGCATTAACAAAATATTGTTTTTTTTATTAATCTTGCAACTACAAAATGTTGCAATTACAAAATGTTGCAACTACAAAATCTTACAATTACACAATCTTGCATAACAAAATAGTGCAATTATTTTGGTTTTTAGTAGATGTCATTAATATAGATTCTATATAATCCACTCCTACGTGCGGCACACAGTGCGACATGTTTGCTGATCCCGGCTCCTACTCCTACGTCCCCCGAAGTTCAAATCTAAAGCCCCTCGGAGGGTTAAGCGGGGGGAGCGCAGCGGCCTCCCGCGTGCCCATGAGAGTTACCGAAGCAGTCAGCCTCTATAATTCTAAGTTAAATTAGTCGATGTCATTTTTCTTCTATTTATTTTCCTCACAATAGAGAAAAAAATGTACGGGAAATTGTTATGCAAGATTTTGTATTGCAATATTTTGTAATGCAAAATTTTGTATGCGAAATTTTTTAATGCAAATGCAATACAACCCAGTTTTTCTAAGTCCCTTATTTTAAGTTAATTTTTCACATGAGCAGGCATTTATGCACATTAAGATAAAGGTTCAGATTCAATTAATAAAAAACAAATTTTAATAATTAATTTGCATACACACATTCTATTTAAAATTATAATTTCACAAGTTAGTTTCTCTTCTTGAGCTATGTTTGAAAAAATATAATAAAAATTAAACTAAATTTAATGGATTAGTGCTACAAATCTATAAAGAGCTATATTATTTGCGATGCCTTTAAGGGAAGACATTTCCTCTTTAGGCCGTCGATTTATCGTGATATATTTAAGCTTTTTTTTCTTTTTCTAGATATTTTATTTGGAAATAATTGTTCACCAGATCTCATTTTGTCGATTCGGTTTTTAATAAATATTTGTTCTTTGCCAAATTCATCTATTGATAATTCCCAAATAATTTGGGTAAAATGAAATAAACAACCCTTAAAAATTACATCAGGCTGGAAATTTTTTAGTGCAGAAACTGAAGCTAGTGCGAAATCTGAAATAATTCTTGTAGGATGTAAATTAATGGAATGAGTACAAGCAATTTCGAATAGCTCATAAAATACTCATAATATGAATTTTTACTCGGCTATCGCTTCATGGGACAAACTTATCCCTTGTGGATAATATCTGGTTTTGCTCACTAGTACCATAAATAACTATTATCCATATAAAAAAGGAAACAAGTTTTTGGTGACAAGATTTTGTAAAACAAGATTTTGGAGAAAAAAAAAACAGTTTAGAAAGAGTTTTAAAAGAGTTTAGAAACAGTATTTTGAAAAACTGTAAGACGTGGCCAACCCTAT
The DNA here is from genome assembly GCA_963556165.1 of Tipula helvola. NCBI lineage: Eukaryota > Metazoa > Arthropoda > Insecta > Diptera > Tipulidae > Tipula > Tipula helvola. The sequence goes on from OY744482.1 coordinate 93,001,527, forward strand.
GCCGTTACGTGCCATATGTCGCTTTAAAATATGCCATAGTGTTCCATATGCCGTAGTGTACCATATGCCGTTTTGAAATATGCCATTTTGAAATATGCCATTTTTTCATATTCCGTAATGAAATATGCCGTACCGACCGGGACCCAAATTTTATATCTCCAGATATTTTGACTTAGGTAGGATAGCAAAATAGGTATTTTTGTATAAATATCTAATTAAGATATTTGCATTGAAATGTTTTTTTAAGTGGCATACGTATATTTCGATTTTCACATTGATACATTTTAAATTAATTCAGATTTTTACAAATGTTAAGGTGGTAAAATGTGTTACTATAGATTTTATCAAAGCTGCAGATTAAAAGCACCCTTACGTCTTGAAAGCACTCTTATATCTGAATAGTTAATAATTAACTGTTCAAATTAATTTGTCAAATAAGCCATTAACTTAAAAACATAAAATACATTGCGATTGTTGTCATATAGATCACGTACTGGGTCTTCTAGTTGCTTCCAATTTAATGGATTCTCGGATAGAACGTTTATCTGAAAACCCCCCCAAAAAAATAAGCAAAATCAGAAAATAAAATTACTATTTGACTATAAATTAGCTATACCTAAGTTGAAGACATGGTGGACCTACTAAAATAAGGCACTGCACAAGTTCCCGTGCTGATATTCGAAGATTTTTTTCTTATAAGTTCTTTCCAGTTGCTGTTAATATTTGCCAATTTCACAACAAATTTCTGAACAATCATCACTCCTTTAAGCAAATAATCTACTTATTATATTAATTATCTAATCTGAAATGCATGCATGTAATAGTGTTATTAAACAAGCAAGACAAAATAAATTTCACGTAAAAATTATGCATAGAGAAAAAGTGAGGTTATGTATTTGAAAATTTGAATAATACAAATGCATTAATTTCTTTTAAAATTTAGCACAAAATAATATAATAATTAATACTTACAATTTATTTTTAATCTGTTTTTAATTCTATGGTAAATGGAATATAAAAAATTAACAAACTCCGTTTCACAAGAAATTTTATTTTGAACTAAAAAACAAACAAAATCTTTGTTTACATAACAAAATGCTTTTTAGTTAACTATCCTGCCACCTACACTATGTCGATGAAAAAAAAATAAAATAAAAATGTTTGCTTTCAGCAGTATGGCTTGTATATTCTAGAAGGCATTGCTTTGTTCGAGGTACGAACTACAAGGAGAAAAACAATTATTTCATTTTGTGCGTTAAACAATAGAAAAAAACTTGCCAATGCACATTCAATTTTTTTTATTTATTTAATTTTATATTTGTAAGTATTAGTGTGTAACAACACAAGAATACCAGATATTTCATAATGCAAAAGTGCATTACAAATCCCCACCGCAAATTTAGGTTTGTAGGCAGAGAGGTAAAGAAACGAGGGTGAATACGGTTGTTAAAAATACTGGTGTGGATAGCCGCTAAAGACATTTGTGTTGATTTTGCATCCATCAACAAAGCCAATAGCAAAGCTTGATAAATCCGAATATAAAAATTTAGCATACAGACAAAGTAAATTACTTTGTTGATTGCTTGGACTCATTTCTATAACAAAGAGAGAGAAAGAATAATAAAACAATTATTTTGCTTGTTGTTTTTGTTTTTTCCGATCTTGAATTGAGTACCAAAAAATAGGATATATGCTTTGTCGCTAGTTTCATTAAAGAATAAATAACTAGTTCACCGTAATCTCTCTTATTCTATTTTTCTCTATGTTATTGCTGTCTGTATGTATGTATATAAAAAAAAAATCAGAGTAGGATGTGTTGTGTCTTCTACAAGGCCGTAGGTGTTTTCCGTGAAAACGTTTATAAGCGGTGCGAGAAATGGCACGATGTATAGGTCGAAGGTGTCCATGATGAAGCGCATGAATTCGGCTTTAGCGATGACATCGATGTTGAAATCGCCGCTGTGGGCAATAGGAGTCTAGATTGATATATGGCGGTACGTACTGGCACCGGGAGGCTTTCTCCCTTTACAGTGCTCTCTCGCATTATAAATCGTCACTTTGTAGATCTAAATTTTAATTAGAATTTATTGTATGTGAAAATTAATTATTTTAATTTACAATAAATTATCTACCACAGAGTCTTTACGCACAAACTGACACCAGAATTGCTCCGATCAGATGAGGGGTTTTCTCGCTACAGTGCTTTCAAGCATTTTTAATCGCTATTTTGTAGTTTGTAATTTTAATTAAAGTTTATGTGGAGATTAATTAATTTAATTTAACATAAATTATCCACTACCGGTTTTTTACGCAAAAATTGACACCATCGGATCTCCGATCGGACGAGCCATTCTCTCGCTACACTGGTTTAAGCATTTAAATTGGTCGAAATCAGAGCTTCGCCGCGCGGGTTCCTTTGCCGCCTAATTGCTTACGACCAAGGGCTAAATTTCGGGTCAGTTTTCTGAACATGCGGTGTAAAACGTTAACACGTTAAAATAAATTAGTGTATGTAAATATAAGTTGAGGTGGGGGAAATAGTTTATAAGATCGTGCGATTTTTGCTAGAATATAATTGTCAATTGGTGATCAAACGGGTTAAATTAAAAAGAAATAAAAAATTAAATTATACTTTGTTGTATTTTATACAAATTATTGGATATATTTTCTGAAGAACAACATATTAAATTTGTGCATCAGCGTCTTGGACAATTGGATTTTTAACACAAATATTTCGCAACGGCTGGATTTTATTCAAAACCTTTTTCATGATTACGTATTAAAAGTTAAAAACGTAATTAAATAAACGAAACTGTGTTAAATTTTTGAAATAATAGACATAGATCCTACCGAAGATCGAAAATAATGACGTTCGAACCTGTCACCACTCTGGCTACTTGATATTTCATAAGGAAGATGGATTAGTAGAAACAATTTTATTTCGTATTTACCTAACGAACCATCGTCTACTGGACTATTTTCGTTTCCAAATAAGGTTTTCTAAAATTGTTCAGCACATTAATAGTTGTTTAAAATCTCTCTCTCTCTCTCTCTGGCTAATGCGTTTAAGAAAGAATGCAAAAGTTTATTTGTACTCCGATATTTCGAACCAACTTACGATATTAATGTAAAAAAAACAACAAATTTAAATTTAAATGACACGAAAGTTTTAATAAGTTTTATATTTATGTTTTACATTTTTTTGAATTTATAATTTACGCAAAATAAAAATTGATTTCTGTAATGAAACCTGACAGAAGAAAATATGTTTTAATTAGAGCTTTATTCGAAAAGGGTTACTGGAATATAGTCTATGTATAGGTCTCCAGTACATGTTTTAGAATTCTTCGTTGATGTATAGAATTCTCCAGTAAGGGCTTTGTTTGCATCCAATCCAAATACAGTCACACTTGCTGGGTTGCATATTCTAATTATATAAGAAAAAAGGCTTGAACATCTAATCCCTTTACAAAGGTATTGGGTAGGATATAATATTGAATCAATAAATATGTCTAATGCTCTGGCATGCGAACAATGTACAGTGACTTGATCTGCGGGCGTTACAATCGGACATTGCGGTTGCAAAATGATTCCGTAATTTATATAAAAATCAGCATCTCCACATCTTCCTGTATAACCATACGTAGGTGCACTTGTATGTATACATTGAACGTATGTCGCATCGTTAGCAGACAATCGCATTGACTCTGGGAGCCCTAAGAAAAATGGCCCGGCCGGGTCTAGTCCAATAATATGTTTAATTAGACCAGAAAGACTATTTCCAATATAACCAGAGATTTGTCCACCCATGCTATGCCCAATCAAAATTATATCACTGTAACTTAACCCTTGCGTATGTAACCACGCCAGATATACTTGCGCTGTGTAGTTGCCAACATACCGCTGAGTATCTACTGCAACAGTTACAATATCGCCATATGCCAATGCACCCCAATCCACGATACAGAGATTTTCTTGTCTGCCACTATTCAACCAATTTGTTTTATAATTATTACTCCAATACTCTGATATATTACTATTCCATCCATGGAAAAAGAAATGAGTCCTTTTGGTGAAGTCGAACTTTGTTAATACGGTTGGGTCGTTCAACGGAACTTCATAGTATGTGGTACTATTCGCCTTACAACACATAAATTTAACAAGTTCAGGCATGTTAGAGGGTGGTTCCGTAAGAAGACCTGAAAATTAAATAAAACGTTAGTTATGAATTATTTTTATAATTATGGTTCACCAAATTCAAAATCATACCATTTACAACCACTGCTAGCAGCAAAACGACCAATAAAATTTTCATTTTAAATTTGAGTAACTATTTTGCTTGTACGTTTAGTTTGCGAGGTGCAAACTATTTCTAATATACTTTCTAAAATTTATCGAGTTTTTATAGCTATCAAAATTATTGACACAAATGGCATTTCACATAGTTACCACAATCGAAATATATAATTATTCATTGTGCCAATATTAGGCCGTCAACAAACAATGATAATTATATTGTATTACAAGTGTTCTATTATGTGATGTGACGCAATTAGGCGTAAACATTAAAAAATTGTACGATATATCGATTTGCTAAAAACACAAATTTATCTTTTAACTCACACCGTATACAAAAAACATTTAGAATTTCATAAACCTTGTTGACTTTCTTGCTTAAAATTTGTATTTTCATTTAGGAACTTTCGTTTCCTTGTCCCTAGGAATACCAAACGCAACTATTTAAATAGTACCAAGTTAAATTTAAATCACGCTTACAACTTACAACTGGTTGCGGTGGTTGGCTCATTTAATCATCTTTTGCAGGGTTGGCTACAAAATCTCGGTTTTTATAAATTTAGGAAAAGAGGGATTTTACTTTTAAAACGAAAATAAACAAAAATTATAAATTCTGGAAAATGGGGAAGTTAATTTTTAAAGAAATATAAATAAAAACCGAGATTTTGAAAACCGAAATTTTGAGACGCTCCCCTTTTCCAAATCAAATCCAGCCGTAGACAAATTTACCATATATGTAATGTCTTGCTAGCTAGAAATTCACCTTAGAACGCACCTTAAATTTCACCGTACAACCCAGCCTTCATCATAAATTCACCCCAAAATCAATCCAAATTCTCCATCAAATTCATCATAGGTTAGGTTAGGTTAGAGTGGCTGCTATCACATACTTAGGCCATCAGTGGCCCTTTGTGATACCGCAGGATCCCATCTACCCATTACTCCCGTTGAAACCAATCAGAGTCACTTATGTAGCGTAAAATATCTCGTACTCCACAGTCCGCGAGTTCCGAAAGGCTGTCCATACCGTACACACCTAAGTAATTATGCCTTCTGTATGATAGCGCCGGACATGAGCATAGGAAGTGATCCAAAGTCTCCTCCTCCTCCTCTTCGTCCATGCAACTTCTATAAAAGTCATTCATCTGTATCCCCAGCCTTCTCGCATATTCCCCCAAAAGGCAGTGACCTGTCATTATCACTACGACCCATCCTATTTCTCGTATTCCCAGGGATACTAGTACCTTGGAGCGCCACAAGTCCAGTTTTGGCCAAACCGAGTGTTGATCCACCTCTCATTTGTCAAGGCGATTGCCTTTTTACTGAGCGCCAATTTTAGCACTGCCATAGGCCTCCCCAGATCTACCCTTTCCGGCTGCATCTGGATAGTCGTACCGTACCTAACTAGTTCGTTCGCCCTGCAGTTCCCCGTGACATCCGAGTGACCCGGGACCCAGATAATCTGGGGCCCTATCATGATTTCCGCCGCGAAAGAATTTTTTCACGATATCGTGAATTTAGGATCATGAAACACGATACATTTTCGCCATTTATTCGATAGCGAGAAAAATTCCGCCAACCAAAATAAGGCGGACAGTTTTCCGATTGAGTTAAAATTGAAGATCGTAACAAGTCACTCGTTTGTTGTATTTTGCGTCAGTTCGATTGACAGGTGTTTTATTTTTATTCAAAAAATAGTTCGAGAAAGGTAAAGGTAAATTTAATTGTACTAAAATCAAAACTATTCTCAAAATAATGACGCGTACACTAACAAACGTCATTAAATGAGTGCGTTTATTACGTTAAATGAATGCGTTTACATCCTTTTCGATAGCGGAATTCATAATAAGAAAGTTGAAGCGGGTCGAAAAGAACATATCGAAATTCTTTAAGACTCGCCGCGGAAATCATGATAGAGGCCCTGGATGCTGAAATACTCGCTCATCTCGTTAAGAAATGATCGGCAATCCAGCGCCACCCGTGACTTCAGACAAACCGCCTCTAGTGTCTGACTATCCACATAAATTGCGATATCCCTCACGGATACCATATTATGCTTCAACCATGTCATGACTTCTCTGATCGCCACCAGTTCAGCCTGGTGTTCGCTGCAGTAGTCAGGGGGACAAACAGAAATATTAACATTAAGCTTTTCACACACGACTCCGGCTCCTACCTTATCGTCTAGCTTCGAGCCTTCCGTAAAAAATTGCACTGCCTCGTTTTCCAGTATTGATCCGTTTCGCCAGGATTCAATTGAAGGACGGATGGTCCGGAAACCTCTATCGAAGCACAACGTTGGTTTAATATAATCCAGATTTGCCTGTTCTTCGCCAGCGAATCCCCTCTCTCTCTAGTTTCAACAGCAATTAATTAATCACTGCACTCCAAAGAATGGGAGACATTACACCTCCTTGCTGGGTTTCTCTAACCACCCGTCTTCTAATCTTGAATTCTCCCAGCTCTGAGGTAATAATCCTGCTTACCAGCATCTGATTTATTAACCTACTTATAGAGCAGTCCACCTTCAAAAATGACAATCCTTCCATGATCACCTCCGTTTTTACGTTATTAAAAGCACCCTCAATATCGAGAAATGCTACCATACAGAACTCTTGCGAGTAAATTGACTTCTCAATCGTGCGTACTAGATCGTGCAGAACTGTGTCCACCGACTTTCCCTTACAGAACGCATGCGGCGACATTGCCTAATTCCTGGGGTCAATTCTTGATCGAATAAAAACATCTACCAACCTTTCCAGGGTTTTCAGCAGAAAGGATGCTAGAGTTATAGGCATCACGTCCTTTGGATGAGCATGTGAGCTCTTTCCCGATTTCGGGATAAAGATCACTTTGACCTCTGTCCAATTCCTAGGAATATAGACCAGTTTCAGACATCCACTGAAAATAACCTCCAGCCAGGGGAGGATGACTGCCGAGTTTGTTTGGATCTCTGCTGGTATGATCCGATCCGGGCCCGCCGATTTATAAGGCTTAAATCCCTGCAGCGCCCACCGGATCCGTTCCCTATCCAATATGCCCTCCGTATTTATTGAAGGTATTCCTCGATGAGTTCCAGGCTCTATCGAGTCATCAAAGCTTCCCGGAAAGTGGGTATCAATGAGAAGCTCCAACGATTCCGAACTTGAAGCTGTCCATGGCTCGTCTGGTCTAATTAAGTAACTATGACTTGTTGCGTTAGTAGATAGAATCTTCCTAAGGCGAGAAGTCTCAAAGACTTCCTCCATTCTACAACAGAAGAGTCTCCAAGATCCCCTTTGTGCCTTCCTCCAGCTCCATGGACCACCATGTCGGTTTCTGCCTGCCCCTTGGCTTTATCAGGGGGCAAGCAGCATTAAGGGAAAGATTGCAGGCTTTTGTGATAACGTCCACAATGCAATCCAATTCTTCCACTGTCTCCGGAATTCCGGGGACCTCTGACGGCAATAATTCCTCCAACATCTCCCCATATTTCTCCCAGTTTGTCCTTCTCGAAATCGTTAAAATCAAATTCATCGTTTATTTGGTATTTGGAATTATTCATTTTAGAAATTAACGAATTTTGTAAAGTAGTTTGGAAAAAAAAGAAATTAGGAAATTTAGGAAAATTTAGAAGTTTTGTATTGTGGGGATATAAAAATTTAATAAAATTATCACGAATTTAGGAGCGTAAAAATGGAAAATGGAAATTTACAGATCTAAATCTTTAAAATTAGTATAAACTTAGAAATTCGTCAAACTTTAGAATCCTGATATTTAGAGAGTTTTTACAACATGTTTGAAATTTAGAATTTTTATTAGGAATTAGTGTTCAATCACAGATTTAAACATAAATTACGCTTATCATGCAAACCAAATACATTGCACTAATCATGGCATGTTACAACTACAATAACTATCGAAGCAATAATTGTCAACTAAGTTATTTACCGACATAGAATCCAATTTCTGATTTATACAAATTGTTTCATATAACTTTTGCTATTTCGGCAAATTATTTTTGTATAAGTTATAATTGAGCAGTCAAACTTTTTGATTTATTCTCAGCTAAAGTTCCCCTACACGTAAGTTCTTTAGCTGCATTAATATTGTAATTTATCGCTTGTCCAAATTTACGACTTGGATACTAAAGTGAAAATTAACATTGGTGCTTCAAGCCAAGCAATAAACGGCTACCAGTTGAATCAAAAAAGTGCGAAAATATTCAAAACAATTCTCGAAAATTAAAGTTCGTCACATTAACGCCGCATAAAAACAATAGGCAATGGAGCAACTTTACAAACGACGCAGGAAAACAAAAGAATACCTGCAAAAAAACTTAACAATCTTAAACCATCTAGGAAGAAGGAGTCCTTACCAATGATGACAATCCATCTCATAATTACTGAGAGGAACGAAAGTTGTTTGAGACATTCTACAATAACTTTCAACAACATTTAAAGGAGAAATTAAAAGCATTAACGGAAATGCCGGCAAATGATGATAATTATCTATCCATCAAACCATCAACCAATATGCCAACAACAATAAATAGTCTAGCAAGCCTTTCTACCACACCAGCCAACATCGAGATGGCAAGCAAGTCTAATGCCAACGAGACTACAAACAACAACGATTTAGAAAATTCGACGGTGCAAGACAGCGAGCACATTCGTAAATATAAAAAGCAGAAGGTTAAGATAGTTAGTGTTATAGATTAATATCAGACGCTGAACAATTGCTAGAAGCTGAAGGGTGCAAAGACCAACTTAAATACAAGCTAACCCAGCTCGATGTCAGGGTAGCAAAAATCGAGCAACTTCATGAGGAACTATTAGTGGACGCTACTGCTGATGAAGAAGTTTCGATGCCGTACTTCATCGAGGATTACTACTCACCATTATTTAATAAATTCGAGATACTATGATCCAGAATCACCAACGTGCTGAACAAACAAAAATCAATGGAACATGAAGTCAAACTAAGGCCGATTGAAATTTAACATTTTCATGGGGACCCCTTAAAATGGGCATCCTTTTATGACCTATTTGGAAATATTATTCATGAAAACGACGACATAAGTGACACCATAAAAATACACCAACTAAAAACTACGGTACTTGGGAGCGCGGGCAGACTAATAAGTTACCTTGAAACCACTGGTGATAATTACAGAGACGCAATGGCAGCTGTTGGTAAACCGATACCAAAATAAAAGACAAATAGCGTCGAAACATGTGAACACGATTCTGAATTTTCCAGCAATACACTCGGAATCAGCAACATCAATTAAATCATTACATGATTTATTAACCGAGAGCCTACATGCCATTAAGAACTTAGGCATAATTACATTGTCTTGGAGTTCATTATAATTTCATTAATAATAAAAAAGTTGGATATTGAAACATCAAAACTATTCGAGATGTCAATAGCGGATCCTAGAGAAAGGCCAACACTAGAAGAATTTCTCAATTTCCTAGAACGGATATTCCAAGCCTTAGAAGCAATAAAACCAAAACCACAGACAGCAAGGGTCTATATATGTTGAACACAAACTAAAAGAAGCTATGTATTGTGTAAAAAAGAGCACGAATTAAAGGACTGTCATCGCTCAAGAGCGGCTTTGCAACATGTGCTTAAAGGAGAACCACCACCACTGTCCATATTCTATACGATGTTTAGTTTGTATGGGATGTCACAACACTTTATTGCACTCCAATAACCCACCGCAACGCACGATGCTCACCACGAAGATAGATGACACTCCTAAAAGTGAGTCAACCGTTCAGTTAAAGATAACGAACCATCTAGTAAACCAGTACGACCAGTTAACGACCACATTATTGGCCACGGCATTGATTGAAATACAGACTGGAAACCAGGAACCAAAACTCTTACGGATGTTAATAGATCCTGGCTCACAAATTTAAGTCATTACCGAGGAGGCATCCAAGCTAATTAAACAACGAACGAAGAAAACATATATGGAAATAGGAGGTAAAAACGAAAGCGAAATCACAACTGCCACAAAACCTGTCACCTTCCGTGTACAACCGCGATTTTCATCGAACTTCTCCATGGAAATGGAGGCAGTAGAACTACTGAATATAACACGACAACTGCCTGACCAAAATTTTCACAGTAAAAGATGGCGTCACTTAAACACCTTGATGTAAGCCGATCCGAATTATAATCAACCAAAGAAAATCGACATCTTATTAGGTGCCGATTATTATCCAAATATTGTGATGAACCAGGTTGTCAAAGGAAAACAAGGAGAACTAATACCCCCAACAATAAACCTTCCAAGTTCACGTCATTGGTTACCTTAACAGACATCCACCAGCAATTAAAGAAAATCTGCTAAGTAGAAGAGATGCAACCCAAGAAGCTGATGATAGAGGAAGAAACTCTATGTGAAACCCATTATCATCAGAATTATTGGCGAGATACGGACGGTCGTTACACGGTACGAATTCCTTTTATCCAAAATTTACCATCTCTTGGAGCATCCAAACAAAGGGCCGTAGCAAGATTTATTCAATTGGAACGACGTTTTTCAGTGGCAAAGGAATTTTTCAAGCCGTATCAGGAGTATATAGAAGGATACTATAATAAAGGACATATGATTGAGAGTAAGGAATATAACGACAACGAATATTATATTCCTCATCACGCGGAACTCAAAACAACCAGTACCACAACAAAATTAAGAGTCGTATTTGACGCATCAGCTAAGACAAGCAACGATATCAGTTTGAATTAAATACAACTCGTGGGACCCAAGTTACAAGAGGACCTGATGTCAATTCTACTACGTTGGAGAAAATACAAAGTAGCATACACAGCGAACATAGAACAAATGTATCGACAAATAAGAATACATCCGGAGGATCAAAAATATCAGAAAATATTATGGAGAACATCATCCGACAAAATGATAAAGTCGTGCCAGCTGACAACCGTGACATTTGGAATGGCTTCGGCACCATATTTGGCCATCAAGACACTACAACAGCTAGAAAAACTACCCAATAGCGGCAAGGATAATTAACAAAAAGGAAGCTCAGACAGCACAAACCGAACTGATAAAATTGCTGCACTCTCGATGATTTAACCTGAGAAAATGGACCTCCAACTGTTTCCAACTTTTAGAAGGTGTAAATCAGGACTCGAGAGCCTTCGAGTCTATCATATTTCACAACAACGACGAATCAGAGTCAGTAAAAACACTGGGTTTAATTTGGAATCCAGGGATCGATACGTTTGAATTTAAGGTGAATATCAACGCCAAAATTGGAGAAATGACCAAACGCAAAATGTTATCTGAGTCGTCAAAATTATTTCATCCACTAGGCTGGCTATCTCCAACTACGATAAAAGCCAAAGTGTTAATGCAAACGCTATGGATCTCTGGCGTGAAAGAAACATCGAAAACACATGTCAGCAATATTACAAATCCCTCCCAAGGTTGGAGGAGATAAATTTTCCGAGGTGGATTAAATTCGATCAATCTCTACAAGGAGAATTGCATGGATTTTGTGATGCTTCCGAAGTGGCTTGTGCAGCAGTGGTATACTTCTATGACAGGGCATCAAATAAAGCAACTTTATTAACATCAAAAACACGAGTAGCACCCATAGCAACCAAGCTAACATTGCCAAAGCTAGAGTTATGCGGAGCAAGTTTGCTTGCAAATTTAATGAATGAAGAGTACACCACATCAGGACAATATGCAAGAAACTAACAACTACGTAGCTTATTTTATTACGGGACTTGTCAAACGAGGACTGTGTTCAACTTTTGCGACTTCACCATACACCAACTACATGAACAGCTGCAGGAAATAATATCACAAAACACACTGTTCATGTCAACCAATAAAGAGCACGTATTACGTAAACGTGACATTGGGGATACTATAGGATACATCCTGGATGATGCCTTTAGAGTTATGACCCAAAGAGATGCCTCTAATATCGAAAGCCAACTCGAAAGAACAGTGAATAACGAAAAATATTTATTGGATCTAGTTCGAAACCAGACCTCAATTATAAATACCACAATAAACGTCTTCCAACATGACAGAGAAGTGGCTAATAAAAATTTTAAATCAATCGCACAACAAACTCTTTATCTCAATGGAATGATACACAACATATCCTTCGAGCGCGATCACCACCAAAGAATACAAACCATCACCACGTATGCGATGCACATAGTGATGCTTATGAGGCGTATCGCAGAAAAACAACGAGTCATCATATTCATCCGGCATTATTGACTCCAGCACAATTAAAAGAGGAAATCAACCGAATCGAAGATTATGTTCCGCCAACCATGATGATTCCGGATGGAGATGACGACACGAGCCTGGGGCATATTTAAGAAATGTTAACAGTGCACACGAGAGTTACAGAAAAGCATATCCCGAAACCCGATAATGGTCAATTATAATACGATCAACAGAATATCTAATAGTTAATCTATACATCGTGATCGTTATGCTCCTCTAACCAGTCAAGAACTACAACAATGCGTTAAAATAACATCGCACCAATCTATAATACACACTCAAACCAATCGCTCTGCGAAATGAATTTGGTAAGGCACAAACACCAGAATGCGGATGGCTGCATCACAACCACATTAAACCAACCAAACTATTGGACTCGTGGATATTCACTGTTACAACACCAAAAATGATCGATTTGATATACAATAATCAGGTGACTACGATGACGTTGCAAAATTCTGGAATAATGACTCTAGATCCGAAGTGCACCTTAAAAACCGAGGATTTCCATCTCTCGACCATCGAGGAGAAATCGCATGGAATTAATTCCTCGTTTATTGCATCAATAAAACTACAATAAGAGGACAAGAGACCGCCGTACTTCGGTCAGCAAATGCCAACACCAATGCAGGAGGAAACAAGTAATATAGAAGACATCAGGTTGACTAAGGAAATAGTTGATCTTGAGAGAACCATCGCTTAGCAAAAGATCAATGAAGCAGCCTTGCCAGAATCAATAGAGGCACCAAGTTTCGGACATCATACCCATCACTATGTATTAATATACATGCTATTGTCTGTCGGAATATTCATAATTGTGCTATACTTCTACCAAAGGTGGAAAAAACGACAACCAGCTTTAAGGGACATTAACTCGCAACAACAAATTCCACGGCCGAGATCTCTAACTCTGTTGGCCCCGCAGGATGTTCAATCACAGATTTAAACATAAATTACGCTTATCATGCAAACCAAATACATTGCACCAATCATGGCACGTTACAACTACAACAACTATCGATGCAATAATTGTCAACTAAGTTATTTACCGACATAGAATCCAATTTCTGATTTATACAAATTGTTTCATATAACTTTTGCTATTTCGGCAAATTATTTTTGTATATAAAAACACTTACATTTTGGGCAATAAATGAAGTTATAAGTCGCTCTAAATTAAATACTGACGAACAAGCCAACATTCTGTAACTAAAAGCAAAAAAGAACACACATTCACAAATGGCAAGAGTAATTTAGTGTAGCCAAACATTAATTAGAAAGTTTAAAGACACTATTTCGAAAATCAAACGGTTCCAAGATAAGTCGGCTCTGATGCAAAGAAGAAAATCAACAGATCGAATTTCAGACATTTGGCGCTTAAGCAAAGGTGTGCTATGGTGTTGTAGTTGAGCTCCTACTATTAAAAGAATACTAAACGAACTTGGTATCTATGCTTGTCGACCTGCGAGAAAAACATTACTGACAGTAAAAATAGGAGCTGCTAGCCTCAAATTCGCAATAGAATGAGAAAACTAAATGACCGAGTACTGGCATTGATTCATATTCTCGGATGAATCCAAGTTCAATAAATGTGGACCCTAAGTAAGGATAAGTGATCGGCGACGAAAAGGCAAAAGGTATCATATTTAACAGAATGTATATCGCAGACAGTAAAACATTCACCATATGTTATGTTCTGAAGAGCCATAACAGCCTTTGTTTGATCACTACGCCTACAGGATAGTTCAGTAAATGGAGAAAAAAATAAAAAATTATCGCAACCTGCGTCTTGACTATTGAGTGAGGACCCGACTTATTAACGTTATTTGTGACGTAAGAATGCTATTTTAACGTCTATTTTTTGTAGGTAGCCGAATTTAAAAATAGGTTGGGGATTGAGTCGTTAGCCTGGACAGGAAATAGTCCTGATCTCAATAATGTTGATAATATTTGGTCTTTCATGGGCAAAAAGGTCAACATATACAAGCTGAAAAGTGCCATAGAGCGGAAAAAACTTATAGAAACAGTCTGGTTTGAAGAAATGACAAACCAAACTTTACAATTCAATGCCGATCCGGATTAAGGCCATCATAAAAGCCAAGGGCGGGGTCATTAATTATTGATTTTAAAAAGTGCAATTTCTCTTAAATTATTTTGATTGAGATGAATTATTTTATTTCTGTTAATCCTTATTTTGAATAACGATTACCATTATCAACAACAAACTATTTTTAAATTGAAATAACTTTGTTAAAAACACTGTAAAGACCTACCAAATTACAAATTGTTACGAGATAGGGCGGAAATATTCCTTATCCGAAGTTATGTAAGTCTAAAATGGCGGATAACCGTTCTGTTTATTTGAATATATTTGGAATAGCGTAAGGTTGATAATCAGAATCTATCATTTGGACCATCTACTTTTGAAGCAAACGACAGTATTTTCAAAATTTACTTTAAAAATTCAAACGCGCAGGGTGTATACACGGTGGTTAGATGATTCAATATTCAATTCTTATTATTGTAATAAGCTGAATAGTTTATTTCGACAAGTGGCAAAATGTAATGTAAATGTTTTTGTATGCGGTATGAGGAAAGAGAAAAATTTGTATATTTGGCACTCGTTCATATCGTGCAAATTTCTTAATATTTATCTAAAATAGGTCACATTGGATGACAAAACATCTGTAACACGTCAATAGACGTTCTTCATACTTATTTATTGACAACAAAATAATATTGGCATGAGTAAATATTTTTCCGATATCTAGAGTCAGACCATTTGTGTCAATAATTTTGTCAAATATAAAAATCGAAAGAATGTGGAAAAAATATTAAATTCTTTTGTACCTCGCGTGGCTCCTATTGTTGTTGCTAGCAGTGTTTGTAAATATTATGATTTTGAATTTGGTGCGCAATTATAAAAACAGTTCATACTAACGTTTTATTGAACGAACCAACCGTAATTACAAAAATTTCAATTCACCAAATGGACTCATTTCCTTCGTCTGCTAATTATAAAACAAATTGAGTTAGTAGTGGCAGACAGATCTCTGTCTCGTAGTATGGTCTTTACTGGCATAAGGTGATTATGTAACAACTGTAGTAGATATTCAGCGATATATTGGCAATTATACGGCACAAGTATATTTGGCGTGGGTTAATCGTGGTCTTAAAAATGTAATTTAATTTATTATTGGAATGGTCCCGGTGTGACCACTGTTCTTAGCACGCATTTAACTACAGTCTGCAGCCAATGCGACACGTTCCAATTCTACATACAATTGCACCTACCTATGGATATACAGGAAACAAAGATGCTGATTTTTATATACATAATTATCGGAATTATTCTGCAACCGCAATGTCCGATATAACCGTTCGGAGATCAATCGATTATACTATAGCCGTCTTCCAATGGGCAAAATTTGCTACTTGGAAGTACTTGCGAGTAGATACCCAATAGAACGTGGGACGTTGTCATTGCCGACCCAACGAACACGACTATTCATTTCGTAGTCGTGCTGTCTGATTTCATTACTGCGTTATGTGGAAGGTAATATATTGCAGCTGATTCTTCCTCATCTATTATCCTTTCCATGTGCTTAAGTTGTTCGTATTCACGCGATTAAAGTTTGTATAACCTTCTCTCAGATCTGGTTCTCTTGAAGGAACCTTGCTATTGCCATACGTTTGGAATCTCCCAAATATGTAGTTGGATCTATAGTGGGATTTCGGTGTACATAAATGAAACGCACAATTATATTTTATTAGTTTTGAATTCACTATTTTGTGTTTACTAGAGTACCGATTGCTTCAGTATTAATTTTGAAATTTTGACTGACCCGATTATAGATTGCGGGCGGCTTTTATAATAAAATATTTTTTTTTTGGTTGCCTTCAGCAATCGCCATATACATCGATAATCGATATTGTCGATATACATATGTATGTGTGTGCGAAATATTTTATTCAGCAACGAGCAATATCTCCCTTAACGTATGAGGAATGAAATATGGACAAATGTAAAATGTATTTGTATTTGTATTGTACAACCAAAAATAAAAATTTCCCTGTTTTTAAATAAGGTGGTTCCCGTATATTTTATAAAAAATACATTACAACTGCGTCATTTTACGATTAGTTACAAAAATGTCGTTGTTACAAGTAGATCGTCGTAAATTAATTTATAAATTTTGTCAGGAAAATCCAGACAAAAAAAAGAACGAGATTTTTCACTACTTCAAGGATCTTGGATTCAAAAAATTCTTTATCTACAAAACAATTAAACTGTTTGAGAATAATGAACCTGTGGAAAGAAAACCCGACTCTGGTAAAAAATGTCAACTACAAGGTAGCAAAGTTCGAATGAAATTGAAAGGTGAAACAGTGGGTCGAACTGCAAAATCGTACAGATAAATGGGTAAAAAATATCAAGTTGCCCCAAAAACTATCAAGAAATATTTACAAAGTATGAATATTCAACGCAAACCCAAAAAATCGGCACCAGCAACTACAGACAAACAATTAGCTACAATCAAATCTAGATTAAGAGTGCTTTCCCAAACATATTTCGCTGCTTCTTCAGCTTATAAATGTGTGATGGATGATGAAAGTTATTTCACTGTTGAAGGTAATGAATGGCAGCCAAAATACTACTACGAGTCTCCCGATCACAAAGCACCAGAAAAGGAGAAGTTTATTCATAGGACCAAGTTTCCAGGTTAAGTTATGTTGTGGTTGGCTATTAGCGAACGAGGTGTCATTGACCCAGTATTTTTCAAAAGTGGTTTGGCGATTAATGCGCAAACATACACAAACAAATGTTTACCTGTGCTTCAGAAATTTATAAATAAATATCATAAAAATGATAAAACGATTTTTTGGCCTGAATTGGCATCCTCACATTATGCCAACGCAACGTTATCTGATTTACGTCAACGCAGAATCGAATTTATCCCTAAAGACTATAACCCACCAAATGTTCCACAACTAAGGCCCATTGAAACTTTTTGGGCAAATCTGAAGAGAATGGTATACAGCAATGGATATCGTGCCAAAAATGTTGAATATCTGATTAGAAAAATAAAAAGAGATTTAAAGAAGATTGATACATCAGGAACGCAGGCGGCAATGAAAAGGGTGTCAGAGAGGACCAGGAAAGCGAATCGATATGGAGCGCAAATTTTTCTGTAAATTTTGTCTAAGAATTAAAGTTTTAAATAAATTATGGATTAAAATCGTTTGATTAGTAAATAAACCCATTCGATTGGGATAGTGGACCAACTAGGTCCATGTGGATATGTTCAAACCTGCCACTTGGTAGCTCGAATTTACCAAGTTCTGATTTTGTGTGGCGGTGAACTTTGGACTTTTGACATGGGATACAAGATTTCGCCCAGATGCTTGTATCAATCAACTTCGAAGTAATTAATTTACGCGTGGCACGGATGCCGGGATGTGATAACCCATGCAGGCTATCGAAGATTGTCCGTCGCATATCTTTAGGGACGTTTAGCGTTTCACTTTAATAAATATTTGATAAAACGCTATTTTTATTTTAATAACTAATTAAAATCAAATAATTGGAAATTATGTAGAATATTTTAATTAGTGTATTTATTTATTACATATTATGTTTGCTTATTTATTTCATCACCACCATGTGTTTCGTTTTTGTTTTATTGTGATTTAGACGAGCGCGCGTGCGCTCATTACAATATCCGAGACGAGACTGACCACCACGACTTGATTTTATTTTGTATGTTTTGTTTTTTTTGGTAAATGTACTAGGCGTGTTTGTTTGTGTCTTAATATGTTCTTGTGCGAGTTATTTTGTTGTGGTGGCGAACGCATACCTTCAGGCGGAAGATCAGATGCGTGAACCGCTACATTACTCCCCCACGAGTGAATATCCCCCCTCTGTAAGTGTATACGTGTGTGATGCTTGTGCGTGTTTGTTACTTGCGTGTGTGTAATGCTTGCTTGCGTGCGTGTGTGTGTGTGATGCTTGCTTGCGTGATGCGTGTTTGAATGCGTGTGCGTTTGCGTGAGCATGTGTGTTGCTTGCGTGTGTGTATTGCGTGCGTGTATCTGTTGCTTGCGTGTGTGGGGAACGTCAGCAAAACCGCGACTTTGCCAATGTTTGATTGACGTTTTCTTGTCGAAGTTTTTTTGCCTGTTCCTGTCTGGCCTCAAAACATGCGCCGGACCAGAAGGGTTGTTCTGAAATCCGACGTAACCTGTTTTGAGGCCAGTGTCGGTACTATGTCGTGTCGGTCTGGGGGATATTGGGGAATGGCTGGTTGAACGTTTTGCCGTACGTCCATTGCTGAGCCATTTGAATGAAACCAAATAACATGAAATTTTATTGATATGAAACCGGAAAGAAAATGGTGGTAAAAAAAATACATAAATAAAGAAAAAAAAAAATAATAATAAAATGAGATGATGGTGCATTATTGTGCTGGCTGAATGTTGAGGTGCCATGCTGGAACTGATGTTGTCATCGGTGCTTCACATTCACACGAAGACGGCGATGGCGATAATGATGTTGATGACGTCTTCGTATTTCCTTGGTTATGTCGCTTAAGCTGCTGTTGTTGCAGTTGCTGTGGCCGTCTTTTTTCGATGGCTCCGAGGATGATGACAGCGATGATGACGATAACGATTAACATGTGACTCGTTAAATGATGATAACCATGGCGGTGATGGTGTTTGACCGCGTGTATGCATAGGCACACACCCTTGTCTGTCTGACGTATGTGTGTGTATATGGTTAAATACCCGTTGGTGTTGGTCATGCCGCTGCTGTTGTTATAGCGGCGATGGTGTTGATTTTGTTGGTGCCGCCGCCATCTGTCTCGTTTGTGATGATGATGATGACACTGATGAATGATGTGATGGCGACGGAAATGAAGAAATTGCTAATATACCGTTCAACCCGTTATTTTTGCTGCCACTATATTAGTAATGACGATGGTGGTGATTGATGTTGTGGTGAATGTGTATGTATGTATAAATTTGACTCCGTTTGCATGTGTGTTGTTTGTATAGATGTAGCATGTGTTGATTTCGAATGGTCGCTGCTCACTGCCACGATGTTAACAGTAAGTCTGTGTGTGATATTCGAAAATGGTGTGACTCCACATTTGTTGTATATTTTTTTTTTTTAAATTAAACTCTCGCGAAAAAAAAACGAAGAAAAAAAAAAAATCGTATCAAGAGTGTTTTTTATTAATGTGCGTGTATGCCGTAAACACGGCCGTCGGGGTTACCACTTTAGCGTTTCACTTTAATAAATATTTGATAAAACGCTATTTTTATTTTAATAACTAATTAAAATCAAATAATTGGAAATTATGTAGAATATTTTAATTAGTGTATTTATTTATTACATATTATGTTTGCTTATTTATTTCATCACCACCATGTGTTTCGTTTTTGTTTTATTGTGATTTAGACGAGCGCGCGTGCGCTCATTACAATATCCGAGACGAGACTGACCACCACGACTTGATTTTATTTTGTATGTTTTGTTTTTTTTGGTAAATGTACTAGGCGTGTTTGTTTGTGTCTTAATATGTTCTTGTGCGAGTTATTTTGTTGTGGTGGCGAACGCATACCTTCAGGCGGAAGATCAGATGCGTGAACCGCTACAGACGAAGGGTCGATTTTGAGCTGTCGATGTCTCACACCAAATTTGCTGCTTATTATCCGGTAAGTTGATCAATTGCAGGTTTACTTTTAATTTCGGGTTCCGAACTGAAATCAATTTCTGCAATTCGTCGTCACATTGTTGCTGTTGAAGTAATTCTTTCATGTCGAAAGAGGAGATTATAATTATAATATAATTTCAGGTGAAGATGATTCACTAGAACGTGATAAACAGTCGCTCATCACGAGAGTGAAGTATATAACAAATAACAAAAATATAAATGTATTAGTAAATACACTGTAAAATTAAATTCTTATAAGAATGAAACTTAACAACAGCCAATACATATAATTTTTATTTCATTGGGCAATATTCGATGGCCATTAACAAGCAATCGTAGAAAGGTCTAAGTGAATCGGGATATGCCAATACATTTATCTGTAGTTTGTAGATACTTCGTAGTGGGCATCATGTTAGCGGAACCTTCAGTTGACCATTGATCGATTTTACAAAAAAGTCATGCCATAGAAATTTTTATTTCATTGGGCAATATTCGATGGCCATTAACAAGCAATCGTAGAGACGTCTAAGTGAATCGGGATATGCCAATACATTTATCTATATTTTGTAGATACTTCGTAGTGGGCATCATGTTAGCGGGACCTTCAGTTGACCAGTGATCGATTTTACAAAAAAACTTGCCATAGAAATTTTTATTTCATTGGGCAATATTCGATGGCCATTAACAAGCAATCGTAGAAATGTCTAAGTGAATCGGAATATGCCAATACATTTATCTGTATTTTGTAGATACTTCGTATTGGGCATCATGTTAGCGCGACCCTCAGTTGACCATTGATCGATTTTACAAAAAAGTCGTGCCATACAAATTTTTATTTCATTGGGCAATATTCGATGGCCATTAACAAGCAATCGTAGAGACGTCTAAGTAAATCGGGATATGCCAATACATTTATCTGTATTTTGTAGATACTTCTTAGTGGGCATCATGTTAGCGGGATCTTCAGTTGACCAGTGATCGATTTTACAAAAAAGTCATGCCATAGAAATTTTTATTTCATTGGGCAATATTCGATGGCCATTAACAAGCAATCGTAGAAAGGTCTAAGTGAATCGGAATATGCCAAAACATTTATCTGTATTTTGTAGATACTTCATATTGGGCATCATGTTAGCGGGACCTTCAGTTGACCATTGATCGATTTTACAAAAAAGTCATGCCATAGAAATTTTTATTTCATTGGGCAATATTCGATGGCCATTAACAAGCAATCGTAGAAAGGTCTAAGTGAATCGGGATATGCCAATACATTTATCTGTAGTTTGTAGATACTTCGTAGTGGGCATCATGTTAGCGGGACCTTCAGTTGACCAGTGATCGATTTTACAAAAAAACTTGCCATAGAAATTTTTATTTCATTGGGCAATATTCGATGGCCATTAACAAGCAATCGTAGAAATGTCTAAGTGAATCGGAATATGCCAATACATTTATCTGTATTTTGTAGATACTTCGTATTGGGCATCATGTTAGCGCGACCCTCAGTTGACCATTGATCGATTTTACAAAAAAGTCGTGCCATACAAATTTTTATTTCATTGGGCAATATTCGATGGCCATTAACAAGCAATCGTAGAGACGTCTAAGTAAATCGGGATATGCCAATACATTTATCTGTATTTTGTAGATACTTCTTAGTGGGCATCATGTTAGCGGGATCTTCAGTTGACCAGTGATCGATTTTACAAAAAAGTCATGCCATAGAAATTTTTATTTCATTGGGCAATATTCGATGGCCATTAACAAGCAATCGTAGAAAGGTCTAAGTGAATCGGAATATGCCAAAACATTTATCTGTATTTTGTAGATACTTCGTAGTGGGCATCATGTTAGCGGGACCTTCAGTTGACCATTGATCGATTTTACAAAAAAGTCATGCCATAGAAATTTTTATTTCATTGGGCAATATTCGATGGCCATTAACAAGCAATCGTAGAAAGGTCTAAGTGAATCGGGATATGCCAATACATTTATCTGTAGTTTGTAGATACTTCGTAGTGGGCATCATGTTAGCGGAACCTTCAGTTGACCATTGATCGATTTTACAAAAAAGTCATGCCATAGAAATTTTTATTTCATTGGGCAATATTCGATGGCCATTAACAAGCAATCGTAGAGACGTCTAAGTGAATCGGGATATGCCAATACATTTATCTGTATTTTGTAGATACTTCGTAGTGGGCATCATGTTAGCGGGACCCTCAGTTGACCATTGATCGATTTTACAAAAAAGTCATGCCATAGAAATTTTTATTTCATTGGGCAATATTCGATGGCCATTAACAAGCAATTGTAGAGACGTCTAAGTGAATCGGGATATGCCAATACATTTATCTGTATTTTGTAGATACTTCGTAGTGGGCATCATGTTAGCGGGACCTTCAGTTGACCATTGATCGATTTTACAAAAAAGTCATGCCATAGAAATTTTTATTTCATTGGGCAATATTCGATGGCCATTAACAAGCAATCGTAGAGATGTCTAAGTGAATCGGAATATGCCAATACATTTATCTGTATTTTGTAGATACTTCGTAGTGGGCATCATGTTAGCGCGACCCTCAGTTGACCATTAATCGATTTTACAAAAAAGTCTTGCCATAGAAATTTTTATTTCATTGGGCAATATTCGATGGCCATTAACAAGCAATCGTAGAGATGTCTAAGTGAATCGGGATATGCCAATACATTTATCTGTATTTTGTAGATACTTCGTAGTGGGCATCATGTTAGCGGGACCTTCAGTTGACCATTGATCGATTTTACAAAAAAGTCATGCCATACAAATATTTATTTCATTGGGCAATATTCGATGGCCATTAACAAGCAATCGTAGAAAGGTCTAAGTGAATCGGAATATGCCAAAACATTTATCTGTATTTTGTAGATACTTCATATTGGGCATCATGTTAGCTGGACCTTCAGTTGACCATTGATCGATTTTACAAAAAAGTCTTGCCATAGAAATTTTTATTTCATTGGGCAATATTCGATGGCCATTAACAAGCAATCGTAGAGAGGTCTAAGTGAATCGGGATATGCCAATACATTTATCTGTATTTTGTAGATACTTCGTAGTGGGCATCATGTTAGCGGGACCTTCAGTTGACCATTGATCGATTTTACAAAAAAGTCATGCCATAGAAATTTTTATTTCATTGGGCAATATTCGATGGCCATTAACAAGCAATCGTAGAAAGGTCTAAGTGAATCGGGATATGCCAATACATGTATCTGTATTTTGTAGATACTTCGTAGTGGGCATCATGTTAGCGGGACCCTCAGTTGACCATTGATCGATTTTACAAAAAAGTCATGCCATAGAAATTTTTATTTCATTGGGCAATATTCGATGGCCATTAACAAGCAATTGTAGAGACGTCTAAGTGAATCGGGATATGCCAATACATTTATCTGTATTTTGTAGATACTTCGTAGTGGGCATCATGTTAGCGGGACCTTCAGTTGACCATTGATCGATTTTACAAAAAAGTCATGCCATAGAAATTTTTATTTCATTGGGCAATATTCGATGGCCATTAACAAGCAATCGTAGAGATGTCTAAGTGAATCGGAATATGCCAATACATTTATCTGTATTTTGTAGATACTTCGTATTGGGCATCATGTTAGCGCGACCCTCAGTTGACCATTAATCGATTTTACAAAAAAGTCTTGCCATAGAAATTTTTATTTCATTGGGCAATATTCGATGGCCATTAACAAGCAATCGTAGAGATGTCTAAGTGAATCGGAATATGCCAATACATTTATCTGTATTTTGTAGATACTTCGTATTGGGCATCATGTTAGCGCGACCCTCAGTTGACCATTGATCGATTTTACAAAAAAGTCGTGCCATAGAAATTTTTATTTCATTGGGCAATATTCGATGGCCATTAACAAGCAATCGTAGAGATGTCTAAGTGAATCGGAATATGCCAATACATTTATCTGTATTTTGTAGATACTTCGTAGTGGGCATCATGTTAGCGGGACCTTCAGTTGACCAGTGATCGATTTTACAAAAAAACTTGCCATAGAAATTTTTATTTCATTGGGCAATATTCGATGGCCATTAACAAGCAATCGTAGAAATGTCTAAGTGAATCGGAATATGCCAATACATTTATCTGTATTTTGTAGATACTTCGTATTGGGCATCATGTTAGCGCGACCCTCAGTTGACCATTAATCGATTTTACAAAAAAGTCGTGCCATACAAATTTTTATTTCATTGGGCAATATTCGATGGCCATTAACAAGCAATCGTAGAGATGTCTAAGTGAATTGGAATATGCCAATACATTTATCTGTATTTTGTAGATACTTCGTATTGGGCATCATGTTAGCGCGACCCTCAGTTGACCATTGATCGATTTTACAAAAAAGTCGTGCCATAGAAATTTTTATTTCATTGGGCAATATTCGATGGCCATTAACAAGCAATCGTAGAGATGTCTAAGTGAATCGGAATATGCCAATACATTTATCTGTATTTTGTAGATACTTCGTAGTGGGCATCATGTTAGCGGGACCTTCAGTTGACCAGTGATCGATTTTACAAAAAGTCTTGCCATAGAAATTTTTATTTCATTGGGCAATATTCGATGGCCATTAACAAGCAATGGTAGAAATGTCTAAGTGAATCGGGATATGCCAATACATTTATCTGTATTTTGTAGATACTTCGTATTGGGCATCATGTTAGCGCGACCCTCAGTTGACCATTGATCGATTTTACAAAAAAGTCATGCCATAGAAATTTTTATTTCATTGGGCAATATTCGATGGCCATTAACAAGCAATTGTAGAGACGTCTAAGTGAATCGGGATATGCCAATACATTTATCTGTATTTTGTAGATACTTCGTAGTGGGCATCATGTTAGCGGGACCTTCAGTTGACCATTGATCGATTTTACAAAAAAGTCATGCCATAGAAATTTTTATTTCATTGGGCAATATTCGATGGCCATTAACAAGCAATCGTAGAGATGTCTAAGTGAATCGGAATATGCCAATACATTTATCTGTATTTTGTAGATACTTCGTATTGGGCATCATGTTAGCGCGACCCTCAGTTGACCATTAATCGATTTTACAAAAAAGTCTTGCCATAGAAATTTTTATTTCATTGGGCAATATTCGATGGCCATTAACAAGCAATCGTAGAGATGTCTAAGTGAATCGGGATATGCCAATACATTTATCTGTATTTTGTAGATACTTCGTAGTGGGCATCATGTTAGCGGGACCTTCAGTTGACCATTGATCGATTTTACAAAAAAGTCGTGCCATAGAAATTTTTATTTCATTGGGCAATATTCGATGGCCATTAACAAGCAATCGTAGAGAGGTCTAAGTGAATCGGGATATGCCAATACATTTATCTGTATTTTGTAGATACTTCGTAGTGGGCATCATGTTAGCGGGACCTTCAGTTGACCATTGATCGATTTTACAAAAAAGTCATGCCATAGAAATTTTTATTTCATTGGGCAATATTCGATGGCCATTAACAAGCAATCGTAGAAAGGTCTAAGTGAATCGGGATATGCCAATACATTTATCTGTAGTTTGTAGATACTTCGTAGTGGGCATCATGTTAGCGGAACCTTCAGTTGACCATTGATCGATTTTACAAAAAAGTCATGCCATAGAAATTTTTATTTCATTGGGCAATATTCGATGGCCATTAACAAGCAATCGTAGAGACGTCTAAGTGAATCGGGATATGCCAATACATTTATCTGTATTTTGTAGATACTTCGTAGTGGGCATCATGTTAGCGGGACCCTCAGTTGACCATTGATCGATTTTACAAAAAAGTCATGCCATAGAAATTTTTATTTCATTGGGCAATATTCGATGGCCATTAACAAGCAATTGTAGAGACGTCTAAGTGAATCGGGATATGCCAATACATTTATCTGTATTTTGTAGATACTTCGTAGTGGGCATCATGTTAGCGGGACCTTCAGTTGACCATTGATCGATTTTACAAAAAAGTCATGCCATAGAAATTTTTATTTCATTGGGCAATATTCGATGGCCATTAACAAGCAATCGTAGAGATGTCTAAGTGAATCGGAATATGCCAATACATTTATCTGTATTTTGTAGATACTTCGTATTGGGCATCATGTTAGCGCGACCCTCAGTTGACCATTAATCGATTTTACAAAAAAGTCTTGCCATAGAAATTTTTATTTCATTGGGCAATATTCGATGGCCATTAACAAGCAATCGTAGAGATGTCTAAGTGAATCGGGATATGCCAATACATTTATCTGTATTTTGTAGATACTTCGTAGTGGGCATCATGTTAGCGGGACCTTCAGTTGACCATTGATCGATTTTACAAAAAAGTCATGCCATACAAATTTTTATTTCATTGGGCAATATTCGATGGCCATTAACAAGCAATCGTAGAAAGGTCTAAGTGAATCGGAATATGCCAAAACATTTATCTGTATTTTGTAGATACTTCATATTGGGCATCATGTTAGCTGGACCTTCAGTTGACCATTGATCGATTTTACAAAAAAGTCATGCCATAGAAATTTATATTTCATTGGGCAATATTCGATGGCCATTAACAAGTAATCGTAGAGATGTCTAAGTAAATCGGGATATGCCAATACATTTATCTGTATTTTGTAGATACTTCGTAGTGGGCATCATGTTAGCGGGATCTTCAGTTGACCATTGATCGATTTTACAAAAAAGTCATGCCATAGAAATTTTTATTTCATGGGGCAATATTCGATGGCCATTAACAAGCAATCGTAGAGATGTCTAAGTAAATCGGGATATGCCAATACATTTATCTGTATTTTGTAGATACTTCGTAGTGGGCATCATGTTAGCGCGACCCTCAGTTGACCATTGATCGATTTTACAAAAAAGTCATGCCATAGAAATTTTTATTTCATGGGGCAATATTCGATGGCCATTAACAAGCAATCGTAGAGATGTCTAAGTAAATCATGATATGCCAATACATTTATCTGTATTTTGTAGATACTTCGTAGTGGGCATCATGTTAGCGCGACCTTCAGTTGACCATTGATCGATTTTACAAAAAAGTCATGCCATAGAAATTTTTATTTCATTGGGCAATATTCGATGGCCATTAACAAGCAATCGTAGAAATGTCTAAGTGAATCGGGATATGCCAATACATTTATCTGTATTTTGTAGATACTTCGTAGTGGGCATCATGTTAGCGTGACCTTCAGTTGACCATTGATCGATTTTACCAAAAAGTCATGCCATAGAAATTTATATTTCATTGGGCAATATTCGATGGCCATTAACAAGTAATCGTAGAGATGTCTAAGTAAATCATGATATGCCAATACATTTATCTGTATTTTGTAGATACTTCGTAGTGGGCATCATGTTAGCGGGATCTTCAGTTGACCATTGATCGATTTTACAAAAAAGTCATGCCATAGAAATTTTTATTTCATGGGGCAATATTCGATGGCCATTAACAAGCAATCGTAGAGATGTCTAAGTAAATCGGGATATGCCAATACATTTATCTGTATTTTGTAGATACTTCGTAGTGGGCATCATGTTAGCGCGACCCTCAGTTGACCATTGATTGATTTTACAAAAAAGTCATGCCATAGAAATTTTTATTTCATTGGGCAATATTCGATGGCCATTAACAAGCAATCGTAGAGATGTCTAAGTAAATCGGGATATGCCAATACATTTATCTGTATTTTGTAGATACTTCGTAGTGGGCATCATGTTAGCGCGACCCTCAGTTGACCATTGATCGACTAGAATCTCTCAAATTACAAATCTATTCGAAAAGCAATAAAATCGAATAATCGCGGCCTAGTTTTGAGATAGAAATATCGTCGATGAGTCCTCGAAAATCACAAAAACTCATGAATATTCATGAAAATCTCGAAATTCTTTAAAATTTCTAAAACTCTGGAGAATCTTGAATGTCTCGAAAATCTCGAATGCAATGTAGGGGCATCCGTTCGCGTTAGCTCAATGCTCTAATCGAAACTGCGATGTTTCAAAACCTGAAATCTGGATCGTATATCTCTGGAGTAGGCGCTAAGTTACAAGTAACTAGAAGGTATGCCACGATTAATACTAGAATTTTAAAAACCTCGAATCGCCTATAATTCGGTAATATGAAGCAAACCCACGCTCCACATGACTATATAATTTTGAATGCCTCAAACAATCTGGAAAACCCGCAATAATCAAGAAATAATCGCGAAATCGGGATAATCCTCCCGGAATCGGGGCGATCGGTAAAGCTAACTTGAACGCAACTCCATATCCCAATTCAATATTAATTGCACAATTTCAATAACCTAACAAGTAGAATTTACTTTGTATGTATTGTCACACGTAGAATCCCTTTGAATGTATATACAGTCGAGGATAACCACAAGGCTTTGAGAAAAAGAAGAAAACCTAGAGGAAAATTTGAAGGCAATACTGTGAAATTGATTTTGAGTATAACTAGAGTGACTGTAGAACGCTTTAAATAATAGAACAATTTAAGAATGTATATCGTTTGTGGCATAGTTGTAATGCACTGTACTAGAGCGGCAAAGGTCTTCGATTCGATCCTCATCTAATTTTATTTTTTTTAGTATTCATGTAATGACCAAATATTTTACTTTAAATTAAACATTCCGCTAAATAGTTATCACAGTACACAGGAAAATACGTGGTACGCATTTATAATGCGCCTAAATGTATACGAACACTACTACAAATTATTTAACAATATGTTGTTTAAAACAATATCACAATGAAAATTAAATAAACGTTATAATGGTGAATGTGGCTTAGTAGTAACGTATTGGACTAGAGCGGCTAAAGTCTGGAGTTCGATTGTGCTCAAGGCATTTTAGTTTTGTTTTTCCAATTTATATTTTTTTGACGTGATAGCGTCTTACGTCTTGCCTTTGGTCGTGGGTAATTACTCATCAACTGTAAACATTACCTTTAATTTAAATGTAAGCTACTGGTAGAAACGTTAAATCCGATAATCCTCTATAACTTGATCTCAAATCATCAGTTCGATTTTCGTAACCAACACTCAACAATTGATCAAGTTCACAGAATAACCAGTATAATTGAGAAAGCACTAGAGGAGAAAAAAGGCTGTTCAACGATATTTCTAGACGTTGCACAAGCGTTTGATACAGCATGAAAGACTTAACCATAAATTAAGAAATCTTCTACCAATCCAATTTGCTAAAATACTGGAATCTTACTTGAAAATAGATTCTTCTGGATTAAGTTAGATGGTACATTTTCTGAATTGAAAGGAATCAACGCAGGAGTTCCACAGGGCAGTGTATTAGGGCTGGCGGTTTTATACCTACTGTACACTTATGATCTTCCTGCATTAGAAAACAACACAGTGGCGATTTTTGCAGAGTCAACACAGAAGTTACAATCAGCAATAACTCAAATTTATGAAAAATGGACAAAAAGATGGCGAATAAAACTAAACGAACAGGCGATTCGAACATATCCCGATAACCATAAATCGAGAAATAGTACCGTATGCGAACACAGCTAAGTATTTCGGCATGTTCCTGGATGCTAAACTGCGATCGAAAGCATATTACGTCAAGAAGATAAGTGAAGAACTAAGACTTAAATACAGAAAGATGTTTTGGCTGATGGGAAGGAACTCGTCTTTATCAACATACAATAAGCTTCTACTTTATAAGCAAATATTGAATATTTTTGTATGCCGTTTATGATAAGAAATAAAATTGAATTTTTTTATATTTCCCGAAATTACGTTTCATCGAATGATAAAACACCTGTAATATTAATTGTCGTTGTCTATACTTATTTGTTGTCTTGTCGCGCTAATATTGGCATAATGCAGTAACTACGAATCAGACCATTTGTGTCAATATTTTTGAGAACTATAAAAACTCGAGGAATTGTGAAAAAAATATTAAAAATTGTTTGCACCTCGCGAACTAAACGTGCAAGCAATATAGCTAGTTACTCAATTTTAAAATGAAAATTTTATTTTTCGTTCTGCTGCTAGCGGTGGTTGTAAATGGTAAGTTATTGAATTTGGTTGGAACCATTATAAAAAAAGTTCTTAATAACCTTTCATTTAATGTTCAGGTATTCTCATCGAACAGCCCGCTAACATGTCAGAACTTGTTAAATTTATGTGTTGTAAGGCGAATAGTACAACGTTTGATGAAGTTCCGTTGAACGATCCAACCGTATTAACAAAATTCGACTTCACCAAAAAGACCCATTTCTTTTTCCATGGAATTACTAATAGCTTAGCAAATTCTTGGTATGGTACTTATAAAAGAAATTGGGTTAATAGTGGCAGACAAGATAATCTCTGTATCGTGGATTGGTCTGTATTGTCATATTATGATTATGTAACTGAGGCAGTAAAAACTCAGAGAGATGTTGGTAACTACACGGCGCAAGTATATCTGGCGTGGCTACATGATGAAGGGTTACGTTACAGTGATATAATTTTGATTGGGCATAGCATGGGTGCACAAATCTGTGGTTATATTGGAAATAGTCTTTATGGTCGAATTCCATTTATTATTGGACTAGACCCGGCTGGGCCACTGTTCGTAGGACTTCCGGGCTTATACCGATTGTCGGCTGCCGATGCGACATACGTCCAAATTTTACATACAGGTGCACCTGTGGTTGGTTACACAGGAAGAACTGGAGATGCTGATTTTTATATAAATTTGGGAATCCTTTTCCAACCGCAATGCCCGTTAATAACATTCGATATACTCACTGCAGGTTGTTCGCATGGCAGAGCATTAAACTTATTTTTTGATTCATTATTATATCCTACCCAAAATCTTTGTAGAGGGCTTAGATGCCCAGACCTTGATTCTTATTTAAAAAGAAAGTGCAAGCCAGAAACTGTGAGTTTATTTGGATTGGATGCAAACCAATCCCTAACTGGAGAATTCTATACATCAACGAAGAATTCTAAAACATGTACTGGAGACCTATATATGGACTATATTCAAATAACCCTTTTCTAATAAAGCTCAAATTATCTAAATTGTTAAACATATTTTCTTGTCAGGTTTCATTACAGAAATCAAATTTGCGTAAATTTTAAATTTTTTTAAATATAAAACTTATAAAACTTTCGTGTCATTTAAATTTATTGTTTTTTTTTTGCATTAAGGTGGTATTCAATAATAGACAAAGACAAGGTGTTTTTTTTGTATAGCAAAAGTTTTAAGGGAAATTTTGACAGCAATTGTAACTTAAACTACAAAAAATCAAAAATTTCTTTTTGGGCAAGTGAATTGTGAATTTGCCAATATATGCTTGAATGTGCATCCGTGAATTGCGTCACCTTTGCTGTCGAGACCAGTGATGGGGGAAACTCGTCGAAAAGACTAAGCGAGATAGAGGGAAGAGTTCCGCCAAGGAAAAAATTTAAAACATGTCATGAATTTGAAATAAAATACATAAATTGAATTTTTAAAATGTAAACGACCGGTTTCAATTTAAAATCACAAATTTAATTCATTCCCTCTTCAAATTCATCGGATAAATTTCCCGAAAGTGACCTTAATTGCGACAACTCTGAATACGATTTATCCAGTTTTGATTTTAATAGTGCAGGGTCTAGACCGGCAGATAGCATATATCCTCTAGCTTGGTTTGCCCCTCTTCCGGACGAATTTCTAGTCGGTCGTTATTATAGGTTACAGACCAGAGTGGGGGTGAAAATTGTGGTTTCATCGTTTGTAAAAAATGTTGGCGCCACATCTTTTCAAATTCAACTATAGGCTCCCATTTTTATTATTGAAATGCTCCACGATTTTTTCACTAAAGGATACAAAGTTAATAAAGTAAATAATTAAAGAATATCTCGGACAGCTCGTCGTTAGGATATATCCGTCTGATTACATCGCGTAGTTCCTCTTTTTGGTTTTCTGCGGGATATTATCTTTCGAATTAAGTAAAGCTTGCGCCACTGAATGGATTTTCCTTAAGTTGATTATCCTTAATGTGTAACGAACACGGAGATCGCCCATATTACTGGTCTCATGGCACTGGATACACAACAGTAGAATTTTAAGAAGATCTGATTTTCTCGTGAGCCAAGCACGACTTACACTGGAATAAGTCTACATTTTTTTTTAAATTTGGATAGCGACATGAGCATTTTTCGCGGCATAAACGATTTGATGGTCATTTAGTGTGAGTGCCTCCCAATCTGAACATCGAATACGTCAATTTTTATCCAGCTCAACATTTAATTGACTCGAACTTAAATTGGCTAGTCCACCGTGTTTAAATCCGCAGTGAGCTATGCAACATAACGCAAATCTAGCGTGCTGGCTACAAATACTTATTTCCCTTAATTCCGGTGGAATTCTTTTCAAGTGGCAAAATCGACCATTCACAATCGAATCCAATTACATTGTACTCTTTACAAGCGCTAGATGTACAAAAAAATACGATAAATTCACAGAATTCTTATCAATCCCAGAGTTTTGGCACTAACTAAATAAATGTTTGTATCGGATTTTCCATTTGGGTCTTGATAACTTTGAACTTTCACTGTGAACGCACCCTTAAATCAATAACCAAACTGTCAGTGTCAACACATTCAGTAAATACAACATTTTCATCATGGTGTAACTTCAAGAGCGTTAATTCCAATTTTTGGTCGTAATTATCGTCCCAGTAGACAAGCAATTCATAATCTAGTGAAAAAATTTGAGTCTAAATATGCGCTGTCGGATGTTCTCGTACCAGTAAGACAACGGGTTGGTCGAAGTACCTAGAATATTGCTGCCGTTCAAGCGTCCGCCGCAAACGAACTAAAACAGTCGATTCCATGGCATTCTCAAGAATTGGGCATCGTTCAGACCACACTTTGGCGAATTTTGTGTAAGGATCTTGGTTTGCACCCTTGTAAGATAAAGTTAATACAAGAACTAAAGCCACTCGATCATATGAAGTGAAGTACGTTCTCAAAATGACCAATTTCATCGCAAAATCATCTTCAGTGATGAAGTGCATTTTTGGCCAAATGGCTTCGTCAACAAACAGAATATGCGTCATTGGATCGTTTTTTTTTTCGTTGATGAAAATAACCGTCACGTTAAAGTCAATGGAGATCGCTACAGAGGCTTGCAATATGTCTTTGGGCAATTGCATGAGCTAGACATTAATGATATGTGGTTTCAACAAGACGGCGCGACATGCCACACAGCGGGTCTAACAATCGACTTTTGAAATCTAAATTCGATAAACGTGTTATATTGCAAAAGTCATTTTAGAATCTCGTTTTTATTGTACATGTCGAAAAATCCAAGATTAATTCTTATTGGCAGTACCTATTCCTCAATTTCACCTAAATGCCGTTTTCCATTCCCATTTCCGTCGCACCAGCCAAATTATATCTTAATCGGTTAAGAAATATTAAAGTTCTTTTCTATAGTCCCATATACCGGAATTTCATTTAAAAATCATTTTGCGGGATACCAATTGTTGAATTTGAAATAATAAATAATTAAATTAAATTAAAAATTATTTTATTTAATGAATTTGATTTGAAAAAACTTTAATTTGTTATAAAAAAATTTCATTTTGTTTGAAATATATTGGAATTGGTTTGTAAATTATTGAATGTAATTTAAAACTTGTTGAATTTGACTTCATAACGCTACATATCGCATTTATCGGTTTTGCGTGATTGTATTCTTAATTCATCTATGTGTTATATCCTATTCAGAGGTATTTGTGCAAGGAACATTTTTAGTGTAACCACAGAGAAATGTATACAGGGAAGTAAAGTTCATACTACTCAAATGTATATGAATGATATTACTTACAATTTTCGTACTGTAGCCAGAAGTAACACCCGAGAACGAGAGGTTTATATCGTTTACTTTATAATGTTTTCTCTTTCTACTTTCACACAGTTAAAAAACAATCATGCTTGCGGTCGTATTATCGTAGTTTTTAAATACATACATAAATAAAATACATTTGTTCTACTTTATCTAACTAGAAGTTTAAAAATAAAGAGACAAACGCGAAATTCGTAAAAGGTAGATAAACTACATCCTAAAACAAGGCTAGAGTAGGCAGAAATATGATCGAATTTCCTAATACCAAAAATAAACCTAGTACAAGCATTGAAACATCTTTGGAGAACGTTCATATTTTCCTGAAGCATACCGAATAAAACTACGTCACCATAAATAAAATGAGGAAGAAGATAAGACAAAAACATTTTTACACGTTAAATTTACAAATTTTTTTTCACGATGCAAAATTCATAAAAATAACTGAATTATTTGTAAAATGAAAAAATGGATAGTACGCTCCGTTATTTTTACACAGAAATTTGTAAAATTATGTTACAATTTCCCGCGCAAATATTACTATTTTTTTGTGTAAATCTGGATTTGCATCTAAATCGGAGTTACGAGTTGAAATTTGTTTCATTTACGAATCCTTTGTTAAATCTACAATGAAAACCTTACAAAGCCAAAATTGGAGAAATGACCAAACGCAAAATGTTATCTGAGTCGTCAAAATTATTTAATTCACTAGGCTGGCTATCTCCAACTACGATAAATGTCAAAGTGTTAATGCAAACGCTATGGATCTCTGGCGTGAAAGAAACATTGAAAACACATGTCAACAATATTACAAATCCCTCCCAAGGTTGGAGGAGATAAATATTCCGAGGTGGATTAAATTCGATCAATCTCTACAAGGAGAATTGCATGGATTTTGTGATGCTTCCGAAGTGGCTTATGCAGCAATAGTATACTTCTATTACAAGGCATCAAATAAAGCAACTTTACTAACATCAAAAACACGGATAGCACCAATAGCAACCCAGCTAACATTGTCAAGGCTAGAGTTATGCGGAGCAAGTTTGCTTGCAAATTTGATGAATAGGGTGCAGCAAGATATGGTGTCTGGCCATACAACAACATACCAGATGCCAGATAACCAAGTAATGCAACCAACGCTTCCACTATGTGTTCAACCTGACCGAGAAGTTAAAAAACGAAGAGTACAGCACATCAGGACAATATGCAAGAAACTAACAACTACGTAGCTTATTTTATTACGGGACTTGTCAAACGAGGACTGTGTTCAACTTTTGCGACTTCACCATACACCAACTACATGAACAGCTGCAGGAAATAGTATCACAAAACACACTGTTCATGTCAACCAATAAAAAACACGTATTAAGTAAACGTGACATTGGGGATACTATAGGATACATCCTGGGTGATACCTTTGAAGTTATGACCCAAAGAGATGCCTCTCATATCGAAAACCAACTCGAAAGAACAGTGAACAACGAAAAATATTTATTGGATCTAGTTAGAAACCAGACCTCAATTATAAATACCACAATAAACGTTTTCCAACATGACAGAGAAGTGGCTAATAAAAATTTTAAATCAATCGCACATCAAACTGTTTATCTCAATTGAATGATACACAACATATCCTCCGATCTCGATCACCACCAAAGAATACAAACCATCATCACGTATGCGATGCACATAATGATGCTTATGAGGCGTATCGCAGAAATACAACGAGTCATCATATTCATCCGGCATTATTGACTCCAGCACAATTAAAAGAGGAAATCAACCGAATCGAAGATTATGTTCCGCCAACCATGATGATTCCGGATGGAGATGACGACACGAGCCTGGGCCACATTTACGAAATCTTAACAGTGCACACGAGAGTTACAGAAAAGCATATCCCGAAACCCGATAATGATCAATTATATATAATAATACGATCAACAGAATATCTAATCGTTAATCTATACATCGTGATCGTTATGCTCCTCTAACCAGTCAAGAACTACAACAATGCGTTAAAATAACATCGCACCAATCTATAATACACACTCAAACCAATCGCTCTGCGAAATGAACTTGCTAAGGCACAAAAACCAGAAAGTGGATGGCTGCATCACAACCACATTAAACCAACCAAACTATTGGACTCGGTTGAGCATAAACCAGTGGATATTCACTGTTATAACACCAAAAATGATCGATTTGATATGCAATAATCAGGTGACTACGATGACAAAATCTAAAAATTCTGGAATAATCACTCTAGATCCGAAGTGCACCTTAAAAACCGAGGATTTCCATCTCTCGACCATCAAGGAGAAATCACATGGAATTAATTCCTCGTTTATTGCATCAATAAAACTACAATAAGAGGACAAGAGACCGCCGTACTTCGGTCAGCAAATGCCAACACCAACGCAGGAGGAAACAAGTAATATAGAAGACATCAGGTTTACTAAGGAAATAGTTGATCTTGAGAGAACCATCGCTTAGCAAAAGATCAATGAAGCAGCCTTGCCAGAATCAATAGAGGCACCAAGTTTCGGACATCATACCCATCACTATGTATTAATATACATGCTATTGTCTGTCGGAATATTCATAATTGTGCTATACTTTTACCAAAGGTGGAAAAATCGACAACCAGCTTTAAGGGACACTATCTCGCAACAACAAATTCCACGGCCGAGGCCTCTAACTCTGTCGGCCCCGCAGGATGTTCAATCACAGATTTAAACATAAATTACGCTTATCATGCAAACCAAATACATTGCACCAATCATGGCACGTTACAACTACAACAACTATCGATGCAATAATTGCCAACTAAGTTATTTACCGACATAGAATCCAATTTCTGATTTATACAAATTGTTTCATATAAGTTTTGCTATTTCGGCAAATTATTTTTGTATATAAACACTTACATTTTGGAGCAATAAATGAAGTTATAAGTCGCTCTAAATTAAATGCTGACGAAAAAGCCAAAATTTTGCAACTAATAGCAAAAAAGTACACACATTCACAATTGGCAAGAGTAATTTAGTGTAGCCAAACATCAATTAGAAAGTTTAAAGGCACTATTCCGAAAATCAAACGGTTTCAAGATAAGTCGGCTCTGATGCAAAGAAGAAAATCAACAGATCGAATTTCAGACATTTGGCGCTTAAGCAAAGGTGTGCTACGGTTCTGGAGCTTAGCTCCTACTATTAAAAGAATACTAAACGAACTTGGTCTCTATGCTTGTCGACCTGCGAGAAAAACATTACTGACAGCAAAAATGGGAGCTGCAAGCCTCAAATTCGCAATAGAATGAGAAAACTAAATGTCCGAGGACTGGGCAATGGTTCATATGCTCAGATGAATCCAAGTGCAATAAATTTGGACCCTAAGTAAGGATAAGCGATCGGCGACGAAAAGGCAAAAGGTATTTAACAGAATGTATATCGCAGACAGTAAAACATTCACCATATGTTATGTTCTGAGGAGCCATAACAGCCTTTGTTTGATCACTACGCCTACTGGATATATAAAAAATATAAAAAAAATTATCCCAACCTGCGTCGTGACTATTGAGTGAGGACCCGACTCAATACATCGGTATTCCACTCTTCCACGACGATTCAACTCCGTAGGTTACAGGGCGCGCATTGAAAGTTATTGACATTATTTGTGACGTAAGAATGCTTAATTTTAACGTCTATTTTTTGTAGGTAGCCGAATTTAAAAATAGGTTTTGGATTGAGTCGTTAGCCTGGACAGGAAATAGTCCTGATCTCAATAATGTTGATAATATTTGGTCTTTTATGGGCAAAAAGGTCAACATATACAAGCTGAAAAGTGCCAAAGAGCGGAAAACACTTATAGAAACAGTCTGGTTTGAAGAAATGACAAACCAAACCTTACAATTCAATGCCGATCCGGATTAAGGCCATCATAAAAGCCAAGGGCGGGGTCATTAATTATTGATTTTAAAAAGTGCAATTTCTCTTAAATTATTTTGATTGAGATGAATTATTTTATTTCTGTTAATCCTTATTTTGAATAACGATTACCATTATCAACAACAAACTATTTTTAAATTGAAATAACTTTGTTAAAAACACTGTAAAGACCTACCAAATTGCAAATTGTTACGAGATAGGGCGGAAATATTCCTTATCCGAAGTTATGTAAGTCTAAAATGGCGGATAACCGTTCTGTTTATTTGAATATACATATTTGGAAAAGCGTAAAGTTGATAATCAGAATCTATCATTTTTACCATCTACTTTTGAAGCAAACGACAGTATTTTCAAAATTTACTTTAAAAATTCAAACCGAATATTTCAATGGCGCAGGGTGTATACACGGTGGTTAGATGATTCAATATTCAATTCTTATTATTGTAATAACCTGAATAGTTTATTTCGACAAGTGGCAAAATGTAATGTAAATGTTTTTGTATGCGGTGTGAGGTAAGAAATAAATTTGTATATTTGGCACTCGTTCATATCGTGCAAATTTCTTAATATTTATCTAAAATAGGTCACATTGGATGATAAAACATCTGGAACACGTCAATAGTCGTTCTTCATAATTATTTATTGACAACAAAATAATATTGGCATGAGTAAATATTTTTCCGATATCTAGAGTCAGACCATTTGTGTCAATAATTTTGTCAAATATAAAAATCGAAAGAATGTGGAAAAAATATTAAATTCTTTTGTGCCTCGCGTGGCTCCTATTTGGTGCGCAATTATAAAAACAGTTCATACTAACGTTTTATTGAACGAACCAACCGTAATTACAAAAATTTCAATTCACCAAATGGACTCATTTCCTTCGTCTGCTAATTATAAAACAAATTGAGTTAGTAGTGGCAGACAGATCTCTGTCTCGGAGTATGGTATTTACTGGCATAAGGTGATTATGTAACAGCTGTAGTAGATATTCAGCGATATATTGGCAATTATACGGCACAAGTATATTTGGCGTGGGTTAATCGTGGTCTTAAAAATGTAATTTAATTTATTATTGGAATGTACCCGGTGTGACCACTGTTCTTAGCACGCATTTAACTACAGTCTGCAGCCAATGCGACACGTTCCAATTCTACATACAATTGCACCTACCTATGGATATACAGGAAACAAAGATGCTGACTTTTATATACATAAATATCGGAATTATTCTGCAACCGCAATGTCCGATATAACCGTTCGGAGATCAATCGATTATACTATAGCCGTCTTCCAATGGGCAAAATTTGCTACTTGGAAATACTTGCGAGTAGATACCCAATGGAACGAGGGACGTTGTTTTTGCCGACCCAATGAACACGACTATTAATTTCGTAGTCGTGCTGTCTGATTTCATTACTGCGTGATGTGGAAGGTAATATATTGCAGCTGATTCTTGCTCATCTATTATTAAGTTGTTCGTATTCACGCATAAAGTTTGTATAACCTTCTCTGAGATCTGGTTCTCTTGACAATCTTCTTTCGACTTGAAGGAACCTTGCTATTGCCATACGTTTGGAATCTCCCAAATACGTAGTTGGATCTATAGTGGGATTTCGGTGTACATAAATGAAACGCACAATTATATTTTATTAGTTTCCCGTTTTGTATTTAGTAGAGTACCGATTGCTTCAGTATTAATTTTGAAATTTTGACTGACCCGATTATAGATTGCGGGCAGCTTTTATAATAAAATTTTTTTTTTTTTGGTTGCCTTCAGCAATCGCCATATACATCGATAATCGATATTGTCGATATACATATGTATGTGTGTGCGAAATATATTATTCAGCAATGAGCAATATCTCGCTTAAGTGGCGCCATATAAATATTTTTGCTACGACCGACGTTATAGTTTTGTTTTGCATAGTAATGCAGTATTTGGCCGCTACATCACTCGCCTCCTGGATCGAAAACCATAGTGTTTAGAAGTGAAATCTCACGGTTTTGTGGACACTATGATTTTCGACTGGGCTAACCTCAAGAATTCCGTAGGCTGGCTTAAGCCTGTCGATGCCAATTGTTGTGGGTTTTCCATTGATGTCCACAACAAAGAATTTGCGCAATTTGCGGGTCACTGGATATGGTCTAGAATACGGTGCACTCAAAGGACTCCTAACTCTGTCAACACGAATGAATACGTGTGAGCAGTTTTCCAGATTTTTGGGAATGTACGTATCCTGTTGGGTCAGATGTCGTGTGTCCGTAGGAACTAAACCTCTCAAATACAATTGTACACGGTTATGAATCCATCTACCCCAATTCTTTATGGTTTACCTAAAATTCATAAAGAAGGCATTCCAATTAGACCAATAGTAGCGTATTGCAATGCACCTGCCTAAAAGCTATGTAATGGTTTCATAAACTTTTTCAACAGTCATACTAATTTCGTTTCGGGTTTCTCGGTTAAGAACTCGGTAGAATTGATTAGCAAAATTCAAGATGTTGATATTCCACTACACTCCAAACTAGTTTCGTTTGACGTTGCTAGTCTTTTCACTTCTATTCCAATTAACATTTTGTCTCAAATAGTTTATACTTACTTAGATAGGGATGTTGCAGATGGAAGCCTTCGGAATGAACTGAAGCTGATATTTGGAACTTGTATTAAACAAAATTATTTTTGCTTTGATAATAAGTATTTCAGATTCACTGATGGTCTACCGATGGGCTCCCCTCTGTCACCTTTGTTAGCAGAAATTTTTATGAATTTCTTTGAACAAACGATTGTATCAAGCAATAATCCTTATTTCCGTCATGTGATCTTTTGGTACAGATATGTTGATGACATACTATGTCTATGGAATGGAACTGATAGGCTATTAACCTCTTTTCTCACTTGGTTAAATTTTCAATATCCCACCATTAATTTTACGGTAGAAAAAGAAGAAAACAAATCTATTAACTTTCTAGATATAACAATAACCAGAATTAATTCTGCATTAGAGTTCAAAATTTATAGAAAACCCACGTATACAGACGCCATTATACCTAACTCTTCAAACTATCCCCATAATATTAAAATGTCAGCTTTCCACTCATTCTTAGATAGATTAATAAACATTCCTTTGACCATATCCAATTATAACAAAGAGCTTAATATAATTTTAGAAATAGCAGCGAATAACGGTTATGCAGCTAAGACTATATTAAAGCTATTAAACAGAAAACTGAAACATAATGATTTAGCTAACATTTATCCACCTGATAGCCCAATGCCGAAAAATTGGCGCCGCTTAGAGTATATAGGAAAAACTAGTCAACGGATTAGTAACATCGTGACACAATATACAGATATTAGCTTTGCTTTTTATAACAATAATACAATTAAGAAAATGATTTTTAACAACAAACCAAAAATTGATCGGCTTTCCAAGTCTGGCGTTTATAAGATCAATTGCAATGATTGTAGTTTAGACAACTTAGAATCTTACGAAATCCGAAAAGCTATATTTCTTAACCAAAATATCCTCAACGAACAGAGAGAAATCCGTTTCTCACCAATTACCGACCCCGTTCTGACATTTTGTTTTTAAACCGATGACATCGTATGCACTGATGGTTATGGTGTTTTACTGCTTGAATTCCTTTGATCATCCAATACCACTTTCGGATATGCGCTAGTGTTGATGCATTACTTCCGTGTAACTTGGTGAGTTGTCCCTTATATGGTAAAATCATTGGATATATGTTAGCTGCGAATTTTCTAATCGCCATTCTACTCTGATGATGTTGTGTATGCTGCTCTGTTTGAGGACGGCTTTTGTTTTCTGCAGTGTGATGTATTCCTCTTGGAATTCCGTCAGTCGTACTGTACGTTCCCATTCTTGCAGTTGTATGACACCCCGCTGCTTTGTTCGCCATCTCAATAGTTGGATCGTTACTCTTATGAGGCGTTTGAGAGACGACTGGCGGTTGATTAAGTTTTGAATTGAATCATCAATTCAAAACTTAATCTATTCTTTTGACATGTGTTCCGATCGTTGTTTTCTTTTCCTCCGATTTTTCGAAATATGCTTCTTCATATTTTGTTTCCATATTCATCAAAAAGATTGGCCCGGTCCACCAGCTGTCCTTATATGTTAATTTTTCCGATGTCACGCTACGAGATGCACAATCAGCTGGGTTATCATTGTGAAAAGTGATCAGTTGAATCAGACCACAAGGTCACGGTACTTATATCCACGTCTAGTACCTTTATCACTTGTTGAATTAGTCGGCTTAGCAAGACTGCACCGCATAGTTCTAAACGAGGGATTGCTAACTTTGCTTTTAGGGGGCGACCTTCGATTTTGCTGCTAGAAGACGCACCGCTATTTGGCCGTTAGTTATGGTTCTACAGTAAACTACCGCTGCATATGCCTGTTCTGAGGCATCACAGAATCCATGGAGTTCAACACGGTTGTCTTTGTTGTAATGAATATATCGAGGTATACGAATGAGTTGAGTAGCTTTCAGTTCTAATTGCATCTGATCCCATTTGTCTCGTACTCCATAAGGTCTGATACATTATCTTACAGCTGACTATTAGTGGTGCCAGCCAACCTAATGGGTCAAAAATTCTTGACATTTCGGACAGAAATTGACGTTTTGTAAGTCCGCCGTTGTTGGGTGGTAAATTCACGTGAAATACAAAATCGCCTTTTGTCGGGCTATAATGTATTCCCAAGGTTTTAACTGACTGTTCATCCATGAAGGTGAGGTTGCCTATAAGGAACTTCTCCTGATGCATTCCCTTTAAAGGTCTGCGTGGTTACTAGCCCATTTCCCTAATTCCATTCCGCCCTTACGAAGTAGTTGAATTAATTGAGATTGCAAATGTTGAGCCTCATCTACCGAATCAGCACCGGTTAGTACATCGTCCACATAGAAATCATTTTTAATAATGTGACTGGCTTCGGCATGATTATTGATTTCATCGTCAGCCAGTTGAATCAGAGGCCGAATGGCCAGGTATGGAGCGGCCGATGTCCCATATGTAACCGTTGTTAATTGATACTCTTGTAAACGATTATATTTACTTTCCCTCCACAAGATTGTTTGATATGGTTGATGTTCTTCATGTATCTTAATTTGCCGATACGTGTTGTCTTTACTATTGCATGATGGGGTAAATAATATTTGATTGCGCCTGGTGGTGCTCTCTTCATGTGACCCATTCTGAGGTAGTCTGTCATAAATTTGATGTACAAATCTCTTAGGTCTCGGTTAGAATCCAATTTCTTCTCGAGCTGTAGAAAACGTTGTAGTGCTCGTTGCTTGGAACACCCTAGTTGATCCAATTGATTTTCCCTGAATGGTAGTCGTACCACATATCGTCCATCTGGATCTCATTTGGTGGTCGCTTGAAAGATGATTAGGCAAATGATGTCTTCAGCAGATTCCACGATGTTATTGCTCTTGGTTTCTTCC
The DNA here is from genome assembly GCA_963556165.1 of Tipula helvola. NCBI lineage: Eukaryota > Metazoa > Arthropoda > Insecta > Diptera > Tipulidae > Tipula > Tipula helvola. The sequence continues at coordinate 93,045,153 of OY744482.1, forward strand.
AATTCCCAAAATCGGTTCACATTCGCTTCCACCTTGGTTCCGATATGGACCTTCACTACGTGAAGTTGGGTTGCGATTTCTGTTGGCCCTGAAATCACCCAGCCGAAGCTGGTCTTAATGGCGTTTGGCTTTCCCCGTTTTACTTGGTTACAGATGAAATCTCCATAAACGTCGGCTCCCAATAAAAGGTCAATCGGGCAGGGCTGTCGAACCTCGGGTCAGCCAAGATTAACCTATTCCACTGGTTGTTGATTGATTCTCGTTTGATTTGACGTTCTGGAACCTCCGTTGTAATTTTTGGCAATACGTATGCTTCAATGTTTAACCGAAATGGCGATGGGAAATTTGGTTGAAGACATATTTGCATTTAAAGTGGTAGCCGTGTTGGTGGTATGCGCCCCAATTCCTGAGATGTTGACGGTGGTTTGATGTAATGTTAACCCGAGGCGTTGGACTGCTTCTTCCGTTATCAACGAGATTTGTGATCCCTTCCACATATGGCTGTGCTTTTCACCACAGCTGTTGCTAATAATGTGGTTTGATTATTGTCCGATATATTGACAGATACCTTTTTTTCCGGTTGTTGGTAAGGTTCGTGTAGAAGCTGGTGATGCCTGTCGCGACACACCGTACATGCTAGCTTTTCCGTGCTCATAATTTTCTTGCTGTGTACAAGGCAGTTAGTGCAAATTCATGCCCGGTGGATGTAGTCAATCCGCCGTTTTGTACTTAGATTGCGGAAATGGTGGCACCTGTTGATCAAATGCCCGTTTTCACTGCAATATGGACATGTGTTTGTGGATTTCGGAACGGTGTCTCCTTTGTACTCCTTCTCCGTATTTAGAAGTACTCTTCGTTGAGCATCGGGTTCTGGCTTAGCTGCTCGCATGCTGGATGACTTCCAATGACTGAAACTTCCTCATTAGAAAATCCAGGAATGTGTCTAACTTTGAAACCTCGCGTGGACATTCCAGACTGGTTTCGTATCGCTGCAGTGTATCCGCATCTAATTTCTTCAGCACCATGTGCGCGATGAGAGTTTCAAACGGATTTTCCAATTTCAAATTTTTTATGTTGTGCATCATGTCGCTGATAGTATCAGGTAAGGTTCTGATGTCGCAAACAGACGTTGGTTGCTATATTTCGCCTGCAGAATGGTCCATGGCACGTCGTAGTTTTCTTCGATTGAGGATAAATGACCGATAAGTCTTGCCGCGTCCTTTCGCACATGTGATTTCAAATACCACATCTTCTCGGTTTTTGAAAGTGTGTTATGATATATGACCTTATTGAATATGTCCTTAAATGGCGGCCATTTCTCATATTCGCCATAGAAAACGGGAACTTACATTCGGGGAAGTAGCATATTGGTGGATTCCACAGAGTTTGGATGGCCGTTACTCAGCAGTTGATGTAATTTGAGTAATGTGGATTCTGCCTGCTGCGTGATGGATCCGTAGTATTCGTCTACGAAATACTTCGCGGTTTGATCCTCTTCCTCGATGTTTATGAAGATAGTCCGATGTTGTTGATCAATCACCGTTTTGTGTTAGTTATTTGATGCACAAACTTTAGTTCTTAATTTTAAGAAAATTGATCGATCTCATTATTTTATTAATGTGAAAATCCGCTTTTATACTCGTAGTTAATAAGTGTTGACATGTAAGTTTGTTGCGTTGAATAGTAAAGAGTTTTATTCCTCAAACCAAATGCCTGCTTTTTCCTTAATTGCCAACTTTTATAATAAATTGTTCGTATTAATTGAATTTTCTTTAAATTTGGTAGGTTTGGGTAGATTTGCAAATCAAAGGTGTTTAGTCTAAAAATTAGAAATGACACCAATTACGAATATGAGATTTTTATGTGTAAAACCAAGGTAAAGGTTTCGACAAATTTATAAAACTTATTAATAATTTGTGTTTTATGGACATTTTGCCTGAAAATAGCTACATAAATTTCCATTAAGTATTCGAAAAATTTACCAACATTTCTGTAATCAACCGTTTTACCGAAAATTGGTATTAGATTCGCTAGAATCCTGGAACTTTCGAGTTGGAGTTCTCAACACTAACCTGATATATAATTTAACCGAAAACCAAATTTGACAAACTACCAATTGAAATTTCAAATTAGGTTAAAATACGAGTAATTTTTCGATATTACCTACCGACCAAAGTTCCTATATGGTTTTTACTTTAAATTTAGCTCCTAAATTTCCGAGAAATTACTTCGGATATCGGCCTCTGGTTTAAAAATGTTATTACTTCATAAAATGCCTCAATTTTAACCATGATTTTTTTGTCCCGCAGATCTAGGTTTGCGATCTGATATTTCTGTTTATGTTCATTGTAAAATAAGAACTTGCCTACTAAAAACCACGTGATTATGGAATTCATATACACATCAGATATCTTACGAAAACCATTAACAGCACAGAAAATCGTAGCGGTCATTGATAATAGGCAGATTCAGAAATTTTTGTGCGAGGAAATTGTACGGTTGATTAGAGATATTAAGGCGAGGGTTTAAGGCTCCCTGGCAGCAGCTCCACGGCTTCCTAGGCTGCCGCGGCCCACAGTTTGAGAAGCACTGGTCTACTGGACTATTTTCGTTTCCAAATATGGTGCTCATTAATAGCTGTTTAAACTCTATCTCTCTCTCCCTCTCTCTCTGGCTAATGCGTTTAAGTAGAAATGCAGTGGTTTATTTATACTCCGATATTTCGAACCAACTTACGATATTACTGTAAAAAAAACAACAAATTTAAATTTAAATGACACGAAAGTTTTAATAAGTTTTATATTTATGTTTTACATTTTTTTTGAATTTATAATTTACGCAAAATAAAATTTGATTTCTGTAATGAAACCTGACAGAAGAAAATATGTTTAACATCAGTTTAGATAATTAGAGCTTTATTAGAAAAGGGTTATTAGTTTACGTATAGGTCTCCAGTACATGTTTTAGAATTCTTCGTTGATGCATAAAATTCTCCAGTAAGGGCTTGGTTTGCATCCAATCCAAATAAACTCACAGTTTCTGGGGAGCACATTCTAAATATATAAGAAAGAAGGCTTGAACATCTAACCCCTCTACAAAGATTTTGGGTAGGATATAATAATGATTCAAAAAATATGTCTAATGCTCTTTCGTGCGAACAAGCTCCAGTGAGTAGATCTTCGAACGTTAATAACGGGCATTGCGGTTGGAAGATGATTCCCAAATTTATATAAAAATCAGCATCTCCAGTTCTTCCTATGTAACCAGCCCCAGGTGCACTTGTATGTAAAATTTGGACGTATGTCGCATCGTCAGCAGACAATCGCCAAAAGCCTGGAACTCCTTGGAACAGTGGCCCAGCCGGATCTAGTCCAATAATAAATGGAATTAGATCATCAAGAATATGTCCAATATAACCAACGATTTGTGCACCCATGCTATGCCCAATCAAAATTATATCACTGTAACTTAACCCTTCATCATGTAGCCACGCCAGATATACTTCCGCCGCGTAGTTGCCAATATCTCTCTGAGTTTTTACTACCGTAGTTACATAGTCAAAATGTGACAATACGGACCAATCCACGATACAGAGATTATCTTGTCTGCCACTATTAACCCAATTGGTTTTATAAATACCATACCAAGCCTTTGTCAAGTTATTAGTATATCCATGGAAAAAGAAATGGGTCTTTTTGTTGAAGTCGAATTTTGTTAATACGGTTGGATCGTTCAACGGAACTTCATCAAACGTGGTACTATTCGCCTTACAACACATGAATTTAACAAGTTCTGACATGTTAGAGGGCTGTTCGATGAGAATACCTGAAAATTAAATAAAAGGTTATTAAGAACTTTTTTTATAATGGTTCCAACCAAATTCAATAACTTACCATTTACAACCACCGCTAGCAGCAGAACGAAAAATAAAATTTTCATTTTAAAATTGAGTAACTAGCTATATTGCTTGCACGTTTAGTTCGCGAGGTGCAAACAATTTTTAATATTTTTTTCACAATTCCTCGAGTTTTTATATTTCTCAAAAATATTGACACAAATGGTCTGATTCGTAGTTACTGCATTATGCCAATATTAGCGCGACAAGACTTATTTGTTGTCAATAGACAACGACAATTAATATTACAGGTGTTTTATCATTCGATGAAACGTAATTCGGTAAATATAAAAAAATTCAATTTTATTTATCCAGCTCCGTGTACACATCGAGCTGTTGTGTGGATTCTATTCTGTTATGGAGATGACCACATAAATTTAAACTGGGTTAATAGATGTTGACGTTCCTTCCTGCATGATTAAAACTATTCTGTGTACCATTTCGAAGAATTTTGGAATTGCAGAGAGAATAGCAATGCTAAGATAGTTGCTAATATGAAAGATGCAGCTTGCGAGTCACGACCTTTAAGCCTAAAATCATAGACGGCGATACCGCCTCAATAAAGCTCATTAAGCCTCATTAAACCACTTTCTATTGTATATAGTCACTATACGAGGAAATCTCTCAGATTCATGAAATTCGACTTTGTATCAAAGCGGTACCACATACAATTTTTGACAAATTTTATAAATATTAGGAAAATCGTTAACCGAGCCCAACTCTTTATTATCGAATGGGACACAAATATTTACGAAGCCTCTTTAAACCACTTTCTATTGTATATAGTCACTATACGAGGAAATCTCTGAGATTCATGAATTTCGACTTTGTATCAAAGCGGTTCCACATACAATTTTTGACAAATTTTATAAATATTAGGAAAATCGTTAACCGAGCCCAACTCTTTATTATCGAATGGGACACAAATATTTACGAAGCCTCTTTAAACCACTTTCTATTGTATATAGTCACTATACGAGGAAATCTCTGAGATTCATGAATTTCGACTTTGTATCAAAGCGGTTCCACATACAATTTTTGACAAATTTTATAAATATTAGGAAAATCGTTAACCGAGCTCAACTCTTTATTATCGAATGGGACACAAATATTTACGAAGCCTCTTTAAACCACTTTCTATTGTATGTATATAGTCACTATACGAGGAAATCTGTGAGATTCATGAATTTCGACTTTGTATCAAAGCGGTTCCACATACAATTTTTGACAAATTTTATAAATATTAGGAAAATCGTTAACCGAGCCCAACTCTTTATTATCGAATGGGACACAAATATTTACGAAGCCTCTTTAAACCACTTTCTATTGTATATAGTCACTATACGAGGAAATCTGTGAGATTCATGAATTTCGACTTTGTATCAAAGCGGTTCCACATACAATTTTTGACAAATTTTATAAATATTAGGAAAATCGTTAACCGAGCCCAACTCTTTATTATCGAATGGGACACAAATATTTACGAAGCCTCATTAAACCACTTTCTATTGTATATAGTCAATATACGAGGAAATCTGTGAGATTCATGAATTTCGACTTTGTATCAAAGCGGTTCCACATACAATTTTTGACAAATTTTATAAATATTAGGAAAATCGTTAACCGAGCCCAACTCTTTATTATCGAATGGGACACAAATATTTACGAAGCCTCTTTAAACCACTTTCTATTGTATAGTCACTATACGAGGAAATCTCTGAGATTCATGAATTTCGACTTTGTATCAAAGCGGTTCCACATACAATTTTTGACAAATTTTATAAATATTAGGAAAATCGTTAACCGAGCTCAACTCTTTATTATCGAATGGGACACAAATATTTACGAAGCCTCTTTAAACCACTTTCTATTGTATATAGTCACTATACGAGGAAATCTGTGAGATTCATGAATTTCGACTTTGTATCAAAGCGGTTCCACATACAATTTTTGACAAATTTTATAAATATTAGGAAAATCGTTAACCGAGCCCAACTCTTTATTATCGAATGGGACACAAATATTTACGAAGCCTCTTTAAACCACTTTCTATTGTATATAGTCACTATACGAGGAAATCTCTGAGATTCATGAATTTCGACTTTGTATCAAAGCGGTTCCACATACAATTTTTGACAAATTTTATAAATATTAGGAAAATCGTTAACCGAGCTCAACTCTTTATTATCGAATGGGACACAAATATTTACGAAGCCTCTTTAAACCACTTTCTATTGTATATAGTCACTATACGAGGAAATCTCTGAGATTCATGAATTTCGACTTTGTATCAAAGCGGTTCCACATACAATTTTTGACAAATTTTATAAATATTAGGAAAATCGTTAACCGAGCTCAACTCTTTATTATCGAATGGGACACAAATATTTACGAAGCCTCTTTAAACCACTTTCTATTGTATGTATATAGTCACTACACGAGGAAATCTGTGAGATTCATGAATTTCGACTTTGTATCAAAGCGGTTCCACATACAATTTTTGACAAATTTTATAAATATTAGGAAAATCGTTAACCGAGCCCAACTCTTTATTATCGAATGGGACACAAATATTTACGAAGCCTCTTTAAACCACTTTCTATTGTATATAGTCACTATACGAGGAAATCTCTGAGATTCATGAATTTCGACTTTGTATCAAAGCGGTACCACATTCAATTTTTGACAAATTTTATAAATATTAGGAAAATCGTTAACCGAGCCCAACTCTTTATTATCGAATGGGACACAAATATTTACGAAGCCTCTTTAAACCACTTTCTATTGTATATAGTCACTATACGAGGAAATCTGTGAGATTCATGAATTTCGACTTTGTATCAAAGCGGTTCCACATACAATTTTTGACAAATTTTATAAATATTAGGAAAATCGTTAACCGAGCCCAACTCTTTATTATCGAATGGGACACAAATATTTACGAAGCCTCATTAAACCACTTTCTATTGTATATAGTCAATATACGAGGAAATCTGTGAGATTCATGAATTTCGACTTTGTATCAAAGCGGTTCCACATACAATTTTTGACAAATTTTATAAATATTAGGAAAATCGTTAACCGAGCCCAACTCTTTATTATCGAATGGGACACAAATATTTACGAAGCCTCTTTAAACCACTTTCTATTGTATAGTCACTATACGAGGAAATCTCTGAGATTCATGAATTTCGACTTTGTATCAAAGCGGTTCCACATACAATTTTTGACAAATTTTATAAATATTAGGAAAATCGTTAACCGAGCTCAACTCTTTATTATCGAATGGGACACAAATATTTACGAAGCCTCTTTAAACCACTTTCTATTGTATATAGTCACTATACGAGGAAATCTGTGAGATTCATGAATTTCGACTTTGTATCAAAGCGGTTCCACATACAATTTTTGACAAATTTTATAAATATTAGGAAAATCGTTAACCGAGCCCAACTCTTTATTATCGAATGGGACACAAATATTTACGAAGCCTCTTTAAACCACTTTCTATTGTATATAGTCACTATACGAGGAAATCTCTGAGATTCATGAATTTCGACTTTGTATCAAAGCGGTTCCACATACAATTTTTGACAAATTTTATAAATATTAGGAAAATCGTTAACCGAGCTCAACTCTTTATTATCGAATGGGACACAAATATTTACGAAGCCTCTTTAAACCACTTTCTATTGTATATAGTCACTATACGAGGAAATCTCTGAGATTCATGAATTTCGACTTTGTATCAAAGCGGTTCCACATTCAATTTTTGACAAATTTTATAAATATTAGGAAAATCGTTAACCGAGCCCAACTCTTTATTATCGAATGGGACACAAATATTTACGAAGCCTCTTTAAACCACTTTCTATTGTATATAGTCACTATACGAGGAAATCTCTGAGATTCATGAATTTCGACTTTGTATCAAAGCGGTTCCACATACAATTTTTGACAAATTTTATAAATATTAGGAAAATCGTTAACCGAGCCCAACTCTTTATTATCGAATGGGACACAAATATTTACGAAGCCTCTTTAAACCACTTTCTATTGTATATAGTCACTATACGAGGAAATCTCTGAGATTCATGAATTTCGACTTTGTATCAAAGCGGTTCCACATACAATTTTTGACAAATTTTATAAATATTAGGAAAATCGTTAACCGAGCTCAACTCTTTATTATCGAATGGGACACAAATATTTACGAAGCCTCTTTAAACCACTTTCTATTGTATATAGTCACTATACGAGGAAATCTCTGAGATTCATGAATTTCGACTTTGTATCAAAGCGGTTCCACATACAATTTTTGACAAATTTTATAAATATTGGGAAAATCGGCAACCGAGCCCAACTCTGAATTATCGAATGGGACACACATATTTACGAAGCCTCATTAAACCTCTTTCTATTGTATATAGTCACTATACGGGGAAATCTCTGAGATTCATGAAATTCGACTTTGTATCAAAGCGGTTCCACATACAATTTTTGACAAATTTTATAAATATTAGGAAAATCGTTAACCGAGCCCAACTCTTTATTATCGAATGGGACACAAATATTTACGAAGCCTCTTTAAACCACTTTCTATTGTATATAGTCACTATACGAGGAAATCTCTGAGATTCATGAATTTCGACTTTGTATCAAAGCGGTTCCACATACAATTTTTGACAAATTTTATAAATATTAGGAAAATCGTTAACCGAGCCCAACTCTTTATTATCGAATGGGACACAAATATTTACGAAGCCTCATTAACCCTTAAATGACACACTTAAGAAAAATCACATAAATGCCACACTGGGGTCTTTTAGACCCCAGCATGAAATTTGCTCATTATTCCTTGGATTTTTCATATTTAGCTTTGACAATTTTTTCCAATATAGTTTAAAGCTTACTAAAGGAGATCAAATTATTACATTAATGAAATTTTAATTTTATGATACCAAAAAAAAAGAAGGTTTGTGAAAAAAATTAGAAAATGGCTTGTTTTACATAAAATAACAGGATTTCTTTAATTTTGAATATTTCTAGCTAAAAATTTAGCGGTGTACTTTTGAGATAGTATCTTTATAGATAAAAATAATTCCGATACAGAATCTTTAAAAAAAGATATTTATTTTGCAATATCAAAGTTGAATTTTTTCTTTTCGTCGAAGATGGCCGATCACGGCTCTGGCCAGCCGCTGGACGCTCTCCTACATACAAAAGTCGTTGATCTAAAGTACTTCCATATCTTTTTAGTCTACTTCCGTGGCACTCTCTGGAGCACCGCACATCGAAAAGTCTGAATCATTATCTTTACTGTCCTCAAACACGTTATCTTGTCCTCCTGAAGATGCTTCGTCGATGGGTTCTAGCACTTCTCGGACGGTACGACTCTGCAAATTTTACGCCATCTAATAATACGTCAAAATCAAAAGAAATATGACAAACTAAACAAATTTTAACAACGAGTGCAGTCTTACCCACGACCAAAAACAATAAAACAACACAAAAAACGGCAAAACAACTTTGAAAAATTATTCCGTATGCAATACAAATATTTTCATTCAATTTTGATCAAATCCGATCACCTAGAGATCTTAGTCATATCACATTTTGCTTGTCTGGTCAAGGTCTATTAGTATGTCTCTGTTTCTTGAAAATCGGATAAGTGCCTTTCGAATTAATTTGTTTACAGGCAGATATCAGCAGCGGGGATATAAGGCATCTCTCTCGCTCTAGGTCTGCTAGAGTTGAGATGCCTAAAAATTATTCCGATTTTCACACAAATATACATATATGACACACTGGGGTCCGTTGGACCCCACCGTCATTTTGGACTTTTCTACACAGCTGCTAGCAGTCAACCGGCTTGCGCTGAGAACGTAAACAGGTAGTACAATATCTCAACTTTAGCAAGGGAGGGGACACGAGATGCATTTCCGGAGGAAACATTTAAATATGAACGATTGAAAAACGTCTGGGGTCCACTGGACCCCATGTGTCATTTAAGGGTTAAACCTCTTTCTATTGTATATAGTCACTAGGGATTGCAATCCCGGTTTTCGATAAACCGGTAAACCGGTTTTACCGAACAATTTTGATTTTAAAATAACCGGTAATTATCGATCATTTTTACCGAAATAATTTCGGTAATTTTTTTTTTTTCGTATCGCAAAAAAATTCAAGTTGCTGTTTCTGTATGGATTATTATATGATTTTCAGAGTTTTTTATAATAAAGGGTGGTCCAAATGAGACGCAGGAAAACAAAAAATAATTTTGCAAAGACGCCATGTTGGGTTGTATGTTTGCCATTTATCGCTATGAAGTCGTATTCGATTGAAGTTCGTGTAAAAATTATTCAAGAGCACTACCAAAGAGCGGTTACAATCAATTCCACGCGATACCATGCAATGTTAGCGAACTATTTGTTGCCCCAGCTTGGTGGAATCTACTTGGGTGATGTTTATTTTCAATAAGACTCAAAGGTTCTTCGAAAATCGCTTAATTTCGCGTCGCGGAAATATGAATTGGCCTGCAAGATCATGCGATTTAACGCCACTTTTTATGAGGATTTTTGAAAAGCAAAGTATACGTTGATAGTCAAGCCACCATCCAGGACCTAACAAACAACATCATTGCCGAAATAAATGTCATAGCAACATCCATCGGTTGACCATCGGATCGACGTCTGTAAATCCAGCCGTGTTGAACATTTGAGTGATATAATTTTTCATACATAAATGGCACCGATAATCCTTCAAAATAAAGTACACAATTTGATTTAAAAATAAATATTTGTAGTTTTAGTTTGCATTTATTTCCCTGCGTCTCAATCGGATAACCCTTTAGTAAACAAATACGATTTTAGTTTTTATTATGAAATTATGATGCATGAATAATATTGTCTTTGTCGATCTATTTGATGATAACTAGCAAGACAGCATTTAGCAGGGTAGAAAATTAAAATGTAAGTTTATGAACATACTTCTGGTCCTACAGTACTATACACAGTTAGAAATTTCATTCGTTGTTTCACAGTCTCTTCACGTTAATTCAGAGGTATCGTTAAAAAAATTGAATAACTTTGAAAATACTTGTAACGACAAAAACTTGATTTTCAATTTCAACGTTTGCTAAAGTTTCAAAGTTCCATCAATCATGCGCATTGGCGATAGCCAACTAGTTTTGAAGAAATCTAAAAATAGTTGATATTCATTTGATCAGTTGTATCAAGAAATTCTTTAAGTACAGGTACTCAAACGTTCAATATTTAGGAGTAGCCATATAAATCTACTTATATTGATTTCGAATCAACCGGAAGACGTTTAATTGATGTTTGTATTGTGCGTAATACGACAACTCAAGCTAATTTAACCAAAACTAAGCTTCAACTCAACCCCGGCTCAAGCCAAATCTAAACCCTCTAAACAACTCCAAACTCGACCGTCAATCCCGAAATCAACTCGATTCTAAAAACTACATGCTTACTGAACTCAACTCAGCTCAATTTTATCTCACCAGCGGACTAGCCAACTCCTATATATAATCTGTTTCCATTACTACACAATATACACATATTTACATATACATAAGTATATAAGTTAATATATTTTTATGGGAAATTTATGCATGGTTATCGGCATACATTTGGTACAATCGATCCTCGATGATTTCCATCTCTCGAAACAAGTACAATTATAGAAGACATCAGGTTGACTAAGGAAATAGTTGATCTTGAGGGAATCATCGCTTAGCAAAAGATCAATGAAGCAGCCTTGCCAGAATCAATAGATGCACCAAGTTTCGGACATCATACCCACACGGAAAAAAATAAACTGGTAATCAGCTAAGAAAACGGACTTTTAATTCAAGAAAATGCACTGTTTCTTGATTTAAAAGCTAATTTTCTTATTTCCTTCGATTTTTTCTTTATTTCAAGAAACACAATTCTTACATGAAGAAAAGCTCGATAGAAATAAGAAAATTAACATTTAAATCAAGAAAAAGTGCATTTTCTTGAATTAAAAGTTCGTTTTCTTAGCTGAGGACCAGTTTATTTTTTTCCGTGCATCATTATGTATTAATATACATGCTGTTGTCTGTCGGAATATTCATAATTGTGCTATACTTCTACCAAAGGTGGAAAAAACGACAACCAGCTTTAAGAGACACTATCTCGCAACAAAAAATTCCACGGCCGAGGTCTCTAACTCTGTCGGCCCCGCAGGATGTTCAATCACAGATTTAAACATAAATTACGCTTATCATGCAAACCAAATACATACTTTCGATGCAATAATTGTCAACTAAGTGTCTTTAAGTAAAATTGTTATTTACCGACATAGAATCTAATATCTGATTTATACAAATTGTTTCATATAAGTTTTACTATTTCGGCAAATTATTTTTGTAAACACTTACATTTTGGGCAATAAATGAAGTTATAAGTCGCTCTAAATTAAATACTGACGAAAAAGCCAACATTTTGTAACTAAAAGCAAAAAAGTACACACATTCACAAATGGCAAGGGTAATTTAGTGTAGCCAAACATTAATTAGAAAGTTTAAAGACACTATTCCGAAAATCAAACGGTTCCAAGATAAGTCGGCTCTGATGCAGAGAAGAAAATCAACAGATCGAATTTCAGACATTTGGCGCTTAAGCAAAGGTGTGCTACGGTTTTGTAACTGAGCTCCTACTATTAAAAGAATACTAAACGAACTTGGTCTCTATGCTTGTCGACCTGCGAGAATTACTAACAGCAAAAATGGGAGCTGCAAGCCTCAAATTCGCAATAGAATGAGAAAACTAAATGACCGAGGACTGGCATTGGTTCATATTCTCGGATGAATCCAAGTTCAATAAATTTGGACCCTAAGTAAGGATAAGTGATCGGCGACGAAAAGGCAAAAGGTATTTAACAGAATGTATATCGCAGACAGTAAAACATTCACCAAATATTGTTATGTTCTGAAGAGCCATACCAGCCTTTGTTTGATCACTACGCCTACTGGTTAGGTCAGTAAATGGAGAAAATTATAAAAAAATTATCCCAACCTGCGTCGTGACTATTGGGCGCGCATTGTAAATTATTAACGTTATTTGTGACGTAAGAATGCAATTTTAACGTCTATTTTTTGTAGGTAGACGAATTTAAAAATAGGTTGGGGATTGAGTCGTTAGCCTGGACAGGAAATAGTCCTGATCTCAATAATGTTGATAATATTTGGTCTTTCATGGGAAAAAAGGTTAACATATACAAGCTGAAAAGTGCCAAAGAGCGGAAAAAACTTATAGAAACAGTCTGGTTTGAAGAAATGACAAACCAAACTTTACAATTCAATTCCGATCCGGATTAAGGCCATCATAAAAGCCAAGGGCGGGGTCATTAATTATTGATTTTGAAAAGTGCAATTTCTCTTAAATAATTTTAGTTGAGATGGATTATTTTATTTCTGTTAATCCTTATTTTGAATAACGATTACCATTATCAACAACAAACTATTTTTAAATTGAAATAACTTTGTTAAAAACACTGTTAAGACCTAGCAAATTGTTACGAGATAGGGCGGAAATATTCCTTATCCGAAGTTATGTAAGTCTAAAATGGCGGATAACCGTTCTGTTTATTTGAATATATTTGGAATAGCGTAAAGTTGATAATCAGAATCTATCATTTGGACCTTCTACTTTTGAAGCAAACGACAGTATTTTCAAAATTGACTTTAAAAATTCAAACGCGCAGGTGTATACACGGTGGTTAGATTATTCAATATTCAATTCTTATTACTAAGCTAAATAGTATATTTCGACAAGTGCCAAAATGTAATGTAAATGTTTTTGTATGCGGTGTGAGGTAAGATATAAATTTGCAAATTTGGCACTCGTTCATATCGTGCAAATTTCTTAATATTTATCTAAAATAGCTCACATTGGATGATAAAACATCTGGAACACGTCAATAGTCGTTCTTCATAATTATTTATTGACAACAAAATAATATTGGCATGAGTAAATATTTTTCCGATATCTAGAGTCAGACCATTTGTGTCAATAATTTTGTCAAATATAAAAATCGAAAGAATGTGGAAAAAATATTAAATTCTTTTGTACCTCGCGTGGCTCCTATTGTTGCTGCTAGCAGTGGTTGTAAATGGTATGATTTTGAATTTGGTGCGCAATTATAAAAACAGTTCATACCAACGTTTTATTGAACGAACCAACCGTAATTGCAAAAATTTCAATTCACCAAATGGGCTCATTTCCTTCGTCTGCTAATTATAAAACAAATTGAGTTAGTAGTGGCAGACAGATCTCTGTCTCGGAGTATGGTCTTTACTGGCATAAGGTGATTATGTAACAGCTGTAGTAGATATTCAGCGATATATTGGCAATTATACGGCACAAGTATATTTGGCGTGGTTAAATCGTGGTCTTAAAAATGTAATTTAATTTATTATTGGAATGTACCCGGTGTGACCACTGTTCTTAGCACGCATTTAACTACAGTCTGCAGCCAATGCGACACGTTCCAATTCTACATACAATTGCACCTACCTATGGATATACAGGAAACAAAGATGCTGACTTTTATATACATAAATATCGGAATTATTCTGCAACCGCAATGTCCGATATAACCGTTCGGAGATCAATCGATTATACTATAGCCGTCTTCCAATGGGCAAAATTTGCTACTTGGAAATACTTGCGAGTAGATACCCAATGGAACGAGGGACGTTGTTTTTGCCGACCCAATGAACACGACTATTAATTTCGTAGTCGTGCTATCTGATTTCATTACTGCGTGATGTGGAAGGTAATATATTGCAGCTGATTCTTGCTCATCTATTATTAAGTTGTTCGTATTCACGCATAAAGTTTGTATAACCTTCTCTGAGATCTGGTTCTCTTGACAATCTTCTTTCGACTTGAAGGAACCTTGCTATTGCCATACGTTTGGAATCTCCCAAATACGTAGTTGGATCTATAGTGGGATTTCGGTGTACATAAATGAAACGCACAATTATATTTTATTAGTTTCCCGTTTTGTATTTAGTAGAGTACCGATTGCTTCAGTAATAATTTTGAAATTTTGACTGACCCGATTATAGATTGCGGGCGGCTTTTATAATAAAATATTTTTTTTTTGGTTGCCTTCAGCAATCGCCATATACATCGATAATCGATATTGTCGATATATATATGTATGTGTGTGCGAAATATTTTATTCAGCAACGAGCAATATCTCGCTTAAGTGGCGCGATATAAATATTTTTGCTACGACCGACGTTAATGTTTTGTTTTGCATAATAATGTAGTGTTTGGCCGCTACATCACTCCCATCCTGGATCGAAAACCATAGTGTTTAGAAGTGAAATCTCACGGTTTTGTGGACACTATGATTTTCGACTGGGCTAACCACAAGAATTCCGTAGGCTGGCTTAAGCCTGTCGATGCCAATTGTCGTGGGTTTACCATTGATGTCCACAACAAAGAATTTGCGCAATTTGCGGGTCACTGGATATGGTCTAGAATACGGTGTACTCAAAGGACTCCTAACTCTGTCAACACGAATGAATACGTATGAGCAGTTTTCCAGATTTTTTGGAATGTACGTATCCTGTTGGGTCGGATGCCGTGTGTCCGTAGGAACTAAACCTCTCACATACAATCGTACACAGTTATGAATCCATCTGCCCCAATTCTTTATGGTTTACCTAAAACCCATAAAGAAGGCATTCCAATTAGACCAATAGTAGCGTATTGCAATGCACCTGCCTACAAGCTATGTAATGGTTTCATAAACTTTTTCAACAGTCATACTAATTTCGTTTCGGCTTTGTCGGTTAAGAACTCGGTAAAATTGATTAGCAAAATTCAAGATGTTGATATTCCACTACACTCAAAACTAGTTTCGTTTGACGTTGCTAGTCTTTTCACTTCTATTCCAATTAACATTTTGTCTCAAATAGTTTATACTTACTTAGATAGGGATGTTGCAGATGGAAACCTTCGGAATGAACTGAAGCTGATATTTGAAACTTGTATTAAACAAAATTATTTTTGCTTTGATAATAAGTATTTCAGATTCACTGATGGTCTACCGATGGGCTCCCCTCTGTCACCTTTGTTAGCAGAAATTTTTATGAATTTCTTCGAACAAACGATTGTATCAAGCAATAATCCTTATTTCCGTCATGTGATCTGTTGGTACAGATATGTTGATGACATACTATGTCTATGGAATGGAACTGATAGGCTATTCACCTCTTTTCTCACTTGGTTAAATTCTCAATATCCCACCATTAATTTTACGGTAGAAAAAGAAGAAAACAAATCTATTAACTTTCTAGATATAACAATAACCAGAATTAATTCTTCATTAGAGTTCAAAATTTATAGAAAACCCACGTATACAGACGCCATTATACCTAACTCGTCAAACCATCCCCATAATATTAAAATGTCAGCTTTCCACTCATTCTTAGATAGATTAATAAGCATTCCTTTGACCAAATCCAATTATAACAAAGAACTTAATATAATTTTAGAAATAGCAGCGAATAACGGTTATGCAGCTAAGACTATATTAAAGCTATTAAACAGAAAACTGAAACATAATGCTTTAGCTAACATTTATCCATCTGATAGCCCAATGCCGAAAAATTGGCGCCGCTTAGAGTATATAGGAAAAACTAGCCAACGGATTAGTAACATCGTGACACAATATACAGATATTAGCTTTGCTTTTTATAACAATAATACAATTAAGAAAATGATTTTTAACAACAAACCAAAAATTGATCGGCTTTCCAAGTCTGGCGTTTATAAGATCAATTGCAATGATTGTAGTTCCTCTTCTTATATCAGACAGACTGGGCGCAATTTTGAAGTTAGAGTTAAAGAACATTTATCTGGTAGCCATGAATCATCCCTTTATAATCAATTAACGTTAGAAAATCACACATCCAGTTTAAACAATTTAGAAATATTACATGTACAACCAAAAAGCAGACGTTTAGACAACTTAGAATCTTACGAAATCCGAAAAGCTATATTTCTTAACCAAAATATCCTCAACGAACAGAGAGAAATCCGTTTCTCACCAATTACCGACCCCGTTCTGACATTTTGTTTTTAAACCGATGACATCGTATGCACTGATGGTTATGGTGCTTTACTGCTTGAATTCCCTTTATGATCCAATACCACTTTCGGATATGCGTTAGTGTTGATGCATTACTTCCGTGTAACTTGGTGAGTTGTCCGTTGTACCTTATATGATAAAATCATTGGATATATGCTAGCTACGAATTTTCTAATCGCCCTCCTACTCTGATGTTGTTGTGTTTGTCGAGGAACGGATGCAATGACCGTAGGCTGCTCTGTTTGAGGACGGCTTTTGTTTTCTGCAGTGTGAAGTGTTCCTCATGGAATTCCGTCAGTCGTACTGTACGTTCCCATTCTTGCAGTTGTATGACACCCCGCTGTTTTGTTCGCCATCTCAATAGTTGGATCGTTACTCTTATGAGGCGTTTGAGAGACGACTGGCGGTTGATTAAGTTTTGAATTGAATCATCAATTCAAAACTTAATCTATTCTTTTGACATGTGTTCCGATCGTTGTTTTCTTTTCCTCCGATTTTTCGAAATATGCTTCTTCATGTTTTGTTTCCATATCCATCAAAAAGATTGGCCCGGTCCACCAGCTGTCCTTATATGTTAATTTTTCCGATGTCACGCTACGAGATGCACAATCAGCTGGGTTATCATTGTGAAAAGTGATCAGTTGAATCAGACCACAAGGTCACGGTACTTATATCCACGTCGAGTACCTTTATCACTTGTTGAATTAGTCGGCTTAGCAGGACTGCACCGCATAGTTCTAAACGAGGGATTGCTAACTTTGCTTTTAGGGGGCGACCTTCGATTTTGCTGCTAGAAGACGCACCGCTATTTGGCCGTTAGTTATGGTTCTACAGTAAACTACCGCTGCATATGCCTGTTCTGAGGCATCACAGAATCCATGGAGTTCAACACAGTTGTCTTTGTTGTAATGAATATATCGAGGTATACGAATGAGTTGAGTAGCTTTCAGTTCTAATTGCATCTGATCCCATTTGTCTCGTACTCCATAAGGTCTGATACTTTATCTTACAGCTGACTATTAGTGGTGCCAGCCAACCTAATGGGTCAAAAATTTTTGACATTTCGGACAGAAATTGACGTTTTGTAAGTCCGCCGTTGTTGGGTGGTAAATTCACGTGAAATACAAAATCGTATTTTGTCGGGCTATAATGTATTCCCAAGGTTTTAACTGACTGTTCATCCATAAAGGTGAGGTTGCCTATAAGGAACTTCTCCTGATGCATTCCCTTTAAAGGTCTGCGTGGTTACTAGCCCATTTCCCTAATTCCATTCCGCCCTTACGAAGTAGTTGAATTAATTGAGATTGCAAATGTTGAGCCTCATCTACCGAATCAGCACCGGTTAGTACATCGTCCACATAGAAATCATTTTTAATAATGTGACTGGCTTCGGCATGATTATTGATTTCATCGTCAGCCAATTGATTCAGAATCCGAATGGCCAGGTATGGAGCGGCCGATGTTCCATATGTAACCGTTGTTAATTGATACTCTTGTAAACGATGATATTTACTTTCCCTCCACAAGATTGTTTGATATGGTTGATGTTCTTCATGTATCTTAATTTGCCGATACGTGTTGTCTTTACTATTGCATGATGGGGTAAATAATATTTGCTTGCGCGTGGTGGAGCTCTCTTCATGTGACCCATTCTGAGGTAGTCTGTCATAAATTTGATGTACAAATCTCTTAGGTCTCGGTTAGAATCTAATTTCTTCTCGAGCTGTAGAAAACGTTGTAGTGCTCGTTGCTTGGAACACCCTAGTTGATCCAATTGATTTTCCCTGAATGGTAGTCGTACCACATATCGTCCATCTGGATCTCATTTGGTGGTCGCTTGAAAGATGGTTTGGCAAATGATATATTCAGCAGATTCCACGATGTTATTGCTCTTGGTTTCTTCCAATTCCCAAAATCGGTTCATATTCGCTTCCACCTTGGTTCCGATATGGACCTTCACTACGTGAAGCTGGGTTGCGATTTCTGTTGGCCCTGAAATCAACCAGCCGAAGCTGGTCTTAACGGCGCTTGGCTTTCCCCGTTTTACTTGGTTACAGATGAAATCTCCATAAACGTCGGCTCTCAATAAAAGGTTAATCGGGCAGGGCTGTCGAACCTCGGGTCAGCCAAGGTTAACCTATTCCACTGGTTGTTGATTGATTCTCGTTTGATTTGACGTTCTGGAACCTCCGTTGTAATTTTTGGCAATACGTATGCTTCAATGTTTAACCGAAATGGCGATGCGAAATTTGGTTGAAGACATATTTGCATTTAAAGTGGTAGCCGTGTTGGTGGTATGCGCCCCAATTCCTGAGATGTTGACGGTGGCTTGATGTAATGTTAACCCGAGGCGTTGGACTGCTTCTTCCGTCATCAACGAGACTTGTGACCCCTGATCTATTAAGGCTCTCAATTCGGTTGATGTTCCACATATGGCTGTACTTTTCACCACAGCTGTTGCTAATAATGTGGTTTGATTATTGTCCGATGTACTGACAGATACCTTTTGTACATGCTAGCTTTTCCGTGCTCACAATTACTTCGGTCTAAAAAGACCAAAGTATTGAAATCCTGTCAAAAATGACGAAAAATTTGGTTGGTCCAAAATCACTTTTCTCGACGTTTTGAAAGTCCCTGAGTCTGAAAATGCAAAAAAAAAAAATGTCCGTCTGTCTGTCTGGACGTCTGGATGCCTGGATGTCTGGACCCATGGTATCTCGAGAACGGCTTGTCCGATTTGAATTTTTTTTCGCCAATCTGTTTCTATGGTCAAGGCGGAGATTTGAAAAGCTTTTGGAGACTGTACGTCAAGGGGGTGGGGTACCTGCCATACGAATTGACCCAAAATACCTGCTTTTACAAATATTTACGATTTTTTTATACATGCTTATTTAGGGGTCAAATGGCGCGTTGAATTGAAGTTGAGTTGGAGTTGAGTTGAGGTTGGATTTGGACGTAGTGAATAGTTAACACATTTTTTATATGATGGAACTTCCCTATTTATGAACCGATTATTATGAAATTTTACATGTGTGTTGGAAATGGGATTCTAAAACGAGTCTTGGATGAAGTTCTAGAATATGGCCAAGAATGATGGAACTTGACTATTTCTCATCACATGTGCGTTGAAAATGGGATTCCAAAACTGTTTTGGATGAAGTTCAGGAATATGGCCAATTATGATGGAACTTGGCTATTTCTTAACCGATTATAATGAAATTTGATATGTGTATGGAAATGGGAATATTTGATATGTGTGGAATATTGCCAAGTAAGATGGAACTTGGCTATGCCTTAACCGGTTATGATGAATTTTGATATGTCTGTTGGAAATGGGATTCTAAAATGAGTTTTTGGATAAATTTCTGGAATATGGTCAGTTAAACGGTTAGAAGTATCAGTATAATTCGTTATACTACTTTCGGTATAAAGTTCTAGAATACGATTTTTCGTTTTAAATTGGATGCCTGTACTCATGTTACTGAAGCTTTTGACCTGTTTGGCTGTTGTTGTATAAGTAAATATATGTTGGTTAAAATAGAAATCAATAATGTCAAAACTGTCACACCAACTTTATGATATTATTGAAGATACCAAAGACCGAAGTTCTGATCCCCTCGTGAGGTTTCAGCCCTTTATATTTTTCTTGTTGTGTACAAGGCAGTTAGTGCAAATTCCTGCCCGGTTGATGTAGTCAATCCGTTGATCAAATGCCCGTTCTCACTGCAATATGGACATGTGCTTGTGGATTTCGGAACGGTGTCTCCTGTGTACTTCTTTCTTTTTTCTTTCGCTGGCGCTACATCCCATAGAGGGATTTGGCCGCTTCATTTTTGAAGTTTCGTAATCATTTTGTTAACGGATAATGAGTGATTAATTCATTGATCCTACCCTTACCCTTAACCAGCCGTGATTTTTTCGTCACCCGCCGGGAATCGAACCCGGGACCTCCGGAGCGTAAAGCAAGTATGCTAACCACTGTGCCACCGGGGCGACTCTCCTGTGTACTCCTTCTCCGTATTTAGAAGTATTCTTCATTAAGCATCGGGTTCTGGCTTAGCTGCTCGCATACTGGATGACTTCCAATGACTGAAACCTCCTCATTAGAAAATCCAGGATCCGGATCGCTGCAGTGTATCCGCATCTAATTTCTTCATCATATTGTGCGCGATGAAAGTTTCAAACGGATTTTCCAATTTCAAATTTTTTATGTTGTGCATCATCTCGATGATAGTATCATGTAAGGTTCTGATACTTGAAGCCGTCGCAACCTATCTATTATGCAAAGATAATATGGTGTTGAAGTATGTCGCAAGCAGACGTTGGTTGCTATATCTCGCCTGCAGAATGCTCCATGCCACGTCGTAGTTTTCTTCGATTGAGGATAAATGGCCGATAAGTCTTGCCGCGTCCTTTTGCACATGTGATTTCAAATACAACATCTTCTCGGTTTTTGAAAGTGTGCTATGATATATGACCTTATTGAATATGTCCTTAAATGGCGGCCATTTCTCATATTCGCCGTAGAAAACAGGAACTTCTATTCGGGGAAGTCGCATGTTGGTGGATTCCACAGAGTTTGGATGGCCGTTACTCAGCAGTTGATGTAATTTGAGTAATGTGGATTCTGCCTGCTGCGTGATGGATCCGTAGTATTCGTCTACGAAATACTTCGCGGTTTGATCCTCTTCCTTGATGTTTATGAGGATAGTCCGATGTTGTTGATCAATCACCGTTTTGTGTTAGTAATTTGATGCACAAACTTTGGTTCTTAATTTTAAGAAAATTGACCGATCTCATTATTTTATTAATGTGGAAATCCGCTTTTATACTCGTAGTTAATAAGTGTTGACATGTAAGTTTGTTGCGTTGAATAGTAAAGGGTTTTATTCCTCAAACCTAGTGCCTGCTTTTTCCTTAATTGCCAACTTTTATGATAAATTGTTCGTATTAATTGAATTTTCTTTAAATTTGGTAGGTTTGGGTAGATTTGCAAATCAAAGGTGTTTAGTCTAAAAATTAGAAATGACACCAATTACGAATATGAGATTTTTATGTGTAAAACCAAGGTAAAGGTTTCGACAAATTTATAAAACTTATTAATAATTTGTGTTTTATGGACATTTTGCCTGAAGATAGCTACATAAATTTCCATTAAGTATTCGAAAAATTTACCAACATTTCTGTAATCAACCGTTTTACCGAAAATTGGTATTAGATTCGCTAGAATCCTGGAACTTTCGAGTTGGAGTTCTCAACACTAACCTGATATATAATTTAACCGAAAACCAAATTTGACAAACTACCAATTGAAATTTCAAATTAGGTTAAAATACGAGTAATTTTTCGATATTACCTACCGACCAAAGTTCCTATATGGTTTTTACTTTAAATTTAGCTCCTAAATTTCCGAGAAATTACTTCGGATATCGGCCTCTGGTTTAAAAATGTTATTACTTCATAAAATGCCTCAATTTTAACCATGATTTTTTTGTCCCGCAGATCTAGGTTTGCGATCTGATATTTCTGTTTATGTTCATTGTAAAATAAGAACTTGCCGCCTACTAAAAACCTCGTGATTATGGAATTCATATACACATCAGATATCTTACGAAAACCATTAACAGCACAGAAAATCGTAGCGGTCATTGATAATAGGCAGATTCAGAAATTTTTGTGCGAGGAAATTGTACGGTTGATTAGAGATATTAAGGCGAGGGTTTAAGGCTCCCTGGCAGCAGCTCCACGGCTTCCTAGGCTGCCGCGGCCCACAGTTTGAGAAGCACTGGTCTACTGGACTATTTTCGTTTCCAAATATGGTGCTCATTAATAGCTGTTTAAACTCTATCTCTCTCTCCCTCTCTCTCTGGCTAATGCGTTTAAGTAGAAATGCAGTGGTTTATTTATACTCCGATATTTCGAACCAACTTACGATATTACTGTAAAAAAAACAACAAATTTAAATTTAAATGACACGAAAGTTTTAATAAGTTTTATATTTATGTTTTACATTTTTTTTGAATTTATAATTTACGCAAAATAAAATTTGATTTCTGTAATGAAACCTGACAGAAGAAAATATGTTTAACATCAGTTTAGATAATTAGAGCTTTATTAGAAAAGGGTTATTAGTTTACGTATAGGTCTCCAGTACATGTTTTAGAATTCTTCGTTGATGCATAAAATTCTCCAGTAAGGGCTTGGTTTGCATCCAATCCAAATAAACTCACAGTTTCTGGGGAGCACATTCTAAATATATAAGAAAGAAGGCTTGAACATCTAACCCCTCTACAAAGATTTTGGGTAGGATATAATAATGATTCAAAAAATATGTCTAATGCTCTTTCGTGCGAACAAGCTCCAGTGAGTAGATCTTCGAACGTTAATAACGGGCATTGCGGTTGGAAAATGATTCCCAAATTTATATAAAAATCAGCATCTCCAGTTCTTCCTATGTAACCAGCCCCAGGTGCACTTGTATGTAAAATTTGGACGTATGTCGCATCGGCAGCAGACAATCGCCAAAAGCCCGGAACTCCTTGGAACAGTGGCCCAGCCGGATCTAGTCCAATAATAAATGGAATTAGATTATCAAGAATATGTCCAATATAACCAACGATTTGTGCACCCATGCTATGCCCAATCAAAATTATATCACTGTAACTTAACCCTTGCGCATGTAGCCACGCCAGATATACTTCCGCCGCGTAGTTGCCAATATCTCTCTGAGTTTTTACTACCGTAGTTACATAGTCAAAATGTGACAATACGGACCAATCCACGATACAGAGATTTGCTTGTCTGCCACTATTAACCCAATTTGTTTTATAAATACCATACCAAGCCTTTGTCAAGTTATTAGTATATCCATGGAAAAAGAAATGAGTCCTTTTGGTGAAGTCGAACTTTGTTAATACGGCTGGATCGTTCAACGGAACTTCTTGAAACGTGGTACTATTCGCCTTACAACATATGAATTTAACAAGTTCTGGCATGTTAGCGGGCTGTTCCGTAAGAAGACCTGAAAATTAAATAAAACGTTAGTTATGAATTATTTTTATAATTATGGTTCACCAAATTCAAAATCATACCATTTACAACCACTGCTAGCAGCAAAACGACCAATAAAATTTTCATTTTAAATATAAGTAACTATTTTGCTTGTACATACGTTTAGTTTGCGAGGTGCAAACTATTTCTAATATACTTTCTAAAATTTATCGAGTTTTTATAGCTATCAAAATTATTGACACAAATGGCCTGCCACATAGTTACCACAATCGAAATATATAATTATTCATTGTGCCAATATTAGGCCGTCAACAAACAACGGTAATTATATTGTATTACAAGTGTTCTATTATGTGTTGTAACATAATTTTGAGTAAATATTAAAAAATTGTACGATATATCGATTTGCCAAAAATACAAATTTATCTTTTACCTCACACCGCATACAAAAACATTTACGATTTCGTAATTATGGCACAAGAAAAAGGCAATGAAATGCAAATGAACCGAACTGAAATTCTCAACCAAGATTTCCTAGTTGCATTCTCCAGCATCTTGAAAAAGGGGTAAATTTTGTTTTTTTGCTCTCCGTCATGCGGTACGAAAATTGCGATTATATACAATACGTTTTTGTTGCTTTTTTTACGTTCTACAATTTAGTTTATATGAATTTTCCAACTACCGTTGATCGTTGTTGAGGTATCGAACGTGAAAGTAAAAAATTAAGAGATTGTAACTCGTTTTTTGCTGTTTTCTCCTTTCTCGTAATACATTACATATCGAAAAAATGTCCACTGTCAAACTTGTAGAGCATTTTAATACCTGCAATTCAGTTTTCTAATTTTTTTTCAAACAAAAATTACGGTTCTAGGAAAAATTATTAAAGTACAACATAAATAAATAAAACAGCTAAACTAAGAATCGTTTGTTTGTTTGTTTCTGTCTCTGCAATCTTTTGAGATCAGATGATGAAAAATCCCTTTTGCATTCCGCCCCAAAAATTTTGACGTGATAACGTTTTACACCGCATGTTGAGAAAACTGATCGGAAATTTAGCCGTTGGTCGTAAGCAATTACTCATAAACTACCTATAAGCATTACCTTTAATTTAAAGATATGATTGCGTAGATTGGTCTTTCGGCTTTATGCCTCACATATAATATTATCGCAATGACGTCATCAGGCGGCAAAGGAACCCGCGCCACAAACATCTGATTTCGACCGATTTAAATGCTTGAACCAGTGTAGCGAGAGAATGGCTCATCCGATCGGAGATCAGATCAGTAGTGGTTAATTTATGTTAAAGTAAATTAATTAATCTCCACATAAATTTTAATTAAAATTACAAACTACAAAATAGCGATTAAAAATGCTTGAAAGCACTGTAGCGAGAGAACGCCTCATCCGATCAGAAAAATTCTGGTGTCAATTTGTGCGTAAAGAATCTGTGGCAGATAATTTATTGTAAATTAAAATAATTAATTTTCACACAAATTTTAATTATAATTTAGATCTACCGTGGCTGACCGCCTGTAAAGTTGCTCGAGGAATTCAAGTTGACATTTGCTGTCAGCTCCGTAACTTGCAGCTTCTGCAAGTGCTCGTGTTACCTCTACATGGGGACTGCTGGTAACTAGATTGCTGATTTTTCGGCTTATAGGTTAAAACACGGTGCTAAAGGAGTCAATTTGAAACAAATCACTGGGCTGGGTTAAGGTGTTATTCGTACCGTGCCGATAACCGGCCAGACTTGGGCCCCAGTTTAAAAACTAGCTCAGTCGCTAACGGTGGATCCGGATACCTACACTCTTTTCGCCGCTACTCGTGGGACCAGATATGGCAGAACCAAACAAATAAAAAAAAGAGTCCGGCTCTCTTACAAAACCGGATAATGTAGAGAAGGAGACTCGAGTCTTTAGGCCTGTCTTTAAACCTACAAACAAACAGCGGGACATAAGCTCAAATGAGGCTGGTCCCTCCACTCGGGTTACCAAACCTGAGCAAATAAATACAATGCGAAACCAAAGCACCAATGAAGCTGGTTCCTCAAAACCAACCCTTTAACACTAGGAGGAAGGCATGGAGGGCCCTGAATAAGGTAAAGACAAAGCCACGCTTGCGTGGGCAAAAAAAGTCACCGAACAGAAGCCGGAAGGTCCTTTAGCTGGCTTAAAGATCAAAATAAACAGATCTCAGGACTAAAGTCCTAAGATCGCAAAAAGAACGAAGCTCCATGCTACCGAAATGAGTACAAGGTACTCAAGGATCAGCTGGTTGTGGCAGTTGTTGCCCAGTCCCAAGAAAAGAAAAAACCAATGGTATCGTAAACTATGGTTTCAGTGTAGTCAAACTCAAAATCTACAAGAAGGACGCGGACAAGGCGGAGGCTCCGAAGTCTGACGAAGCTGCTGAAAACTCATCTGGGCGTCCTGAAAAAGGGAACAGCCAGACGGAAAGTATCTCCACTGATACGGAAATGACAATGTCCTTGGAGTCATTAAGGAGGATCTCAGAGGACTTCACATCAGGGGAGGACTCTGATGATACAGTGGTAGAGAGGGAGGTCTAAAAATGGTGACAATCTTACAGATCAACCTACACCACTCAAAGGCAGCATCAGCTACTCTCCTTTTAAAAATGGGAAGGGAAGGGATGGATATTGTCTTGGTCCAAGAACCTTGGGTCGCTAATGACCGGGCACTTGGACTCAAGACACCTCGTTATAGAATTATAGATTAATGCACACGAAAAAAGAAGGTAGGGTTCGGTCGTGCATTCTCTTTAAAAATAATATAACTTGTTTTCTGCTATCAAATTTCAGCAATGGAGATGTGGCAGCGGTCAGCATTGAGGTCAATAAACGAAACCTCTTGCAAATATCAGCCTACCTAGCTTACGATGAAGTGAACATTCCACCAGTCGCATCACACAATCTGGGGAAGTACGGACACAAATGAACGAGGTGAGTTACTCCTTGATTACATTCTAAGTACTAATTTTCATATATGTAACACATAGGCAATAAGCCGACTTTTTAACTAGAATTAGATAGGGGTTTTAGATACATATTACACTTGTCTCAAACTTTTTGACGACTAGTCTATTAAATTGGAAAGTGTCGGAAGACCACTCCGTTTCTGATCACTGTTATCTTCAATTTAAAATGGATTTGGTTTTTCCAAACAGCCCTTTCTACAGAAACAGGAGGAAAACCGACTGGGATATCTTTAAAACTATTCTGGGTAATTCACTACCATTGCCGGTGCATAAACTTCCAAAAACTACGGTGGAACTCGATGGCTTAGTGGACGAACTGTCCAGCGCTTTTAACGAAGCGGTCCTGGACTCTTGTCCTTAACAAACACGTCAATGATGCAAATGACTCCTTAAAAAAGCAAGGACAACAAGAGCCGCTGTAGGTTGGGACTCCTATTATGAAGTCCTCAAAATTTTTAAATATCAATTAAGAAGTGCAACGAACAGATCTTTGGGACTATACTGCGGCAAAATTCAGGAGTCTTCAGAGATGTCCAGGCTGCGTAAAGTACTATCCACTAGCCCTTCCATCCCAAGCTTTCTTCAAAGGCCGGATGGAGCGCATGGACCACAAATAGTGCGGAATCACTGGAACTACTATTAGAGACTCACATTCCTGGTTGTTCCGAATGTGCACCTACTATATCAGCAGGCAATAGTGCAAGTAGCTTCGTAGGCCAAATTTTTGGCAGAAAAAAGATTCTGTGGGCGATAAGCAGCTTTAAACCATATAAGTCGCCAGGACCTGAGGGTGTTATCCCTGCCGATATACAAAAAACTACGGATTTACCCATTTCCTGGTTAGAGATAATTTTTAGAGGCAGACCCATGGTATCTCGAGAACGGCTTGTCCGATTTGGATTTTTTTTCGCCAATCTGTTTCTATGGTCAAGGCGGAGATTTGAAAAGCTTTTGAAGACTGTACGTCAAGAGGATGGGTACCTGCCATACGAATTGACCCAAAATAGCTGGTTTTATAAATATTTACGATTTTTTATATATGTATGCTGGTTTGATTATTGAATTGGGCATTGAATTTGGAATTGATTTGAAGGTTAAATTAGGGGTCAATTTGCGGGTTAAGTTGAAGTTGAGTTGGAGTTGAGTTGGGGTTGCATTAGGATGTAGTGAGTCAGCCGATTTTTCCACCGATTAAGATGAAATTAGACTTGTGCATTGGAAATGGGATTCTAAAATGATTTTTGGATAAAGTTCTGGAATATGGCCAATTACACGGTTAGAAATATCAGTATAATTTGTTATGCTACTTTCGGTATAAATTTCTAGAAAACGATTTTTCGTATTAAAATGATGCATGTATCCATGTTACTGAAGCTTTTGAACTGTTTGGCTGTTGTTGTATAAGTAAATATATTTTGGTTAAAATAGAAATCAATACTGTCACACCAACTTTATGACACTGGTGAATGCTATCCCGATTGAAGACACCAAAGACCAAAGTTCTGATCACCTCGTGAGGTTTCAGCCCATTATATTTCATTCGTAACGTCTGGGTCATGCCATATGTTATTGATGAAGGTCTTCATTGCCTGTAGAGTACTACAATCTGGCTTTTGTAATTTTGCCTACAAAATCCAACACTAATTCTCGATGGGGTTGACATCAGGCGAATTTCCAGGCCAATCTAATATTGTAATGAAATAGTGATCAACATATTTTTAACAGCATTGGATGTATGCAAGTATAGCCAAGTCTTGTTGAAAGATTGGGCAGATTCGTTTTTTCATCATTTTTAATGTTGGAACTTCAAAACATCGATATACTGAGCTGAATTCATCATCCCAATGACTGGACTAATAAAAATATTTGCAATGGTGTACAATTGAATTTTTAGAGTATTCATTATGATTTTATTAAAATGGTGTTATGTTAGCATTAATTTGCACAATACTATATATCTTATTTTCTATAAGTTCAAGAATAAATAAAGAAAACTAAGTTTTGTTTTTATAAGTGATAACGGTTATAATTCTCGTATTGTGTGTAAGTATATTACGATACGGGTTGAAGTGACTTTATTTGAATAAAATTAATATTTTGCTTTTTTGATTAAGCAAGAGCCTCTTACTGAATGAAGATCATCTAACTAGTTTCATTTTGTATGGTCATGTACCTAATAGAATTGAATCCTAACAGCAGCTAGATGTATACACGGTGGTTAGATCATTCAATATTCAATTCTTATTAATAAGCAGATCTATATATCGTGCAATTTCTTAATATTTATCTAAAATTAGTCACATTGGATGATAAAACATCTGTAACACGTCAATAGTCGTTCTTCATACTTATTTATCGACGACAAAATAATATTGGCATAATGAGTAAATATTTTTCCGATAACTATGAGTCAGGCCATTTGTGTCAATAATTTTGTCAAATATAAAAATCGAAAGAATGTGGGGAAAATATTAAATTCTCTTGTACCTTGCGTGCTCCTATTGTGCTGCTAGCAGTGGTTGTAATGTATATAAAGTTAGCCCAGGATTCATCCCAGAAAAAAGATATGGTAACACCATAACTATCGCGACACAAACTGTCATCCCAGGAAATTACTATCAGCCCAGGAAATCACTAATCATTATATAAAGTTATAGTACAGTGTCAGCCCAGAACTAGATATTTTGCATCAGCCCAGAAAAAGACATACAGTAAGTCCTCGACTTACGCGAATTCGACTTACGTGAATTCGTACAGTCCTCGACTTACGCGAATTTGACTTACGTGAATTCCTACTTTCGTGATTTAAAAAAAATGAGTTTTGAGGTTTGTTCGACTTACGCGATTTTTCGACTTACGCGAAAACCTTCGGAACGAATTAATCATGTAAGTCGAGGACTTACTGTATACGCAATATTTATAACATGAAAATGTTGAAAATGTTTACAATGTATTTTTTTATGAAATTGATTAAAATTAAATTTTCTTAATTCAATTATGCAAATGTAAATATTTTGACATAAGTTAATTTTAACTTATAAAATTCTTTGAAAAAAACTAAATAAATCTTTCCAACAATGCGATTAAAAGCCGAATCTCACATATTTCATAAAATTGTATCTTGTACTGATTATATTGTATACAATAGAAAGTGGTTTAAAGAGGCTTCGTAAATATTTGTGTCCCATTCGATAATAAAGAGTTGGGCTCGGTTGACGATTTTCCCAATATTTATAAAATTTGGCAAAAATTGTATGTGGAACCGCTTTGATACAGAGTCAAAATTCATGAATCTCAGAGATTTCCTCGTATAGTGACTATATACAATAGAAAGTGGCTTAATGAGGCTTCGTAAATATTTGTGTCCCATTCGATAATAAAGAGTTGGGCTCGTTTGACGATTTTCCCAATATTTATCAAATTTAGCAAAAATTGTATGTGGAACCACTTTGATACATAGTCGAATTTCATGAATCTCAGAGATTTCCTCGTATAGTGACTATATACAATAGAAAGAGACTTAATGAGGCTTCGTAAATATTTGTGTCCCATTCGATAATAAAGAGTTGGGCTCGATTGACGATTTTCCCAATATTTATAAAATTTAGCAAAAATTGTATGTGGAACCACTTTGATACATAGTCGAATTTCATGAATCTCAGAGATTTCCTCGTATAGTGACTATATATAATAGAAAGAGGCTTAATGAGGCTTCGTAAATATTTGTGTCCCATTCGATAATAAAGAGTTGGGCTCGTTTGACGATTTTCCCAATATTTATAAAATTTAGCAAAAATTGTATGTGGAACCACTTTGATACATAGTCGAATTTCATGAATCTCAGAGATTTCCTCGTATAGTGACTATATACAATAGAAAGAGGCTTAATTAGGCTTCGTAAATATTTGTGTCCCATTCGATAATAAAGAGTTGGGCTCGGTTGACGATTTTCCCAATATTTATAAAATTGTCAAAAATTGTATGTGGAACCGCTTTGATACAAAGTCAAAATTCATGAATCTCAGAGATTTCCTCGTATAGTGACTATATACAATAGAAAGTGGCTTAATGAGGCTTCGTAAATATTTGTGTCCCATTCGATAATAAAGAGTTGGGCTCGTTTGACGATTTTCCCAATATTTATAAAATTTAGCAAAAATTGTATGTGGAACCACTTTGATACATAGTCGAATTTCATGAATCTCAGAGATTTCCTCGTATAGTGAATATATACAATAGAAAGTGGTTTAATGGGGCTTCGTAAATATTTGTGTCCCATTCGATAATAAAGAGTTGGGCTCGTTTGACGATTTTCCCAATATTTATAAAATTTAGCAAAAATTGTATGTGGAACCACTTTGATACATAGTCGAATTTCATGAATCTCAGAGATTTCCTCGTATAGTGACTATATACAATAGAAAGTGGTTTAATGAGGCTTCGTAAATATTTATGTCTCATTCGATAATAAAGAGTTGGGCTCGGTTGACGATTTTCCCAATATTTATAAAATTTGGCAAAAATTGTATGTGGAACCGCTTTGATACAAAGTCGAATTTCATGAATCTGAGAGATTTCCTCGTATAGCGACTATATACAATAGAAAGTGGCATAATGAGGCTTCGTAAATATTTGTGTCCCATTCGATAATAAAGAGTTGGGCTCGGTTGACGATTTTCCCAATATTTATAAAATTTGGCAAAAATTGTATGTGGAACCGCTTTGATACAAAGTCAAAATTCATGAATCTCAGAGATTTCCTCGTATAGTGACTATATACAATAGAAAGTGGCTTAATGAGGCTTCGTAAATATTTGTGTCCCATTCGATAATAAAGAGTTGGGCTCGTTTGACGATTTTCCCAATATTTATCAAATTTAGCAAAAATTGTATGTGGAACCACTTTGATACATAGTCGAATTTCATGAATCTCAGAGATTTCCTCGTATAGTGACTATATACAATAGAAAGAGACTTAATGAGGCTTCGTAAATATTTGTGTCCCATTCGATAATAAAGAGTTGGGCTCGATTGACGATTTTCCCAATATTTATAAAATTTAGCAAAAATTGTATGTGGAACCACTTTGATACATAGTCGAATTTCATGAATCTCAGAGATTTCCTCGTATAGTGACTATATATAATAGAAAGAGGCTTAATGAGGCTTCGTAAATATTTGTGTCCCATTCGATAATAAAGAGTTGGGCTCGTTTGACGATTTTCCCAATATTTATAAAATTTAGCAAAAATTGTATGTGGAACCACTTTGATACATAGTCGAATTTCATGAATCTCAGAGATTTCCTCGTATAGTGACTATATACAATAGAAAGAGGCTTAATTAGGCTTCGTAAATATTTGTGTCCCATTCGATAATAAAGAGTTGGGCTCGGTTGACGATTTTCCCAATATTTATAAAATTGTCAAAAATTGTATGTGGAACCGCTTTGATACAAAGTCAAAATTCATGAATCTCAGAGATTTCCTCGTATAGTGACTATATACAATAGAAAGTGGCTTAATGAGGCTTCGTAAATATTTGTGTCCCATTCGATAATAAAGAGTTGGGCTCGTTTGACGATTTTCCCAATATTTATAAAATTTAGCAAAAATTGTATGTGGAACCACTTTGATACATAGTCGAATTTCATGAATCTCAGAGATTTCCTCGTATAGTGAATATATACAATAGAAAGTGGTTTAATGGGGCTTCGTAAATATTTGTGTCCCATTCGATAATAAAGAGTTGGGCTCGTTTGACGATTTTCCCAATATTTATAAAATTTAGCAAAAATTGTATGTGGAACCACTTTGATACATAGTCGAATTTCATGAATCTCAGAGATTTCCTCGTATAGTGACTATATACAATAGAAAGTGGTTTAATGAGGCTTCGTAAATATTTATGTCTCATTCGATAATAAAGAGTTGGGCTCGGTTGACGATTTTCCCAATATTTATAAAATTTGGCAAAAATTGTATGTGGAACCGCTTTGATACAAAGTCGAATTTCATGAATCTGAGAGATTTCCTCGTATAGCGACTATATACAATAGAAAGTGGCATAATGAGGCTTCGTAAATATTTGTGTCCCATTCGATAATAAAGAGTTGGGCTCGGTTGACGATTTTCCCAATATTTATAAAATTTGGCAAAAATTGTATGTGGAACCGCTTTGATACAAAGTCAAAATTCATGAATCTCAGAGATTTCCTCGTATAGTGACTATATACAATAGAAAGTGGCTTAATGAGGCTTCGTAAATATTTGTGTCCCATTCGATAATAAAGAGTTGGGCTCGGTTGACGATTTTCCCAATATTTATAAAATTTGGCAAAAATTGTATGTGGAACCGCTTTGATACAAAGACGAATTTCATGAATCTCAGAGACTTCCTCGTATAGTGACTATATACAATAGAAAGTGGTTTAAAGAGGCTTCGTAAATATTTGTGTCCCATTCGATAATAAAGAGTTGGGCTCGGTTGACGATTTTCCCAATATTTATAAAATTTGTCAAAAATTGTATGTGGAACCGCTTTGATACAAAGTCGAATTTCATGAATCTCAGAGATTTCCTCGTATAGTGACTATATACAATAGAAAGAGGTTTAATGAGGCTTCGTAAATATTTGTGTCCCATTCGATAATAAAGAGTTGGGCTCGGTTGACGATTTTCCCAATATTTATAAAATTTGGCAAAAATTGTATGTGGAACCGCTTTGATACAAAGTCGAATTTCATGAATCTGAGAGATTTCCTCGTATAATGACTATATACAATAGAAAGTGGTTTAATGAGGCTTCGTAAATATTTGTGTCCCATTCGATAATAAAGAGTTGGGCTCGGTTGACGATTTTCCCAATATTTATAAAATTTGTCAAAAATTGTATGTGGAACCGCTTTGATACAAAGTCGAATTTCATGAATCTCAGAGATTTCCTCGTATAGTGACTATATACAATAGAAAGAGGTTTAATGAGGCTTCGTAAATATTTGTGTCCCATTCGATAATAAAGAGTTGGGCTCGGTTGACGATTTTCCCAATATTTATAAAATTTGGCAAAAATTGTATGTGGAACCGCTTTGATACAAAGTCGAATTTCATGAATCTGAGAGATTTCCTCGTATAATGACTATATACAATAGAAAGTGGTTTAATGAGGCTTCGTAAATATTTGTGTCCCATTCGATAATAAAGAGTTGGGCTCGGTTGACGATTTTCCCAATATTTATAAAATTTGGCAAAAATTGTATGTGGAACCGCTTTGATACAAAGTCGAATTTCATGAATCTGAGAGATTTCCTCGTATAGTGACTATATACAATAGAAAGTGGTTTAATGAGGCTTCGTAAATATTTGTGTCCCATTCGATAATAAAGAGTTGGGCTCGGTTGACGATTTTCCCAATATTTATAAAATTTGGCAAAAATTGTATGTGGAACCGCTTTGATACAAAGTCGAATTTCATGAATCTCAGAGACTTCCTCGTATAGTGACTATATACAATAGAAAGTGGTTTAATGAGGCTTCGTAAATATTTGTGTCCCATTCGATAATAAAGAGTTGGGCTCGGTTGACGATTTTCCCAATATTTATAAAATTTGGCAAAAATTGTATGTGGAACCGCTTTGATACAAAGTCGAATTTCATGAATCTGAGAGATTTCCTCGTATAGTGACTATATACAATAGAAAGTGGTTTAATGAGGCTTCGTAAATATTTGTGTCCCATTCGATAATAAAGAGTTGGGCTCGGTTGACGATTTTCCCAATATTTATAAAATTTGGCAAAAATTGTATGTGGAACCGCTTTGATACAAAGTCGAATTTCATGTATCTGAGAGATTTCCTCGTATAGTGACTATATACAATAGAAAGTGATTTAATGAGGCTTCGTAAATATTTTTGTCCCATTCGATAATAAAGAGTTGGGCTCGGTTGACGATTTTCCCAATATTTATAAAATTTGGCAAAAATTGTATGTGGAACCGCTTTGATACAAAGTCGAATTTCATGAATCTCAGAGACTTCCTCGTATAGTGACTATATACAATAGAAAGTGGTTTAATGAGGCTTCGTAAATATTTGTGTCCCATTCGATAATAAAGAGTTGGGCTCGGTTGACGATTTTCCCAATATTTATAAAATTTGGCAAAAATTGTATGTGGAACCGCTTTGATACAAAGTCGAATTTCATGAATGTGAGAGATTTCCTCCTATAGTGACTATATACAATAGAAAGTGGTTTAAAGAGGCTTCGTAAATATTTGTGTCCCATTCGATAATAAAGAGTTGGGCTCGGTTGACGATTTTCCCAATATTTATAAAATTTGGCAAAAATTGTATGTGGAACCGCTTTGATACAAAGTCGAATTTCATGAATCTCAGAGACTTCCTCGTATAGTGACTATATACAATAGAAAGTGGTTTAAAGAGGCTTCGTAAATATTTGTGTCCCATTCGATAATAAAGAGTTGGGCTCGGTTGACGATTTTCCCAATATTTATAAAATTTGGCAAAAATTGTATGTGGAACCGCTTTGATACAAAGTCGAATTTCATGAATCTGAGAGATTTCCTCGTATAGTGACTATATACAATAGAAAGTGGTTTAATGAGGCTTCGTAAATATTTGTGTCCCATTCGATAATAAAGAGTTGGGCTCGGTTGACGATTTTCCCAATATTTATAAAATTTGGCAAAAATTGTATGTGGAACCGCTTTGATACAAAGTCGAATTTCATGTATCTGAGAGATTTCCTCGTATAGTGACTATATACAATAGAAAGTGGTTTAATGAGGCTTCGTAAATATTTGTGTCCCATTCGATAATAAAGAGTTGGGCTCGGTTGACGATTTTCCCAATATTTATAAAATTTGGCAAAAATTGTATGTGGAACCGCTTTGATACAAAGTCGAATTTCATGTATCTGAGAGATTTCCTCGTATAGTGACTATATACAATAGAAAGTGATTTAATGAGGCTTCGTAAATATTTTTGTCCCATTCGATAATAAAGAGTTGGGCTCGGTTGACGATTTTCCCAATATTTATAAAATTTGGCAAAAATTGTATGTGGAACCGCTTTGATACAAAGTCGAATTTCATGAATCTCAGAGACTTCCTCGTATAGTGACTATATACAATAGAAAGTGGTTTAATGAGGCTTCGTAAATATTTGTGTCCCATTCGATAATAAAGAGTTGGGCTCGGTTGACGATTTTCCCAATATTTATAAAATTTGGCAAAAATTGTATGTGGAACCGCTTTGATACAAAGTCGAATTTCATGAATGTGAGAGATTTCCTCCTATAGTGACTATATACAATAGAAAGTGGTTTAAAGAGGCTTCGTAAATATTTGTGTCCCATTCGATAATAAAGAGTTGGGCTCGGTTGACGATTTTCCCAATATTTATAAAATTTGGCAAAAATTGTATGTGGAACCGCTTTGATACAAAGTCGAATTTCATGAATCTCAGAGACTTCCTCGTATAGTGACTATATACAATAGAAAGTGGTTTAAAGAGGCTTCGTAAATATTTGTGTCCCATTCGATAATAAAGAGTTGGGCTCGGTTGACGATTTTCCCAATATTTATAAAATTTGGCAAAAATTGTATGTGGAACCGCTTTGATACAAAGTCGAATTTCATGAATCTGAGAGATTTCCTCGTATAGTGACTATATACAATAGAAAGTGGTTTAATGAGGCTTCGTAAATATTTGTGTCCCATTCGATAATAAAGAGTTGGGCTCGGTTGACGATTTTCCCAATATTTATAAAATTTGGCAAAAATTGTATGTGGAACCGCTTTGATACAAAGTCGAATTTCATGTATCTGAGAGATTTCCTCGTATAGTGACTATATACAATAGAAAGTGATTTAATGAGGCTTCGTAAATATTTTTGTCCCATTCGATAATAAAGAGTTGGGCTCGGTTGACGATTTTCCCAATATTTATAAAATTTGGCAAAAATTGTATGTGGAACCGCTTTGATACAAAGTCGAATTTCATGAATCTCAGAGACTTCCTCGTATAGTGACTATATACAATAGAAAGTGGTTTAAAGAGGCTTCGTAAATATTTGTGTCCCATTCGATAATAAAGAGTTGGGCTCGGTTGACGATTTTCCCAATATTTATAAAATTTGGCAAAAATTGTATGTGGAACCGCTTTGATACAAAGTCGAATTTCATGAATCTGAGAGATTTCCTCGTATAGTGACTATATACAATAGAAAGTGGTTTAATGAGGCTTCGTAAATATTTGTGTCCCATTCGATAATAAAGAGTTGGGCTCGGTTGACGATTTTCCCAATATTTATAAAATTTGGCAAAAATTGTATGTGGAACCGCTTTGATACAAAGTCGAATTTCATGAATCTCAGAGACTTCCTCGTATAGTGACTATATACAATAGAAAGTGGTTTAATGAGGCTTCGTAAATATTTGTGTCCCATTCGATAATAAAGAGTTGGGCTCGGTTGACGATTTTCCCAATATTTATAAAATTTGGCAAAAATTGTATGTGGAACCGCTTTGATACAAAGTCGAATTTCATGTATCTGAGAGATTTCCTCGTATAGTGACTATATACAATAGAAAGTGGTTTAATGAGGCTTCGTAAATATTTGTGTCCCATTCGATAATAAAGAGTTGGGCTCGGTTGACGATTTTCCCAATATTTAT
The DNA here is from genome assembly GCA_963556165.1 of Tipula helvola. NCBI lineage: Eukaryota > Metazoa > Arthropoda > Insecta > Diptera > Tipulidae > Tipula > Tipula helvola. Next base: position 93,082,906 of record OY744482.1, read on the forward strand.
AAAATTTGGCAAAAATTGTATGTGGAACCGCTTTGATACAAAGTCGAATTTCATGAATCTCAGAGACTTCCTCGTATAGTGACTATATACAATAGAAAGTGGTTTAATGAGGCTTCGTAAATATTTGTGTCCCATTCGATAATAAAGAGTTGGGCTCGGTTGACGATTTTCCCAATATTTATAAAATTTGGCAAAAATTGTATGTGGAACCGCTTTGATACAAAGTCGAATTTCATGAATGTGAGAGATTTCCTCCTATAGTGACTATATACAATAGAAAGTGGTTTAAAGAGGCTTCGTAAATATTTGTGTCCCATTCGATAATAAAGAGTTGGGCTCGGTTGACGATTTTCCCAATATTTATAAAATTTGGCAAAAATTGTATGTGGAACCGCTTTGATACAAAGTCGAATTTCATGAATCTCAGAGACTTCCTCGTATAGTGACTATATACAATAGAAAGTGGTTTAAAGAGGCTTCGTAAATATTTGTGTCCCATTCGATAATAAAGAGTTGGGCTCGGTTGACGATTTTCCCAATATTTATAAAATTTGGCAAAAATTGTATGTGGAACCGCTTTGATACAAAGTCGAATTTCATGAATCTGAGAGATTTCCTCGTATAGTGACTATATACAATAGAAAGTGGTTTAATGAGGCTTCGTAAATATTTGTGTCCCATTCGATAATAAAGAGTTGGGCTCGGTTGACGATTTTCCCAATATTTATAAAATTTGGCAAAAATTGTATGTGGAACCGCTTTGATACAAAGTCGAATTTCATGTATCTGAGAGATTTCCTCGTATAGTGACTATATACAATAGAAAGTGGTTTAATGAGGCTTCGTGAATATTTGTGTCCCATTCGATAATAAAGAGTTGGGCTCGGTTGACGATTTTCCCAATATTTATAAAATTTGGCAAAAATTGTATGTGGAACCGCTTTGATACAAAGTCGAATTTCATGAATCTCAGAGACTTCCTCGTATAGTGACTATATACAATAGAAAGTGGTTTAAAGAGGCTTCGTAAATATTTGTGTCCCATTCGATAATAAAGAGTTGGGCTCGGTTGACGATTTTCCCAATATTTATAAAATTTGGCAAAAATTGTATGTGGAACCGCTTTGATACAAAGTCGAATTTCATGAATCTGAGAGATTTCCTCGTATAGTGACTATATACAATAGAAAGTGGTTTAATGAGGCTTCGTAAATATTTGTGTCCCATTCGATAATAAAGAGTTGGGCTCGGTTGACGATTTTCCCAATATTTATAAAATTTGGCAAAAATTGTATGTGGAACCGCTTTGATACAAAGTCGAATTTCATGTATCTGAGAGATTTCCTCGTATAGTGACTATATACAATAGAAAGTGGTTTAATGAGGCTTCGTAAATATTTGTGTCCCATTCGATAATAAAGAGTTGGGCTCGGTTGACGATTTTCCCAATATTTATAAAATTTGGCAAAAATTGTATGTGGAACCGCTTTGATACAAAGTCGAATTTCATGAATCTCAGAGACTTCCTCGTATAGTGACTATATACAATAGAAAGTGGTTTAAAGAGGCTTCGTAAATATTTGTGTCCCATTCGATAATAAAGAGTTGGGCTCGGTTGACGATTTTCCCAATATTTATAAAATTTGGCAAAAATTGTATGTGGAACCGCTTTGATACAAAGTCGAATTTCATGAATCTGAGAGATTTCCTCGTATAGTGACTATATACAATAGAAAGTGGTTTAATGAGGCTTCGTAAATATTTGTGTCCCATTCGATAATAAAGAGTTGGGCTCGGTTGACGATTTTCCCAATATTTATAAAATTTGGCAAAAATTGTATGTGGAACCGCTTTGATACAAAGTCGAATTTCATGTATCTGAGAGATTTCCTCGTATAGTGACTATATACAATAGAAAGTGGTTTAATGAGGCTTCGTAAATATTTGTGTCCCATTCGATAATAAAGAGTTGGGCTCGGTTGACGATTTTCCCAATATTTATAAAATTTGGCAAAAATTGTATGTGGAACCGCTTTGATACAAAGTCGAATTTCATGAATCTCAGAGACTTCCTCGTATAGTGACTATATACAATAGAAAGTGGTTTAATGAGGCTTCGTAAATATTTGTGTCCCATTCGATAATAAAGAGTTGGGCTCGGTTGACGATTTTCCCAATATTTATAAAATTTGGCAAAAATTGTATGTGGAACCGCTTTGATACAAAGTCGAATTTCATGAATCTCAGAGACTTCCTCGTATAGTGGCTATATACAATAGAAAGTGGTTTAATGAGGCTTCGTAAATATTTGCGTCCCATTCGATAATAAAGAGTTGGGCTCGGTTGACGATTTTCCCAATATTTATAAAATTTGGCAAAAATTGTATGTGGAACCGCTTTGATACAAAGTCGAATTTCATGTATCTGAGAGATTTCCTCGTATAGTGACTATATACAATAGAAAGTGGTTTAATGAGGCTTCGTAAATATTTGTGTCCCATTCGATAATAAAGAGTTGGGCTCGGTTGACGATTTTCCCAATATTTATAAAATTTGGCAAAAATTGTATGTGGAACCGCTTTGATACAAAGTCGAATTTCATGAATCTGAGAGATTTCCTCGTATAGTGACTATATACAATAGAAAGTGGTTTAAAGAGGCTTCGTAAATATTTGTGTCCCATTCGATAATAAAGAGTTGGGCTCGGTTGACGATTTTCCCAATATTTATAAAATTTGGCAAAAATTGTATGTGGAACCGCTTTGATACAAAGTCGAATTTCATGAATCTCAGAGACTTCCTCGTATAGTGACTATATACAATAGAAAGTGGTTTAAAGAGGCTTCGTAAATATTTGTGTCCCATTCGATAATAAAGAGTTGGGCTCGGTTGACGATTTTCCCAATATTTATAAAATTTGGCAAAAATTGTATGTGGAACCGCTTTGATACAAAGTCGAATTTCATGAATCTCAGAGACTTCCTCGTATAGTGACTATATACAATAGAAAGTGGTTTAATGAGGCTTCGTAAATATTTGTGTCCCATTCGATAATAAAGAGTTGGGCTCGGTTGACGATTTTCCCAATATTTATAAAATTTGTCAAAAATTGTATGTGGAACCGCTTTGATACATAGTCGAATTTCATGAATCTCAGAGATTTCCTCGTATAGTGACTATATACAATAGAAAGCGGTTAAATGGGGCTTCGTAAATATTTGTGTCCCATTCGATAATAAAGAGTTGGGCTCGGTTGACGATTTTCCTAATATTTATAAAATTTGGCAAAAATTGTATGTGGAACCGCTTTGATACAAAGTCGAATTTCATGAATCTCAGAGATTTCCCCGTATAGTGACTATATACAATAGAAAGAGGTTTAATGAGGCTTCGTAAATATTTGTGTCCCATTCGATAATAAAGAGTTGGGCTCGGTTGACGATTTTCCCAATATTTATAAAATTTGGCAAAAATTGTATGTGGAACCGCTTTGATACAAAGTCGAATTTCATGAATCTGAGAGATTTCCTCGTATAGTGACTATATACAATAGAAAGTGGTTTAATGAGGCTTCCCAAATATTTGTGTCCCATTCGATAATAAAGAGTTGGGCTCGGTTGACGATTTTCCCAATATTTATAAAATTTGTCAAAAATTGTATGTGGAACCGCTTTGATACAAAGTCGAATTTCATGAATCTGAGAGATTTCCCCGTATAGTGACTATATACAATAGAAAGTGGTTTAATGAGGCTTCGTAAATATTTGTGTCCCATTCGATAATAAAGAGTTGGGCTCGATTGACGATTTTCCCAATATTTATAAAATTTGTCAAAAATTGTATGTGGAACCGCTTTGATACAAAGTCGAATTTCATGAATCTCAAAGATTTCCTCGTATAGTGACTATATACAATAGAAAGAGGTTTAATGAGGCTTCGTAAATATTTGTGTAACATTCGATAATAAAGAGTTGGGCTCGGTTGACGATTTTCCCAATATTTATAAAATTTGGCAAAAATTGTATGTGGAACCGCTTTGATACAAAGTCGAATTTCATGTATCTGAGAGATTTCCTCGTATAGTGACTATATACAATAGAAAGTGATTTAATGAGGCTTCGTAAATATTTGTGTCCCATTCGATAATAAAGAGTTGGGCTCGGTTGACGATTTTCCCAATATTTATAAAATTTGTCAAAAATTGTATGTGGAACCGCTTTGATACAAAGTCGAATTTCATGAATCTGAGAGATTTCCCCGTATAGTGACTATATACAATAGAAAGTGGTTTAATGAGGCTTCGTAAATATTTGTGTCCCATTCGATAATAAAGAGTTGGGCTCGATTGACGATTTTCCCAATATTTATAAAATTTGTCAAAAATTGTATGTGGAACCGCTTTGATACAAAGTCGAATTTCATGAATCTCAGAGATTTCCTCGTATAGTGACTATATACAATAGAAAGAGGTTTAATGAGGCTTCGTAAATATTTGTGTAACATTCGATAATAAAGAGTTGGGCTCGGTTGACGATTTTCCCAATATTTATAAAATTTGGCAAAAATTGTATGTGGAACCGCTTTGATACAAAGTCGAATTACATGAATCTCAGAGATTTCCTCGTATAGTGACTATATACAATAGAAAGTGGTTTAAAGAGGCTTCGTAAATATTTGTGTCCCATTCGATAATAAAGAGTTGGGCTCGGTTGACGATTTTCCCAATATTTATAAAATTTGGCAAAAATTGTATGTGGAACCGCTTTGATACAAAGTCGAATTTCATGAATCTGAGAGATTTCCTCGTATAGTGACTATATACAATAGAAAGTGGTTTAATGAGGCTTCGTAAATATTTGTGTCCCATTCGATAATAAAGAGTTGGGCTCGGTTGACGATTTTCCCAATATTTATAAAATTTGGCAAAAATTGTATGTGGAACCGCTTTGATACAAAGTCGAATTTCATGAATCTGAGAGATTTCCTCGTATAGTGACTATATACAATAGAAAGTGGTTTAATGAGGCTTCGTAAATATTTGTGTCCCATTCGATAATAAAGAGTTGGGCTCGGTTGACGATTTTCCCAATATTTATAAAATTTGGCAAAAATTGTATGTGGAACCGCTTTGATACAAAGTCGAATTTCATGAATCTCAGAGACTTCCTCGTATAGTGACTATATACAATAGAAAGTGGTTTAATGAGGCTTCGTAAATATTTGTGTCCCATTCGATAATAAAGAGTTGGGCTCGGTTGACGATTTTCCCAATATTTATAAAATTTGGCAAAAATTGTACGTGGAACCGCTTTGATACAAAGTCGAATTTCATGAATCTGAGAGATTTCCTCGTATAGTGACTATATACAATAGAAAGTGGTTTAATGAGGCTTCGTAAATATTTGTGTCCCATTCGATAATAAAGAGTTGGGCTCGGTTGACGATTTTCCCAATATTTATAAAATTTGGCAAAAATTGTATGTGGAACCGCTTTGATACAAAGTCGAATTTCATGAATCTCAGAGACTTCCTCGTATAGTGACTATATACAATAGAAAGTGGTTTAATGAGGCTTCGTAAATATTTGTGTCCCATTCGATAATAAAGAGTTGGGCTCGGTTGACGATTTTCCCAATATTTATAAAATTTGTCAAAAATTGTATGTGGAACCGCTTTGATACATAGTCGAATTTCATGAATCTCAGAGATTTCCTCGTATAGTGACTATATACAATAGAAAGCGGTTAAATGGGGCTTCGTAAATATTTGTGTCCCATTCGATAATAAAGAGTTGGGCTCGGTTGACGATTTTCCTAATATTTATAAAATTTGGCAAAAATTGTATGTGGAACCGCTTTGATACAAAGTCGAATTTCATGAATCTCAGAGATTTCCCCGTATAGTGACTATATACAATAGAAAGAGGTTTAATGAGGCTTCGTAAATATTTGTGTCCCATTCGATAATAAAGAGTTGGGCTCGGTTGACGATTTTCCCAATATTTATAAAATTTGGCAAAAATTGTATGTGGAACCGCTTTGATACAAAGTCGAATTTCATGAATCTGAGAGATTTCCTCGTATAGTGACTATATACAATAGAAAGTGGTTTAATGAGGCTTCCCAAATATTTGTGTCCCATTCGATAATAAAGAGTTGGGCTCGGTTGACGATTTTCCCAATATTTATAAAATTTGTCAAAAATTGTATGTGGAACCGCTTTGATACAAAGTCGAATTTCATGAATCTGAGAGATTTCCTCGTATAGTGACTATATACAATAGAAAGTGGTTTAATGAGGCTTCCCAAATATTTGTGTCCTATTCGATAATAAAGAGTTGGGCTCGGTTGACGATTTTCCCAATATTTATAAAATTTGTCAAAAATTGTATGTGGAACCGCTTTGATACAAAGTCGAATTTCATGAATCTGAGAGATTTCCCCGTATAGTGACTATATACAATAGAAAGTGGTTTAATGAGGCTTCGTAAATATTTGTGTCCCATTCGATAATAAAGAGTTGGGCTCGGTTGACGATTTTCCCAATATTTATAAAATTTGGCAAAAATTGTATGTGGAACCGCTTTGATACAAAGTCGAATTTCATGAATCTGAGAGATTTCCTCGTATAGTGACTATATACAATAGAAAGTGGTTTAATGAGGCTTCGTAAATATTTGTGTCCCATTCGATAATAAAGAGTTGGGCTCGGTTGACGATTTTCCCAATATTTATAAAATTTGGCAAAAATTGTATGTGGAACCGCTTTGATACAAAGTCGAATTTCATGTATCTGAGAGATTTCCTCGTATAGTGACTATATACAATAGAAAGTGATTTAATGAGGCTTCGTAAATATTTGTGTCCCATTCGATAATAAAGAGTTGGGCTCGGTTGACGATTTTCCCAATATTTATAAAATTTGGCAAAAATTGTATGTGGAACCGCTTTGATACAAAGTCGAATTTCATGAATCTCAGAGACTTCCTCGTATAGTGACTATATACAATAGAAAGTGGTTTAATGAGGCTTCGTAAATATTTGTGTCCCATTCGATAATAAAGAGTTGGGCTCGGTTGACGATTTTCCCAATATTTATAAAATTTGGCAAAAATTGTATGTGGAACCGCTTTGATACAAAGTCGAATTTCATGAATGTGAGAGATTTCCTCCTATAGTGACTATATACAATAGAAAGTGGTTTAAAGAGGCTTCGTAAATATTTGTGTCCCATTCGATAATAAAGAGTTGGGCTCGGTTGACGATTTTCCCAATATTTATAAAATTTGGCAAAAATTGTATGTGGAACCGCTTTGATACAAAGTCGAATTTCATGAATCTCAGAGACTTCCTCGTATAGTGACTATATACAATAGAAAGTGGTTTAAAGAGGCTTCGTAAATATTTGTGTCCCATTCGATAATAAAGAGTTGGGCTCGGTTGACGATTTTCCCAATATTTATAAAATTTGGCAAAAATTGTATGTGGAACCGCTTTGATACAAAGTCGAATTTCATGAATCTCAGAGATTTCCTCGTATAGTGACTATATACAATAGAAAGTGGTTTAATGAGGCTTCGTAAATATTTGTGTCCCATTCGATAATAAAGAGTTGGGCTCGGTTGACGATTTTCCCAATATTTATAAAATTTGGCAAAAATTGTATGTGGAACCGCTTTGATACAAAGTCGAATTTCATGTATCTGAGAGATTTCCTCGTATAGTGACTATATACAATAGAAAGTGGTTTAATGAGGCTTCGTGAATATTTGTGTCCCATTCGATAATAAAGAGTTGGGCTCGGTTGACGATTTTCCCAATATTTATAAAATTTGGCAAAAATTGTATGTGGAACCGCTTTGATACAAAGTCGAATTTCATGAATCTCAGAGACTTCCTCGTATAGTGACTATATACAATAGAAAGTGGTTTAATGAGGCTTCGTAAATATTTGTGTCCCATTCGATAATAAAGAGTTGGGCTCGGTTGACGATTTTCCCAATATTTATAAAATTGTCAAAAATTGTATGTGGAACCGCTTTGATACAAAGTCGAATTTCATGAGTCTCAGAGATTTCCCCGTATAGTGACTATATACAATAGAAAGAGGTTTAATGAGGCTTCGTAAATATTTGTGTCCCATTCGATAATAAAGAGTTGGGCTCGGTTGACGATTTTCCCAATATTTATAAAATTTGTCAAAAATTGTATGTGGAACCGCTTTGATACAAAGTCGAATTTCATGAATCTCAGAGATTTCCTCGTATAGTGACTATATACAATAGAAAGAGGTTTAATGAGGCTTCGTAAATATGTGTGTAACATTCGATAATTCAGAGTTGGGCTCGGTTGACGATTTTCCCAATATTTATAAAATTTGGCAAAAATTGTATGTGGAACCGCTTTGATACAAAGTCGAATTTCATGAATCTCAGAGATTTCCCCGTATAGTGACTATATACAATAGAAAGAGGTTTAATGAGGCTTCGTAAATATTTGTGTCCCATTCGATAATAAAGAGTTGGGCTCGATTGACGATTTTCCCAATATTTAAAAAATTTGGCAAAAATTGTATGTGGAACCGCTTTGATACAAAGTCGAATTTCATGAATCTGAGAGATTTCCTCGTATAGTGACTATATACAATAGAAAGTGGTTTAATGAGGCTTCGTAAATATTTGTGTCCCATTCGATAATAAAGAGTTGGGCTCGGTTGACGATTTTCCCAATATTTATAAAATTTGGCAAAAATTGTATGTGGAACCGCTTTGATACAAAGTCGAATTTCATGAATCTGAGAGATTTCCTCGTATAGTGACTATATACAATAGAAAGTGGTTTAATGAGGCTTCGTAAATATTTGTGTCCCATTCGATAATAAAGAGTTGGGCTCGGTTGACGATTTTCCCAATATTTATAAAATTGTCAAAAATTGTATGTGGAACCGCTTTGATACAAAGTCGAATTTCATGAATCTCAGAGATTTCCCCGTATAGTGACTATATACAATAGAAAGAGGTTTAATGAGGCTTCGTAAATATTTATGTCCCATTCGATAATAAAGAGTTGGGCTCGATTGACGATTTTCCCAATATTTATAAAATTTGTCAAAAATTGTATGTGGAACCGCTTTGATACAAAGTCGAATTTCATGAATCTCAGAGATTTCCTCGTATAGTGACTATATACAATAGAAAGAGGTTTAATGAGGCTTCGTAAATATGTGTGTAACATTCGATAATTCAGAGTTGGGCTCGGTTGACGATTTTCCCAATATTTATAAAATTTGGCAAAAATTGTATGTGGAACCGCTTTGATACAAAGTCGAATTTCATGAATCTCAGAGATTTCCCCGTATAGTGACTATATACAATAGAAAGAGGTTTAATGAGGCTTCGTAAATATTTGTGTCCCATTCGATAATAAAGAGTTGGGCTCGATTGACGATTTTCCCAATATTTAAAAAATTTGGCAAAAATTGTATGTGGAACCGCTTTGATACAAAGTCGAATTTCATGAGTCTCAGAGATTTCCCCGTATAGTGACTATATACAATAGAAAGAGGTTTAATGAGGCTTCGTAAATATTTGTGTCCCATTCGATAATAAAGAGTTGGGCTCGGTTGACGATTTTCCCAATATTTATAAAATTTGTCAAAAATTGTATGTGGAACCGCTTTGATACAAAGTCGAATTTCATGAATCTCAGAGATTTCCTCGTATAGTGACTATATACAATAGAAAGAGGTTTAATGAGGCTTCGTAAATATGTGTGTAACATTCGATAATTCAGAGTTGGGCTCGGTTGACGATTTTCCCAATATTTATAAAATTTGGCAAAAATTGTATGTGGAACCGCTTTGATACAAAGTCGAATTTCATGAATCTCAGAGATTTCCCCGTATAGTGACTATATACAATAGAAAGAGGTTTAATGAGGCTTCGTAAATATTTGTGTCCCATTCGATAATAAAGAGTTGGGCTCGATTGACGATTTTCCCAATATTTAAAAAATTTGGCAAAAATTGTATGTGGAACCGCTTTGATACAAAGTCGAATTTCATGAATCTGAGAGATTTCCTCGTATAGTGACTATATACAATAGAAAGTGGTTTAATGAGGCTTCGTAAATATTTGTGTCCCATTCGATAATAAAGAGTTGGGCTCGGTTGACGATTTTCCCAATATTTATAAAATTTGGCAAAAATTGTATGTGGAACCGCTTTGATACAAAGTCGAATTTCATGAATCTGAGAGATTTCCTCGTATAGTGACTATATACAATAGAAAGTGGTTTAATGAGGCTTCGTAAATATTTGTGTCCCATTCGATAATAAAGAGTTGGGCTCGGTTGACGATTTTCCCAATATTTATAAAATTGTCAAAAATTGTATGTGGAACCGCTTTGATACAAAGTCGAATTTCATGAATCTCAGAGATTTCCCCGTATAGTGACTATATACAATAGAAAGAGGTTTAATGAGGCTTCGTAAATATTTATGTCCCATTCGATAATAAAGAGTTGGGCTCGATTGACGATTTTCCCAATATTTATAAAATTTGTCAAAAATTGTATGTGGAACCGCTTTGATACAAAGTCGAATTTCATGAATCTCAGAGATTTCCTCGTATAGTGACTATATACAATAGAAAGAGGTTTAATGAGGCTTCGTAAATATTTGTGTAACATTCGATAATTCAGAGTTGGGCTCGGTTGACGATTTTCCCAATATTTATAAAATTTGGCAAAAATTGTATGTGGAACCGCTTTGATACAAAGTCGAATTTCATGAATCTCAGAGATTTCCCCGTATAGTGACTATATACAATAGAAAGAGGTTTAATGAGGCTTCGTAAATATTTATGTCCCATTCGATAATAAAGAGTTGGGCTCGATTGACGATTTTCCCAATATTTATAAAATTTGTCAAAAATTGTATGTGGAACCGCTTTGATACAAAGTCGAATTTCATGAATCTCAGAGATTTCCTCGTATAGTGACTATATACAATAGAAAGAGGTTTAATGAGGCTTCGTAAATATTTGTGTAACATTCGATAATTCAGAGTTGGGCTCGGTTGACGATTTTCCCAATATTTATAAAATTTGGCAAAAATTGTATGTGGAACCGCTTTGATACAAAGTCGAATTTCATGAATCTCAGAGACTTCCTCGTATAGTGACTATATACAATAGAAAGTGGTTTAATGAGGCTTCGTAAATATTTGTGTCCCATTCGATAATAAAGAGTTGGGCTCGGTTGACGATTTTCCCAATATTTATAAAATTGTCAAAAATTGTATGTGGAACCGCTTTGATACAAAGTCGAATTTCATGAGTCTCAGAGATTTCCCCGTATAGTGACTATATACAATAGAAAGAGGTTTAATGAGGCTTCGTAAATATTTGTGTCCCATTCGATAATAAAGAGTTGGGCTCGGTTGACGATTTTCCCAATATTTATAAAATTTGTCAAAAATTGTATGTGGAACCGCTTTGATACAAAGTCGAATTTCATGAATCTCAGAGATTTCCTCGTATAGTGACTATATACAATAGAAAGAGGTTTAATGAGGCTTCGTAAATATGTGTGTAACATTCGATAATTCAGAGTTGGGCTCGGTTGACGATTTTCCCAATATTTATAAAATTTGGCAAAAATTGTATGTGGAACCGCTTTGATACAAAGTCGAATTTCATGAATCTCAGAGATTTCCCCGTATAGTGACTATATACAATAGAAAGAGGTTTAATGAGGCTTCGTAAATATTTGTGTCCCATTCGATAATAAAGAGTTGGGCTCGATTGACGATTTTCCCAATATTTAAAAAATTTGGCAAAAATTGTATGTGGAACCGCTTTGATACAAAGTCGAATTTCATGAATCTGAGAGATTTCCTCGTATAGTGACTATATACAATAGAAAGTGGTTTAATGAGGCTTCGTAAATATTTGTGTCCCATTCGATAATAAAGAGTTGGGCTCGGTTGACGATTTTCCCAATATTTATAAAATTTGGCAAAAATTGTATGTGGAACCGCTTTGATACAAAGTCGAATTTCATGAATCTGAGAGATTTCCTCGTATAGTGACTATATACAATAGAAAGTGGTTTAATGAGGCTTCGTAAATATTTGTGTCCCATTCGATAATAAAGAGTTGGGCTCGGTTGACGATTTTCCCAATATTTATAAAATTGTCAAAAATTGTATGTGGAACCGCTTTGATACAAAGTCGAATTTCATGAATCTCAGAGATTTCCCCGTATAGTGACTATATACAATAGAAAGAGGTTTAATGAGGCTTCGTAAATATTTATGTCCCATTCGATAATAAAGAGTTGGGCTCGATTGACGATTTTCCCAATATTTATAAAATTTGTCAAAAATTGTATGTGGAACCGCTTTGATACAAAGTCGAATTTCATGAATCTCAGAGATTTCCTCGTATAGTGACTATATACAATAGAAAGTGGTTTAAAGAGGCTTCGTAAATATTTGTGTCCCATTCGATAATAAAGAGTTGGGCTCGATTGACGATTTTCCCAATATTTAAAAAATTTGGCAAAAATTGTATGTGGAACCGCTTTGATACAAAGTCGAATTTCATGAATCTCAGAGATTTCCCCGTATAGTGACTATATACAATAGAAAGTGGTTTAATGAGGCTTCGTAAATATTTGTGTCCCATTCGATAATAAAGAGTTGGGCTCGGTTGACGATTTTCCCAATATTTATAAAATTTGGCAAAAATTGTATGTGGAACCGCTTTGGTACAAAGTCGAATTTCATGAATCTGAGAGATTTCCTCGTATAGTGACTATATACAATAGAAAGTGGTTTAATGAGGCTTCGTAAATATTTGTGTCCCATTCGATAATAAAGAGTTGGGCTCGGTTGACGATTTTCCCAATATTTATAAAATTGTCAAAAATTGTATGTGGAACCGCTTTGATACAAAGTCGAATTTCATGAATCTCAGAGATTTCCCCGTATAGTGACTATATACAATAGAAAGAGGTTTAATGAGGCTTCGTAAATATTTGTGTCCCATTCGATAATAAAGAGTTGGGCTCGGTTGACGATTTTCCCAATATTTATAAAATTGTCAAAAATTGTATGTGGAACCGCTTTGATACAAAGTCGAATTTCATGAATCTCAGAGATTTCCTCGTATAGTGACTATATACAATAGAAAGAGGTTTAATGAGGCTTCGTAAATATTTGTGTAACATTCGATAATTCAGAGTTGGGCTCGGTTGACGATTTTCCCAATATTTATAAAATTTGGCAAAAATTGTATGTGGAACCGCTTTGATACAAAGTCGAATTTCATGAATCTCAGAGATTTCCTCGTATAGTGACTATATACAGTAGAAAGTGGTTTAATGAGGCTTCGTAAATATTTGTGTCCCATTCGATAATTCAGAGTTGGGCTCGGTTGACGATTTTCCCAATATTTATAAAATTTGGCAAAAATTGTATGTGGAACCGCTTTGATACAAAGTCGAATTTCATGAATCTCAGAGATTTCCTCGTATAGTGACTATATACAATAGAAAGAGGTTTAATGAGGCTTCGTAAATATTTGTGTCCCATTCGATAATAAAGAGTTGGGCTCGGTTGACGATTTTCCCAATATTTATAAAATTTGGCAAAAATTGCATGTGGAACCGCTTTGATACATAGTCGAATTTCATGAATCTCAGAGATTTCCTCGTATAGTGACTATATACAATAGAAAGAGGCTTAATGAGGCTTCGTAAATATTTGTGTCCCATTCGATAATAAAGAGTTGGGCTCGATTGACGATTTTCCCAATATTTATAAAATTTGGCAAAAATTGTATGTGGAACCGCTTTGATACAAAGTCGAATTTCATGAATCTGAGAGATTTCCTCGTATAGTGACTATATACAATAGAAAGTGGTTTAATGAGGCTTCGTAAATATTTGTGTCCCATTCGATAATAAAGAGTTGGGCTCGGTTGACGATTTTCCCAATATTTATAAAATTGTCAAAAATTGTATGTGGAACCGCTTTGATACAAAGTCGAATTTCATGAATCTCAGAGATTTCCCCGTATAGTGACTATATACAATAGAAAGAGGTTTAATGAGGCTTCGTAAATATTTGTGTCCCATTCGATAATAAAGAGTTGGGCTCGGTTGACGATTTTCCCAATATTTATAAAATTGTCAAAAATTGTATGTGGAACCGCTTTGATACAAAGTCGAATTTCATGAATCTCAGAGATTTCCTCGTATAGTGACTATATACAATAGAAAGAGGTTTAATGAGGCTTCGTAAATATTTGTGTAACATTCGATAATTCAGAGTTGGGCTCGGTTGACGATTTTCCCAATATTTATAAAATTTGGCAAAAATTGTATGTGGAACCGCTTTGATACAAAGTCGAATTTCATGAATCTCAGAGATTTCCTCGTATAGTGACTATATACAGTAGAAAGTGGTTTAATGAGGCTTCGTAAATATTTGTGTCCCATTCGATAATTCAGAGTTGGGCTCGGTTGACGATTTTCCCAATATTTATAAAATTTGGCAAAAATTGTATGTGGAACCGCTTTGATACAAAGTCGAATTTCATGAATCTCAGAGATTTCCTCGTATAGTGACTATATACAATAGAAAGAGGTTTAATGAGGCTTCGTAAATATTTGTGTAACATTCGATAATTCAGAGTTGGGCTCGGTTGACGATTTTCCCAATATTTATAAAATTTGGCAAAAATTGTATGTGGAACCGCTTTGATACAAAGTCGAATTTCATGAATCTCAGAGATTTCCTCGTATAGTGACTATATACAGTAGAAAGTGGTTTAATGAGGCTTCGTAAATATTTGTGTCCCATTCGATAATTCAGAGTTGGGCTCGGTTGACGATTTTCCCAATATTTATAAAATTTGTCAAAAATTGTATGTGGAACCGCTTTGATACAAAGTCGAATTTCATGAATCTGAGAGACTTCCTCGTATAGTGACTATATACAATAGAAAGTGGTTTAATGAGGCTTAATGAGCTTTATTGAGGCGGTATCGCCGTCTATGATTTTAGGCTTAAAGGTCGTGACTCGCAAGCTGCATCTTTCATATTAGCAACTATCTTAGCATTGCTATTCTCTCTGCAATTCCAAAATTCTTCGAAATGGTACACAGAATAGTTTTAATCATGCAGGAAGGAACGTCAACATCTATTAACCCAGTTTAAATTTATGTGGTCATCTCCATAAGAGAATAGAATCCACACAACAGCTCGATGTGTACACGGAGCTGGATAATTTATTTCGTAAAGGTCTATGACATTGTAAATATTTTTGTGTGCCGTTTATGATAAGAAATAAAATTGAATTTTTTTATATTTACCGAATTACGTTTCATCGAATGATAAAACACCTGTAATATTAATTGTCGTTGTCTATATTTATTTGCTGTCTTGTCGCGCTAATATTGGCATAATGTAGTAACTACGAATCAGACCATTTGTGTCAATAATTTTGGCAACTATAAAAACTCGAGGAATTGTGAAAAAAATATTAAAAATCGTTTGCACCTCGCGAACTAAACGTGCAAGCAATATAGCTAGTTACTCAATTTTAAAATGAAAATTTTATTTTTCGTTCTGCTGCTAGCGGTGGTTGTAAATGGTAAGTTATTGAATTTGGTTGAAACTATTATAAAAAAAAGTTCTTATACAAACCTTTTATTTAATTTTCAGGTATTCTCGCCGAACAGCCCTCTAACATGTCAGAACTTGTTAAATTCATGTGTTGTAAGGCGAATAGTACCACGTTTGATGAAGTTCCGTTAAACGACCCAACCGTATTAACAAAATTCGACTTCACCAAAAAGACCCATTTCTATTTCCATGGATGGAATAATAATTTGTCAAAGCCTTGGTATGGTACCTATAAAAGAAATTGGGTTAATAGTGGCAGAGATGATAATCTCTGTATCGTGGATTGGTCCGTATTGTCACATTTTGACTATGTAACTACGGTAGTAAAAACTCAGAGAGATATTGGCAACTACACGGCGCAAGTATATCTGGCGTGGCTACATGCTGAAGGGTTAAATTACAGTGATATAATTTTGATTGGGCATAGCATGGGTGCACAAATCTGTGGGTATATTGGAAACAGTCTTTATGGTAAAATTGAAACTATTATTGGAATAGATCCGGCTGGGCCACTGTTCGTAGGAATTCCGGGCTTTTGGCGATTGTCTGCTAACGATGCGAAATACGTCCAAAATATACATACAAGTGCAATTTTTGGTTATTTTTTACCCTGTGGAGATGCTGATTTTTATATAAATTCGGGAATCCTTTTCCAACCGCATTGCCCGTTATTAACGTTCAACGATCTATTCACTATAGGTTGTTCGCATGGCAGAGGACCAGAGCTATTTTTTGATTCATTATTATATCCTAACCAATACGATTGTAGAGGGATTAGATGTTCAAACCGTGGTTCCTATTTACTAAAAAGTTGCCTCCCAGAAACTGTGAGTTTATTTGGATTGGATGCAAACCAAACCCTAACTGGAGAATTTTATGCATCAACGAATAATTCTACAACATGTACTGGAGACCTATATATGAATGATATTCCAATAACCCTTTTCTAATAAAGCTCAAATTATCTAAATTGTTAAACATATTTTCTTGTCAGGTTTTTCATTAGAGAAATCAAATTTGTGTAAATTTAAAATTTTTTAAATATAAAACTTTCGTGTCATTAAATTTTTTATTTTTATTTTTTTGCATTAAGGTGGTATTCCATGGCAATATTTTACTGAATAGTAAAATACGCCAAAAAAGAAAAAAAAATCAAACACCATATAATAGACAAGGACAAGGTGTTTTTTTTGTATAGCAAAAGTTTTAAGGGAAATTTTGACAGCAATTGTAACTTAACCTACAAAAAATCAAAATTATTTCTTTTTGGGCAAGTGAATTGTGAATTTGCCAATAAAGGCTTGTATGTGCATCCGTGAATTGCGTCACCTTTGCTGTCGAGACCAGTGATGGGGGAAACTCGTTGAAAAGACTAAGCGAGATAGAGGGAAGAGTTCCGCCAAGGAAAAAATTTAAAACATGTCATGAATTTGAAATAAAATACATAAATTGAATTTTTAAAATGTAAATGACCGATTTCAATTTAAAATCACATTTGAATTTATAATTGATAAAATTTATTAGTTTTAATGATACAATTTAGATGTAATAAATTTAATTCATTCCCTCTTCAAATTCATCGGATAAATTTCCTGAAAGTGACATTAATTGCGACAACAATGAATCTAAATCGTCCGAATCGTAGTTTCCAAACAAAGCGTGTTTCGATTAAAATTTACATAATTTGTTGCTATTTCATCGTCGGCCATCGAATCATGTGTCGTAATAGTCGTGTCTTGAGACACAAGGTATTATTCTCTGAATACGATTTATCCAGTTTTGATTTTAATAGTGCAGGGTCTAGACCGGCAGATAGCATATCCTCTAGCTCGGTTTGCCCCTCTTCCGCACGAATTTCTAGTCGGTCGTTATTATAGGTTACAGACCAGAGTGGGGGTGAAAATTGTGGTTTCATCGTTTGTAAGAAATGTTGGCGCCACATTTTTTCAAATTCAACTATAGGCTCCCATTTTTATTATTGAAATGCTCAACGACTTTTTCACTATAGGATACAAAGTTTTGTATTTTTTCGCTATGCGAAAGGTAAAGTAAATAATTAAAGAATGTCTCGGACAGCTCGTCGTTAGAATAAATCCGCCTGATTACATCGCGTAGTTCCTCTTTTCGGTTTTCTGGGATATTATCTTTTGAATTAAGTAAAGCTTGCACCACTGAATGGATTTTCCTTAAGTTGAGTATCCTTAATGTGTAACGAACACGGAGATCGCCCATATTACTGGTCTCATGGCACTGGATACACAACAGTAGAATTTTAAGAAGATCTGATTTTCTCGTGAGCCAAGCACGACTTACACTAGAATAAGTCTCCATTTATTTTTTTAAATTTGGATAGCGACATGAGCATTTTTCGCGGCATAAAGATTTGATGGTCATTTAGTGTGAGTGCCTCCCAATCTGAGCATCGAATACGCCAATTTTTATCCAGCTCAACATTTAATGGACTCGAACTTAAATTGGCTAGTCCACCGTGTTTAAATCCGCAGTGAGCTATGCAACATAACGCAAATCTAGCGTGCTGGCTAAGTGGCTACACATACGCATTTCCATTAACTCATTTCGACCATTCACAATCGAATCCAATTACATTGTACTCTTTACAATCGCTAGAAGTACAAAAAAATACGATAAATTCACAGAATTCTTATCAATCCCAGAGTTTTGGCACTAACTAAATAAATGTTTGTATCGGATTTTCCATTTGGGTCTTGATAACTTTGAACTTTCACTGTGAACGCACCCTTAAATCAATAACCAAACTGTCAGTATCAACACATTCAGTAAATACAACATTTTCATCATGGTGAAGTACACGAACGAACAACGTTTACAAAAATTTACTAAAAAATTCCGAGTCGGTGACTGCAACTTCAAGAGCGTTAATTCCAATTATTGGTCGTAATTATCGTCCCAGTAGACAAGCAATTCATAATCTAGTGAAAAAATTTGAGTCTAAATATTCGCTGTCGGACGTTCTCGTACCAGTGAGATAACGGGTTGATCGAAGTGCCGAGAATATTGCTGCCGTTCAAGCTTCCGTCGCAAACGAACTAAAACAGTCGATTCCATGGCGTTCTCAAGAATTGGGCATCGCTCAGACCACACTTTGGCGAATTTTGCGTAAGGATCTTGGTTTGCACCCTTGTAAGATAAAGTAAATACAAGAACTAAAGCCACTCGATCATATGAAGCGAAGTACGTTCTCGGATTGGGCTCTGGAAATGTTGGAAGAAGATGACCAATTTTATCGCAAAATCATCTTCAGTGATGAAGTGCATTTTTAGCTAAATGGCTTCGCCAACAAATAGAATATGCGTCATTGGACCATAAGAAAGATACAACACCAACACAGATGCCAGATAACCAAGTAATGCAACCAACGCTTCCACCACGTGCTCAACCTGACCGAGAAGTTAAAAAACGATACACCCCATCAGGACAATATGCAAGAAACTAACAACTATGTAGCTTATTTTATTACGGGACTTGTTAAACGGGGACTGTGTTCAACTTTTGCGGCTTCACCATACACCAACTACATGAACAGCTGCAGGAAATAGTATCACAAAACACATTGTTCATGTCAACCAATAAGGAGCACGTATAACATAAACGTGACATTGGGGATACTATAGGATACATCCTGGGTGATGCCTTTGGAGTTATGATCGAAAGAGATGCCTCTCATATCGAAAACCAACTCGAAAGAACAGTGAACAACGAAAAATATTTATTGGATCTAGCTAGAAACCAGACCTCAATTATAAATACCACAATAAACGTCTTCCAACATGACAGAGGAGTGGCTAATAAAAATTTTAAATCAATCGCACAGCAAACTCTTTATCTCAATGGAATGATACACAACATATCCTCCGTACTCGATCACCACCAAAGTACAAACCATCACCACGTATGCGATGCACATAATGATGCTTATGATGCGTATCGCAGAAAAACAACGAGTCATCATTATGTTCCGCCAACCATGATGATTCCGGATGGAGATGACGACACGAGCCTGGGCCACATTTACGAAATGTTAACAGTACACACTGCACACGAGAGTTACAGAAAAGCATATCCCGAAACCAAAATATATATAATATATAATAATACGATCAATAGAATATCTAATAGTTAATCTATACATCGTGATCGTTATGCTCCTCTAACCAGTCAAGAACTACAACAATGCGTTAAAATAAAAAATAATAGATATTTATGCAACATCGCACCAATCTATAATACACACTCAAACCAATCACTCTGCGAAATGAACTTGCTAAAGCACAAAAACCAGAAAGCGGATGGCTGCATCACAACCACATTAAACCAACCAAACTATTGGACTCGGTTGAGCATAAACCACTGGATATTCACTGTTACAACACCAAAAATGATCGATTTGATATGCAATAATCAGGTGACTACACGATGACGTTGCAAAATTCTGGAATAATCACTCTAGATCCGAAGTGCACCTTAAAAACCGAGGGTTTCCATCTCACGACCATCGAGGAGAAATCACATGGAATTAATTCCTCGTTTATTGCATCAATAAAACTACAATAAGAGGACAAGAGAACGCCGTACTTCGGTCAGCAAAATGCCAACACCAATGCAGGACTACTAACAAGTAGTATAGAAGACATCAGGTTGACTAAGGAAATAGTTGATCTTGAGGGAACCATTGCTCAGCAAAAGATCAATGAAGCAGCTTTGCCAGAATCAATAGATGCACCAAGTTTCGGATATCATACCCATCATTATGTATTAATATACATGCTATTGTCTGTCGGAATATTCATAATTGTGCTATAATTCTATCACAGGTGGAAAAACAACCAACTTTAAGAGACACTATCTCGCAACAACAAATTCCACGGCCGAGGTCTCTAACTCTGTCGGCCCCGCAGGATGTTCAATCAACCAAATACATTGCACTAATCATGGCACGTTACAACTACAACAACTATCGATGCAATAATTGTCAACTAACTTATTTACCGACATAGAATCCAATTTCTAATTTATACAAATTGTTTCAAATAAGTTTTGCTATTTCGGCTAATTATTTTTGTATATAAATACTTACATTTTGGAGCAATAAATGAAGTTATAAGTCGCTCTAAATTAAATGCTGATGAAAAAGCCAAAATTTTGCAACTAAAAGCAAAAAAGTACACACATTCACAATTGGAAAGAGTAATTTAGTGTAGCCAAACATCAATTAGAAAGTTTAAAGGTAGAAGGCACTATTCCGAAAATCAAACGGTTCCAAGATAATTCGGCTCTAATGCAAAGAAGAAAATCAACAGATGGAATTTCAGACATTTGGCGCTTAAGCAAAGGTGTGCTACGGTTTTGAAGCTGAGCTCCTACTATTAAAAGAATACTAAACGAACTTGGTCTCTATGCTTGTCGACCTGCGAGAAAAACATTACTGACAGCAAAAATGGGAGCTGCAAGCCTCAAATTCGCAATATTGGCATTGGTTCATATTCTCGGATAATTCCAAGTTCAATAAATTTGGACCCTAAGTAAGGATAAGTGATCGGCAACGAAAAGGCAAAAGGTATTTAACAGAATTATTAACGTTATTTGGACGTAAGAATGCTTAATTTTAACGTCTATTTTTTGTAGGTAGCCGAAATTGAAAATAGTTTGGGGATTGAGTCGTTAGCCTGGACAGGAAATAGTCCTGATCTCAATAATGTTGATAATATTTGGCCTTTCATAGGCAAAAAGGTCAACATATACAAGCTGAAAAGTGCCAAAGAGCAAAAAAAACTTATAGAAACAGTCTGGTTTGAAGAAATGACAAACCAAACTTTACAATTCAATGCCGATCCGGATTAAGGCCATCATAAAAGCCAAGGGCGGGGTCATTAATTATTGATTTTAAAAAGTGCAATTTCTCTTAAATAATTTTAGTTGAGATGGATTATTTTATTTCTGTTAATCCTTATTTTGAATAACGATTACCATTATCAACAACAAACTATTTTTAAATTGAAATAACTTTGTTAAAAACACTGTAAAGACCTACCAAATTGCAAATTGTTACGAGATAGGGCGGAAATATTCCTTATCCGAAGTTATGTAAGTCTAAAATGGCGGATCACCGTTCTGTTTATTTGAATATATTTGGAATAGCGTAAAGTTGATAATCAGAATCTATCATTTTAACCATCTACTTTTGAAGCAAACGACAGTATTTTCAAAATTTACTTTAAAAATTCAAACGCGCAGGTGTATACACGGTGGTTAGATTATTCAATATTCAATTCTTATTACTAAGCTAAATAGTTTATTTCGACATGTGCCAAAATGTAATGTAAATGCTTTGTATGCGGTGTGAGGTAAGAAATAAATTTGCAAATTTGGCACTCGTTCATATCGTGCAAATTTCTTAATATTTATCTAAAATAGCTCACATTGGATGATAAAACATCTGTAACACGTCAATAGTCGTTCTTCATACTTATTTATTGACAACATAATAATATTGGCATGAGTAAATATTTTTCCGATATCTAGAGTCAGGCCATTTGTGTCAATAATTTTGTCAAATATAACAGTGGTTGTAAATGGTACGATTTTGAATTTGGTGCGCAATTATAAAAACAGTTCATACTAACGTTTTATTGAACGAACCAACCGTAATTACAAAAATTTCAATTCACCAAATGGGCTCATTTCCTTCATCTGCTAATTATAAAACAAATTGAGTTAGTAGTGGCAGACAGATCCCTGTCTCGGAGAATGGTCTTTACTGGCCGAAGGTGATTATGTAACTACTGTAGTAGATATTCAGCGATATATCGGCAATTATACGGCACAAGTATATTTGGCGTGGTTAAATGACATAATTTTGCTTACGCAAAAGCAATGTAATTTAATTTATTATTGGAATGGTACCGGTTGGACCACTGTTCTTAGCACGCATTTAACTACAGTCTGCAGGCAATGCGACACTTTCAAATTCTACATATAATTGCACCTACCTATGGAATTTGTCCGCCTGCACCTTGGACTTCTGCACTGATTCTACGACCTACCAGATTTAAACATTGTTTTCCTTCTGTTGTTATGAATGACGTTTGTGAGCCGGTGTCAATCAGCAATCTTAAAAGCTATTCCCTAGTTTCATCGAACGATGGCTAAAAGTGTTGTCTTATGATTTTTCATCGCGCACTGTTGGTTGAAATGATTCTTGAAGTAGTAATTGGAGGCTGCTTTGTATGAAGTAGATTGTGATGCTTGCCATTGCATTCTTTACATTTTGCTTGATTGGAACATTGTTGCAAACTATGTCCAGTAGTTAAGCATCTTCTGCAAAGATTCATGCAAGTTGATAAGTTGCATCCGTTCTATTTAACTCATTTTGTTGAACTTATGGCAGTGTTCCAAGTTATGATTGTCCGAACACAAAATACATAATTGATTTTTTATTGCCATTGCGCTGAATGGATGCTGTTTATTGTCGTTGTGGCGACGGCTATCGTTTGCTGGTGTTATTTTTGGCAATCGTAAGGTTTCTAGCACTTGATATCTTTGTTCTAGAAATTCGAGAAATCCGTCGGTGATATAAAGCTCTCTTGGATTTTTTAACGACACCGCATATGCTTTGAGAGTTTCGTTCTCAATTTTTTTTCGATAAATATGGTACTAACCAAGCACCCCAGGTTGTAATGTCGACTCCTAAATTCTTGATTGCATGTAAGTTTTCCCTGATGATGTAATGCAATGTTCTAATTGCAGATGCCATTTGTTGTTGTATGTTGTGTATGGTGGGAATAGCGTTGATGTGATTGTTTGCTAATAATCTTTTATTTTGGCATCTTCATAATTGTCTCCTCTTGGTTGTAAATGTTGGATGACTTTACTCGCAGCTCCCTCCAAATGTGTTTTCAGGTACATCATTTTGTGGGTATCAGTTAAACTGACGTTCTGATCCACTAATATTGAGAACAGCTCATGAAAGCTAATCCACTCTCGATAGTTCCCATTAAACTTTAGTATCTTAATTCGTTTTAACCTGATTTGCTGGTCCTTGTTGTTGCGACTTGTTGTGTAATAGTTTAATTAAAAATAAAACACAAACTGACCTAATTAACAATAATTAACTAATATTTCAAAACACATTCTTTAATGGAATTCCCAACAACAAAATTAACCCATAATAAAGAAAACACACGTACTACTTACATAAATTTACGAAATAGAATTCACAAATATAAAATAAACAGAATTAAATGCAGACATTTAGGGGAATTAAGAAAATAAAATTACAGTAGGCGTACAAAGTTATCTTGTATGATAAAAAAAATTTCCAATATAAATTGCATATAAAACGAATTCTTTTAGGTAAACAAAACCAAATGTTATTTTTGATTGATTTTCGAAAAACAACCTTCTTTTGACAGCCTAGTATTTTATCTTTTCAAGGATACCTTTATCATTAAAATCCATACAGTACTTTTCAAATTAAAGCAGTCTTAGCAAAATGCGATGCTTCGGTGAAAACAATTAGCGTGATGCAATCTCCTGTATAATGCCACGTTGACCGATATTTGTCGTCACTTATGAGTCAGACGTTGACCTAAACAAATCTCTACCAGTTTAATTCATTGTTTCCTTAAAATCATGGATACCACTCCAGAAAAATCCGCACAAGTTGTTGCTTTATTGCAAGAAGGACGCAATCAACAAGAAGTCGCTCGTCAGCTTAACATGAGCCAATCTGCTGTCTCAAGAGTATTCAGAAGGTTTCAGGAAACTGGTACCTTCAATCGAAGACCACAAACCAGCCGGTTTCGGTGTACATCAGAGAGGGACGATCGATTTATCGTCCTAACTTCACTGCGAAATCGCCATCTCACGGGCGTCGATGTGCAGCAGAAGCTAAGACATAAGTTCGAGATGTAGCTGTTAGTCACTGGACAGTAAGAAGACGCTTAAAGGAAGCCAACCTCACTCCAAGACGGCTCGCTAGAGGCCCAAAATTGACAACACGCCACCGCAAACAGCGACTCGAATTTGCTCGCGAACACATCAATTGGAACATCGAGCAATGGACGTCCGTTCTATTTACTGACGAGTGCAGAATATGTCTCCATGGTAGTGATATGAGAGACCGGGTCTACCGGCATCCAGGAGAGCGATTTTCGCAGTGCTGTTTTGCTGAAACAGTCTCATACGGCGGCGGTTCGTGTATGGTGTGGGCTGGCATATCGTTTGAGGGAAAAACAGATCTTGTTATCGTACCTGGTGGAGGCCGTGAAGGAGGTCTGACCGCTGAACGATATATCGAGGGCATTCTCTTGGATCATGTAGTACCCTATGCATGATATATAGGGGAAGATTTCATATTGATGCATGACAATGCCCGGTGTCACACAGCCCGAACCACTCGACAGTTCTTGGATGAGGTCGGACTCGAGACGATGAGGTGGCCAGCACTCAGTCCAGACATGAATCCTATTGAGCATTTATGGGACGAACTAAAACGGAGGGTCCGAGCTAGAAATCCGGTACCATCTAACATCAGTGACCTGAAGATTGCGTTAGAGGAGGAGTGGGGTGCGATCCCCCAAGTATTTGTCAAAACCTAAATAAGGTCAATGGGGAACCGCATGCGAACCGTTGTAGACGCGAGGAGGGGCCATACTTATTATTAACCAATGAAATTATTTTTGTTTTGCTTGAGTTTTTTGTTGTAATTTAATTTTAAACACCCCCAATATTTTTTGCTTAATCATCAATTTTGGTTGCGTTTTCATTCAAAATTCATTACAAAAAAAAGTACTAAACCAATTTTCATAAAAATAGTGTCATTTTAAAGCAAAAATATCAGGCTTTCAAAAAAATAATGTCTTATGAATATCGGTTTGACCGTTCTAACAAAAATCGCCCTTATGTGAGCGCTTAAGGTTTTAGTCGATTCAGTTGCTCGGGAGTGTAGTAAAAATTGTAAAGTAAGCCAAATGAGGTCGGTTAATAAACTTGTGAAAAATAAACCAAAAATTAGTATATAAGACGAATTTTTATGAACCGATATTCATTGTATAATTACTTCGGTCTAAAAAGACCAAAGTATTGAAATCCTGTCAAAAATGACGAAAAATTTGGTTGGTCTAAAACCACTTTTCTCGACGTTTCGAAAGTCCCTGAGTCTGAAAATGCAAAAAAAAAAAATGTCTGTCTGTCTGTCTGGACCCATGGTATCTCGAGAACGGCTTGTCCGATTTGGATTTTTTTTTCGGCAATCTGTTTCTATGGTCAAGGCGGAGATTTGAAAAGCTTTTGGAGACTGTACGTCAAGGGGGTGGGGTACCTGCCATACGAATTGACCCAAAATACATCCTTTTATTTACGATTTTTTATATATGCTTATTTGATTAATGGATTGGGCATTGAATTGGGAATTGATTTGAAGGTTAAATTAGGGGTAAATTTGCGCGTTGAGTTGAAGTTGAGTTGGAGTTGAGTTGGGGTTGGATTTGGGTGTAGTGAATAGTTGACACATTTTTTATATGATGGAATTTCCGTATTTATCAACCGATTATTATGAAATTCGACATGTGTGTTGAAAATGGGATTCTAAAATGAGTCTTGGATGAAGTTCTAGAATATGGCCAAGAATGATGGAACTTGACTATTTTTCATCACATGTGCGTTGAAAATGGGATTCTAAAACTGATTTGGATGAAGTTCTGCAATATGGCCAAGTATGATGGAACTTGTCTATTTCTCAACCGATTATTATGAAATTTAATATGTGTGTTAGAAATGGGAATCTAAAATGAGTTTTGGATGAAGTTCTGGAATATGGCCAAGTATGATAAAACTTGCGCATTTCTCAACCGATTATGATGAAATTCGATATGTGTATTGGAAATGGTATTCTAAAATGTTTTTTGGATGAAGTTCTGCGATTTTAAAACGATTTCTGGATGAAGTTCTGGAATATGGCCAAGTATGACGGAACTTGTCTATTTCTCAACCGATTACGTTGAAATTCGACATTTGTATTTGAAATGGGATTCTAAAATGTTTTTTGGATGAAGTTCTGGGATTTTGAAACGATTTCTGGATGAAGTTCTGGAATATGGCCAAGTATGATTTAACTAATTGTCTGTGTCTCAACCGTGATTATTATGAAATTTGATTTCTGTGTTAGAAATGGGAATCTAAAATGAGTTTTGGATGAGGTTCTGGAATATGGCAAAGTATGATGAAACTTGTCTATTTCTCAACCGATTATTACGAACTTTGATTTGTGTTTTAGAAATGGGATTCTAAAATGAGTTTTGGATGAGGTTCTAGAATATGGCCAAGTATTATGGAACTTGCCCATTTCTCAACCAACTATGATGAAATTCGACATGTGTATTGGAAATGGGAATCTAAAATGAGTTTTGGATGAAGTTCTGGAATATGGCCAAGTATGATGGAACTCGCCTATTTCTCAAAGGATTATTATGAAATTTGACATGTGTGCTAGAAATGACGATTCTAAAATGAATTTTGGATGAAGTTCTGGAATATGGCCAAGTATGATGGAACTTGGCTATTTCTCAACCGATTATGTTGAAATTCGACATGTGTAATGGAAATGGGATTCTAAAATGAGTTTTGTATCAGGTTCTAGAATATGGCCAAGTATGATGGAACTTGCTCATTTCTCAACCGATTATTATGAAATTCGATATGTGTATTGGAAATGGGATTCTAAAATGATTTTTGGACGAAGTTCAGGAATATGGCCAATTATGATGGAACTTGCCTATTTCTTAACCGATTATAATGAAATTGGATATGTGTGTTGGAAGATTCTAAAATGTGTTTTTAAATAAATTTCTGGAATATGGTCAGTTAAACGGATAGAAGTATCAGTATAATTTGTTATACTACTTTCGGTATAAAGTTCTAGAATACGATTTTTCGTTTTAAATTGGATGTCTGTACCCATGTTATTGAAGCTTTTGACCTGTTTGGCTGTTGTTGTATAAGTAAATTTATGTTGGTTAAAATAGAAATCATTAATGTCAAAACTGTGACACCAACTTTATGACATTATTGAAGATGCCAAAGACCGAAGTTCTGATCCCCTCGTGAGGTTTCAGCCCTTCATATTTGTATCGTTATAATCATTGTATTCAGTCGGTTGAGTTGTGTTTTCAAATTCAAAAAATCAATCATACAAAATCTTAACAAAATCATACTTAATAAACCGTGTTAAGAAAAGTAAAGGAAAAATTGTGTTCAAAATTTCAAAACATCATACAAATCTTAAGACGAAATGCCATAGACAGAATTCATACTGAAAATTAATAAATTGTGAAAAGTACAGTAGATAACCTAAGTACAAAATAGAGAATAATCTTAATTTAAGTAACAAAAGTACAACATTTGATATTAACATTGTGAAACCTGTGAATAAAAATAAAAATCTACAAATAGGAAACGAATAACCACACCCGTACCAGCTGTGTTTTATTGTACAACCCAAAATTGGCAGCAGTCAAACCACCCCAGGAAGCAGGCAAATAACAAAAACTGAATAGCTTACGTAACATACATTAACTCAACCATGAACTACACATTATTATAAGACATTTAAATAGAGAAATATTCCAGACGTAATAAACGAAATATTGACGCGGTAAACATAATATAAACATAACATAACATAATATTGGCGCTGTAGTATACGCACTTGTTGCAAATTAGTTAGGGTAGTTCGTGGTAAGCGATACCATAGGTAAACAATAGTAGCAAAAGAGGAAAAAAAACACAAAAGAAAGAAGTAGTTAGATGGCATTTAGATTCATATGAATACAGAAACAGATCCAGGGTTGATATTTGGTGAATCATCAAAAACATCACGATCTCCGACACCAACAAGAAGAATTACACAAACTCAAAACACATCTAAAGACAAAGCACCAGTGGAGGAAAAAAAAGACACCAATACCAAAACCAATCATTATCAAACAAGAACTAGTATGCAAAGTAATAGAGGTAAAGGTAATATAACAAGCAGTACAAACAGACAAGGAACAAAGCACCGACAAGTACAACAACAAATCGCGGCATGCGTGCAGGAATTCTATGGTGAAAATACGAACAAGAGATTGGATAAGTTAAACAGATTCATAGATTCAGCAGATATAATCTACAGTATGTTAGGGACTGTTGAGGAAAAGGCGAATTTCGATAGATTAATAAAGTTCAGGTTAACGGGTGATGCATATACCAGGACAAGCATCAGGCAGATCAAAAATTATACACAACTACATATATGGAAGTACGCACATTAGAAGAATTGGAGAAAGAATTCCATGAGGTTAAACAGAAATACATCGAGTCATTAAGAGATTATGGGTACAGAGTGAGTGAAACCTTAGAGAGGTACAAGAGGGGGTATAGGACAAAATATGGGGTAGAAAAAATGCATGAGACATACCTGAAATACCTAGATACAAGTGCAGCACAAGTGTTCAAAAGAGGGCTGAGCAACAGTTTACTAAAGCAGAAAATTATAACCAGTCGAGCAAAATGTGTTACCGAAATTCTAGAAGAAACCGAGGAAATAGAGAAGTTATTAGCGGCAATGACGAGCACAAAAAACATGGAGCAGGTAACCAGCAATCCAGTACAATCATACAGCAGAAATCAACAACATTTAAACCAAGTCATATGCATCTATTGCTACAGACCGAACCATACGTGGGACATATGCAGAACTAGAGTATATGAAGGATGAAGGAAACAAGAATATCGACAGATGACACAAAACAAGACACAATACCACCAGCAAGTGCAACAACAACCAAGAAGATACCCACCAAAAACACAAGATATGAGCAGATATGTACCAAGACAAAATGAAAGTTTTCAACAACCCATGACTCCCAGCAAAGAAAATCACCAGAGTATGATGCATAACCGTGAGAAACCATATAGTAGCTATAGACAACCTATGAATCAAAATAACGTCACAACAGACCAACGAAATATTGTTCGCACTGTAAGACAACAATAGGACATACTTTCGAAGAATGTAAAAATAAATTAAGAACAAATCAAAATTACACTCAGCCAAGGAAGGAATTAGCAGGAGGCAACATAGAGAATCTATTTTAAAATATGAAAATCAACACAATGATCACACAACCACGAGACAAATACCAAGCAGATTATAGACAAGGGCAGATGCAACATCAGGAAAACTCCAACGGATCCAACCAGCTGTAGGAGAGCCGCCGCAGTTCGATCCTGAAATTCAAAACAAGACATAAACACAAAACGTACACGGACAAGATATTTCTCTCCCAATGGGGATCATACACAATACATATCTCCAGACAACAAGCAAAAACATTCATCCAACAGATAACCAAAAACAACAGATTGTCGAACAACGACAATTATTTTATGTGGAAATTCAAAATGGAGCTATTGCTCATGAAAGAAAAATTGTGGAATATTTTAAATGAAATAAAACCAGAACCAACGAAAGATAATGCCAATGCGGAAGCAATCAACAACTGGCAAATTCGTGATGATCAGGCTCGAGCGTGGATTGGTTTGTCGGTCGAAGACAACCAATTGTGCTACATTCAAAATAAAACCACGGCGAAAAATGCATGGATGGCATTAAAAACGTTTCATGAAAAAGACTCTATGACAAATAAAATGAGCATAATTCGCCGTATTTGTGGTTTAAAAATGAGTGAAGGTGGAAACGTTGAAGAGCATTTGAATGATCTCACGAATTTGTTCCAGAAATTAAGTGATTTGGGCGAAGAGCAATTGTCAAATACATGGCATGTTGGTGTTATCGTAAGCAGTTTACCGCGTAGTTACGATAATTTAATTGTTGCACTCGAGGCACGACCAGAGGGAGATGTCATATTGTCGTTGGTTCAATCGAAATTAATTACCGAGTATCAACGTCGAAAAGAGGCGGATGGCAACGAAAATACAGATTCGGCATTAAAAACTACGGCGAAATTTAAAGACAAAATTGAGTGTTTCTTTTGCAAACGATCTGGCCATGTAAAGAGTGACTGCGGTAAATATAAATCGTGGAAAGAAAAACACACAATAAAGGAAAGTGCATCGACCAGTGACAAAATAAATAAAGTCGAAGAAAATGACAGTTTTTTATTTATGGTTTCATCGAAAAAATATTGTGATGGATGGATTCTCGATTCGGGTGCTACGAAACACATTTCGAGCAACAAAGGTTGTTTCATTTCACTAGATCAAGCGGCATGCAAGAGTTTAAACGTCGCAAACGGTGAAAGCGTAGATGTCAAAGGAAAAGGCGTATGTCGCATCGAAATGGTCAATGCAAATGGTGTATTAACCGTGGCAACGGTAACAGATGTTTTGTACGTGCCGAATATTCAAGGAAATTTGTTGTCGGTGAAAAAGTTGCTGGAAAAGGGCTATGCAGTAAATTTTATTCCGAATTCTGAAACGTGTGAAATTAAATTCGGAGACAAACAAGTGGCAGTAGCAGACACGCAATCAAATTTGTTTAAATTGCGTCAGCCGAACAAAGTATATGCGGTACGCGAACACAAAGAAAATTGTATTCATCACTGGCATCGCATTTTTGGCCATCGCGATCCAGATGCAATCAAGCAAATGTGTTCGAAAGGATTAGTTGACGGCATGCAAATTGTCGATTGCGGTATCAAGGTTAAATGCGAAGTGTGTCTCAAGGGAAAAACAACACGTTTGCCGTTTCCAAAGCAATCATTAACAAAATCTACAGCTCCACTTGACCTTATACACACTGACGTATGCGGACCAATGCAAACAGTTTCGCCGAGTGGTAAGCGGTACGTACTCGTATTCATAGATGATTTTTCGCGCTATACGGTGATTTATTTGCTAAATAATAAATCAGAAGTCGACGAGAAAATAAAGGAGTACGTGGCATTGGTGAAAAATAAATTCTCTAAGAATCCAAAAGTTATACGATCGGATCGAGGAGGAGAGTACACCGGAAAGAACGTCGTCAATTTTTTGAAACAAGAAGGAATTCAAATCCAGTACACAACACCATACACGCCGCAGCAGAATTGTGTCGCTGAGAGAAAAAATCGTACGCTCATCGAGATGGCGCGTTGTATTTGGACGCAAATTTACCGAAAACATTTTGGGCAGAAGCGGTAAATACGGCAAATTATGTTCAAAACCGCTTGCCATGCAGAGCGATTGAAAACACACCATATGAGGCGTGGAATCAGCAGAAACCAGGTATTAAACATTTTTCAATTTTTGGTGCTAAATGTTTTGTTCATGTGCCATCAGAGAAACGACGTAAACTGGATGATACCGGCGCACCGATGATTTTTGTTGGTTATGACGAAAATTCGAAGGGATTCAGATGCTTAGATCCAGTCAAAAATAAGTTGGTGATCAGTCGAGACGTGCGCTTTACGGAAAATTCTGCGAGTGAGATCAGTGTTGATTTATCATCAAGTGATGCGAATGTCGAATCAAGTACAATCGGCATCGATATGGATAAGTCAACTGAAATCAATCCAAAAGTGTGTGACAACGTGAGTGGCACCGTAACAACAGAAAATAATGCGGGATTGCGAAACAACAGTATAGAAGCAGTGTCGAATGTCGAATTCGAGTCTTTCGCTGAAGGCTTATATCGTATTTTCAATGAAGAAAACAATAGAGACATTCCGATTCATGATGCATCAGTGCGTAGCATTTTACAGCGGAAAAAAAAGGGTGTGCCACCACAACGATTGATCAACGAAATCGATATGGTTTATAAAGTCGTCGAGCCGAAAAGTCTATCGGAGGCAATGTCCAGTGAGCATAAAGGACAATGGATTCGTGCAATGAAAAGTGAAATGGAATCATTAAAGAAAAATGATACATGGCAATTGTGCGAATTACCAAACGACAGAAAAGCGATTGGCTGCAAATGGGTTTATAAAGTAAAAACCGATGTGGAAGGAAAAATTGATCGATATAAAGCGCGTTTAGTTGCACAGGGTTTCTCACAAAAATATGGAACTGATTATGATCAAGTGTTTGCTCCTGTTGCTCGACAAACAACGTTCAGAACGCTTTTATCAATTGCATCAAAAGAAAAACTGTTTGTGCGACAAATTGATGCCAAAACGGCGTTTTTAAATGGGAAATTGAATGAAACGATCTACATGAAACAGCCGCCGGGATTTGAGGAGAATAGTGAACTCGTGTGTTTGTTGGGAAAAAGTCTATACGGTCTAAAACAAGCGGCGAAATCATGGAACGACGCTATTCATAAAGTATTGATCGATGCAGGTTTTCAACAAAGCAAAGCAGATCAATGCTTGTACTCACGGAAGAAAAACGGCGAATGGTCATTTCTTCTGATTTATGTCGACGATATGATTGTGGCAGCGAAATCAATCAACACAGGTAACGAAATAAAGGAAGTCATCGCAACGAAATTCGAAGTGCAAGATCTGGGTGAAATTAAATTTTACCTCGGAATAGAGATCATCAAGGACGCGAAAAATATTTATCATTTGTGTCAATCAAATTACATTCAAAGAATTGCTGCGGATTTCGGTCTCAGTGATGCGAAAGTTTCAAACGTTCCGATGAACGTGAACTACGATAAATCCGATGCGGATGATAATCTTTTGCTGACAAACACAGATTATCAAAAACTCATCGGGTGTTTGCTTTACATATCTGTGAATACGCGACCGGATATTTCGGCAAGCGTTTCAATATTAGCGCAACAAGTGCAACAACCACGTCAACAAGATTGGAATGAATTGAAACGGGTGTTGAAATATCTAAAGGGCACTGCAAATTTAAAATTGGCATTAAGTAGTGAATACGATTCGGACAAATTTTTCTACGGATATGCTGACGCAAATTGGGCCGAAAATAAAAAGGACCGAAAATCAAACACTGGTTATGTTTTTGTTGTTAATGGTGGCATCGTAAGTTGGGCATGTCGAAAGCAGAATTGCGTCGCATTGTCATCTACAGAAGCAGAGTTCATCGCATTGTCCGAAGCGTGTCAAGAGGCATCTTGGTTGCGGCGGTTGCTGAACGATTTGCAACAGCCGGTTCAAACAGCAACAACAGTCTACGAAGACAATCAAAGCTGTTTGAAGCTCATCCAAGAGGAAAAATTGTCAAATCGAACAAAACATGTGAATACGCGATATCATTTTGTTAAAGATTACGTGCAACGAAAATTCATATCATGCGTATATTGCTGTTCAGTAGATATGTTGGCCGATTTACTAACAAAACCATTGCCGGCAAAGCGTCATATCATGCTACGCGAGCGATGCGGATTAAATTAAGTTAAACAAATAATTGGAATGAGGACGAGTGTTGAGATATAGACATTGAAATTATTTGTTGACAATTCATAATCAATTGAATTGAAGTAGGCGTTTTGTTTTGTTATTTTTATGTTTATGGAATCTTTTATTTTATTTTTTATTCATTCTGTGAAAATTAATGATTGCGGTTCCTCGCAAAATAAAAGCTTCGGTTGTTTTATTTAATTATATTACGGTTGTTCGCTTTGTTCCACACATAAGGATTTTCGTGTAAGCCAACAGATATATCACTGTTGAAGATTAAATATACTAGTAAGGAAGACATAGAAACAGAAATAAAAACGACATTAACGGGTATAGGTAAAGGAACATTTGAAACAGTAGGTACAATAGACACAGAAATTAGGTTTACTAACAACTTAACTATAAGACATACGTTACATATCGTGCAAGATGATTTTCCAGTGACAGAGGACGGAGTAATTGGAAGGGATTTTTTTGAAAAACACAAGGTAGATATACCATACAGTCTAGGTAAAATAAGAATAAACGGAAATTTGATTGAATTCTCGAACAACAGACGAAACAAAATTGTTCTACCGGCAAGAAGCGAAATAGCCGTAGAAATACAGACTCCAACAGACAAACAGTACATTTCTGACGCATTAGAAGTAGCATACGGGGTATACGTTCCTCACACACTTATACAACCAAAGAACAACAAATCAAAAATTTTAATAGCTAATACAAGGACAGAAGAAATACAATTAGGCGAGTTTTATCCAACATTAGAAGAATTTGAAGACCAAGGAGGACACAAGTTTCAGTTTAAAGAGAATGACAGTAGGTCGGATAGAATTATGAAGCTAGTGACAGATAACTTAGACAAAACGAATAATGTAAAAGAGAATGCATCAATAATGGCATTATGCATGAAGTACGAGGATGTATTTTTTTTAGAAGGAGACAGGTTGACAAGCGTAAAGGGTGTACAGCACGACATAAACTTATATACTGACACGAAACCGATACATGTTCAGAGGTATAGGCTTCCACAAATGCACAGATACGAGATTAACAGACAGGTCAAAGAATTACTAGACGAAGGTAGGATCCCAGACAAGTGTTAGTCCATACAATAGCCCATTTCTAGTAGTACCTAAAAAAGCAGACAAAGACGGAACACCAAAATGGAGGGTTGTCGTAGACTTTAGAAAATTGAATGAAGTGACAATAGGTGGATCATTCCCACTTCCAAACATCAACGACATTTTGGACAAAATTGGGGTTCCGGGTCTAATTGAAAGGAAATTTAATATTTGTGTTTTGTAACTTATTCAGAAATGTTAGAACACTAAACAAAAATTGATACTTCATCAATGATTAAATCACTTCTTTAATTAAATTAAATCCGAAAATTACAAAAAAAAAATAAAATTAATTCGCTCGTAATTCAAATTTTAAATAGGAATTTCGTTTTTATCTAATTTCGAAGTAATTTTCGGATTTAATTACCTAAATAAAAATATCATAAATTGTATATAAAAATGTTTTTATGAAGACGTGCTTGATGTGGAATATTGTGGATATCTCCTATAATTCTAAACAAACCATTTACTGAGTGAGTGCCGTTTTCTAAGTTGTGGCCAATTTGTCAACATAATACCTGTAGCTGATTTACATTCAACGACATTCGACTTCCCGCAAAATAGTTGAAACACAATATAGGAGAAACTATAGAGACAAAACGAGAAAAAATAATCATCTGCTTGAAGTCAATTGAACCCCGAGAAACAAACCCAAAAATGGTTGTCTGCTTTTTTTTGCAGATGTCGAGTTTCATCTTTTTTCTGTAAAATCGGCGTTGCCTGAATAAATAACTAAAATAAGGTTACATAAACAAGAAAACCAATCATTTGTTTTGATTTAAGACATTTTTTGTTTAAATTTATTTTTTATGTTTAAAGAAAACAAATTTTTGATTTGACATGTGCATCTACAAAAATCTTTGAATGTCAAAATCAGTCTTTATTCACAAAAACAGCATTCAAACTTTTAACTGAAACCTTTACCATAATATTACCAACCTTTACCATATATGTAATATAATTATGCCTTTACCTTGAAAACGAAAAACAGAAAAAATATCTTTTGTTACTTTTAGTGAAATCTATCGGTGACATATGTAAGTAGTAGGTTCATCAAAAAATTACAAAAAGTCCTTTGAAGCTCAATTTAGTCCCCACTGCTCAACATTTTAGTACTTTGGGATTTATGTCAATTTCATCCCTGGGTGTTACCCGTCGCCACAGTAAACTGATCGATTGATTGCGCTATTTACCGCCAGTGTTTTTTGCTAGTGAATTTTATTTAAATTTTTTTTCATTATTTTTCGATAGATGTTGTATGTATTTTGTATTCCTGTTTACTGATCTTGTTAATAATCTTTGGCAAAACTTAATGAGCACCTAATTTTTATAATTTTTGTTAGTTACAACCTTTTTAATCAAGGGTCGTGATATTACTATCTAAAAAAAACGATCTAAATCAATAAAAACTTAACTCTCCAAGTAGAAAATATCATAATATACCTATTTAGTTCCGTTTTTATTTATTTACCAGTTTTTTTGGTCCCAAAGAACTCAATATTAGTTAATTAGTAGTCATTTCTACATACATTCGTCAAACACTTCGAATGTTACCTTTATCAAGTGTTTGGGAACATCGAATATTATTTTGAGTGCGTTGTAACCGAACCTTTCAATTAAATCCGGTTAAAGCTTCATGATACGACATTTTTAGAGCGATTTTTTTGAAAAATGTGTAAATCTGGAACAAAAAATTTTCGCGATTACGTAGGAAAAGTAAAAAAAACCTAGGTAGTTAAATAAATGAAACTGTGTTAAATTTTTGAAAAAGAGACGATCCCATCGAACATCGAAAATAATGACGTTAGAACATGTCACCACTCTGGCTACTAAGGAGTGGTGTGTGTGTGTGTATAACTTACTAGAAACAATTTTGTTTGGTGTTTACGTAACGAACCAACGAGCTTTGATTTAAGAATCTAGATTCTGCAACGAACAATAAATTCGCAGTCCACTTGTAGGTACTTATCGTTTGCTTTCGTTTCCAATTATGGTTGGAGTTGTTCAGCACATTAAGGCCCGATTGTATGAACACGGATAGATTAAAAAAAATCCGGAGATACAGATTAATCTTCAACCGACGATTTTTTTTTTCGTCGATTGTATAAACACGGATAAAAAAAATTCCATCCTCTGTTTATTGCAGTTTATTTTGGAGTGTCAACACTTTTTTGACGTTTCAAATTTAATTTATTGTTTATTTACATTCTTATGTATGTACTTATTGTACAGGAAAGTATTTTTTTATGTTTTTCTACAATAGAAAAAAAAATTCGAGTTGGGCATTTGAAATTTTACGTTTTTTGATTCCATTCCGATTTTTTTTTCAATAAACGCAACAACAATCAAAATGTTCCGCCGAACCGAACAAATAAAATTAAAATTATGTCAAAAAAAAAAACATTTTCTATCCACTGTTTAAACAACAAAAAGAGAAGATAAAAACAGTGGATAGAAAAGAATCCTTGGATTAATTTTCGTATTTATCGTCGTTCATACAATCCAAGCGACGATTAATCCGCCGATTAATCTTCTATCCGCGTTCATACAATCGGGCCTAAAAGCTGTTTAAAATCTCTCTCTCTCTTTCGCTCTCTGGCTAATGCGTTTAATTAAGAATGCAAAAGTTTATTTGTACTCCGATATTTCGAACCAACTTACGATATTAATACACAAAAAAAACCAAAATTTAATGACACGAAAGTTTTAATAAGTTTTATATTTATGTTTTACATTTTTTTGAATTTAAAATTTACGCAAATTTAAGTTTGATTTCTGTAATGAAACCTGACACAAGAAAATATGTTTTACCGTTTAGATGATTTGAGCTTTATTAGAAAAGGGTTATTGGAAGATAGTTCATATAAAGATCTCCAGTACATGTTTTAGAATTCTTCGTTGATGTATAGAATTCTCCAGTCAGGGCTTGGTCTGCATCCAATCCAAATAAACTCACAGTTTCTGGCTTGCACTTTCTTGCTAAATAAGAAGCAAGGTTTGAACATCTAACCCCTCTACAAAGGTATTGAGTAGGATATAATAATGAATCAATAAAGATGTCTAATGCTCTTTCATGCGAACAAGGCACAGTGAGTAGATTTTCCAACGGTAATAACGCACATTGCGGCTGCATAGCGATTGCGAAATTTATATAAAAATCAGCATCTCCAGTTCTTCCTGTATAACCAGCCACACTTGTATGTATACACTGAACGTATGTCGCATCGCCAGGAGACAATCGGTATAACTCTGGGAGCCCTTCGAACAGTGGCCCAGCCGGGTCCGTTCCAATAATAACTTTAATTAGACCAGTAAGATTATTTCCAATATAACCACAGATTTGTGCACCC
Source organism: Tipula helvola (assembly GCA_963556165.1). Lineage (NCBI taxonomy): Eukaryota > Metazoa > Arthropoda > Insecta > Diptera > Tipulidae > Tipula > Tipula helvola. Next base: position 93,121,461 of record OY744482.1, read on the forward strand.
AAGCTATGCCCAATCAAAATTAGATCACTGTAATTTAACCCTTGATCATGTAGCCACGCCAGATATACTTGCGCCGTGTAGTTGCCAATATCTCTCTGAGTTTTTACTGCAACAGTTACATAATCGCCATATGACAATACAGACCAATCCACGATACAGAGATTTGCTTGTCTGCCACTATTAATCCAATTTGTTTTATAATTACCATACCAAGGCTGTGACAAGTTACTATTCCATCCATGGAAAAATATATGAGTCTTTTTGGTGAAGTCGAATTTTTCTGATACGGTTGGATCGTTCAACGGAACTTCATAAAACGTGGTACTATTCGCCTTTGCACAAATAAATTTAACGTATTGCATGTTAGTGGGCTGTTCAGTGAGAATACCTGAAAATTAAATAAAACGTTAGTAACAACTGTTTTTATAATGGTTCCAACCAAATTCAATATCTTACCATTTACAACCACTGCTAGCAGCACAACGACCAATAAACTTTTCATTTTAAATATGAGTAACTATTTTGCTTGCACGTTTAGTTCGCGAGGTGCAAACGATTTATAATATTTTTTTCACAATTCCTCGATTTTTTATAGTTGCCAAAAATATTGATACAAATGGCCTGATTCGTAGTTACTGCGTTATGCCAATATTAGCTCGACAAGATAATAAATAAGTATAGATAACGACAATTAATTTTACAGGTGGTTTATCATTCGATGCAAAGTAATTTGGGCAAATATTAAAAACTGAAAATTTATCTCTTACCATAAACGACACGGCATACAAAAATATTTACAATGCCACAGACATTCACGAAATAAATTATCCAGCTTATTGATTCAAATTGAATGATCTAACAACCGTGTATACATATGTATATCGAGCTGTTATTTGGATTCTATTATGTTGGGAAGATAACCATATAAAATGAAACTGGGTTGATAGGTGTTGACCTTCCTTGCCAGGATAAAAACTATTCTGTGTACCATTTCGAAGAATTTTGGAATTGCAGAGAGAATAGCAATGCCAAGATAGTTGCTAATATGAAAGATGTACCGTTTAAGACACGACGTTTAAACCTAAAATTAAATAAGTCTATGCTATAAAGTAAGAGAGTACTTGCTTAATTAGAATAGAAGCTTTAGTATTATCCGAGTCAAGTCGCTATATTTCATTCTAAGTATTGATGTACCATATTAAATTCAAATCAAATCGGTGGCATGATAGAATAGCCTGCATCGTATAGGTTCATGAATTAAAACAGTGTAATCGTTTAATTCACATCAAAATCATGCTGTCCCAATAACAGCCGTTCAACCCTTATCGCGGTAAAAAGCACACATCTACCCTAAGCGACCCTAAATAAAAACAAATTTTTTATTTCCCCACTTTTTTCCAATTTAATGCTCTCGATTTCCAAAAATAAAAATTTTATGAAGAACCCTTCGGGTCTCATGTACCGGTTTCCCCTCCCCCCCCCCCTACCCCCATTCTATTAACGCCTTTCACCAAAGCAACCTAAATTACACAAAGCAATAGCACAAAGGAGGATAACCAGAGACGTAAGTTGTATGAAGGCAAGATACCTACTAGATGAGCTGTTATATTTTTTCGAACAGTATTGGATGAAAGGGAAATATGTGTTGTCTCTTTTGCTACTTTTCTCAAATTCCCATTAAAACTGATGTAAATTTGATCATTCTGAATTAAATATTTATGAATTAAAATTCATTCGAATTAAATATAATATTCGATAATTTGCATCCTCAATATGTTTAGAATGGATAATTGAAAATTCGTAAATGAAAATGTATCTACATTTTCAGGTAGGATGAAAAAATAAAACCTCCATTATTCATCACTTATACAATCAAACAATAAAATTTCTGTATACAGAAAAAAAATTTAAAAACGGATTTAACAAAAAAAGAGTTATAGATAGACTCCGTTAAGCGTAAACTCTGTTGTGAAGTTATATAAACATGACGTTTACATGAAAATGACGTTTTTAAATGCATAGATCATTAAAACTTATAATTTTTTATTAATAGTCTTATAATTTACATTAATTTGTATCTATTGCAAATACATACAAAATTAGATTAACAACAATAGTTTTTATTTATTTTGGCTACGCATTTAACAATACACCTGTAAAACGTGTTTTTTTATATATAGCAGGCTATGATAAAATCGGAAAAATTCAATATTCAATATTTAAATTTTTATTTTTTTGCATATATGTACATCAGTTTCAATTCGGAATATGGCACAAATCATGTGATCATAAGCAACCATGATAAACCAATTTAAGTAGGTATGATCAAGCGCATGTATTGCTACCTCTTTCACTAAAAAATTCTGTCATTTGGTGCTTTTTTCTTGATATACTTTTTCTTATAAACACTAGTTCATAGCAAACAAAAACAATTCGAATTGTTTTGCGGTGATAGTTTTTGTGAAAATTTTGTGAAAACAACGTAGCATTGTGATTTTATCGCACCGAATGACGATATGCGCAAGAAAAGACGAATTTGAAACAGCTGTCAATCATACCTTATTCAATTGGTTTATCATGATAAGCAACAGTCAGGTTATCAAGTATAACAACGAATAGAGCAAAAGGGACAACACATATTTCCCTTTCATCCAATACAGTTCGAAATAACAGCTCACCTAGTAGGTATCATGCACTCATACAACTTACGTCTCTGGTAATCCTCCTTTGTGGGTAATAGTCTAAAAAATGAAGCTTTTATACGGGAATTAGAAACGATAAAAAAAATTAAACATTCCATAATAAAATAAAATATTTAAATGAAAACGCTACAACTTCTTAATTATGATGTCAGAGATATGTTTAAGAATCGTTTAAGAAAATCTTTTTCATTTTCTTGTAATAATTAATTTAATTAAAACAAGTTATAAAATTTTCTTAACAAACAATTTTCTCGTCAAATTGAAATGAAAGCTTACTACGGATCGTGTGCGGTCACTAAGTCAATACAAATTTGGTAAAATCGAATCAAAAATTACCACCTGGGGAAATTTCAAGGTTAAAAATTGTAGGAAAAGCAAAACAAATTCACAAAATGTTAAGAACTTGAATAATTCTTCGATTAAATAATTTTTTTCGTATTTTTCTGTAAACAACTTAGACATCTGTCGTACACTAGTCAAACTAAAGATAAATCTGGCAAGTAAGTACCTACTATTTTATTTTGTAAGAGCCAACTTTTGATTTATTTTTCAAAATGAAAGTTCGAAAAATATATTTTAGAAAAGATTTAAGCGCCAATATAGCGTTCTTGTATGTTATTGTTAAAAAATATTTTTGCTTTTTTCATTGCAAAACTTGAAGCTAAAAAACATCATTTGTACTATGAATTCCTATGGCGAACAAAGAAATGTTCTACCACTAAAAAATTATGACAAATGATTTTAGCTCTATACTCTAGAAAGATCTGTTTCACCCGTTATCGAGATATAAATAAAAATGTGAAGAAAACAAAAACAGTTTTCCCTTTATTCTCCACTTAAGGGGCCGCGATTTTCACATAAAAAAACATAAAAATCAGTATTAATAGGAAAATAAGAATCTTAATATTGGAAATGTTTTCCTTTGGTGTGTATTCCCAATACAAAATATGAATGACGAATGAAGGATTTTTCATGTATAAGTACACCAGAAATAAGGGAAACAAAAACATAAAAAGTTCAATTTACATAATATACAGCTGTTCATACCGATTTTTTTTAACTAAATTATGATACGTTACTCTAAAAAATAAGATAATGGGTATACGTGTAAACTTGCAAAATGCGAAGCTTACTTTAATGAGTTCGCAATTTTCCGATTTGGCTACTACTTCAAATAAAATCAAAAATTTCAAACTAATAAAAGAAAGCTTTGCTTTTCACAGATTTACACGTTTACCCATTATCTTATTTTTTAGAGAATCAGGATGCATGAGTGAATATATTAAAAATATTTTAGTTAAAAATTTGGTGAAAATCAAATTATCGTGGTGAAATATTTTTAACAACCAAATTAGAATTTGCTGTGTGAATTAGTTAAAATGTTGACAATTGAAATTCATTCAAAATGCATCGAATTTTATATTCGCGTTTATATACATACATCATAATAAAATTATAACTAGTATATGCCTATACTTTTTTCCCATACAGTTTTACAGTAAAATTCATCATACATAAAATGTTGGATTATTTTACACATCATATGCTGAATATTATTAAACCACCAGCTATTGACGAACGAGAAGAAATCGGGGTTAGATTTTGCATAAGGGCAAAAACTGAAATCTTTGCTAATGTTATCGGTGCTATTGACGGATGTCATATAAGAATTAATTAAATGCCCAGTCAATAAGCACGATGAATATTTTAATTATAAAAGCTTTTACTCCATCCAGTGTCAAGCCCGTAGTAAATAGCCATCATTTATTGAACAACGTTCAATATACTGAATGTTATTGAGGCCGTGAGTGAATTAGTTAAAAACCAGTTAAAAATTAAAATTTTGACTTAAAATTGACTTTTGAATAAAAAATGCATCATGGTAGGCACCGAATATAAAATTTGACAAGCAAGTTAAAAAAACATAACCTCGTTTTTTTAATATTGGTTCAGTTGATACATAAGCACGACGTGTTTCTTTCTGTCTAATAAAATAGATAACAAACTAGGAAAATGATTGTTATAAATGCGCTTTATGTTGTTGTTCAGTAATTGTCACAATTTTAATTTTTAACTAATTCACACAACAATATTAAATTTGGTAGATAAATATATTTCACTACGATAATTTGATTTTCACCAAATTTTTAACCAAATATTTTTAACATATTCACTCACGGCCTGAATGACTTTTTTACCATCGCTTATTAAAATTTACAGACGGTGTCGACTGCGTTAAATTTTTTGTGAATAATAAAAAAATTTGATTTCTCAAAATTTTCATTTTTAACTAGTTTTTAACTAATTCACTAACAGCCTAAGGTTGTGTTCTAATCGGTTAAAAAGTTAAATATTTTAACTGTGGTAAGAAATATTTAACTTACCTCATTTTTTAACCGATTTGCTGTTCCAAATGCAACTATGGCTGTGTTTCAAACAAACGAAGAGAAAACCGCATAAAAAGTTAAAAAGTTAAATTTTTGGCATTTTGTTCACCACAAAAATTTTAACTGTATGACCAGTTAAAAATTTGTAGCCTTTGTTTTGTTTTTCTCTACGCAAAACAAAAATAAAAAACGTAAACGTCACAATTTTAACCTAGTTTCATTTGAAACACCAAACCGATTAAAAAGTGAGGAAAATTTAATATTTTTTACCACAGTCAAAAAATTTAACTTTTTACCCGATTGAAACACAGCCTATAAGTTAAAATTTTGACGTTTAAGTTTTATTTATTTTTGTTAGTTTTGTGAAGTAAAAAAATTTAATTATAGAATAATATCGTTAATTGCCATTTTCTTTTTATTTTATTTTCGTTACTTTTTAAATTTAGATTTGCGTTGATTTTCAATTTTTTTGTGTTGTTGCACAAAACATCAAAGGAATATATGATTAAAACTTTGAACTGCACCGCGACCAGTTAAAAAATTTGTGGTGAATAAAAAGTGAAAATTTTAACTTTTTGGCTGTGTTTCAATCGGGTAAAAAGTTAAATTTTTTAACTGTGGAAAAAAATATTAAATTTTCCTCACTTTTTAAGTGTTTTGGTGTTTCAAATGAAACTGGCTAAAATTGTGACGTTTACGTTTTTTATTTTTGTTTTGCGTAGAGAAAAGCAAAATACAAGCTACAAATTTGTAACTATGGTCGGCGACCAGTTAAAATTTTTGTGGTGAATAAAATACCAAAAATTTAACTTTTTATGCGGTTTCTTATTCGTTTGTTGAAACACAGCCTTATGCGGTATTTTTTTTCGTTTGGAACACAACCTAAGTGTGCTTAACGTTTTAGTTGTCATTTTTATTAAGGCTGCTTGAATTATGTACTTTTTATTATGAAAAATGTAAGTTTGTGTCGCAAGTTTGTAACGATATGTTAATGCAGGCAAAGCGTTCCTAGATATACAAGCCGTCAGGTTAAAATTTGAACTTAATATGAAAAAACCCTTTATTTACAAACACATCTTTATGTCATGACGTCATACCATTTGTTCGAATTTTTTTATAATGAGCCATTAGTGCCACCTACTTATAAAGTCGACTAATTAATTATTAAATATATTTAAAAAAAACAAAATGGACGTGTATTTTCCGTGTTTGAAATCAGATGGCGGTAATACAAAATTTAAATATTTAATAATAAATTAACAAATAATAATAATAAATTAATATTGTTATAAAGATCGGTTAAAACCATGATAAAACGAATTAAAAGGTACGCGCGACAGCTGTAATTACGTCATCCGGTGACAAAAAATTGTTTTTTAGTTTTCGTTTTTTATACAAATTTCTTCGTATCGTGGTGGAGCACCGAATGACGTGCTAAAAAACAAAACAAAATAGAGAAATGTGCACAAAAAAGGACAAAATCTAAAAAACAAATTTTTGTCACCGGATGACGTATTTACAGCTGTCGAGCATACCTATTAATTCTTTGTATCGTTCGTGGGTTAAAACGGACTACTGTTAGTCGGTTCATAATATTTTTGGACGATTTTATGTGAATATCTCATTCGTTTTTTAAATACTGTTTTGTTTGCCCTATGTATGTTTGACTACAATTACAATGAGCTCGATTTTGCCGAAGGTAGTGATGTATCGGTTGCAGCACTATCCAAAAAAACAAAAATGCTTATCAATTTTGATGTAAATGACAAAAATTGAAGCTCATCGAATTTGGATCCTAATAAAAAGTTTAACGACCATGCCAATCTACTTCATAAGAAATACGCTAAAAAAATGTTAAACATATAACCATCTGGATTTAAAAATAGATGGTGACGTAGCAAATTCGTATGATTCCGATGCTAGTACCGAACGTGAAAGCAACGATGAAAATTCCCGAGCATAAATTCGATCCGAACATTATTGATTTGAAGACAAAAAATTCGGAAGGTCGGTCTGAGTTCAACATTGAAAAAATTGCAACACTATCGAAACAAGGCATTTGGTGATTTAAATCGAATAAATTTGAATAATGATATTCCTATCTCTAACGGTGGAAATGAGTTTAACAAAAAGAATTCATCAGCTCAAATAAAAATACGAAAATTTATTCAACTAAAAGATACCATTCGTCAATTAAAAATTAATTAATTTACAAAACATTTTTTTGTGATTTTAATAAAATAATTTATTTATTATTTATTTGTATAAATCCGGGGAAACCAAATCATAAATCAAACGGATTATTAATTTTTAAAACTCACTCGAACAGAAAATAGTAACCGAAATATATAATTTTTGTGGTAAACTTCAGATGTCACTAATTCTTCACTAACATTTTGACAGTGTACAAAATGGAAAAGTTGTATGGGTAATTTTTGACATTTTACGTCAACAACTGTCATCCAACATAAACCAAATCAAGTCGTGAGCAGTTAAAAGTTAAATTAAAAAATAAAAATCGGACATTTATATTTATTTACGATGGGTGATTGAAAATACGGCATTTGTCTACAACCATGTACTATTCAATTAATACCAGAACGTATGAACAATATGGGTTTTTTAAGCGCTGGAACATTTTTCCAAGGAGCGATGCAAGAATTTTTCAGAAGTTCTAATAATAAGACTTGAATAAGAGTAGAACTCGGTTAAATTATGAAAACGAGACTTAATTTGTAATACAGATTATTTTAAAGAAATCGACTATACATTATTTCTATTGTTGTTGGCAGTAAAGCTAGAAAAAGGTGCAATTTAACACATGACGAGCAATTGACGTTTGTGCTACATACTCATATAAACCAAAGAGTTTCGATTCCAAAAACATTTCGTGGTAGACAAAATGATTTGGATTGTGTTGTGCTATAGATTGTATAAATATAAAGTATATACCCATTTCTAATGCATCTGGAATGGATTTAATCAGCTTCGAACCAGTAACCCCAAATTATATCATTTATAATTCAGCATAACAAATAATGTGCAGCCCCTTTATTAATTAGTGACCCCATTAGAATATCAGCTACCAAAACCTGAGGGCAAACTGCAATTTACCCCGGTTCCGAATAAAGTAATTGCGGATATCATCAATAAATCAACACAAAATGTAAATCGTGATAACTTAAGGCAAAACAATGAACTTTTGAAAAAAGAATTCGATAATTTGAAGAATTCTAAGAATATTGGGTCCAAAGAAAATGATGGATTAAACGTCAACCAAGCTCTTGCTATTCCTAATCAAAAACTAGTAGCACCACAAAGGAGTAAGTATTTAAAAATGTACGCTTGGTGGTTTATATACCTACTATCATATTGTTTATTTAATGCTTACAGAAGATAAGTGCTCCTTAAAATCTTGCCCTTTGAAAACAAGATAACGTCGTGAAACCGATTATAAATGGGATGGCCACACAGAATTTTATACCAGCATGTGGTGATTGTCAAGAATTAAAATTAAAATTTTACACGTCAAAGTTGTATGGTGCTAATCGGGAAAGAATCTGGTTTTAATGTTTCATTCCCAGAAAACAAATATCTAGCTGTTACGGATCAAGATAAAACCAGAGTAATCGACCTTGATAAAAATCGTGAAATGTACGATTCGGGCAAAGGAATTTCGTTGGCAACGTGTCATCATATATTTTGCAATAATTGCATGACGTCCCATATAAAAAGTAGTCAGACACCAGTAATGAAATTGTTCAGTACCGAACCAGAATTTCAAGTATATTTACAAAGTTTGCATGCGGCTGAGGCTGACAATTTATTCTACTGCACAAATAAATCGTGTAATGGAGATATTCCGATTAATCGAACTAACCGGGATAAAATTGTACTCCTTTATTGTCCCGAATGTGGTCAGTTTAATTGCATCGATTGCAAAACGATTCACACTGGGATAACATGTGATGAATTTCAAAGGATAAATAATTCCCAAAATTTGCCAACCGTTCCAGCTGCAAATAATAACATGAGAGCTTTTACTAAAAATATAATTTAGAGACTATATTACAAATAGCACGATCGATTTGCAAGACAGGCTAAAGTTGAGCTTAATACTGCTTCTGCGGGTGATTTTAAATGTAGTTCAGCCAGACGAAAATATGAAATTGGATCATATAACAGTATGGTCCTACTCAAAGGCGGTCAAAGAAAAAATCGTTATTGATTCTTTAAATCATGTGTTCATCAACAATATGTATGAATTTTTATCAGGGTTTGAGAATTACCTATTGCAGCTGATTAAAACCGATTTATTTCGAAATTCGGACTCTATGTTTCTTGCCATTCTATAATGCCGAAGAAATCGCCGTGTTAGAGAAAATGACTGAGTTTGATAAGAAACAAGAAAGTTACGGATCAACCGAAATTTGAGCTTTTAAATTTATACTCGACGAAAGTGGATGAATTTAACTGGTTGCGAGATTTGACGGCAGAAAATATCAACACTGTCGAAAGGAATTATTTCAGTAGATATTTCAACGAAAATTGAATTTTTTATAAACAATCTTGCCGGTTTTGGGGCAACAAAACACAATTGAACCAATCATAAGCACAATCGATATATCCAAAGAATATTTCAGAATCAAAGGATTAAATATTCTGTGAACAAGACTTAATAAGTGTTTCAGTATAAACTCCATCTACTACAATAATATGAGAATAATGAACATGTTCCTCCTACATCTACCTAATTAACAATACTGATACCAATGAGTTTACTTTGTGCGAACATTTATGGTCCTCGTTGATTAAATACATCTATAACGAATTTACAGAAAGGAGCCTAGTAATATTATTAACATTCAATAATAAAAAAATGTAATACAAAAATTATTAAACTTTCAATAAAAATCTGGTTTAAAACGAATTAAAGTGTTAACGTCTTATGAATTAAATTCAAATTTATCGAAAATTGATGAAATTTTCTGTAGAATTGATAAATTTCATCTTGTAAAATCGACGATACCTATAAATGGACGTCCAATTCTTACCGAATAGGTATATTTTTGAGATGTTATTAAATTCAATCGGTAATTTTAAAACTGTTGGTCTCATCGAAATGAATACGATCAAATATGATTTAACACCTACCTGCAAAATACTTGTAAACATATTATGACACGTCAAAATTAAACGGGGTCAATCCGGCCGATATGATAAAATAATTTATATACATAATATGCTGGCTGGTCTGTAATAAAGAATAAAAACAGTATTGTACTAGAAAAGGATAAAATATATTTTTAATTTTAAAATTTTGCAATTTTTTAATTTATATACTGTTTTAATTTACTATTTAACAGAATTATTGCACTGTTAAAAATATTTTCAAAATTCGAAATTCGAATTTTCGAAAAAGAAAAAAACCTTGTGTAGCTAACTTCATAATATCTTACGTCATTGATTTCGTTTTTATTAATATTATACTATATTTACATTACTTTTTTACATATACATATGTAGCGTACCGAATTCCGAATTCGGTTGCTCAAAGGGTAAAATGTCAAAATACAGAAAACTACTTCATAGGGTAATTTTAGTTTAGTAGTTTTTCCTATTCACTTTTATTAAAACAGAATATAAAAGAATTAGCCTTGAAAACTCTCGACAGAGAAGAAATAAAAAATAAACGCCATTTTTAGGCAAACACATTTTTTTGCATTAATTACATTCCAAAATAACTTTTGTAATTCTAAATTAATGTAAATATAAATAAAGTGTTGTCAATAATAAAATACTGTGCCTGTGATTATTTATGTTGGGAAAATTGGTGAAATACGCGTTCACATATAAACGTTTATCGGCATCTACGTAAGCCACAAGTTTTTATATATCTGTACCTCGGAAGCATAGGACACTATGTCACAAATATAAAATTCGTTGTAATAACTGAAACAAGATTTTTTCATCAATTTTTTTTTTTTACATTAACGTTATTTTACTATTTTTTTTAACTGCAATATAATGTAATACTTTGGCTACCGTATAGGTGCATGTTTCAAATAGTTTTATATGAAACTAAAATTGTAAAAGTTTTTGAACTTATGTGCATATGGTTCTTTTGCCTCTAACGGAATCTACACATGGTGTTATCTTAAACGTGTGTAGTTTCGTAATAACTTTGAAATTTTCATAGTATTATATTGCATTAGAAAGAGAATTAAACATAGTTAAATACCAAGTGTATAGTTCATTTTCGGAAAAAATTGGACATAGTGTCGTATGCCTCCGAGGTACAGATATATATAACGCATAGCCGTTTATACGATTGCTTGATAATCAAAGCAACGGAGCTTACTAATCGTCACCACGCGTCCGATTAAATCTATGGATTCAGATTAAACCTAAGGAACGGAGCAGCATCACGCTACGCAGTGAATTTTGTGGTATCATCGCCAATCATAAGTGCGCTCGACCTCATAGCAGTGACACACATACGTGCGACTACAATACCGCTTATCCCGACCATAAAGTGGACTCGACCATTCCGGCTTTAAATATAAACCAAAAAATATTTTCTGTTACGAGTATTTTTCATTCATAAAATTGTAATCAAAAATAATCAATTTTACATGGGTTCTTATGGGAAAACGTAAAATGTATACCCCTTAAATTAAGCTTCTTAATTTAAAGGGTCGATGCTGATGGCTTGTATATCTAGGAGCTTTGATGCAGGTTCTTTGCAAGCTTTTTTGAATATTAGCTGCATTTGATACTTGGATCAAAATTTTGATCCAGGGATACAATTATGTATCTCTCGTATTACGAGTTACGAGTCTCGAGAACTCGAAACTCAGTACGTCGTAATTGCGACAAAACGCAATTATGTAAGCAATTACGAGAAACACTTTTTTTTAAACATAAATGTTGCCCGATAGCGTCATTTTCGGCATACAATTTTGTTGTTGCTATGCACAGTACTGTGGTTGTTATGCATATTTTTTTTTTTTTTTTTATTCATTACGAGTTGTCTGTTATACATAAAAAGCTGTACGAGTAAAACAACAACAACAAGTCGCAATTACGAGACCTCTTAAAATTTTACATAATCGCTTTTTGTCGCAATTTCGAGAAACTCGAAACTCGTAATGCTTACATAATCGCACCCCAGAAACAAAAATTTGTTCAGTTCTTGTTGTTGCGTCTTGAATTCATTCGGAAAAAAATCGCCGGTGACTTTAGTACTAGTTTTAGTCACCGGCGATTTTTTTCGATTAAATTCAAGAATAGCGGTCCTAATCCACACCGCTATCTGTCAAGAAATGCAGCTATTGATTTGATTAACATTGTCGGTTTATCAGTGCGTGATCTTGGCGTGAAACGGTGTTATGAATAGTATAATAGGGTATTATTGAGTGGTGCAATCATAATTGATTACACTAACAACATCAAAAAGTGCAAAATTATGTCGTTTCATCGCAAAAGGAATCCAATAATAGTTACATACATAACATTAATGAGAATTAAAGAGTATAAGAGATTACTGATACTGATTTAGGAGTCACCTTCGTCGAAAACGTTAATTTTAACAAGCATATCGAAAACTGTATGGATAAAGCAAACTCTATGTTTGGTTTTGTCAAACGGTGGACGGGGGAGTTCAGGGATACACAAACTTTATTTAAACTATATTTCGCTTATAAAAGATCTCAAGTGGAATATGCTGTAATCATCTGGAATCCTTACTATTTATGATGTGCACATCAAAAGAATTGAAAGCATACAAAAAAAGGTTTTAATATTTCTGTTAAAAACACTGGCTGGAATATGACTATAACGCACCTTTTTATCAAAATATGGCTCGCTTAGCACCATATTCGCCAAGGTTCAAAGATTAAAAAACTTTACACCCTTGAAAACAGACGTCTCCTTCTGGATGCTGCTTTTATCCGAATCGTCCTGCTTGGCCACATCGATTCTGATTTTGTATTAGAAAACATATCCATAAATGTTCCAAGAAGGATAATAACCAATTTTTGGCGTTTGAATATCATCCCACCAATTATGGCGATTTATTGCAGAGGATCAATTTGATTTTAATCTATCAAAAAACAAATTTAAAAGCCAATTTTTTAAATTTATGATTAACACCTTGGCGAGCGCAGATACGTATAACTTTTCTGATTGATTAAATGATTTAGTGTGTACGTCCAAGCCCAAGACAAGTTTCCCGGAATACACCGGGTCCACCGTATACCCTTTTACGAATAACAAAAACGAAGAAAAGGCAAAGGTGAATGTCCCAAAGAAGAATGTCCGAAATGAACCATAACAAAAATCAGGCTTTAAACTACAAATTGGATTAATTAAATTTTTCAATCATTTACAATTTTCACAAATAAAAATTTAATTTAATTAGACACTACTTCCATATAACTTCATGTAGCAAATTTTTGTTACAGTCTTCACTTATTGGGCCCGATTCTGGAACGATAAAGGGCCCGATTCTGGAACGATAAAATTCATGTTATGTTATTTTATTTCCCCGCTTCCTATATAATTTGTATTGAAAAAACAAAAATAAAATTTTGGAAGGCAGAATCGGGCCGATTATTACGAAGATTACAAATTTTGAAAATGGAGCTATGAATATATTTACGGATAATTAGATTCTCTTCACGATACTCAAAAACGGGAACCGTTCATAATGCCGCGTTTTAAAATGTCGCGTTTTAAAATACCGTGTTTCAAAATGCCGGGTGGTACAAAATGTCGCGTTTTAAAATGTCGCGTTTCAAAATGCCGCGAGGTACAAAATGTCGCGTGGTACAAAATGTCGCGTTTTAAAATGTCGCGTTTCAAAATGCAGCGAGGTACATAATGTCGCGTGGTACAAAATGTCGCGTTTCATAAAACCGCGTGGTTCAAAAAACCGCGTGGTACAAAATGACGCGTTTTAAAATGATGCGTTTTAAAATGACGCGTTTTGAAAAATCCCTTATAAATCAACACAAAATGATGTGAAATAATAAATAATTTAATAAAAATTATTTGAAACAAGCAAATTGTGTTTAAACATAGTAAAATTTTCCTTCACTGAATGGAAATTATTTATAAATGTAATTTTATGTAATTATAAAGTGGGTCTAAGCAAAAGAACGCAAATGTTGAAATTTATTAGAATATTCCTTCACTAAAATGTTAAAGTTAAGTCCTTATATATCGGAAGTTGATATCAGATACACAATTTAATCCAAATTGAACATTTTGTACGTCGCGGCATTGTGAAACGCGACATTTTAAAACGCGTCTTTTTGTACCACGCAAAATTTTGTACCTCGCGGCATTTTGAAACGCGACATTTTAAGACGCGACATTTTGTACCACGCGAAATTTTGTACCTCGCGGCATTTTGAAACGCGACATTTTAAGACGCGACATTTTGTACCACGCGACATTTTGTACCTCGCGGCATTTTGAAACGCGACATTTTAAGACGCGATATTTTAAAACGCGGCATTTTGACCCGGACCCCTCAAAAACAATAGTATCGTGAAGAGAATTTGATTATCCGTAAATACATTTACAAACCGGAAATTACCGCCATTTCGTTTGACATGAAATAGTACAGTATCCGTTTATATTTATGTTGTATGTAGATCACCTTTACTGATTCGGCTAATTTGTGGATATCCATGTTTTGCTCGCGTTACACTTTTGGATTCTGTACAACAGCCCAATTTTCAACAATATTGCATCGTATGCCCCTCTCGGGCAATGTTTAAGAGTGTGTCCGAAACCTTTAAAAAATATTTTTTAGTACACATTTTTGACATTTATTTCAAAAATATTCTCCAACATTCACAATTTTTTATTCTGCTGCCCAAATTGTGCAATAATTTTTTGTCAAATTTCCCCACTTCGTACATTTGTTGTCTCACATTAAATACATCATTTCCCAGAAATACGCAGATTTTTGGATAGAAAATGACAACTTTTGTCGTCAATGTATTGGCATATGTATATAATGCATATTTTTTAAATTCATGCTATTAAGAATTGGCCGAGTACGAGATGCTGAGTCATTTGCCAGCGAAGTATTCCGAAAACAAAGATATTTTTGAAAATTGGATTGTGTGTAAAAATAAGTGAATAAAACAAGCAGATGAGATATAAACATCCACAGAAATAGAAAATTGGCCTAAACTACAGCACGAAAATATAGGTATACACCACAAACCAAACGAATCTCTCGAAATGATGAGACGTTGAACAATTTCCGATTTCTGGATATTCATTGGATGTTCACGATACTCATAATAACATTCATTAATGCATAATTATTATGAAATTTAGTTCGACAATAGAAATTACGGTCAGAGAATTAAAATCACGGTGCGAGTTGAAAAATTCATCTTCTTTGAAATAAAACGCTAAGGCGACTACATCAATCACACAATGAATTTATTTTGTTTATGTCAAAAATTATCATAGGATTTGACTGTAATAATTTGGGTGTATGCGGTTTTTTTCAAATAATGTCAAAAATGTTTACTAAAAAATATTTATCATAGGTTTCGGGTACTCTCTCTTCGGGATTCTCAAACGGGATTCTGAGATCTCGTTTTCTGTATCAAAAATATGACCGGGATTCCTGGTTTGCGATTTTGTTTTTATGTACTCGTTTAACTATATAACTGCTTAGGGATAATATATATCAGTAAAATCTCGGTTTAAGAGCCTAATTGGGCCTTTGGGGTTTAAGAGCCTGATTTCCGATTGTCCCTTAGATCCTAATGTAGAAAGTTTCAATATTCCACATAGAAGTTTATCCATCAATAGTATTTTCAAGTCAAATTCAGACCGATTTGGAATGAAATTGGCCATTTATTAAACAATAATGATAAAACTCGATTTGCACGATGAAAATGGGATTTTAAAATGAATATTACATGAATTTCTGGAAAATGGCCAATTAGGAAGGAATTTGGCAATTTCTTTACCGATTTTGATAAAATTCAGGATTCATGATGGAAATAGGATGGCCAATTAAGAAGGAACTTAACCGTTTCTTAACCAATTATCCTGGAATATGGCCAATTAGGAAGGAACTTGACCGTTCCTTAACCTATTATAATGTAATTCAGCATGCACGACGAAAATGGGATTATAAAATGATTTTGACATAAAGTTCTGAAAAATGGACAATTAGGAAGGAACTTGGTGATTTCTTTATCTATATTCGAGAAGTTCGTCTAAAACTCATTTTAGAATCCCATTTCCATCGTGCAAATCGAATTTCATCATAATGGGTTAATAAATAACCAAGCTCATTCCTAATTGACCTGAATTTGACTTTAAATGATAAAATATGGATAAAATTATATACGTGTCATTTAATCTTTCTACATTCGGATCTAAGGGACAATCGATAATCAGAGACAGGCCAATACCCAATTAGGTTCTTAAACCGAGGTTTTACAGTAGTAATATATGATTTCTATGCCGTTATATACAATAATTAGACGATTATATAAAAAAAAATGTCGAAAACCGGGAAATCCTGGGCCTTCGGTCACACTTTTGAGATAGAAACGAGATGCCGTTTTAAGAAACTGTAGCTATAACGCGATCCATAGATTTTTTCGAATAAAATAGTTTCGCAGGTGTATAAACCAGGAATCTATGTAACACAGTAGAGTAGGCCTGCTTCATCACAAATGTGTGACATTATGTATAAACTTCTACTTAAACACTGGTAATCTGATGGTTTTCTATTGTTCAGCGCTTTCAGTATCAGCGATATCTTTCTTACCGTGAGCTTTCTGAAATTTGATGGCATGTTTAGACTTCCAGCGTAAAAACCAACCATATGTGCCTTAACAAATAAAATGACCTAGTTATATACAAATGTATCGACTCTCAAAAATGAGAACCCCCTTTGAGTTCTCTATGTAGTAGTTTGGTTTCGTATTGAAAAGTTCGATCTACTCATCAGGTAGCTACGACCAAAGATCATAGTATATTAGAGATGAGTCATTCAGTACCAAAAATAAAAAAGACTAGAAAACCCCCATTTCTTTATAAGGGGTACCTTTGCATATCATGTAGTCGATTAGAAACTGGCAAAAAGAGGCAGTACGTCAAACGGCTCAGTTGGCAATGAGAAATCGTCGAGCTTATCGCACAGATCAACAACGTGATAATCTTCGAAGCGCAAGAAGAAATGCTTCAAGTGTTGATTTGAATCGAGTAGCGTTTCAATACGATTGCACAATTGACTACAGCTCGCACATTTTCGTTCGAATTGGCCCAATGGAGGTTGTGTGCGATCATTGCGGTGCATTGAAGTTCGCTGGAGAAACGCCTGGATTGTGCTGTCTCAGTGGCAAGGTGAAATTCCCATTATTGCCTCCGCCACCTGAGCCATTGTATTCATTGCTTCGTGGCGAAACACCAGAATCACAACATTTTCTATCCAATACTCAAAGATACAATGGATCTCTCCAAATGACTTCATTTGGAGCAGACATTATCGAAGAACGTGGATTCAATCCGACATTCAAGGTCATTTCTGCTTGGGAGAGTAAACTTTCATTTTCTTTTGGTGATCATAAATCACTAATTCAGACTTCGCCTTCAACTTTACAGATCCAAGGCCAAATTCACCATCGAATTGGATCATTGCAACCACTTGAAGATGCACAGCATAAATTCATACAAATTTATTTCATGGACAATATGGAGCACCAACTTGATCGGCGTCAAACGATCAATATGGCAATGAAAAGAGAAATTCTTCAAGATCTGCAGTTACTACATGAACATCATGCCTTGGTTCGGTTGTTCAAAACTGCGTTGGATCGCATGCCAAGTGATGACTACAAAGTCATAATCAGAGCGGATAAACGACCCGCTGGAACACACGAACACCAATTCAACGCTCCAACAATAGATGAAGTCGCAATTGTGATTGTTGGTGAAAACTTGGAAACGCGCAATATTGTGGTTACACGTCGCGACACTGGACAACTGCAACGAATATTCGAAGCACACCGTTCATACGGTACATTGCAATACCCGCTGATGTTTTGTCAAGGAGACGATGGATACCACTTCAATATCAACATGATAAATCCATTGAGTGGTGAGTACCGATATCATAATTTTCATTTCAACATGACTCTAATTTCATTTCAAGTGAGGAAACTACCAAGAAGGTTAGCTCGATGAATTATTACGCTTATCGTTTAATGATTCGTCATAATGCTAACAACTATTTGCTGCGATTTCGTCGATTGCTTCAGCAATATTGCATCGACATGTACGTCAAAATCGAAGCGGAGCGTCTCACTTTCATTCGATTGAACCAAGGCAAACTGCGTTCGGAGGAGTATATTCATTTACGCGATGCAATCAGCACCGAAGGAGATGCAACTAATGTTGGTCGATTGACTATTCTACCGGCGACGTACATTGGCAGCCCGCGTCATATGCATGAATATGCGCAAGATGCAACGACATGTTCGTCATTACGGTCGTCCTGATTTATTCATCACCTTTACGTGCAATCCGAAATGGATAGAAATTGCTCAACTGATGCTCCCCGGACAAACATCAAGTGATCGGCACGACATCACAGCACGTGTCTTCAAACAAAAAATTTGGAACGTGAACGTGAATACGATCGAGATGCGTTGAACCAATCAGTTCAAACGAATGTACCACTGTTGAACCCCCAACATAAAGAAGTGTACGATACGTTAATGAAGGCAATTGATGATGGAAATGGTGGCTTATTTTTCCTCGATGCGCCCGGTGGAACTGGTAAGACATTTCTCACGTCATTGATTTTGGCCACTGTTCGCGCGAGATCCGAAATTGCTGTAGCAGTTGCTTCTTCTGGGATAGCGGCCACTTTGCTAGACGGATGCCGAATGGCTCATTCAGCATTTAAATTGCCGTTAAACCTTCAAACGACTAAAAAACCGACATGCAATATTGGGAAACACTCAGCAATAGCCAAAGTTTTGGTAGCAAGTAGAATCATCATCTGGGATGAATGCACAATGGCGCACAAACGCGCATTGGAAGCACTCAATCGAACTATGAAACATCTGCGCAATGACTCAAGATGTTTTGGAGACGCAATGATTCTACTGTCTGGCGATTTCCGTCAAACACTACCAGTAATTCCAAGATCGACCGCTGCCGATGAAATAAACGCTTGCCTCAAACCATCGACTCTGTGGCGCTATTTGAAGAAACTTCAGCTGACGACAAACATGCGTGTTGCATTGCTAAATAATCCATCTGCCGAAGATTTCTCCAAGTAATTGCTCACTATCGGTAATGGCCGTCTTCCTGTCGACGAATCGAACGGATTGATTTCGTTTCCGCCAAATTTTTGCGATTTCGTCTCAACGAAGGACGAGCTCATCAACAAAGTGTTCCCGAACATCATTGCTAACCACAAAAATCACAATTGGTTGAGTGAACGATTAATTCTTGCTGCAAAAAATAAAGATGTGGATAACTTGAATTGAACTTCACAATTCAAAATCAGATCGTTGGTCCACTGCATTCCTTCAAATCTATCGACTGTGTAACAAACGAAGACGAAGCAACCAACTATCCAACTGAGTTTTTAAACTCATTGGATCTGACAGGCTTACCACCTCACAATTTACAACTGAAGGTTGGATCAGTAGTTATCATGCTTCGAAATCTGAACCAACCAAAACTATGTAACGGAACGCGTTTGGTGGTGAGAAAACTCATGGGCAATGTGATTCACGCGACGATGCTCAAAGGAAAGTTCAAAGGTGAGGAAGTTCTCATTCCAAGAATTCCGATGATCCCAACCGATATGCCATTTGAGTTTAAACGAATTCAATTTCCGATTCGTCTTGCATTCACCATGACGATCAACAAATCACAAGGCCAATCCTTGAGTGTTTGTGGGCTAAACCTAGAAAATGAATGTTTCTCTCACGGTCAATTGTACGTAGCATGTTCATGTGTCGGCAAACCATCCGCTTTGTTTGTTCTCGCACCTGACAACAAAACAAGAAATGTCGTATATCACAAGGTGCTTCAATGAAGGGAATCGACCCGAGTGTAACCCATCCAGCAAATAATTTAATAGAATGTAGTGCAACAATGCTACACGAATCATTTCGATTCATTTTGATTTTTGTACATTTATTGAATTCATTTTAATTATTCATTTTATCTTAATAAAAATTTGAATTTAATTCAGCTAATATCTTAACACAACATTTATTAATTTTGAGGCGGTACGAAGTTCGCCGGGTCAGCTAGTAGAGAATATATTAGTAGAAAAAAGTACTAGAATAGTCAGTGTGTGAAGTCGGGTTTTTCATTCGCTCCTTAATTTTTATCAATTTTCCCCTGTTTTTGCTTTAATTTAATGTTAAAAAGTTGATAGTTTGTTGTATTGTTGGGTTTTATACCAGTTGCAATAAAAACTTCAACGTGAAGTTAATTGTTTCCATTTATTTTGCAATTTTAATTTTTTTGATTTTTTTCTAACCTAAAAAAATTACACGAGAGAATTGAAAGTAAAGAAAAAAATGATAGATCGGAAATGTAGTGGTCTAAAGTGTTATGGCCGAAATTAAAAAAAATCTCAGTATGTGAAGTGTTTTAAATTAAAATTAAAGAAAATAAAATAATTAACCCTGCGTATGTACACTAGGTCTTTTAAGGAACAGTTGGGTTTTTCTAAGTTTTCTAAGCTTTCAAAAGATCTGTAAAAATTCTGGGTTACTTCTTGAAGTGTCTACTATATAGTCCAGAAGTTGCGAAAATCCAAAGTATAAAACCGTTGGTAATAAAAATTGAAGAATAGTCGAAAAAGGGGATAAAATCGCATTTTGTTACAAAATTCGTAACTACACTAAAAAAATACGGTTATAGGCTTTTGTAGCTTAGACTATGAGCTTTCAAAAAAATATAGTGTCTTTGGCATGGGCTTCAAAAAGTTGAATTATTTAAGCACCTGAAAGTGGGGAATAGTTTACGGATTCAGGCATGTCATAATAAACGGAACGGTAATTATTTAGCACAAAATGAGTTTTTATTGTTGCAAATACAAAAATTATAAAATACTAAGGCTGGCAATAAACCGGCACACAAAAAATTAATATTTGAGATGACGAAGAAAAACATGCTTGGCACACCTTTGAAGACAAACAAACCAGACCAATAAGGGTTATGGCTCAAAATTTACACTCTACGTGTAAACCAGAAAAAATAATTGATGACCTGAAAGCAAAAGGATTTAAGGCTACTAAAGCATCAATTAAGATAAAACGGAGAGGCAAAGTACCTCTCTACATGTTGATGTTGACCTTCGATACTGTTGAAGATATCGAAAAAATGTATCAAATTAAGTACGTACTTGTGGTGCAATGCAAAGTGTTTATTCAGCCTCTAAGACGATATAAGCTTATACGACAATGTAAACAATGTCAAGCCTATGGACATACACAAAAATATTGCAGCAGGGACCCACAGGTGTGTCAAATATTTAGGTAAACATCATACCTAAGATTGTGTAAAAGATAAAAATGTTCCATCTAAATGCGCTCGCCGCTCACTATGTGGAGAAAACCATCCGGCGAACTATAGATGGATTCAGCATTGCTATTAAACTGCAAACCATCAAAAAAAGGAATGTGATTGCTAAAAATCCAAGATTATTCAGGCAGCAGGCAGTTAAGATGCACCAACCCGAAGTAAATCATAGAGCGTTGGGAAATACTCATGGACAATTAGGTAAAATGACTTATGCTCAAGTAACGATGAGTAACGGAAATCCAGAGAAAACTGGTCAAAATGACCATATAAGTCAAACACTTAAATTAATTTTAAGCAGGCTCAATACATTTGATGAGCGATTACATAAACCAGAGTACAGCACTAAGGGAGCCATCCCTAAACAGAAAAATGGCTGATGATCTTAGAATCTTATGTTGAAATGCCAATGGTATTATGCAACATCAACAAGAATTGCAGGTGCTCCTGGACACAGAAAAAATCTATGTATGCCTCATCACGGAAACACACTTCACTAGACAAACAATCATTAAATTCAAAAATTATCAAATAAATCATACCATTCATCCGGAAACACTGCTAAAGGAGGTAGTGCTGCTATAATCAGAAATAGTAGAGTATAAATTAGCAAAACGGTTTATACTTGGAGGAGACTTTAATGCAAAAAATGTCCACTGGGGCTCCAGATTAACAACAACCAAGGTTAAATAACTCCTAAAAGCTATTAGGAAATGCAGTTGTGAAGCCCTCTCAACTGGAAAACCAACCTACTGGCCTACTAATCCAAATAAAGTACCAGATCTGATTGATTTCTTTATAATAAAGAACATATCTGTAAATTATGTACAAGTAGATGAAAGCCACAATTTAAACTCTGATCATTCACCGATACTTTTAACGTTAAGTGAACAAATTATTCAAAAAGAAAGAAACCCTTGTCTAGTAAATAATTACACTAATTGGGAATGCTTTAGACTATCGCTAGAAGAAAAAATTAACTTAATGGTTCCAATAAAGACCGAGGAGCAATTAGACAAAGAAGTTCACAAATTTGTAAACGATATACAGCAATCAGCTTGGGAAAATACCCCTGAAGTTAAAAAGAAAATCAAGGGAAACAACTACCCTTCGGAAATTAGGGAACTCCTAGCAGAAAAAAGAAGAGCGAGAAGAGTATGGCAACAATCAAGAGCCCCCCAAGATAAAACTAATTTGAACAATCTCACTCAACAATTAAGAAGAGAGATCAAAGAATTGAAAAATGAATCAATCAGCAACTATTCAAGAAAATTAACTAACGATAGCAGTACTGATCATTCTCTTTGGAAAGCAACCAAAATAATTAAAAGACCAATAATGCAGAATCCTCCAATAAGAGTAGCAGGTGATAAATGGGCTAAGAATAATGAAGACAAAGCTCGAGAATTTGCTGAACACCTTGAAAAAATATTCCAGCCACATCAAGATGAAATATTAGAAGCCGAGATAATATCTGAACAAGATGTGCAAGAAAGCAGAGAAGTCCTACCGACAATACCTAAAGAAGCCATGTGTGAGATAAAAGCTAATATGAATATAAAAAAAGCTCCTGGCTACGATCTTATTACTGCACAAATCTTAAAAGAACTGCCAAGGAAAGCTCTGGTGAAGCTCACCAATCTTATAAATGCCATGTCCAAACTCTTTGAGAAGCTTCTGGTAAAAAGGTTAAATCCGATAATCGAGAGTAAAAACTTGCTCCCAAATCAACAGTTCAGTTTTCGTAACCAACACTCAACAATTGTTCAATAATATTTCTAGACATTGCCGAAGCGTTTGATAGAGTGTGGCATGAAGGACGTAACCATAAATTAAGAAATCTTCTACCAATCCAATTTGCTAATATACTGGAATTTTACTTGAAAGATACAGATTCTTCAGGATTAAGTTAGATAACACTTTCTCTGAATTGAAAGAAATCAACGCAGGAGTTCCTCAGGGTAGTGTATTAGGGCCGGTTTTATACCTACTGTACACTTATGATCTTCCTGCATTAGAAAACAATACAGTGGCGACTTTTGCAGATGACACGGCGATCTTAGCTGTTGGCACAAGCAACGAAGAGTCAACACTAAAGTCACAATCAGCAATAACTAAAATTTATAAATGGACAAAACGATGGCGAATAATACTAAATGAAAATACCATATGCGAACACAGCTAAGTATCTCGGCATGACCCTGGATGCTAAACTGCGATGGAAAGCATATGTCAAGAAGAAAAGTGAAGAACTAAGACTTAAATACAGAAAGATGTATTGGCTGATGGGAAGGAAT
Organism: Tipula helvola; assembly: GCA_963556165.1. NCBI lineage: Eukaryota > Metazoa > Arthropoda > Insecta > Diptera > Tipulidae > Tipula > Tipula helvola. The sequence continues at coordinate 93,145,452 of OY744482.1, forward strand.
TCTTCTTTATCAACATACAACAAGCTTCTACTTTATAAGCAAATATTGAAACCGGTTTGGACGTATGGTATTCAACTTTGGGGTTGTACCAAACAGAGCAACGTAAATATCATTCAAAGATTTCAGAATATGGTATTAAGGAACATCGTTGTTGCACCTTGGTATGTCAGAAACAATGATCTCCATAGGGACCTTAAAATGAACCTCATCGTAAATGAAATTCAGGAGAAAGCGCGGAGACATGAAGAAAGGCTCCGGCAACATGTGAACATTGAGGCAACTCAGCTTCTAAGCAACACGAATTTAATACGCAGACTTAAAAGAACCAAACCTTTTGGGTTGGTGTAATTGTTAGCTTAAACAGCATTGTGCTGTGTAAAGCCCACTACAAAGATGTGGTTTAATTCAATTTACCAGACTCTATGGAACGCCAATGGGAAGAAGCCATAGATTAATATTAACTTAGTAAATTAAGTCAGAAACAAATTGCTCATTAGTCCAAGAGACTAGGTTGTAATTACATAAAATAAATATACTTCTTATACTTTCTGCCGTAGGCACTTGGCGAAACACACTTAATACACACATTTTTAAAATTTTTTAAAAACACTTGTTAAATATTTCGTAGTATAGTAATTTTGCGAAATATTTAACAAGTGTTTTTAAAAAATTTTAAAAATGTGTGTATAAAATAAATAAATAAAATTTATTTTAACAAAAAAAAAAAAAATTTATAAATCAACAAATTCGGTTTTAATCAATTACAGAATTTAAATTGGTTAAAGTTCTGGAATATGGTCAGTTACACTCGGTTAGAAATATGTATCAGTATAATTTTTCATACAACTTTCGGAATAAATTTCTAGAATACGATTTTTCGTATTAAATTTGATGCCTGTACCCCTGTTACTGAAGCTTTTGACCTGTTTGGCTGTTGTTGTATAAGTAAATATATGTTGGTTAAAGTAGAAATCAATACTGTCACACCAAATTTATGACACTGGTGAATGCTATTCTGATTGAAGACACCAAAACCGACCCATTATATTTTATTCGTAACGTCCGAGTCATGCCATATGTTATTGATGAAAGTCTTCATTGCCTGTAGAGTACTGCAATCTAGCTTTTGTAATTTTGCCTTCAAAATCGCCCACTAATTCTCGATGGAGTTGCCATCAGGCGAATTTTAAGGATGTATGCAAGTATAGCCAAGTCTTGTTGTAAGATTGGGCAGATTCGTTTTTTCATCATTTTTAATGTTGGAACCACATAATATGTACTTCAAAACATCGATATACTGAGCTGAATTCATCATCCCAATGACTGGACTAATATACAATTAAAACTGAAGCATCCCCAAAAAAATTTGTTCAATGGTACAATTGAATTTTTAGAGTATTCATTATGATTTTATTAAAATGTTGTTATATTCGCATTAATTTGCACAATACTGTATAAATCTTATTTTCTATAAGTTCAAGAATAAATAAAGAAAACTAAGTTTTGTTTTTCTAAGTGATAACGATTATAATTCTCGTGTTGTGTGTAAGTATAATAAGATACGGGTTGAAGCGACTTTATTTGAATAAAATTAATATTTTGCTTTTTTGATTAAGCAAGATCCTCTTACTTTAAAGCATATAGGGATCATATCTGAATGAAGATCATCTAACTAGCTTCATTTTGTATGGTCATGTCCCTAATAGAATTGAATCCCAACAGCAGCTAGATGTATACACGGTGGTTAGATCATCAAATTCTTATTAATAAGCTGAATAGTTTATTTCGACAAGTGGCAAAATGTAATGTAAATGTTTTTATATGCGGTGTGAGGTAAGAGATAAATTTGCAAATTTGGCAGATCTATATATCGTGCAATTTCTTAATATTTATCTAAAATAGGTCACATTGGATGATAAAACATCTGTAATACGTTAATAGTCGTTCTTAATACTTATTTATTGACGACATAATAATATTGGCATAATGGGTAAATATTTTTCCGGTAACTATGAGTCAGACCATTTGTGTCAATAATTTTGTCAAATATAAAAATCGAAAGAATGTGGAAAAATATTAAATTCTTTTGTACCTCTATGAAGTGTTGTCACAGTAAAGCCTGTATTCAAAAAAAAAAAACAAAAAGAGAAAAATAATCTGATGGTCCATATAAGAAACAAAGACAATATTTTTTATTTTTTTTTATTTTAAGCAAAACTGCTTAGGAATTAAGCGCAAGATTTATCAATATAAAAAATCAATATACAAAAATATTTTATTTCATTTAAATCTGTATGCAGCCAAAACTGCTATAAAATAAATTTAAACATGAAAACAACAACAAAAAATCAATATAACAAAATTATTTTTATTGGTACATACTGAGGTACTCATATACATATGTAGGTATGAATAAAATATAACGTATAACGTTTAAAATTTAAATATTCAAACTTAATTTTGTTTTTGTTTTATTTTGAAAAATCTTTCGAGAAGAATTAGTGTATTAAAACAATTATTTCTAATATGGTAAGTTACATTCATTTTCCATTTAATGAGATATTTGTAATTTTATTTATGTTTATTTTACAAACAAATGTTTTGTAATTTGTGTGTTCTTTATTAAATTAAATTTCAGTCAAGATCACGACTCGGTAAACGCCAGAAAGATGCGTTGATTGATTTAATCGAAGAAAATTTTCAATTTATTCAAGGTAAATAACTATCTTTGCTACTTTCCACTATGTTTTAATAATTTATTATCTAAATATAGGAAAACACGCAACAGCTCGAGGAGCAGCGGACAAGAGAGCTACGTTGAATTCCATTGCGGAGAGCTTAAACGCCATTGGACCACTTATTAAGAGTGCTGAACAATGGAAAAAAGTAGGTACACAGTAAATTAAAGAAAAAATCGATTTTCTATTATATTAAGAATTTTTATATTTTTAGACATGGACAACATTAAAACATACGGTTAAGGAAAAACTGAAAATTATAAGGGCACACCGAACTCGTAGTGGTATGGCACCATTGACCAACGAAGAAGCTGGTGGCCGTTGGTTTGATCCTGAGGCTACCGAAATCACAGAATGGGACTGGCGAATCATAAACATGTGCAGTTTAATCACACACGATGGCCACACAGAGTTTGAGGGTGGTTTCAATTTAATCGTAAGTATAACACATTGATTTTAAATTGTTTAAAATATCTCACATAAATTATAATGTTAGTCAGCTTCACCGCCGATTAGAAGCAGTCAACAGCCTGCTTCCTCATTTACCAGTGAACTGCCGATGTCACCAATTATTGTAAGTAAATACATTTTTGAGTTGATAGGACGAATGCCAAATTGGCCAGTATATTTATTAAGAAAATATTATTTTAAATGGCGGCTTCTGATGCGCTTACCATCACACAGGAAACGGTAAGTTTAGTAATCGAGCCTGTAATAATGACGTCTTCTGAAGAAACATCGGAACCAATTGACGAACCAGTTTCTCCAATAAGTTACCCAGCGCCTACCATGGAAGATACTCAAAATATTGAGACACACACAATTCCCACTTCGCGACCCCTACAAGCAGTCCGTGGCCAACGTAGGAATAGACCAAGAGTACGTTATTATCGAAATTATTTTATATGAATATCTTACAATATAATAATAAAATTTCAGCAAAGTACAATCATGGAAACGATCAGAAAGTCGGTGTGTATCCAAGAAGTAATGGTCAAACTCCAAAAGGAAAACAATAGAAATCAACTAGACTTAATTAGAGCTGTGAAAAAAAACAACAAATTAATTGCAACAAGTAATGAACTTTTGTTGTCATTAAACAGGAATAATTAAATTTATTCTTTATTTTTATTATTCTTTTTCATTTCTTATTTATGTACAATGAAGTAATTACTAAAATATTTATTTGTCCAAATTTTATTTAAAAGAGGAAAAGCACACAGGAAAGACAAATAAATCATAAATATTATATATTTGTTGCTTCCATAAGGCATAAAAACCTCTTAATTTTTTAAAAATCAACTCTGCTCAATAGAGGTTACAGCATTGTTATACAATTTGAGAAAATTTAATAACAAACAATTATTATAAGCATTGTCACTAAGGATCGTCACACTATAAAACATAAGCATAAAGCTCGCATCGAACAAAATTTAAATTTCTAACACTATTGTTGAGTCAGCAAATTTGATTCCTAAAAAGATACAAACAAAAAAAATAACAGAATCAATCCAATAAATTTATGGAACAATACTTATCTTAAAACTACGTGGGTCTTTGGGGTGGAACAGTAAACAAACTGTAATAATAGCAACGATTGAGGATGAACTGTGTCTTTATTATATGTTATATTAATATGGCGGACACCATCATATACAGTGGTATACCGTCTATGCGATCCTACCTTACATACAGTAGAGGGTGTACATTTACAATACATATGTTACATCCCCCTTTTTTTATAAATTTATACATAATTCATTTATTAATTCATTTAATTAATTATTTTTTATTTTCTAATGATCTACATTCAAAGATTTAGTCTTATTGGCTGTTTTACCTGTCTACCTGATCGCGTATGATATTGATTCGTTACCGTGCTTTTTTGATCGAGACGGTTTGAAGTATCGTTGTTATCATTATTCTCGATGTTGAATTCCTTATTTGGTCGATTCTCATCTTGACTATCTGTTATTATGATTGGATCATTTTCGCGTTGTATATTGATGTTGGCTTTTGTTGGATGGATGTGATGAAAATTTCTACGATAATATTTGTTGTCTTCGGTTTTTACTATGACTGATCTTGGTTCATCTAATCGTCGTATTACTTTACCAGGGATCCATTCCCTGTTCTTAGTTTGTAATCGAATTTTTTCATTAATTTTGGGTTCAGCTAGTGTTTTGGTACTTCTATCAGCATAAATTTTTTGTTGATTACGAAGAATTTTTAAATTTTCCGTCACTCCAGTTATAACTCTTGGCTTTAACAACTCGTTACTTATGGGTATGTGTGTTCGCGTGATGCGACTCATCAATCTTTGATTTGGTGATTCCAAATTGCTATCACGAGGAGTATTTCTAAGATTTTGTATCGCTTGATAAATGTCTGTATTGTCTTTCTCGCATTTTCTCAACATATTCTTTAACGTTTGAACTGTTCGCTCAGCTAAACCATTTGCTCGTGGGAAAAGCGGACTTGACGTCTTGTGTGTGAAATTCCATTTTTTACTAAAATCTTTAAATTCTCTCGATGTATATTGTGGTCCATTATCGCTTTCTACTACCTGTGGTGTTCCATGTATTGCGAAACATTTTTTTAAAAAATTAATTACTGAATGTGATGTTGATTCTTCTAGCTTTTCCATGTCCATAAATCCGGAATAGCTGTCAACTATTGCTATGTATGTTTCTGAAGCGAAATTGAATAAATCTGTTGCTACAATCTGGAAAGGTAGTTCTGGAACTTCTTTGCATAATATTGGTTCTTTTGTATTTTGTCGTTGTGTTTGTTGGTATATCGCGCATGACTCCACAAAACTAGTGACGTCATTCGTCAAGTTTTTCCAATAGAACATCTGTCTTGCTCGCTTCATCGTGGATTGAATACCAAGATGACCTGTATGAGCTGCTGTTAATATTTTGAATATTTGACTTTTCGGTAATACTATTTTTTCACCTTTGAAAATTATGCCATGATAAACTGCTAGTTCTTCTGGGAAATTGGAAAAATGCTGAATTTCGGGCGATAGTTTCGATTTATCGGTTAACTCGCCCCTCTGTATTAACAGCATTAATCTACTTAATTGAACGTCGTCTTCGGTGTCCTTTTGAAGGCTTTCGAATGCCGTATCGGTCATTGGAATTATTATCTGAACTTCAGGCTCATCTACGTTTTCCGGATTTTCATTTATGCAATCTCGGCTTAGAGTATCGGCTATCGGAATTTCCTTTCCTTTTGTATATATTACTATTGGATTGTACTGAATAGTTTCTAATAAGATTCGTTGTAGTCTTGCCGTTGATGAGTGTAATTGTTTTTTGAAGATCGACTCCAGGGGGCCTATTATGAAATTTTTCGATTTCGGATTTTTACGATATCGAAAAAATCCGCCCTATTATGAAATGAAAAAAGAAATTCGCGGCGAATTTTTTCGAACGCACGTGGCAAAATCCGACTGCTATTTAGTTGGCGAATTTTCAAAGATTGATGGTATTTTGTGTTTTTTGTGGTAAATAGATTTTTAGAATTTAATTTTAAATAATTAAATAATATTTAAATGTATGTAGAATTATTATTATTAATTTATATGCATAATATTACAAATTCGATAAACCAAGTTTCATAATAGGATAAATCCGCGGCGGATCGAATTTTTTTGATATCGTAAAAATTCGAAATCGAAAAATTTCATAATAGCCCCCCAGGGGTTTATGGTCAGTTTCTATTGTGAGTTTTTTCCCATAAATATATTCATGAAATTTTTTAACTGCCCATCGAATTGCAGTAGCCTCCTTTTCTATTTGAGGATACTTTTGTTCTGCTTTCGTTAGTGATCTGGAACTATACGCTATTGGATGTTCATCTTGCATCAATACGGCCCCAACCGCTTTGTTACTTGCATCACATGATATTTTTACGTCCTTATTTACATCATAAAACTTTAATACTGGTGGTGATACTAACATATTTTGGATTTCCGTATAAGCTTTCTCTTGAGCTTGATCCCACAAAAATGTTATATCCTTATGTAGTAGTTCTCTCAGTGGTGCCGTTATTTGAGAAAAATTAGGAATGAATTTTCCCACATAAGTAACCATTCCCAAAAATCGTTGCAACTGTTTTACGTTTTTCGGCCGTTCTAATCTCTTGATTGTTTCCGTTTTTGACTCGTCAATTTCCAATCCTTCCTTGGAAATGACGTGTCCTAAAAATTTAATTTTTGACTGGTTGAATAAGCATTTCTCTCTATTTAGTTTCAATCCATTTCTAGACAATATTTGCATAACTTCGTCTGTATGTACTTTTAATTCTTCGATTGTTTCAGCGTGTATTAGGATGTCATCCATTGAACATTCCACGTTATTTAATCCCTCTAACAGATTGTTCATTATCTGTTGGAATACCTCCGGGGCTGATGCTAGCCCAAATGGTAGACGGAGACACGTATATCTACCCCAAATCGTCGAGAATGATAAATATTTTTGTGTTCTCTTGCTTACCTGGATTTGCCAAAAACCCTTTTTACAATCCAGTTTCGTAAAATATTTCGAATTTTTCATCCTGGTTGTAATCTCATCGATTGTTTTTAACGGGTAATGTCTTCTTAAAACACATTTGTTTATTTGCGATGGGTCAATACAAATTCGAATTTTCCCCTTTTTCCGCACTACTACCATTGGTGACACGGCCAACGACGGTTCTTTAATTGGAGCGATTACTCCTAATTTCACCATTTTATCCAATTCGGATTTAACTTCGGCCCGTATTGCATGTGGAATTCTTCTTGCCTGTGCTATATCAAACTCAGCGTTTGGTTTTAAATCAATATCATACACGAAGTTTTTTATACAACCTAACCCTTTATAAATATTCTCATCTATTTCACAAGTATCGATTATATTTCTAGTTACTAAATTTAATTCTTCGCATGCATTCATACCTAGTACAGGGCAAGTGTTTTCATTTACTATTTTAAAATTTAATCTATAGCTTTTGTTTTTTACTATACAATCAAATAAGACTTGACCTAATACATCAATTTTATGACCACTGTAAGTAACAAGCTTTTTAGTGTTAGTATGACATATTTGCCCTTTTAGTTTTTTTACTAAATTTAAATTTAATACGTTACACATTGCTCCTGTATCTAGCTTAAAATCTATTTCAATATTGTTGATCTTGACTTTTTGAAACCAACAATTTGTGTTCGATGCATCAACAGTACCGATAACCATTTCGTCCGAACTGTCATCGTTTGATTCATTTATATGGAGTGATTCCATTATTTCATTAACTTAATTTATTTTTTTACTTGTGCTTTTGCAAACTATTGCAAAATGCCCTTTTTTTCTACATTTCAAACAAATCTTACCAAACGCGGGACAATTTTTCGGACCGTGACTGTTATTGCATCGTACACAAACAAACTTATTCCCAATATGCACGGCCAACGGAAATCCGTGTGAATTTTCGTACGAAAAACATACTGTTTCTATGGAAAGAAACATCAAAAGTACACGGAATAGTGTACTACTCGCCAAAGAAAAGTGTCTCAAAAATTCCGGTGTGGGTGTGTGCCCTAACTAAAACGAGACAAAATCAGATTTGGAAAGTAGATGGAATTTTGTTGGAAATTTGCATATTTTCATATCCTTTTCCGTACTAATTTCTGGCAATTATAAAAAAGTTTTCCGTCGGAAACAAAATATTATTTCCATAGTAGATTTTTGGTCTTTTCCTGATAGAATCAACCAATATTTCCATGCGAATAATAACTCAAAATAAAATTTTCATTTGAAAATAGTGTTTTATTTATTTCAATTACAAATTCAATAATTTTGTATATGTATATGTATGTACTTAAATAATAAATGTTATACTACATATGTATATAATAATCTACATATGTGTATAATAAATAAATAAACTTATATTATAATAATTGCGTTTAATGTGTAAAACATAATTAGATAATTAAGATTCTTAAGATTACAACGAAGTATAAAATAAATTTAAATAATAAATTGATAGATAATAAATTGAAAAAACACTTTAATTCACACACACGACACACGTCTGGCTCAATCAAAACACAAATCACAACAAATTGACAAACTCAGCTGAGGGTAGAAAATGGCGTGTGCGTCGATACTTATATGTGAATATTTTTTTTGTGAGCGAGAAAGAGAAAGACAAAACCCGATACACTTCAAACGAATTTGATGTGTCTTTGTTATTTTGTTGTATGGAATTTCGTATGGAATTCGAATAATTTTTCCACAGTGTGGAAAATTTGCATACTGGGTTATTATCTATTTTCTTATTAGAATAATTATTTATTTTACTTTGACTTTTTTTTACGTCACTAATTTCTATATTTTCGGAATTATGCATAGAAGATGCTTGCTTATGTGCTATTTCATTAGCATGACATAAATTAATTGCTTTCTGAAGCGTTAACTTTTCTTCTGACAATAAACGTTCTCTTATTTTATCAGACAAAATTCCTATTACGATTTTGTCTTTGAGTAACTCGTCTTCTAAATTCTCGAAAACACATTTGATTATTTGTGACTTACAATTCGTTAAAAAATCATCAAATGATTCATTTTGTTTTTGAATTATCTTATTAAATAAATACCTTTCGTAAGTTACATTGACTTTCGGTGTGAAGTAATTAGTAAATTCTTCTTTTAATTGTTGTACCGTCATCGTGTCGTCATCTTTCAGCTTAAATGTTTCGTAAACCTTGTACGCTGATGATCCTATGCATGTCATCAGTGTTGCTATTTGAATTTTTTCCTCTTTTTTGTTTAACCCAGCTGCGATGGAATAAAACTCAAATTGGCGTAACCAATTTTTCCATTCCGTGGATATATCTGGATGCGTCGTGTTTAAACATTTCGGTGGTTTTAGTCCTTCCATATTGAATAATTATTTATTTTGCGACGAATAAACGGTAATAAATTGTTAAATTGTATAATATCTTGGGATTATACGCATTTGATTATTGTGGGTTTACCCGTAGTAACATCCAGCTGTGTTATTACTTAACCTCACTTTATTTTTTTCCCATGTGGTTTTTTCCACACCCGAGACCCGAATTATTTTATACCGTTTTTTCTTTTTACTTCTTACTTTTGTTTATATTTTTTTTTCTGTTTTCACCACTTTACTATTTATTTTTTTTTCGCAATAAATTTATTTTATTTAAATTATTTTTATTATTTTTACTTTTACATAGACTTCTACCACCACATCTGACACCATGTAATAATAGCAACGATTGATGATGAACTGTGTCTTTATTATATGTTATATTAATATGGCGGACACCATCATATACAGTGGTATACCGTCTATGCGATCCTACCTTACATACAGTAGAGGGTGTACATTTACAATACATATGTTACACAAACTTTTAAACTTCAGGATTTAAATTATTTACTACCCATTCTCGATTTTCTTGCCCGGCAGCGAATAATGTTCCTCTTTCGTTATTCCGTCTTGTGCTTTCTCCTTGAATTGAAGTGGTGAAATCGTCTTGTGGTACATTGTTCATTATCAAGATATTGTGCAAAACCACGCATGACATTATTATGTTCGCTGATATACGTGGCTCATAGCGTAATTTACGCTCTCCCAAAGTACAGCTAAAATAAGTTTATAAATCTATGTTAATAATTTGAATATACTAAGTAGTTATTTAATTATACTAAGTAGTTATTTAGTATGTAAATAGTTTTTTATTTTTACATACCGAAATCGATTTTTCAGTAAACCAATGCATCGTTCAATTTTGCAACGGATTTTGCAGTGAAGCTTGTTGTACCGCTCCTCCTCTCGTGTTCTTGGGTTTCTAATGTTGTTTAAAAGAAAAGGCTGAAGAGGGTATCCACTGTCACCTATGAGAAAGTAATTGTTATATTGTTAGAGAGAAAGGATTAAGAAAAAAGAAATATACTTTATTACCTAATAGCCACTCCCGCCGTTCGCCTTGCTCGTATCTTAATTGTAGAAATGCAAAACTTTGAGAGCATGCCCATATATAGCTATCGTGAGTGGAGCTGTAATGACCATTTTGGTTTTCATTGTTAAAACTAGATTTTTATTATCAAAACTAACACTTACCCACAATATCTTGCATTACAATTTATAATTTTTAAGTCGTTATCACATATCTAAAAATTAAATAAAACGTTAAAACTATCGGTAACATATTTGTTTAATACGATTAGTCTCACCAATTGGGTATTTATCGAATGGTATCCTTTCCTGTTTACATAGGCATGCTCAATGTCCTTTTTAACTCCGGTTAAGGCAATATGTGAACCATCGATAATTCCGACAATATGTGGGAACCCATGTTCTGCGAAAAAGCTATGACAGTATTGTTAGTTAATATAAATTCAATAGAAAAAATTTTATCGCATATATTGCCTTGCTTTGGTGGCCTCAATTTCCTGTGCTGTCTGAGGAAACCTTATATACTTTCCGGAAAGTTTTTCCGTAATCAATCGTGTATAGATGCGAATACATTTTGAAATTTTCGGTTGGCTCATGAAAGCCAACGCATCACTACCGACTCTCTTTTGGTAGCTACCACTTGCCAAAAAATTAAGGACAGCTAATATCTTAAAAAAGGAAACACACAAATTGGGATTTATTTATAAAACAAAGTCTAAAATTATACCTCTAAATGAAGCGGGATTTTTTGTTGTGTGTCTATTATATTCCCAGCTTCTCGAATTTCTTCAATTAAATTTAATGCTACCCTTATTGGTAGTCTATACATTTCCATGAACCTAAAAATTAAAAAAAATATGATTCGTTATTTTCCAAAGGTTATCAAATACATATTTCGCTGGTTCTTACTTATTCTCTGGTATAGCGAAAGGGTTCATCGTATCTCTCATTCGGTTCCGTAATACTCTCATATGATGAGTATTTTCATAATGAAGAGCAGCCACAGGCACAATATTCATGTTATTTGTTAAAAATTCAAATTATTATCAACAAAATATTAAATTATATAAAAAAAAATACAAATAGGAATTATTATTATTCACTTTTAAAAACAATTTCGTTCTGTCAAAATAGCTTGTAAATAAACCAAAAAAAAAATTAATACGAGACATACGTTTGCTCGAAAAAATAATTTGTTTAGTATTGGACATACGTTTTTCTAGCAAATTACAAGAAATTATGTTGATTTTTGTATATTGATAAATTTTACGCTTAATTCCTATGCTGTTTTGCTATAAAAAAGAAAACAAAAAAAAACTGTCTTTGTCTCTTATACACTACTCCAAAAAATTAAAGGAACACTAATTTTTTTCAGTTTTTTTAGTGTTTTTTAAAGAGCTGTATCTTTGTAAAATACGATCGTACAGAGATGAAAACAAAAGCATTGTAGAGCTTCAAATCTCTAGTTCTGAGATTTTTGAGCGGAAATTTTTTGAGAGATATCGTTATCACGCAATCATAAGAAAGAGCGCGAAAAAAAAATTCGAATTTTTTTTTTTTTGTAAGGTGGGCTCGGAATTTTTTTTTAAGTTAAACCAATACATAGGTCGGTTAGCCTGTTAATTAGGCGTAAATTTAATTTCTTTCTGGTCTCTCTATGTTAACTGTTTGCTGAGATATCTGACTTTGAATCAAAAGAGATCCTTTTGTCTTTGATCCTCGATATCTCGGCAACTAATGATTGCACAGAATATTTTAGGGCAGCCATAAAAACTTGAGTAAATTTCCTACAAGACTCTTTAATGATTAGTTGAGAACAAATTTTTTTTACACCCTCAATACTGATTTGAAAAAAGTACAAAAAAACGAGTTTTTAGGTTGTCGTCGTAAATCTACCGTTACTTTACAAATATTGATGAAAAGACTAATATTGCCAGATCATTTTACAGTTTAATGTACTCCTAATAGCTCTGTATTATTTTCAAATTGATCCATCCAACCGTTTTTCCGGACAGATTGATCAAAGTTTTACAAAACAATTAAAGGAACAAGTGATCATCAAAATAAAAAAACGACTTTTTTCACATTTTGCGTTCATTACTTGTTAACCCTTAACGATCGTAAGATTTTTTTGTAATACTCGCCGATAAGAGACGACAAAAAATTAAATAAAGTTCTGCAATATGACCAATTATTATGGAACTTGGCCATTTCTTATTCGATTTTAGTGAAATTTGGTATGCGCGATGGAAATGGGATTATAAAATGATTTTTGGATTCCTTAAACGATTAAAGAAAATAAGGCATGTGCGGTAAAAATGAAATACTAAAATGGTTATTCGATGCATTTAATGATTTATTTTATAAATTATTTACGAATCTCGTTTTCATCGTGCATGCTGAATTTCATCAAAATCGGATAAGAAATGGCCAAGTTAAATAATAACTGGGCAAATTCCGGAACTTTATCCAAAAATCATTTGAGGATCTCATTTCTATCGCGTAAGTCAAATTTAACCAAAATCGGTTAAGAAATGGCCAAGTCCCTTCCTAGTGGGCCATTTTCCAAAACTTTCTCAAAAAATCATTTTAGAATCCCATTTCCATCGTAAATGCTAAATTTTATCAAAATCGGATAAGAAATGGCCAAGTTCCATCCAAGTTGGCCCTTTTCCAGAACTGCATCTAAAAATCATTTTTTAATCCCATTTCCATCGTACATGCTGAATTTCATCAAAATCGGATAAGAAATGGCCAAGTTCCTTCCAAGTTGGCCATTTTCCAAAACTTCATCCAAAAATCATTTTAGAATCCCATTTCCATCGTACATGCTGAATTTCATCAAAATCGGATGAAAAACCGCCAAGTTCCTTCATAGTTGGCCATTTTCCAGAACTTCATCCAAAAATCATTTTATAATCCCATTTCCATCGTGCATTCTGAATTTCATCAAAATCGGATAAGAAATGGCCAAGTTCCTTCCTAGTTGGCCATTTTCCAGAACTTCATCCAAAAATCATTTTTTAATCCCATTTCCATCGCGCATACCAAATTTCACTAAAATCGAATAAGAAATGGCCAAGTTCCATAATAATTGGTCATATTGCAGAACTTTATTTAATTTTCTGTCGTCTCTTATCGGCGAGTATTACAAAAAATCTTACGATCGTTAAGGGTTAACAAGTAATGAACGCAAAATGTGAAAATGGTCGTTTTTTTATTTTGAAGATCATTTGTTCCTTTAATTGTTTTGTAAAACTTTGATCAATCTGTCCGGAAAAACGGTTGGATGGATCAATTTGAAAATAATACAGGGCTATTAGGAGTACATTAAACTGTAAAATGATCTGGCAATATTAGTCTTTTCATCAATATTTGTAAAGTAACGGTAGATTTACGAAGACAACCTAAAAACTCGTTTTTTTGTACTTTTTTCAAATCAGTATTGAGGGTGTAAAAAAAATTTGTTCTCAACTAATCATTAAAGAGTCTTGTAGGAAATTTACTCAAGTTTTTATGGCTGCCCTAAAATATTCTGTGCAATCATTAGTTGCCGAGATATCGAGGATCAAAGACAAAAGGATCTTTTTTGATTCAAAGTCAGATATCTCAGCAAACAGTTAACATAGAGAGACCAGACAAAAATTAAATTTACGCCTAATTAACGCGAGCCCATGGATCCTTACAAAAAAAAAAAATTCGAATTTTTTTTTTTCGCGCTCTTTCTTATTATTGCGTGATAACGGTACGGTACCTTTCAAAAAATGTCCGCTCAAAAATCTCAAAATTAGAGATTTGAAGCTCTACAATGCTTCTCTTTTCATCTCTGTACGACCGTATTTTACAAAGATACAGCTCTTTAAAATACATTAAAATAACTGAAAAAAATTAGTGTTCCTTTAATTTTTTGGAGTAGTGTATAAGGAATCGGATTATTTGTCTTTTTTCGTTTTTTTTTTACTGTGAGTCAATTTTTCTCATGGAATACACGCTTAAATATACAAGAAAATACGTGGTACGCGTTTATAATGCGCCTAAATGTATGCGAACACTACTACAAATTATTTAAAAACTTTTATATTAGGTGTACCGAATGAAATTTGTGATTCCCAAATTTATATTATCTCATAGGTTACTACGCAAAAGAATAAAACTGGTACCGTTATTTTGTAGAAAAACAATTTAAAAAAACGAATAAACGTCAAATTGGGCATTTGTTTTATTTGTTTCGAAATGGACGCATCATAAGGAGAAAAATGTGATTTAATAATTAGATTGTGCAATGATCATCCCGAGTATACCAATAAAAAAATTGGTAAATTGGCCGGTGTTTCCAATAATACGGTAACAAATGTAAAAAAAAATGTCAAATCAATCTTTCTGTATCACGCAAGCCCAGATCCGGAGAAAAATCAGGTGCTCCAAATAAAATGTTGGATCAGAAAATTGTAAGAGTCATTTCGAAACATCCCTCAATGTCTGTGCGAGATTTGGCCAGAAAAACCAAAACAACCAAATCGATTGTGGAACGAGCTAAAACCAGAAATAATCTACGGACATACAAGAAGTCAAAAATCCCCAAAAGAAGTGTTGAACTATTTAATAGAGGGATCGATCGAGCAAAGAAACACAACAAATGGTTTTTATTTATTTATTTATTAAAGCAAAACAAAAAAAATACAATTCGAGAGTAATAACTCTCACTATTAAACGGTTGAACGAAAGAAAAGATTCTTGTTTCGTAATGAACGACGAGACCTACGTCAAAATGGATTTTTCGACACTTCCAGGTCCCCAATATTACATCAAAAAGAAAGGTAAAGAACTGGACGGAGCAATTACTACCATAGCTGTTGAAAAATTTGGCAAAAAAACATATGGTTTGGCAAGCAGTTTGCCAATGCGGCTTAAGATCACATCCATACATAATAAATGGGATTATGAAAAGGTGAATGTTCGCCGTAAAATGAACAAAAAGTTTGAATGAATACATTATTTAAAAACTGTACAATATGTGCAATAGAACAAGTACAGACAAATAATGATTATATATTGCCGTTTAGTTTTAATTCTTCATGTACAAATCACAAATTTCATTCGGTACACATAATATTATGAGTTGTAGCACAAATAACGCACTATATCAGATTTGAAAACAAAAAGACAAGTGTATGTATGTAGTTCATATTTTGATTTATGCGACAAATAGATGTGCATAATTATGCATGCTTCAAAATTAGAATGCACTAGTGGCTATGAAATCAATTACATGTATCCTGCATGCCATGCATAATTATGCAAATTTTCTCTATTTCTAATTTTACTGCGCATCAATAGGCTACATTACTTAAAAGAAAACAAATCTAGTACAATTTGTATACTTTTTTTTTTTCAATCAAGTTTTTTAATTTGTTGACAGAAAATAAACTTTTTGTGACAAGTGCCCCATAATGAAGGCAAAAAATTAAATAATTTGTGACAAAATAAGGCATCATTCATATAAAACAATATTAAACTAAAATTAAATGTGAAACAAATAAATGTCAAAAAGTAGAGAACTGCATGCAGCACATGTGTTTCCCACATTAAACTCCATTTGGACAGCCAGATACATTTATCGCGAATATGCTAAACAAATGTGCATCGGATAAAAGTTTTCAATTCAAAATTTAACAAAAGATCAAAAAACAAAATGAATCTTTCCTTGTTTGTTTTTGTATGCCCTAATCGAAAAAGATGAAAAACAGGAGAGAGATTTTTTTATTGTTATACCTACAACATGTTATGTGCCACATTATAAAATGTGTTTCTGATTAAATACTGTCGACGATAAATTTATATGTTGACGATTAAGGTGTTAGTATAAAGAGAAATTCTCTTTTTCTGCTTTATATTAAAAGTTACAATATCACCTCGTTCGAAGAGTAAAACATGTTCGGCATGTTTATACAGTAGAATCACAACCTTCGAAAATTCTCTTTAGAAAGCCCAATGTATTGCATACTATTGTTATAAAAATATATCAACCACTGATTGTATTAGTGAAACGTTATCGTGTATATCTACGGTTGTGAATACAGTGTAGAAATCATAAAGAACCACCTACTACGAAACTAAAAGAGAGTAAAATATGTCATAAAAAACAAATAGAATCTTGCGCAAGCGCAACTGCAAAATGTCATTAAGAAAAACATATTTTGGAAATTTTTTATGTAAATTAGAGCAAAGAATAGAGAATAAAAATGCTCAAATATCATCGGCGGTAGCAGTGTGTGTGATATATACATGGTGTGGTGTTAGTGATAAACAAATAACTTTTAATTGTTTTTTATATGGCTTTTCGTAGTGCCTACTACTGTTAAAGGTTAATACATATTTGCTGTGTAGTATTCAGCGTTCTTTTTCATTTTTTCATAGAACGAGAATTAACCCCCTGCGGGTGTATTCTGGTTTTCTTTAGGAATAGGAAAAGAAAAAAAAAATTTACATTTTCACAGCAGTATTATTTTTCCCCTAAATGCTTATTCTGGCAAGCTTTAAAAGGAATTTTATTTTTCCTATTTATAGCAGTTTTGAAATTTATTTTTCCTTGCCTTTTTCGATACGGTAAATTAATTCCTATTGAACTTTTTACTTTAACACTAAGTAGTTCGCCGAAACGTCAGATAAAAAAATAATAAAAATGGGGGCATGTTTATAACCGACAAATTTCAGCGTAATAAAACAAATCCGTTTAATTCCATCTTTATAATGTATAACAATATAAAACCAATTATTTTTATTTATTTATATTAATAGATAGAAAATTGTTTTTTAACAACAAAATGTTTGACGTTTGATTACCTTTAACTAATCACAGAGCCTTAGCGTAGGGAATTAAAACTAACAAAAAAAAAATCCTATTCATTTTTTCTTTTTTATTAAATTAGCATAGGAAAAACTGCTATCAAAAATAATTCCTAATAAAAAAAAATTCCAAATTCCTAAGGAAAACCAAAATACACCCACAGGTGCAGTAAAAAAATTTGAAGACGAGGAACTTACAGTTTGGCTGGGTGAAAATCCGTGCCAAACTCGAAAAGAGCTTGCAGAATAGTTAGGAGCTACTCAGCAAGCAATATCACTTCGATTTCATGCATTGGGAAAGATACAGAAAGAATGAAAATAGGTTCCCCATAAACTGACCGAATAGTTGATATCTGCAAGAACTTTCTTTCTCGGTAAAAAAAAAGAATTTTTTACAGAAAATCATTTTTTTTTTAGCGAATTCCACTTTTTTGATGTTCGGTATATAAATTCGCGCTTGATTTCTTCAGTTCGAGGTTTCGGGAGCTTCACCGTAAACCTATGTGCATTGGTTGTTCCTCTTGTTACTCTTGTTGTTGTAACGAATGGTGGTATTTTCTCCGATAGTTCTACAGAACATTTACCATGTAAGCATCTGTAGAAGACGCAGAGTTCTGCAACATCTCTGCGATGCTGTAAGCTGTCTAGTTCTTGAGTAAGTCTGGGATTCCGTATTATTCTGATAGAGCGGCGTTGAACCCTGTCCAATAAGTGGAGGGTGGTACCAGACGCACCTCCCCAAACTTGACAGCAATACTCTATACATGGTCGGATGAAGGTTTTATATATCTGGAGAACTTGATGCGATTTAAAAAACCTTCTGCATCGATGCAGGAAAAACGAGTTTTTTTGAAGCTGATTTAGCCAATGCAACAATGTGTTCATTTCATTTGAGTTTGTTACTTATTTGAACACCAAGCAGTCGAATTGAGTCGCAACCCCCAAGGATATGGTTTTTACCACAAATGGGTAGTCGTTGCGACTTTTTTTACGTGAAAATGTGCATATTTGTGTCTTTTTTTCGTTAAATTTCGGGTAATGAGAAGTTGGTTTTGTATGACGATCCTAAACGCAGAAAAACATGGGTTGATCCAGACCAGGTCTCAGTATCAGTTCAAAAATGAATATTCATGCCAAGAAAGTGTTACTGTATGTCTGGTGGGATTGTAAAGGATTATTTACTATGAGCTTCGAAATCTGGTCAAACTGTTATAATCAACCCACGAACTCATCTAGGAAGTTGTACAACATGCGGCATATTCTCCAGACTTGGCTCCCTCTGATTACCACTTATTCAATCAAATTTGTAAAAAATTTAACTATCAAGTTTCTATCGCGAAGGCATTCAGCATCTACTCGATAAATTACAAAAGATCATAGATAGAATGGCTTTGTAACAAGTATCTTTTCAATAAAGTGGAATTTGACCAAAAAAAGCTGAGTTTCTGCTTGCACACCTGATAAATTAATTATAGATATTCTCCTGTTTAAATGAAAATTAAAATAAGTCAAAATCGAAAAACATTGGTTGCTTATATGAAATTTTTGGAATGAAAAAAATTGCTTTTACATAGGTTGCTTTTATAGAATGTTGTTTTTATAGAGGTTTCTTATACAGAGCGGTTTGTATTTGGACATACAATTGATCGCTCTTTTCGAATCCGATGTCAAAAACAGGGGTTTCCATG
This sequence comes from Tipula helvola, assembly GCA_963556165.1. NCBI lineage: Eukaryota > Metazoa > Arthropoda > Insecta > Diptera > Tipulidae > Tipula > Tipula helvola. Next base: position 93,164,695 of record OY744482.1, read on the forward strand.
TAAAAAAATTACCTTGACCTTAATATGACCTTGAAGATGAAGGTTCAAGGTTACACTCACAACCAAGCTCACCATTAAATTCCTTGTTGAAAATTACCTCAGACTAAACCTTGCTCATTTTTTTTTAATATACTCCGCGAGATTGCTAGGGGTTTTCATACTTTGACCTCGCAATCTAAATTCCTTCAGATGATATTGACAGGTCATTGCAAATACATACTCGGACGTAGGGGTTATAATTTAAAAAAAGAACCTTGACCTTCAAATGACCTTGAAGATGAAGGTCAAGGTCACAGCCAAGCTCACCATTAAATTCCTTGTTGACAAGTACCAAAGAATAAACTTTGCTCATTTTTTTTGACCGAATTCCGCGAGATTTTTAGGGTTTTTCAAACTTTTTCCTCACCTTGTATGTATACGATGTCATTTCACAAGTATATTCAACAGTATATGTATATATTTTTATAACATTAGTAGTATACATTTGTCCGGGCTTTCTAAAGAGAGAATTGTTTCAGGTTTCAGTCACTAGTCACGAGTCATGAACTCATGACACTCGATGATAAAATAATTGAGAGCGAGAATATAGAAAACAGTCAACACAGATTACAAAGTAAAATTTTTGTATTTTGCTTTTATTTATGCGTGATTTACACATCCCAACAATGTTTTCCAACTTTTTTTGGATGAAGAACTACACGCTATAGAAAAAATGGTCATGCGATAAAAAGAGAAAACTATAAAACAAAAATGTCGGGTATGCTATAATTTTTTGGCGGTATAAAATCGACGATGTCATATTTTTGACGAATAGGGCGATGATTTTACTTTATTTATCAAAATTACCACTTTTTTGGCTAAAATCAAAACTTTTCGAACGTAAATTTTAATGTTGAATTAAAATTTAAATAAAAATAAAAATAAAGCGAAACAAATTTAAAAAAAAAACAAAAACCTCCAACAAATTTTGTTTGTTTATATATTTGTTCTTGTCTTTTAAATGAAATTCATGATATACTAATCTCTTCATTTTTTGTTGGGAAACATTGTTGGAACGTGTAAATCACGCTTTAAGCATTTAATATTATTGCATATATTGCGTACAATTCGGCAATGCTTAAAATACATGGTTGCTTTATAGAAAATAATCATTAATGTAATTAACAATTCAGCTGCTATAGCCTGATGAGATAGAGTGGAAAATAATTAATTCGTGTTTCTCATTCAGATCGAAACTGAAATTGTAAAATTCTTGATAATTTCACTCTTCGTAACAATTCAAAAAATCGTAATGATTATCTGGTTATTTCCAAGAAGAACTTTAACTTCAAAACTAGTTTTGTTGTTATTTTTGCTTTTTGCTGATACGCAATGTCTATAGTATTTATTAAGAGTTGGTGACATATTCCCAAGGTACAAAATCCCGCGAAACATAATCCCGAAAGACAAAATCCCGTAAATCAAAATCTTGAAGGTACAAAATCTCGAGAGTACAAAATCCCGTAATCCCGAGGAAATCCCGAGGGGTGACGTGTTATAACCATCACTATTTTCGATGTTCAATTTCTCGTGTGTATACAACTTTAAATCGGGGAGAGTAAGTTCGCCCGTTTTTCAAAATCCCGCCTTCAAAATCCCAGATTCAAAATCTCAGTTTTCAAAATCTTGGTTTTGAAAGAAATAATTTTTTTTAATTCAGGCCGCCCCTTCTGGTGAAGAAGAATTTTAATTTAAAGTAAAACAAAAATTAAAACTGGTATTTTTATTTTTGCAGAACCGGGATTTTGAAAAGCAGGATTATGAAAAATAGGATTTTAAAAGGCGGGATTTTTTTTTGGGCGGGATTTTGATAAAGTGAGATTCTGAAATACGGGATACGACTCCGTTTTCCGTTAAATCGAGGGAACTGTGGCGGCTCGCTCACTCATTTTACATGCATGTTTACGCATTCATCCACTCACTCATTCACCACAATTAATTCGTCAGCTCATAAAACCTATTTCTCGCAAACAAACACACCTGTTACATTTATCAAGCATTCCAACAGTGTAGCACAAGAACAAAATAAATAAAAATTACAACACAAGTAGTAGAATCAATCTCGTCTCGGAATTGGCATTAGCCGCACGTGCGTTAATCGCGGCGATTAAATTATAATGAACAATGGTGGTGAAGAAAAATAATAATAAAATCAGTGCCGGCCAAATAAATTATATTAAATTAATAAATAAATAAATAAACCTTTAAATAAATTATAGCAATTTTATGAACTGTGTTTGTGTAAATTTATTTTATGTTAGTGAACGTACAATTGCACCAATTGTACAACAACTATCTTTAGTATCCTAGGGATTTTGTAACCTCGGCATTTTATACCCTCGGTATTTTGCACCCTCGGTATTATGTAAGTTAACACCACCATTAATGTCGAGTCAACACAACGTGCTTTATGAGACACGCGCAAACTTATCAAATCAACACAACGTGTGTTGTCTCCGGTTGAAAGGGGTTGATTAGGGTAGGGCTAGGAATATACAGGAGTGAGACTGCCCTCTCGAAGTCCTTGGGAACCAATGCTACCATCTTTCCAGTAGAAGTACTTCCTACAGTAAACATCTACGAGGGAGGGCAATGAGCCAAGATAGTATTTATGTATCATGTACCGGCCGGCAGTATTATCAGGTTCCTTAAGAGCCTGAATATTGACTGGGCGTATAATTAAGCAGGGCTTGGAACACAATAGATTTTCTAGGTCGCAATGCGAAGTGGCTAAACGCCCACATGGCCCTACAACACTAATAATAATAATAATAATAATAATGTGTGAAATGTGTTACATTGGGTAAATTCGGCCCAATTGTGGTACAAAATGTGGTACAGTTGACAATATGGTACGTTAGTTCAAAATATGGTACAGAACCACACAATGTGATATACGTATGGTCACCATAAGTTAACTTATAAAAAATGCGAGTGATAAAAAATAACAATCAATTACCCATTCTCAATGTGGCGATTTAAAAACAATAGTTAATCTTTATTAACGATTGTCGATTAAGCATATAATATAAAATGTTATAGGTAATTAATATTGGAAATAAGCATTGAACGCATTCGAATCTTTTATAATATGTTTCACTGTAGTAAAAGATTGTGGCTAACTTCACTTCAGTAAATTACATTTTTTTTTTAATCGACACAACATTGATGAAGAAAATAAAAGCTTCACTTCTAATATATAAAATTAATCTGAAATAATCCGTGTTTTATTAATCAAGCTTCCAGCTCTGTTTAGTAATATTCCAAAAGGTTATTGGCCCAGTGGATGAAGAATACGGATATTTCGAAAAATTAAGGCAGATTAATTGGATAGAGTGAAATTGATTTTTCGGTATTGTGAAAATCACATACGGAAAAGGATGGCGTCAGCTGAATCAAGATACAGCATTTCAAAGCTAAACGGAACAAATTATTTTGTATGGAAATACAAAATGGAAATACAAAATGGAAATGCTTCTTAAGGAAAAAGGTTTATGGGCAGTTATCAATGAGATACAACCATCACCAGTTACAGCAGCGTGGACAGCAAATGAAGAAAAGGCACATTCAACAATTGCATTGAATGTAGAAGACGATCAAATTTATCACATCATCGGTGCAGATTCAGCAAGAAATACATGGAGAATTCTTAAGGAAATAGTGCACATTTTGAAGTTAATCATGCAACAGCGGCTTGATGAAGGCGGAGATGCGGAAAAACATGTGAATTCAATGAACGAGCTGTTTCGAAAATTATTGGCGCTTGGTGCAGATTTTGGTCCGGAATTTTTTATGAGTGCTACGTTGTTGGCTTCTTTGCCACCAAGCTACGACGGTTTGGTAACGGCGCTCGAAGGTAAAGAAGAGAGTGAACCGACACTCACGATGGTTAAATCAAAGGTTCTTGCGGAATTCAAAAGAAGAATGGATCGCGGCGGAACAACAGATGACACTGCATTAAAAGTTGACACATCAAGAGCAACGAAAGGTCAAAAAGGTGAAAATAAAAAGTATGAGTGCTATTTTTGCAAAAGAAGCGGTCACATCAAAAAGGATTGTCGAAAATACAAAGCCTGGCTCAACAAACAGGGAGGAAGTAATCAGAAGGCGAATCTAGCGAGAGATGAAACAGAAAACCTGTTTGTGACACATCAAGTAGGTGATGGCTGGATTGTCGATTCAGGTGCCACATGTCACATTGCCAGTTCTAAGGATATTTTCGTCAATATCGACATGAATTGTAGTGATAAAGTAAGCGTTGCAAGTGGTCAACAATTAACAGCTGCGGGTAAAGGCACAATTAAAGTTGATTTTCTGAATGAGGAAAATCAAAGTGTTTCAATAAAAATCACAGACGTGTTGCTAATGCCAGATATCAAGGGAAATTTACTTTCAGTCAAAAAGCTAACGGAAAAAGGTTATCAAGTAAATTTCAAGGGCAACAAGTGTAAAATAAGGGAAAAAAGTCGGCAAATTGCAGTTGGCGAAATCAGCGGTAAACTTTACAGACTAAAGGAACCCTACAAAGTTTATTCGGTCGAAAAGGAATCAAGTGGCTGCATACATTATTGGCATAAGGTTCTAGGCCATAGAGATATCGAAGTTGTGAAATCATTGGAAATACGAAATATGGTTAAAGGCATCAACTTTAGCGAGTGTACAGCGGATTGCGAAATCAACTCCAAGTGCAGAGTGTGTCTCGAAGGAAAAATTACTCGAATCAAGTTTCCGGTCAAGTCGAGTAATAAAGCAGTTGCAGTCATGGATCTGATTCATTCGGATGTTTGTGTTCCGATGCAAACGACCACACCATCAGGTAATCGTTACATTGTGACATTCATAGATGATTACTCAAAATTTACAGTCAACTACCTAATCACAAATAAATCATCAGTTTACAGCAAATTCAAGGAATATATTGCGATGGTAAAGGTTGAATTCGGAAAGAAACCTAAGTGTATCCGTACAGATCGAGGGGGAGAGTACATCAGTAATGAATTCGTGAATTATTTAAAGTTGAGCGGAATTCAAATACAGAGAACTACTGCGTACACACCTCAACAAAACGGAACAGCGGAACGCAAAAACAAAACGCTGGTAGAAATGGCTCACTGCATGCTAATTGACGCAGGTCTAGAGAAAAAGTTTTGGGGCGAAGCTGTAATGATGGCTAACTATGTCCAGAATCGTTTGCCAACAAAGGGCACAGAAACAACGCCATATGAAGGCTGGTTCCAGAAAAGTCCGAATGTGCAATACTTCAGAAAATTCGGATCAGAATGTTATATGCATGTGCCAACACAAACAAGGCGCAAATTCGATTCAAAGGGTGTGAAAGCAGTGCTGGTCGGTTATGATTACGAATCAAAGGCATATCGTTGTTACAATCCGGAAACCGATCGAGTCACAGTTAGTCGAGAATTTCAGTTCGTCGAAAGGGGCCATTTGTTATCTATTAAGTCCAGTGAAAATTATCAACAGGAACAAATTATCGTCAATTCAGAATTGAACAACTTTGAAGATGCAGAAAACGATCAGGTGCAAAAGGAATTAGTCGATGAAGAAGTTCAGGAAGAGAATCCAATACAAGATCACGTTCAGAATGAAGATGAAAAGCAAACTGTTAGACGATCACAACGTGCTAACAGAGGAATTCCACCAAAGAAATTTATTGAAGAAATGAACGTGGTGAGTTCAGTCATTCAAGAACCAAAGTGCTACGCAGAAGCTATCAAGAGTGATCAAAAGAGGCTGTGGATTCAAGCAATGACAGATGAGATGAAGTCATTGATGGAGAATCAAACATGGGAGCTTGTGAAAATTCTAGAAGGTGCAAATCTAGTTGGCTGCAAGTGGATTTACAAGCTAAAGTGCAATTTAGATGGAAAAGTAGTCAGACATAAGGCAAGGCTTGTTGCTCAAGATTTTTCGCAAAAATACGGTACTGACTATGATCAGGTGTTTGCTCCAGTTGTTCGTCAAACTACGTTTCGAACATTGCTTACAATGGCAGCAAACAAGGACATGAAGGTTTATCATCTAGACGCGAAAACGGGTTTTCTCAACAGTGAATTGTCTGAAACAATTTACATGAGACAACCTCCAGGATTCAAAGTTGAAGGCGGCGAAGATTTAGTTTGTCTACTAAAACGAAGTTTATATGGTCTAAAGCAATCAGCGCGCAATTGGAACAAAACAATTCATCAAATTCTCATCGATTTCGGTTTTGTCCAAAGCAATAATGATCCATGCTTGTACACCTACAAACATGATGGAAAAATATGCTACGCATTAATCTACGTAGACGATGTGGTCATTGCTGGTGAAAACAACGAGATAATCTCCAAGTGCGAAACGTTTTTAAATTCGAAATTCAAGATTAAGAACTTGGGAGAGATTAAGGATTTCTTGAGTCTTCAAGTCAAGAAGGAAGCAAATGGCCATTACACGTTGAATCAGACTGCATACATTGGAAAATTACTTAAGGATTTCCAAATGTCTGATGCAAAGATGTCCTCATTTCCATTATCAGTTGGATATGGTAAAGGAGGAGATACGGATTTGTTGTTAGGCAACGGCAAATATCAAAAATTGCTCGGTAGCTTACTGTACATATCAGTCAACACGAGACCTGACATATCGGCAGCAGTTTCAATCCTAGCACAAAAGATGTCCAGTCCAAACCAGGAGGATTGGAACGATTTGAAACGAGTATTAAAGTATCTCAAGGGTACTGCCGGTTTGCAAGTGTCACTTGCCAAAAGTAATGGTACGGATCAGTTAATTGGATATGCAGATGCAAGTTGGTCTGATGATCGTGCAAGCAGAAAGCCATATTCTGGTTACATATTCAAATATTGTAACGGTATTCTCAGTTGGTGCAGTCGAAGACAGGATTGCATTGCGTTATCATCAACAGAAGCAGAATTTATTGCGTTGCCTGAAGACTGAAGCATGTCAAGAAGCGAATTGGATTCGTCGTTTACTCAATGATTTCGATCAACGCATGGAAAAACCGACAACAATTTTTGAAGACAATCAAAGTTGATTGAAATTCATTCACGTACCAAACATATTGATGTTCGAGAGGTATTTGTCAAAGATTACATCGACAAATGTATTGTTACATGCCAATATTGCCCTACGGAAACTATGGTGGCAGATTTGTTGACAAAACCATTGGCTGGATCTCGTGTAAATGTTCTTCGAGATGCATGTGGAGTTAACTGATGATTCAAATGAGGAGGAGTATTGGAAATAAGCATTGAACGCATTCGAATCTTTTATAATATACTGTAGTAAAAGATTGTGGCTAACTTCACTTCAGTAAATTACATTAAAATAAAAGCTTTACTTCTATATATAAAATTAAGCAATCCGTGTTTTATTGATCAAGCTTCCAGCTCTGTTTAGTAATATTCCAAAAATTAAATAATCGAAATCGATAAATCAGGGGAACTGGGGAATCACCGATAAAAGTAAATATGAATCAAAATTACTTACAGTAAACCGCTTCTGCGTCATCCAAATTCAATTCACTCAAACACAACAAATTAAATTAAATCTTTTAAAACACTCAAACAATAATTTTTTATGTATATATTTATTTAATTATAATAATAAATAAAATAAAATTAGTTTATAACTGCATAATAATTTAATAAACAAAATTCCACTACTTACTAAACGGTACAGCCGTAGAGCGTACCGCAAAATACTTGTCAAAATTAATTTCGACTAATAGTTTATAGATGTCACTCTAATTTAATGTAATGCGTATTGTTATTTACGCTACTCAATACTACCTAAGTAGGCTCGATGCCAGTATGTAGATTTTTTCTTTTTTATTACCTATAAATAAATCGTCATTTTTTGAGCTTTTAAAGGCAACTATTGTATAATTTCGATGATTTTGTGTGCGCTTTTTTTTTGTTATATAATAGGAACTTAAATTTAGGGCTGTATTTTGAGTCGAATTTGTAATTTTCATATTGGGTAATGCTATCCAAGCTTATCGATCATAGTTCAGATGTAAATTAGCATAGCTATTGTTAAGCTTCGGTAATTAAAAGATATTCCAAAACTTGATCGATTAGTCAGAATCAATAAGGAAAATTAAATTAAAAAGAAAAAATTAAATGTAATGCATGCAACAATAATAAAACAATTTGGTAAAATTTCAATCAGTTAAAAATTTGTAGGGTTTCCATTCCGAATATTTTGGTGAAATAATTTTCAAATGGAAATAATGTACAAACATTTAAATTCATTATTATACATAAATAAAATTGAAACTTGGAAATTTCCGATTCACCGGAATTGTGAATTCACAAATAGTTTTGAAATTATATTCGTTCAAAGTTTTGATTAGAAATTTGTATCTAAATGAGATTTGATATCAACGTGAAATGTTGTAAATACATACAACAAAGCTCGTGAATTATAAGCAATTAAACAAAAGCCATTTACATTAAACTGAAAGTATGTTTGTATTATCCATTTGGAAACCCTTTTAACAATAAATAATAAAATAAAATAATTTCTTATCACAAATGCATAAACGTGTATAAAGATATTTTATTTTATAAAATAATAATAATAATTGGTTTTAGATAACCCATTTTTATAGATCTATGTTATTAACATATTATTACCTACATATACTAATAATATACAATGAATGTTTAGCTACCTGCATTTTCATTTTTTTTATATAATATGTAATAATAATATTTACTGGAATGTACTTCTCGCTAAATAGAAAAATAGAACTTTTTTTTTTGTAATTGACACGGTCATTTCACCATCGTTACACCATCGACCAAAATTAAAATAACCATTTTCAGGAAAACGGATTACTTCGTCGTTTTAATGAGCCAAATTTTTTCTCAGCATCCATCAGACTTTTTTCGTTGCGCACCACCTCAAATGGTACCGTTGTCTTACCAATATTCACCGGCTTCTCGAGTGGCTCATCATCTGAGGGGAAATCTTCAAAACTCATGTTGCTAAATCCAAAATCAGATGTCATTTTTTTATGATTGTTATCGTTTTCTAATTTTTTCGGTTTATTTAGGCTTTTCACTTTCTGTGTTAACTTTGATGGTAAATCCATTACCGACAAGCTCGTTTCATCTTTAAGTTTTAATTTATCTTTGAGATAAAATTTACTTTTTTCTTTTTTATATTTTGTTGCGTGTGAAGACGCGGTCGTTATCTCGATTAAATCTTCGGCACCATCGAGTTCATCGTTCACAATTTTATCCGTAACATTATCAAAATTAACAAATTCATTATCCGCAATGGGATAAATTCGATCGATTTGCGAATAATTTACATAATTTATTTTGGCCGACTGGGTGGTTTCGTGTGGACTTACAATCGATTCAATTGGCTGATTAACCGGAATTGTACATACCGAACGCGTTTCTTGCTTAACTAAATTATTATTATTATTATTATTATTATTGGTCTCAATGCTAATGACGGTAAATAAAGATTCATCACGAGTTTCTTGCGGTTTGGGAAGTAGAATTGGGAATGGTTCGGAACCGAACAGATCTTGGTTACTTTTTGGCTTTATCTCGATTATTTGAATGTCTTGTGGAGGAGGAATTCTTGGCATGATTGGCGTTGAACTTGATACAACCGTAACAAGTCCATAATCGGATTTACTTTGGATAGGTGTTGTGATTAAGGGTACCGCTTCAGGAGGAGATGGTGTTTTCTCGGCTACTTGTGTATTTGATGGTCTGGATAAAGTATCCAAGTTTTTAAAATCAAACATATTCGTATCTTCCGGAATAGTTATCGATGATGGTTTATATTTATTTAAATTATTACGTTTCGAGTTTACTTTCGAGCGTTTTATCATGCCCTCAGGTAATTTAAACGGAGCCATAGCGAAAACATCAAATTCAGCATCATCCTCTTCCTCAACCATTTCGCTATCAGATTTATCAGTTTTATTCCTATTGTCGGTTGTTTCCCCAGATTCATACTGCAATTCGTCGTCGAGTAGAAGTGGTTTATCACCGTACTGATGCAAAAGATCAGCAGATGACGGCGAAATATTTCCCTCGTCAATAATCGTGCTGAATGCTTCATTCATGCGCGTTCGTCTTTTAACACGAAGTTTTCGATTCACCACACGACTGACATCGTCTTCGTGTGTGGTTACACTTTCACATTCAGCGTGATAAGCACTAGAACCACACGTCTTTATACTCTCACTAATGGCGTCGTCACGTCCAAACGGTTTATTCAGTTCATTCGAAATTTCAACAACAGATTCGTCTTCTTCGAGCGGCCCCTCGGCATGCAAATCACTTGCCGAACCAATCGAATCATTGTCTGAATTACCACCATCATTTCCTTGCGGTTCAACTGAATCGCCACCATCTGCATCAATTTTCTTCTTTTGCCCCCTAATCTTACCACTTTTTGTTCTCAACTTCTTAACAATCGGTAATTGTGTTTTATCCACTTTATTGTAGACCGCTTGAATTTTTTCCGGTATATTATTCGCGACAATCTGTTTAAAAGTAATCTTCTTCAAAATAATCGTTTCCATACGCGGCGTATGCTGCTGCACGTCCGAATCACTATCATCCGATGTAATACCGTGCGACGATAGTTTTTCATATTTCGAACGATCTTCGAGCGATGCCTTAATAAATAATTGAACAGGCGGTGAATCATTAGTACTTGTACGCGTCGTTTGACTTATACGATCATCATTCTCTGTATATGATATAAGACTAGCCTTGTCACCGCTCAATAAATTTTGTGGCGTTTCTAGGGTCGGTGAAAGTTTCCAAATTTTTTTCGTTAAATCACCTCGTCGCTTTGCAATTGCGGCTAACCCACCGGCGGCGGTGGTGATTCCTCCTCCTCCTCCTCCTGTGTATGATGTTTCAGCTGAAAAAAATTTACTTATGACAAATTAAAATTATTTTTTCGAGGTAAAAATTAATTAATTTAATAAAAATTAACTAAATTTTGAAAAATGTAATTATAATATAAAGATAAAAAAAAAATTATACATTTTTTAGGAGTCACCAATTTGAATATAAAAATTAAAGCATGCATTAAATATTTCGTTGTATCAGTTATTGAATGTGTCGTTGTTGTAGTTTTGTTTAAATTATAAATTAATTAATTAGCCCGATTTATATTATTTTTTACCTTTTGAAAATCATAAATTGTGTATGTCTAAGTTAGTGTTTTTTCTGTTTAACCACCTTATTTAACCACCTTATTTAGTAATGACCTTAACTATTTGATTGGTTTCCAGCCGAAACGATTAGCAAGGCGGTGGACCATCCGTTTTTATTAATGCGGATTTGGTGGAATTTTTAATCGCGAACATGGAAAATATTACAATACCTCCGATCTGTAAACATAAAACGACATAATTTTTTAACGGGTGTGTTAACGTCTAAAACAACTGCTATTTTGATAGGAAGGACAAAGTGAGGAACCAGGACATTTCTTAATTTCATTTATCTTATCCTGTATTTGGCGATATGCCTTAATTTAGAAATCTTTTAATCGAATTCAACGATTCGCAACCTTAACCTGTTTTTCTGTCAGACCATAATACCTTCAGCATTTTGAATATGTTACATCCAGCCATTGGTTAAAACTAAGAAAATTCATAGAATCGGTTCAAATTCCTCACATTAGGTTTGATAAATACAAGCGAGATTGGAAATTGTTTAATAAAAAATCCAATTAAACCCAAGGCTGAATGAAATTTTTAATAAAATTGTAAACAAGCTGTGCAGAAGTTGATTAGAAGCATAGTAGAATTTTATAATACAAACAACTTAGTTATTTTTAGGCAGTCAGGTTATGAAGTTGCTCGGGGGATTCAAGTTGACACTTGTTGTCAGCTCCGTAACTTGCAGCTTCCACAAGTGCTCGTGTTACCTCCACGTGCTGATTTGTCGGCTTCTAGGCTAAAACACGGCGCTAAAGGAGTCAACCTTAAACAAATCACTGGGCTGGGTTAAGGTGTTATTCGTACCGTGACGATAATCGACCAGACTGGGAGCCCAGTTGAAAAACTAGCTCAGTCGCTAACGGTGGATCCGGATACCTGGCGCCCTCCGGATTAAGTAGCCGTATCTGTGTACTGCTGGCTTAAAGGTTAAAAGAAACAGATCTCAGGAGGACAGTCCTAAGATCGCAAAAAGAACGAAGCTCCACACTACCGCAATGAGGCCCTTTAATCAGGTACTCAAGGGTCAGCTGGTTGTGGCAGTTGTTGACCAGTCCCAAGAGGATGGCAGTATCACGCCCGCCAATTGGAGAAAGGTGGAAAGGGCTTTAACCACCACTTACCTGAAAGTTCTGTCAGAAAACCGAGGACCTGCTTCGAATTGTCGGGATGCTGGCTGGCACAGGAACCAGGTGAAACTGACTGCATGTGCGAATCAGAGATCTCTGCTGCTTTACACGAAGGCAATGGAAGGACTTAACGAGGTACGGCCCAGAGCCAGCCTTGCTGTTATTACTACGGAAGAGATCCCCTGTAGGCAGAGAGCCAGGGTGTGGATCCCTTCGGAGTCTAGCGATCTAAAGGTGATACTCTAGGTGCTGCAGGTTGGTAACTCAGATTTTCCAACGCACAACTGGAAAGTAGCTGGGCTGACTACAGGTCAGCGGTCTTAATTTTAAACATGGAGTCACTGACTGCACTGAAAAAAACCAATGGTACCGTAAACTATCGTTTCAGTGCAGTCACACTCAAAATCTACAAAAAGGACGCAGACAAGCCGGAAGCTCCGAAGTCGGAGAAAGCTGTTGAAAGCTAAACGGGCGCCCCGAAGAAGGGAACATTTAGGCGGAAACTATCTCCACAGATACGGAGATAACAATGTCCTTGAAGTCATTAAAGAGGATCTCAGAGGACCTTACATCAGGGGAGGACTCTGATGATACAGTGGTAGAGAGGGAGGTCTAAGAATGGTGACATTCTTATAGATTAACCTACGCCACTCGAAGGCAGCATCAGCTGCTCTCGTTTTAAAAATTGGGAAAGAAGGTACAGATGTCGTCTTACTCCAGGAACCTCGGGTCACTGAAGACCGGGTACTTCAGAAAAACCCAATTTACAGGAACAGAAGGAAAACCAACTGGGATACCTTTAGAACTTTCTGGATAATTTATTACCAGCGCCGGTGCCAAAACCTCCAAAAACTACGCAAGAACTCGATGGCTTAAAGGACGAGCTGTCCAACGCTTTTAATGAAGCGATACTGGGCTCCTCTTAGTAGGCCTAGGAGTAAATCTCGGCCACTCTGGTGGTCCAAGGAGATTTCAACAAACACGTCAAAGATGTAAAATACTCTTCAAAACAGCAAGGAAAACAAAAGCCACTGTAGACTGGACTCCTATAAGGAAGTCCTCAAAATTTACAAATATCAATTAAGAAGCGCCAAGAACAGATCTTGGAGAATATACTGTGGTAAAATTCAGGAGTCTTCAGAGATGTCCAGGTTGCGTAAAGTACTATCCACTGCCGGATGAAGCATGGACCACAAATAGTGCGGAATCGTTGGAACTTCTTCTGGAGACTCATTTTCCAGGTTATTCCAAATCAGCACGTACTACATCAGTAGGTGATAGGGCACTTAGCCTCGTAGGCCAAATAATTAGCAGAAGAAAGATCCTGTGGGCGATAAATAGTTTTAAACCATATAAGTCGCCTGGACCTAATGGTATTATCCCTGCGGATATTGAACAAACTAATTTTCAAAGACAGCTAAGAACTATGTTACATTCCTAGTAAATGAACGGAAGTGAAGATTGTATTTATACCTAAGGCGGGAAAACGCTCACACTGCAATCCCAAAGACCTTAGGCCGGTTAGCTTGTCTTCCTTCCTTTTTAAAACACTGGAAAGACAAATAGAAGCTCATATTAGAAGCACGCAATGGTAACCTTTGGACGCAATGGACTACGCAATGATAACCTTTTCGGACATTGAGGGAGCCTTTAACAACGTGCTTCCAGGGGTTATAACTCGGGCACTTTCGAATGTAGGAGTGGAGGAATCTCTCAAGGACTGGATAGATCAAATTCTAAGAGGCAGGATCATAAATGCCAGTCTGGGAGTAATATCCGCCAGAAGATTTGCAAGCAGATGCACGCCGCAAGGTGGCGTACTGCCCCCCCCCCCTGCTTTGGAACTTGCTCATAAATGATCTGTTACTGATACTGGATGATAGTGGCTTCAAGGTGGTTGCCTATGCGGATGACGTCCCTATTGGTGTTCGTGGGAAATATCCCGTCACACTTAGTGAGCTTATTCAAAATGCTCTAGGCATTCTCTCATTATGGACCAATGGTTGTGGGTTAAATGTGAACCCACACAAAACCGAATTGGTTCTCTTCTCTAGGAAATATAAAATTCCTCATGTCGATCCTCCTACTTTAAATGGTTTCAACTAGGCTTTTATAGATGAAGCAAAGTTCTTGGGTCTCGTCTTGGACAGTAAATTAAACTGGAAACCGAATATTATGGAAAGGGTAAAGAAAGCTACGGTAGCGCTATACTCTTGCAAAAATGCAATTGGGAAAGGTTGAGGGCTGGAGCCCCACATGGTCCTTTGGTTATACACAGCAGTAGTTAGACCCATTCTTCTGTATGGGGTAAGAGTCTGGTGGCCTGCTTTAGACGAAACTGTCAACCAAAAGCTGTTGATAAAAGTTCAGATAACCATCTCGTTGTGGATCAGTGGTGCACTGAGGAGCACATCCACTCAGGCACTGGAGACTGCTATTTTTGACTCCTCTAGATATTTTGGGAAAACAGTTGGCAGCTTATACTGCAATACGACTGAAATCCAGCTTAATGTGAACCTGAAACAATACAGGGCACTCATCTATACTTTGCAACAAAGAGATTCCCCAAGACCACCGACTATACTGTCTCGTCACTATCTTTCGACATAAAATTCTGGGCTAGGATCCCATCCAGAGAGGACTGGATGATGGATACAGTTTTGGAACCAGGAGGTATAAAATTCTTCACTGGTGGTTCAAAACGGGATGGAAAAGTCGGGGCTGGGGTGTTCTGCGAGGAACTTATGTTAAACCTCTCCTTCTGTCTCCCCGAATACTGTAGCATTTTTCAAGCTGAAGTAACTGCGATAAAGGAAGTATGAGGTATAATGTAATATTGACTTGTGATATTCGCATATATACGGACAGTCAGGCTGCCATTAAAGCGCTTCAATCACACCTTCTCACATCGAAAGTAGTTCAGAACTGTCTCTCATCTCTTAACGAGATAACAGATCAGTTTAACATCCGTATCATATGGGTGCCAGGACATTTCATTAGTACGGGGAATATAAAAACTGATGAACTGGCTCGACGTGGTACAACGGACCACATTTCAAAAAGCAGAAAGGATATTGAAATTCTTCTTGTGTATGCAAACTGCTGCTTCAGGAAGAAGCTAGTAAGTTGACGAATGAAAGATGATCAAGTAGCAACTCATGCGTAATAACTCGGCAGGTCTGTCCAAAGTTGGACTTTGCGAGATCCAAGCAGCTGGTCTCACTTCAGCGGTGTCCGATCAGTGTGGTTGTTGGAGTACTTACGGGGACTGTCTCATAGGCAGACATACGAGTAGGGTTGGTTTCTTCTCACATGACTACTGTCGTAGTTGCAAGGACGAAGAGGAGGAAGAGACAGTACTTCATCTTCTTTACACCTGTCCTCGTCTGGCACGGAACAGACTAAAGTTTCTAGGGGCACCCCTCTTCAATGACCTGACGGACCTCAGCAGGATGGACGTCAGGAGTATCCAGCGCTTGGTAACAAGCCCAAAATGGTTTCAATGAGTTGGAGGAAAATTTTTTAAATTGTGGTATGGCTACGGACCTTTTTGTGTCTATGCATGTGGTCCCAGTGGACCGCCACCTAAAGCTAACCTAACCTAACAATGGTTTTACTTTTAAAGGGCTATCCGAAATCGATCTTCTAAGGTATTATTAAAAATCATTGCTACAATATGGAAAAGTTCTAACTTGCAACTTGTCTAACTTGTTTTTATTATAAAATGTATAAATTTTAAAAATTCTTAGCATTTCAAAGCCCAATCGTGGGTGTCGAAAAATTGATCAAACTGTTACTTAAAAAATGGTAAATGCATGTATCGCGCTAATAATGAAAAGTATCTCGAACGAAATAAGCAAAAGTTTTCTTTAAAAATTAAAATGTATCCTTAAAATCCTAAAATAAATTATATATTCACACTGCTAAGGAAATTAAATGAGAATAATATAATTAGGATTCAGAAAAGTCGATAAAGCATAAAATTAGTCACTAAAGCTTAATATTTATCACAGGTGATAAAACCATATTCCTCTTTTTCTAGCTTTCTTCGATTCGGGTTAATTTTGCTCAAGCAGCATTGGATATATATATTAATGGTTAAAGTTAATTCAATTCACAATGCGCTCAATACCGTAAAAACAATAAATCGTTACACATCAATAACTGATAACTAAATTAATAATATAATAAAATTTTGTAATTAATTAAATAAAACTAAAAAAAAAAATCCAAACATAAAAATAAATAACTACCTTGGTTGTGTTATTAAAGAACAATATATAATTAAATATAATTTTTTTACAGCACCCTGAAGTAAAAAAGTTTAATTTCGATTGCACTTTGCACACACACACAAACACACATAAAATAACAAGTAATATTCCAAATTCCATCGGTGATAAAGTTTAAAAAAAAAAATTAATTTAAATATTGCACAAAATTGTTAGAAACTCAATTATTAGTTAGAAAAATAGTATCATATTTTGTTTATTAGTAGAGAGAAATAACAGTTTTTTAGTAGATAGATGTTATAGTAAATAGATAAACGTAATAATATTATAAATCATAAATATGTAGCTACAAAAATGCCCAAAAAACATAAAATTAAACATAACAAACAAAAAAAAAACAAAAAATCAAAATATTAATTTATTAAATTGTTATATAATTTGGTTTAGTAGTTTTTTTTACAATTAAAAAAAAATATATATTAGTAATTAAATAATAGAATGCCCACCACCAAAATGTATATTATACAAGAGAGAGAAAAAATGATTAGGTACAGTGGGCTGCCATATTATTAGAGACACATCAGTTCTGTTGGAGTGTGTTGACTTATGCCGACTTATGTCGTATTATGTATATAAGGTGCATTCAAAATACAAAGTTTTACTTTGTACTAAATAATATTTGTACTAAAAGTAAAAATACATTTTTTATATATACATATTAGAAATATCTAGTTGAGCTAGCTCAAAATACTGAGTGGATGTCTGGTACGTATTAGTTACTCTACATTTCTTTCATTTAGCGTTTTGTTCTACCTAGGTTGGAAATAGCTCTCAGGGCATTATAAATATAGATAATAATATTTAAAATTAGTACTTGTTGGTATATGTACTAATTAGTACTTATCGTATTTAGTTAACAAACAAATTACTTTTTTAAGTGGAAAATTCATTAATTGTACTTAAAATGTAATTTTTATATTAAAAATTATAAAGGCTAAAATTACTTGTTGTAATTATGTACTAATTTTAATCATATTAATCTAAATTTATTTAATGCCCTGAGAGCTATTTCTAGCCTAGATAGCATAGAACACCAAATGAAAGAAATGTGGAGTCAATAATACATCCACCCAATATTTTGAACTAGCTCAGCTAGAAATATTTTTTTTGAAGATATGTATTTCTAATTTACATAAAAAATGTATTTCTACTTTTAGGACAAATATTATTTAGTACAAAGTAAAACTTAAAAATGTTTATTAAAATTAAAATACATAAGCCGGCAGAACTCAACATTTCCCCAACAGAATTGATGTATCCCTAATAATATGACAGCCCACTGTATATAGGTATTAAGATTTGTAATTAATATTGTTTGTTGTAATTAATTAATGCAAGCCTGTCTTTATTTTTCATTTTGTTTTAAATAATAATAATAAATGTTAATTTTAAATAATTCATTTATAATAATATAGAGTTTTTATATGACTGTTACATGTTCTGCTTGTTATTTCTTTTAAATTAATTAATAAAAAAAAAATAATAATTATAAATAATTAATTATAAAATATAAACATTTTATTTTATATGTATAATCAAATTTATATATTTATAATATGTATCGTATTTATAAGATAAACAATTTACTAAATATTTAGTTTAAAATTTAATTAAATTGTTTTTTTATTAATTATAAATAATTTATCTAATCCAACAAACATGATTATTATTTTATTTTATTTTTTTTTCTCTATGTACGTGTATCTGCTTAATTATTATGTTGTGTGGAGAATTTGAAAATTGTAATTAATTAAATTAAGGATATTTTGTGAGCCGACTTATACTTTAACTATTTATTGAATTAAATTTTCCTAACCAGCTTACTCGAAATATCACAGTTTATTCGTGTTCGTGTGTATTTTTAGGGAGGGGTACATAGGACTTGGTGCGTAAACGAGTGGAATTAGCTTGCTGCAGAATTATAAAAACATTTTAATATTTTTAATAACCAATTATAATTTCCAAACTTAATAAGATAACCAGAGCATTATTAAGTTATAATTATAATCATTACACATACATACAATAAAGGCATTATTGGTAAAAATTGAGCAAATCCTAATGGAGCAAGCTGACCTTAATATAATAAAAAAAATAAAAAATTTAAAGAAAATATTGAAAAATCAGATAATGAATATCTCGAGTTTATAAGTTACATTTAACTTAAATTCCGAGTTAACTATAGTTTCAACATAATATGTCATGTTTAATCTTAATTTCAACAGTACAGTTTCGATTGAAACTATCTAAAAAATAAAATTTTGAATATATAAAAAAGTGTTTAACTTGTAAATAGAACCAGAAATCCAAAAATTATTATGCAACATATTTTCATTTGGGGAACAAAGTTTCGCAACTTTGATTACGAAATCTATAGTGTGTCAATAATATAAGACTAGGTTAAAGGTTTACATTTTTTCTTGCTTTCGAAAAAATGAGAAATAATATCAATAGAAACTGTAACATCTGTATAATTGTAAATGTATACACCCTCTACTGTATGTAAGTAAGGATCACATAGACGGTATACTACTGTGTCCGCCATATCATATATAACGATTGTAATGCAATAAAGACACAGTTCATCCTCAATCGTTGTTATTATTACATGGTATCAGAAGTCTGGGATTGAAGTCTATATAAAGTAAAAATAATTTAAATAAAATTTTCTTTTTTTTCCAATTAATTGTGTAATGATAATAGTAAGTGATGAAAGAAAAGAAAAACAAAAGTAAGAAACGAAAAGGAAAAACGGTATAAAATAGTTTGGATGTGGGCAAAACCACATGGGAAATAAAAATAAAAAGTGAGGTTAAGTAATAACACAGCTTGATGTTACTACGGGTAAATCCGCAATAAATGCTTATCTTCCCAAGTTATTATACAACTTATATAATATAATAATTTATTACCGCTTATTTGCCGCAAAATAAAATAGTATGGAAGGACTAAAACCACCGAAATGTTTAAACACTTCGCATCCAGACATATCTACGGAATGGAAAAATTGGTTACATCAATTTGAATTTTATTCCATTGCAGGAGGGTTAAACTAAAAAGAGGAAAAAATTCAAATAGCAACACTGATGACTTGCATAGGATCATCGGCGTACAAGGTTTACGAAACATTTAAGCTGAAAGATGACGGTCGATGACGGTACAAAAATTAAAAGAAGAATTTACAAATTATTTCACACCGAAAGTCAATGTGATTTTTTTTTTTTTTATGATTTAAATTATTTGTTTGGCTTCCACATCGCCAAATTTTAATAATTTTCTTAAGTTTTTTCTTTTCACTTTTTCTTAATAATAATTTGAAACCAAACGCTGCGGGTTTGATTTGGCACAGACACGAAGAATTCCACATGCAATAAGGGCCGAATTGGATAAAATGGTGAAATTAGGAATAATCGCTCCAATTAAAGAACCGTCATTGGCCGTGTCGCCAATGTTAGTAGTGCGTATATGTATAATATGTATTGACCCATCGCAAATAAATAAAAGTGTTTTAAGAAGGCATTACCCGTTAAAAACAATCGATGAGATTACAACCATGATGAGAAATTTGAAATATTTTACGAAACTGGATTGTAAAAAGGGTTTTTGGCAAATCCAGGTAAGCAAGAGAAACAAAAATATTTATAATTCTCAACGATTTGGGGTAGATATACGTGTCTCTGTCTACCATTTGGGCTAGCATCAGTCCCGGAGGTATTCCAACAGATAATGAACAATCTGTTAGAGGAATTAAATAACGTGGAATGTTCAATGGACGATATTCTAATATACGCCGAAACAATCGAAGAATTGGAAGTACATACAGACGAAGTAATGCAAATATTGTCTAGAAATGGATTGAAACTTAATAGACAGAAATGCTTATTGAACCAATTAAAAATAAAAATTTTAGGACACATCATTTCCACTTTATAAACTATTTAAGAAAAAAAAGCTTATCTATCAGACCTCTAGATTTTGTTTCGCGAATGTGGAAAACATTTACGGAGTATTACAAAAGGAAGCTCTAGCAATAGTAGCCGCATTTCTTGACGCATAGCGATCCGGATTAGATCAAAGTTCAAAATTTAGCAAATTTTTGTTTTTGGATCAAAATTTTGATCGTTATTTTTATCGTTTCATGAAACATGATCTGATCCGGGTCAGAGCAAACTTCAAAAAGATCAAAACAAAAAACAAAAAGATCAAAACAAAAATTCGATTTTGAGAAAATTAAAAAAACACCTTCTGCGGTCACTTTGAAAACGAACAAGTTATACCAAAAATTCTACAAATTACAAAAAAAAAACGGGATGCTTTCCGTTCATTTCCGAAAGCTAATACACTCCTTTTCACTTGATTGGGCTCACTAATTTGTTTAAGCCATTTTGCCGTGTACTTTCGATTATGCCGTTAAAAACATTTTTATTTTATAGATTGAGAGAGTATGAATACCTATTTACGAAAGCAACTGATCAACAAAGGGGGAATAGGATAAGAACTGTTAACTAAAACATATCATAATTTTAACAAAGAAATGTGTCTGTAATTTCCAAAGATTATTTGGATTAGCTTCATTCATGATGATACGGTGTTACAATTCGGGTGAACTTTTGAAAATCATAGGGGCAATTCATGTCGTGGTGACACATTAGCATCTTTCGGATAAAATAACCTTGTTGGTCGTAGATAGTGGAGGACCACCAACATTAAGCCGCGATTTTATGAGGAAATTTAATATTAATAAAATAGACATAAATGAATTGGGTTCTATTCTGTATGGATATGCAAGTGTTTTTGAACCTGGTTTAGGGTTATTTAAGTTATTTAAGGTTAAGCTAGAAGTTACTAATCCTAACCGATATTTTTATAACCACGAGCTGTTCCATTTTCATTGAAAGCGAGTGTTGAACCTAGGCAATGGCGAAAAGTTTACGAAACTAGATTTATCGTGCCCGTACAACCAACTCGAGCTGGATGATGAAAGCAAAAAGTATGTTACCTAGGTACGCATACGGGAATTTACCAGATGAATAGGTTGCCGTAGCAACAGGCAACAATGAAAATGTAACTTTTTTCAAAATGATGTCCTATCTAGGATACAGAGTTACCAGGGATGGATTATATAAAACGAAAGAACGTGTCGAGGCAATATTGAACATCAAGCCACCGAGAGATGTAACGGAAACCAAATCGTTATGTGGTTTAATAAATTATTACAGCAAATTTATTAAAAATGTGGCAATGATTGATTATGTATCTCATTTACCAATTATTAAAACAATTATGAGAAATTCGTATGGAGTGATAAATGTGATAGAGCTGTAAATAAAATAAAAAACGAGATGACTTGTGATGCTTCACAATATGGAATTGGAGCAGATCTTCTTTCACATAAATATCCGAATGGATATGACGTCCAGTAGCGTTCATTTCTCGAACATTGTCTGAGACAAAGTGAAATTATTCTATGAAACATAAGAAAGATTTAGCAATAATTTTTGCCTTGAACAAATTGTATCAATATTTGATAGGAAATAAATTCATAATTCCCACTGATCACAAATCATTGATAATACATTGGGTGAGCAACGGGCTTGCCACAAATTGCAGCGGCTCGATTACAAAGGTGGGCTCATTTTTTGTCGGGATTCGATTACGCGATACAGTACGTAAAAGAGAAAAAAAATATGGCAGATATATTTTCGCGACTGCCATTGAAGCCCAACGAAGAAATGTTTAAGAAATATGAAAATAAAGCCAATTATTTAAATTATTTTAATAACAATAAAAATTTAGTACTGGATTACAAGTTGGTGCAACAAGAGACAAAAAAGGACTCAATATTATCAAAAGTATTGGATATGATTAGAAACGGTCATGTAAGTATTTAAAGATAATAACCCAGAATATAAGGGTTTGTTAAAATCAGAAATAACTTTCGATGGAACAAGATGTGGTATTGAGAGGATACAAAATTGTGATTCCTAAAAGCTTTAGAGGGTTAGTATTGAAGGAGCTTCACGAACCACATCTTGGAATTGTAAAGAAAAACTCAATGGCAATATCGTACGCATGGTGGCCAAAGATTGACGGGAAAATAGAGGAAATGATCAAATGATACAAAACTGTCGTGTATGTCTTCAGATGCAACCAAATTCACCAAAAGCCGAATTAATCTCATGGGAAATACCGGACAGGTCGTGGTCAAGAATTCATTTAGACTATGCTGGTCCTTGGCAAAACACGTACTTTTTAATAATTATCGATGTGTATTCAAAATGGATAGAAAATTTTTAAAATGAGAATGAAATGTATTTTCTAAATTTGAATTATCAGATGTCATTGTAACTAATAATGGCAGTCAATTTTGTGCGGAGATAATGCGGGAGTATTTTAAATTAAATGAGATACGTCATGAACTAACAGCGCCAGGATATCCTGCTACGAACGGAGCCGCCGAAAATATGGTAAAAACGTTAAAAAAATCTGTGAAAATCGTGTTCGAGGAGAATAAAAAAAGTGCGAGTAGCTATGATATTGATGAGACACTTCAAACATTTCAAACATTTAGAACAACTAAACACTCAACGACAAACGAAACGCCAGCTATAGAATTGGTCTGAGGACGCGTACCTACTTGTGTAAATTAAACAACCACCGCCGAATAAAAATACATTTGATTCAAATAAGAGATGGTGTCAGGAAGAATGAGAGCTCGATTGAAAATTTGAATGAGAATAGAAAAAATGAAGATAAGAGTAATCATAGTAATAAAAATGAAGATTAGTTCTTACATGTATTTGAATAATAATGAACCTCAGGATAGGGGTAATTGTTATAAATTTAGCTTTTTTAATATTGTCAGCCCTCAATTTATTGTTAACACTGATGTAAATAAAGCGTGACATTTGGTCACTTGTTAAAGAGTGACATTCTGGTCACTTAAAATATTAATGTCAAAATACACAGACGCGTTTTGTTTTGTTGGTCCTTGTGCTCTATAAGTTCTTTTTTCATTTGACGGTTTTTCAACAGGTTATGGGCCCAGGAAACGCAAAAGTGATTAAAGTGGTTTTTAACAAGTTGTAATTAATTAGGTTCGTGTTGTCGCGATAAATTTAAAAAGAAAAGGAAAAAAAGGAAATCGTAGAAATTCAATACAGGAGGGGAAAAAAGACATGTGTCGTTTCATATAGAATTGAATTTGGTGTGAATGCGTGTGTCGCTTAACGGTTTCGCAATAGTGAAATAAGAACAGAACGGAACAAAAAAAAAAAAAAAATAAGAAAAAAATGGCGACCGATAGTGCTTGGAATGGTATTGAAAAATTGCGTGGTAGTGAAAATTATCAATTACATGGCAATTTTCAATCAAAAATTTGCTCGAATTGAACGATTATAGTAAATGCATCGAAACGGGAATAAAAACTGAAACAGATGAAACAAAGAAAAGAAAAGCAAAAGCCAGAATTGAACTAAGTATTTCTTCAAGTATATTCGTACATGTTGCGAATTCAACTTCAGCAGCTGAAACATGGAAGATATTGAAAGACTTATATGAGAATCGTGGTCTTTCGCGTCGTATCAGTTTATTACGCAAGTTGGTGACAATACGTTTGGAAAATTGTGATTCCATGAACGATTATATATCACAAGCATTTGAAACTGCGAATAAATTAAATGGTATCGGTTTTTCTGTGCCAGATGAGTGGCTTGGTAGCATTTTGTTGGCTTGTTTACCAAATGATTTTGCTCCGATGATAATGGGGTTTGAAAATAGCGGCACCACAATAACGGGAGATTCAATCAAATCGAAATTACTAGATTGCGGTTATGGTTTGAAATCGAATGGTCAAGGATCAGCATTCTTTGGAAATACTGGTAGCAGCATTAAATCAAAATCATCGTCTAAAAGCAGTGTGAAGTGTTTTAATTGTGGTAAACGCGGGCATATGGCTAAAGATTGCCGTCTTCCGAAAAATCAGAATAATTCACAGCCACAAAAAAATAAAGATAATAAAAACTAAAACCCACAGGCAAAAGTTGCATTTTCATCAACAGTTCAAAATTCGGTTCAAAATACAAGTGCAGCATATTTTTTGAAACAGTGTAATGAAAACGAATGGTACATAGATAGTGGAGCATCACAGCATATGTCACAATTTGAAAATTCGTTCTCCGATATAAAATCATCCGAAATTACGCAAATTACTTCGGCAAATTCAAGTAAAGTTCCGGTTAAAGGTGTCGGTAAAATACAAGTGCGTGTAAACGAATTCGAGATAGATTTTAATAACGTCTTGTGCGTTCCTGGTTTATCTGCGAACTTGTTGTCAGTAGCACAAATGGTGAAAAATGGCAATGAAGTAATATTTGATCAAAATGGATGTCGAATTTTCAATAAATTAAAACAGTTAGTGTGTGACATTAAATCAGATAATGGTGTATATCGACTTCAGGTGCAATAAGTTAAATGTTTAGCAGCCATAACACAGACAAAGAGTGGTTTATTGTGGCATAGAAAGTTGGGTCATATAAACTTTGCGGACATGTGTAAGGTGAAAAATGGTTTAGTAAATGGCATCAATTTTAATGATAAAAACGAAATTGAAATTAAAAATTGTGAGATTTGCAAAGAAGGAAAGCAAACTCGAAAACCATTTGTCAGTAGCACAACGCGCGCCGATAACATTTTAGATTTGGTTCATTCAGATTTAATGGGACCAATGGAAAATAAATCAATCGGTGGTGCTAAATTCATAATTACGTTTATAGATGACCATTCAAGAAAGATTTTTGTGTATTTTTTAAAAGAAAAATCTGAAGTGTTCGATCGATTTATTGAGTTGCAGTTGAAAAAGAAACGGGAAGAAAAATTAAAGCATTAAGGTCAAACAATGGCACAGAGTACATCAATCAAAAGTTCGAGAAGTATTTTAAAATAAATGGTATCAAACATCAAACTTCAGTTGCCTATACTCCCGAGCAAAACGGTATTGCCGAAAGAACAAATCGAAAATTGGTGGAAATGGGCTGAGGCCATTAACATGGCAACATACATATTAAATCGATCAGCAAATGCCATATTAAATACAACAACTCCAGAAGAAGTTTGATCAGGAAATAAAGTCGATGTCAGTCATCTACAAGTATTTGGTAGTCCGGTCATGGTGCACATCCCAAAGCAAAAACGGAAGAAATGGGATAAAAAGTCAAAGAAATTGGTCTTCGTGGGATTTTCTGAAGGTATAAAAGGCTATCGTTGTATTAATCCGATCAGCAAGAAGCTTGATATTAGTCGAGATGTTATGTTTATAAATGAAAGTGATTCTGATCAAGTTGTTGTAACAGAAGATTTAGCTGATTTAGAATCAAAAAAGGTATCAAATGAAGTGAGGGACAACGAACAAAGTGTTACCACAATCAACAATGAATTCGTTACTAGTACACCTGCAAAATCAGCTAGCGAACCCATCGTAAATGAATTAGAAGAAACATTGGCTCCAGTTGACAATTCATTTGAAACGATATATGATGACGCAAATGATAAAACCTAAGAACACAGTGGTAGTGTTACACCACAACAATCAGTTCGGAGAACAAGCCGTGCACCAAAGCAAAAAAAATTTGATGAATATGTTACATATGGTACCTATGGTTTACTTGCGCAAGTAGATGAGCCGATAACATATAATGAGGCGTTGAATGACGAAAATTGTGAACAATGGAAATCAGCCATGCAAGAAGAAGTTAATTCGTTAGTCGAAAATGGGACTTGGCAGTTGGTTGATTTGCCCAAAAATCGCAAACCAATAAAATCAAAATGGGTTTTTAAACTCAAGCGTGACGAATCTGGTAATATCACTCGATTTAAAACAAGATTGGTTGCGAAAGGTTGCTCGCAGGTCCATGGAATCGATTATGAAGAAGTATATTCACCAGTAGTACGTTATTCATCGATTCGTTTTGTCATCGCACTTGCTGTCAAAAATTGTTTGAAGATTGATCAGATGGATGCAGTCACAGCATTTTTGCAGGGTGATTTAAATGAAGACATATATATGGCTCAACCGGAAGGTTTTCACGATGGTACAAATAGTCTGTAAATTAAATAAGGCGATATATGGTCTTAAGCAAAGTGGACGGGTATGGAACGAGAAACTAACAAAGATGTTAAAGACATACGGTTTAAAGAAATCAATAAATGATCCGTGTGTGTTTTTTAATGATGATCTGTCTTTGATCATTACGATCTATGTAGATGACTTCCTGATTTTTTGGAAAAACCAAGTCACGTTGAACAAATTGAAAGTGGCGTTATGTAATGCATTTAAGATGAAAGACATGGGCATTGCAACTACATGTATCGGTTTGCATATTACGTATGAAAATAATGGGATAGCCATTGATCAAAAATCGTATATATCAGAAGTGATTGGTCGATTTGGTAAGGTAAATTCTAATCCAGTTACAACTCCCAGTGATCCATGCCAGAAGCTGTCTGTTACAATGTGCCCAACTACCGAAGAAGAAAAGGAAGAAATGACGAAAATTCCTTATCAGTCATTAGTTGGTTGTTTGTTATTCATTGCACAAGGAAGTCGGCCAGACATTGAATATGCAGTAAATGATGTGAGTCGTTTCAACTCGAATTACGAACGACCACACTGGACCGCTGTAAAAAGGATATTAAGATATCTAAAAGGAACATTAGATTACAAATTGCGCTATTCAAAATCTGATGTAAAATATTTAACCGGGTATTGTGATGCAGATTGGGCATCAGACATCGACAAGAGACGCTCTTGTACTGGTTATGTTTTCCAACTAAGTAATGGTGCTATAACCTGGAATAGCAAACGGCTAAGTACTATCGCACTTTCGAGTACGGAAGCCGAATACATAGCCGCATCATGGGCGGTTAGAGAGGCGATTTGGTTACAAAATTTTGGTCGTGAATTGAATCCGGACATCGCTCAACCAGTTCATATTCAAATGGACAATCAAAGTGCCATCAATTTATCAAAATCGGATGGCTATAATCAAAGAACAAAACATATAGACATCAGGTATCATCATTTGCGACAACAAATTGAAGATGGTACAATCAATTTAACTTATGTTTCAACCGACGAGAACGCAGCAGATGTTCTTACCAAAGCTGTTAGTGGACCAAAGATGAAATTATGCTCAGTAAAGATGGGATTAAATTAATGAAGCAATAAAAAGAAAATATATAATGAAATGTAACACAAAATGACATGTAATTTCATAATTTAATATTTTATTGAGTGAGGGTGTTATAAATTTAGCTTTTTTAGTATTGTCAGCCCTCAATTTATTGTTAACACTGATGTAAATAAAGTGTGACATTTGGTCACTTGTTAAAGAGTGACAAAATACACAGACGCGTTTTGTTTTGTTGGTCCTTGTGCTCTATAAGTTCTTTTTTCATTTGACGGTTTTCCAACAGTAATCATAGAAATCAAACCATCAATTATAATGTAAATGATTTTATTTCTGTGAATAGACCCAGAAGAGAGATTAAGATACCAATTAGGTATCAGGATTAGATATAGGTAAGTAAAATAAGAATTTTTTTGATTTAAATATATGTATAAGTTTGAAATAATAAAAGGACAAAATGTAAGTTAACAATTTAAGTGAGGAGGTATTGTAGTGTTCAAAGTTATAGAACAAACTCGTAGGGTAAAAAGAACATGAGTATTAGAGAGATATATTTCATTCGTATTCGTATCCTTCATCTTAATAAGCGTGTATATTTTAAGCTACAAAAAATAAATTGAAGTAATAAAAAGAAGTATTACATAAATAAGTAAAGTGTTTTATTTGTTACAAACGTAATATTAAACGCTATAAAATTAAAGAAAACATCGTTGAACATAGCACGAGAAGAAAAACAGTTCAAATTTGCAAATGGGTATGTGAGCTGGTTACTTCAACTGAAGCAGTACAAAGAGTTGAGTTTCTGATGAATAATAGTTTAACTTAAATAGTCCTTACGGTTACAACCAATACTTTCATTTCTATTCAAGAAGGATAACCAATTTTGAAAAATGGTTTTCATTAATTCAAAGATCGTTTAAGCTTGAATTCAAACGTGTTTACGCAAATTTATCTAATAAAATCCATCCAGTAAAATAATCGCCACCCAAAGCAACGCTTGAATGTAATTGAAATAACAGGGCTTATTTGTCGATAAGTGTTTATAAAAAGGAAGAGCAGTTTAAAAGAAAAGGCCTTCGCTGCAGCCATTAAAGCTGATTGTTAATTAGCAAATTTCAATTAAATTATAATATGAAGGTAGTAAGCACTACGTAAAACTAGAAAACTATAAAAAAATCTTTACAAAAAATCGTTGCCACTAAATTAGTGAAATGATGAAGTGAAATAACCAATCAAGTGAAAAAAAAATTTCGAATTTTTGCAAACGGATTACAAAACAAATAAAATAGTTAACGATTAGGTACTCGCTCAATCTTCAAAGAAGCATTGTATCTTTAATACCAAAATCGAAAGATCACACCAAAATTGTTTCAAAAAATGAATAAACCCAAACAAGTGAAAACCAGTATATTAAAAGCGCTAACCCCAAAGGAAAATGAAAAGAAAAGCTGTATTTTGTTTGTTCGTAATAATTTCCAAATTTTTCTTTACCTATTTTATTTAGCTTAAATCTTCTGGAATTCGTCCGTCCGAAAACACCACACAATATTATTTTTAATTTAAAAAATTCAAAAAAAAAAAACTTTTAATTGCTAATATTATTGAATAGTTAATATGCATTCTTATTTATAAGAAAATCAATGTCAGAAGATTTTAGCTAAAATAATGCAAAAATTTAGGAATTATTGCGTCCTGTGGATTTAACGCTTCATATTTTGTTTTTTGTTATTTTGCTCAGCGACGTTACATTTAAAATGTTTTAAAGTTTTCTATAAATGGAACCAATTTTTCGTGTTCTTACTTCTGTGCACAATCGGAAATCCTCGAATTGAGTTGAAATTAAGATTAAACGTGACATATTGAATTGCAAGTAAATTTAACGATCCAGGAAGCCTGCATCAATAAGGAAAATAAGTTTAGTACATATATTTATATAAAGGTCGAAACCAGAAGGAATAATGATTTTAATCTGAAAAAATATAACGAATTAAAATTGAATTAATAACATTTCGAGTTACAATTATATATGTACATAGATACACTAAATTTGTTTTTCTTATTTACATACCTACATCTAAACCTACCATTTTCAATTTCAAAGTCTTTTAGATGTTTTTGAATTTTCTAAATTTACTAAAATCACAATCAATCTCTCTAAATTTTTCTCATATTTATCTGACTATTTCTTATATCACATCGTTCGTGCCTTCTGGTTATCTATTTAATAATAAAATTAAAACTTAGAAAAATGTCCCAAAAACCAAATCATTCCACCAAATAAAATAGAAAATCTACTAAAGAGATTAAAATAGAATTTGATCAAAATAATTAAATCGATTGATAAATAAACATGAATTAAAATTCTAGAAAATAAAAAAGGAATTAATTTCAAAGAATTGTTTATTATATTTTAAGCAATGTACACTTATACAATATTTGTTGATATATTGTTTAATGGAACTAAAATAATAAGAGTTTTTAAAATATTTACAAAAAGTTTGTTTTTTTTTTTTTTTTTTCAATAAAAGTAAATATAATTTTATTATAGGATATAATTTAATAATTTCGTTGTAGGTATATTCTATACACAAACACAACAAGTGCGGCCCCGCAAAAGATAGTTTTATGATAAAAATCGCATTTTAGGTTTTATTTGTAATAAAAGCCAAATAAGGCTGGAAAAAATCTTTTTTTTACTCTCTCTATATTTTAATAAAAATGTTTATATACTTTTCTCAATATTAATAATTTAATTAATTAATAATAATAATAACAGTAATACGTCTTTATATGTTCAACACTTTATGGCGTTAAAATCGCGCGCTTTCAACTCAACGTACACTGCCTGAATAGGAAATTTTATGTAGCTTCGCTCAAATCATTTTATTATATTGTATTATTTTAAATATATATTTTATTTGTAAGGCATTTAATGTGTAAGTGAGAATATGTGTTTTGAATGTTTAATGTATGTGCTACAACCCTGTCTGTGTTCCTGACCTACTAAATTATACACACGAAATTATATATTTTTATCTAAACATATTTCTGTACAAAAAAACTACATTCAATAGACAAATTTCCTATCTAACGCAGTGGCGACACGACGATTGTATTATTTCCCTTTTGAGCTAATTAAATATGAAATTTATAATTTCTTTAATTTTTTTATATTATTAATTACGATACTGTGTAAACTATTATTGTAACAATTATAAAAGATGAATATGGATAGTGCACGTGAAGCTAGAAAGCTTTAAGATAATTTATAGGTGTTAGTGACACATGTATTTGAAACAAAACCAATTTTTACGCCCGCAAAAAACCTAAATTTTTAGTAGTTGATTTTCTGCAAAGCTTAAAATTAAAAACCTAGAAAAATGAGTGAATTGCAAATAACTGCGCGTTTATGGTTTGAAACTCTTAAATGTTATAAACGATTTTGAATATCACAATTTGTTTTGTTCAAATTGGTTCTCAGTCGTTCAAACTATTTAAAATTTGGTCAAAAATAAAATTCAAAAAATACAAAATTTGACAAAATGCCCCAGAGACGACTAAATGTATAAATGTAACTTTCGCTATTTCGTTCGATTTTTTTAGAATAAAGCGAAAACTAGAGTGCGACCCAAGAACCCGTGGTAAATTTAGTAACCAGCTATAATTTAAATTGCACAAAAAACAAACATTTGTTAAATTTGAAACCAATTCCAGAAAAAAAAAATTATTTTAGAAAATAACCAAATTTCTAGCTCTAACTTTTGCGAAACGGGCAAGAGAGTTACAGAAGTCCTTATAGTATAGGAGAGTTGTGAGATAATTTTGAGTAGATATTTGAGGCAGCATGAAAATTTGTGTGACACTTCTTTAGCAATGTCTAAACACAAAATGAAAAACTTGACTGAAGGGTGGCGGGGCATTATCAATCCTTAAATTTTTTAAGTTGCGAAATTTTTTTTTGCAAAAAATGTCCTTGAGGCATTTTGTAGTTTTAATAACTTTTAATTTCGTATTTAATAAAATATAAAATAAAAAAGCTAAATCATTTAGTCGGGTCTAAAATGTTGCCAGGCGGTTTCAAAATTTAATTTCGTGGATTTCTAAAAAATATATTTGAGGAAACCTAAGACTTACCACAGAATAATATACATATATACCTAAAAAAATGTATTTTCAAAAAGACAAGTCATTTTAGTGGGACTCGTTAACGTGAAGTTAGTAAAAGTGTAACGCTATACAAAAAAAAACCTTACAACAGTTTCAACACATATTTAAAATAACTGGGGGTTTGACAACCATTGGCAAGCAATCGTACAGGTAGCTTCGTAGATCTGGGTGCACCATCATATTGTATTTACCTTTGGGAATGTTTTGGGTTATATGAAATGTTTGTGCGACCCGTAAAACGGTTTTTATGAACTTTGCAAAACTTCCCTACTCAAAAAAAGAAGTATAAAATTGAAGTATACTGTATTATATGTACAAATCAATATAACACTGATGCTGTAAAGCAATTATTTAGCCAATTTACAAAATGTCCGTTCTACAAAAAATTCCTCAATTTATTTCAAAATACACAAATTGAAAAACAACACGAGCGACCAGATTTGACCGAAAATATTTTCTTTTGCCCGGAATTTGTTCTATTTACAATGCAGCGGTATTTTGCTTACCTTTCACTTTGGAATACATGCTTCTCCAAATATTTAAAATTAGAAGGCCGCATGTCCAACTATAATGCGGAGTTGTGGTTTAATCATGTGAAAAATATTTACACTGAAAAGAAATACATGAGAATTGGGAGGTTCGTGGCTTTAATGAAACGGAAGTCCGAGCTTCTGGTAAACTCTATAGCTGTTACCGATGCATTAAGGCCAACGCCAAAATCTCAAAAATATTTAGTGTCACATAGTTCAGACGAAGAGCCAGATGACTTAAAAAATTCAAACGCGTTTTAAAAAGATATTCCGCAAAAGCATTATTTAACCCATTATGTACCACTGAGGCTGATTTTTGCACTGATTCGATGATGACCAAACCGCTATTAACAAACGGATTCTCTTTTTCAAATGAACGACCTGTAGATTCGATTCATTAATACAAATAATTACTACGGTTTTAGCAGATTATGAGCATTTAATTTCTAAAGTTAACGGAATTGACACAGAATTCTTTAATTTCTTAGAGCACTTTTTAAAATATGGAGCGGTTCGTTCTACATATATTAAAAGAACTTAATTGATTTTAAAGTGTTTTAATATAACAAATTTTTCTACGTCGAGCAAAGCTGTATTTGCAATATTTCAAAATTTATCGAATATTTTTTATCCCGTAAACTATAATTGCCCAAAATGCTTAAAACCACACGAAAGAGACAGTTTTTATATCCAAATTGACTACGTTAATTTCAAAGAACGAGATCTTAAAACAATAAAAGATTCGTTTAAATTTTACGGTTCAAACTGCACTAATTGTAAATCGCCAATTGAAAATCCCGATGAAATACAACTTAAGGCTCGCAATGGGTTTGCTGTAGTAGATGTTCAACCACCACTTTCCAATACAAGGTACCATATTAAAATGAACGAGATTCAAGCAGAACTGAATTTTGGGTCCACTATAAGCTAGTACAGGTAGTCCCCGACTTACGACCGAGATAGGTTCCTGGTCATCGGCCGTAAGTCGATTTAGTCGTAAGTCGAATTTCATAAAAAATAAGTAAAAAATTGCGACTTAGCTACTGTAATGTATTATTTGTACTGAAATGTGTATGTAAATCGAATTTTTTTTACTTTGTTTTTTCTTTAAATTTGTTTCATATATTTTAGGGATTCTCCGCAACTATATACACCCATACCTCACTTTGCGACGGTAATTCGTTCCATAAAAATGCGTCTTGTAAATAAAATTGCAACATAATTAAATAACCTTGACGTATTTTCAGAAAAAAAACATTTAAGTAACGATACAACAAATAATTTAAGAGACGCAAAACTCAAATTTGTTAGTAACAAATGTAAAGTCGCAATTCGAAACGTCGCAAATCGAGGTATTGGTGTATTTGTCTTCTTTAAGCATTTTCTATGAAAAAGCAAGTCGAACGGTCGTAAGTCGGGGACTACCTGTATTAGTTCGTATTATTCATTATCAACATGCATAAAGTCGTGCATAAATCCATAATGATTTATCCGAATCCATTATGAATACTATAACTCGGAAACTAGAATTAACTCTGCATCTTTAATTTACATTGACAGTTGGCGGTAAAATGCCATTTACGCTAAGGAGCCTGAAATCAGGTTTGACAAAAAGTTTGTAAATTAGGGCAACCCTAAACCCATTAACCCTTTGCATTCGTTTGTCACACTGGAGGTGACACAATGCGGCATTCGAGATCTTAAGCCCGATACGCAGTCAGTTGTGAAGTGAAAAAATGTATGGCAATCGTGGTAATTTTTAATCGAGTACAAAGGGTTAAAAAGCAGTTTAAAGGACCGCGCAAAAATTCATCTAACACATAAAAACTTAAGATAATTTTATAATCAGAATTACAGTCAAACGTAAATATTCACCTTTTTTTTGGAGTAGAGCAATTTTGAAAAATTCATAAAAACCGTTTGACGGGTCGCGCAAATATTTCATATGACTCAAAACATCCCTAAAGGTACAGACAATACGATGGCACACTCAGATACGCGTAGCCATCTCTACGATTGCGTGGCAATGGCCGCCACTGAATGCTAAAATTATTGCTTTATTTTAGTTAAAATCTTCTGGTTCTTGACCGAATGTACCAGACAATACTATTTTCAATTTATAAAATTCAAAAAGACTTTTAATTGGCTGAGAAAATGAAAATTAAATTTTTTCGGTTCAAAATCATATTTCGTAGGAAAAAATAGTACATTGTGTCATTAGGATTAAAAGTGATACTTTGTTTGACGAGCAATTATATTTGCATGCGAGGCGAAGCGCAGCGTAGCCGAGCAAAAGCAAATATAATTGCGAGTCAAACAAAGTCACTTTTAATCCGAATAACACATACTATTTTTTCTCCAACGAAGAGTTTATGTCTTGTCGGTTTTACATTACTAATTATACGAGTAAGTACAAATTATGTAATTAAAACTTCAAAATTGAAACTAATTTTGTTGAAATATTTTGTAAAACTAAGGAGGTCATGACTTTCAAAATTGAAACTAATTTTGTTGAAATGTTTTGTGAAACTAAGGAGGTTATGATATGAACGAAAAATAAAAAAAATAAAATAATTATGTCATATACATACATTATACATATTATTGGATTTTCACTATAATATTTTTCTCCTAGTATTAAAAGTGCCTACTTTTACACCTAGGATTAAAAGTGTAGCTTAGCAACACACACATTTTTAAAATAGTAAGAAAAAGGCCAACTTTAATACCCAAAAACAGTATTAAAACTAGAGGCTTTTAAGACGTTGGGAGAAAAAATAAATTTTCATTTTCTCAGACAATTAAAAGTTTTTTTGAATTTTGTAAATTGAAAATAGTATTGTCTGGTACATTCGGTCAAGAACCAGAAGATTTTAACGACAATAAAGCAATAATTGTAGAATTATATCGAAAAAACTAAATCCGATTTTTCTTTTAGTTTTTCAGTGGGTAAAGCGCTTAAGTCTTAGCTTGCCTCAAAAATAGTTTTTGGAAATCTACGAAAATAAATTTTGAAACCGCCTGGCAACATTTTAGATCCGACTAAATGATCTGTTTTTTTTTATATTTGATTAAATACTAAATTAAAAAAGGTATTAAAATTTCAAAATGCCTCAAGAACAAGTTTTGCAACAAAATTTCGCAACTTAAAAAAATCAAGGATTGACAATGCCCCGCTATCCTGCAGCCAGGCCTGTGATTTTTTGTTTAGACATTGCTAAAGAAGTGTCACACAAATTTTCATGCTGCCTCAAATACCTACTCAAAATTGTCTAACAGCTCTTAGACTATTACAGCCACCTTCGACATATATTCGGCACAAAATACATAAACCATATTCATCTCAATAATTTCGGCGCTTCAACAATATTTAAATGTTTCATAAATATTCTAGTTACGTGTATTATTGTTGTTTTGTTAATAATAATTATGTAATAGTATTTTAAATGGATAGTAAATCAATTTGTTAATAGTTTTCTTGTTGTATAGTAAAAACGACTAGAAATTTGGTAATTTTTTTTTTGCTTAAAATTGTAGTAAATTATTTAGGCTTTACCTCCGGCTTTTTTGATTGATGCCCGATCACGTAATGCTGGCGGTAAACTAAATGGAGCCGACCCAAATGGATCATCTTCCGATGTTGCGTTCGTCGTCGGGGTAGCGATGATAGGCGCAGCAGCAACCGCAGCGGTTGCAATAAAGGTTGGAAGGATTTCGGTTTCGGTTGGTGTTTGTTGAAGTTTTGAAATGCCTTATAAATAAAAACAGAAAAAAAATAATAATACATAATTGTAAAGTGGTAAATATCTGGAAAATATAAATTGCTAGTCACTCATACTTGTTTCACTTCCCTCATTTCTGATTTTATCGAATTCGGCACCAAATATATGATCCTCAGTCATTTGATTGAATGGCGTTGGATCTTCAAATGGATTCCATTTCGATAGGTCTTCATTGAATTGCCCATTCATATTCGAAGATACGTCTGTATTTGAAATTGATGTGCCCATTTGAGATGATTTCGTGGTCACCGACTGTTGAGGCATTTGGGGAGCATGCACATTTTGTTCAGACGTAAATGCCGCTGTTGAAAAGGCTGTCGTTGGTGAAATTGGGGTTGAGGAATTTTTTATTGAAATATCATACGGTGCTAAGAATTGCGATGTTTCTGTGGCATATGTCCTATCAAAAAAAAATTCCAAAACGGTATTTTACAAGAAAAATTATTTATTATCTAATTACGTACTTATTGAACGCCGAAGTATCGCTCATATTTCTCCGATGACCACCTTTTTGTGTTATCAACAGTTGTGTTGTTTTGGTAGGTGTTGATACTAACTGGGTCGGAACAAAATTTGCCAAACCGCCACTCGTGTCCAATGGCGGTAATGATGTAAGCGGTTGATGTACGGGTAAGTCTGAACTAACGAATGGATGATCTCGATTTGGAATTATTTCATCGATATCATCAACTTCTGTCTCCCTAAAAGGATCTGGATAATTTGATTGGAATAAGCTATCTATAATACGATTTTCAACAAGATCTGTACTTGATATTATGGCTTGCTGCGATAATTGTGGTGGCTGCACTTGTAATTGCTGGGGCTGTGGTTGTGACGGAATACTTTGAATTTGTTGTAGTTGTTGCGGTGGTGATGCAACAACAGGCACACTAATAACTTGAGGTTCGGGCTGAGTTGGTGGAAAATTTACATTAAACTGAGCCGTAAATGCTTCAACGGTTGGAGGAATATAACTTGGTGTCACTTGTTGTTGAAGAATTTCCTGAGGTGCAGGTGACGGATTTGTATTTCGCGGCGAAGGACTTGGTGGTAGCCCAATCGGTAAATTAGGTATAGTTTGAGCTGAAGCTTTAGGTCGCATTCTCGGCGCAACACTAGTTCCACTTTCTACAAGAGTAATGTTTTGCTTTGATTTAGCCGCACCAGGCAAACTAGATCGCTTAGTCTCCGATTCCATCGGAGGCACAGGTAAACTTTCAAGTGGAAGTGCAGCAATTTTCTGGAAAAAATTCATAATTCATAAATCTTGTAAACAAAAATGCTAATCACCAATTCTTACATGAAGATTTATAATTGGATTCTCTTTCCCGGCTAATTTAAATGCTATTTCACAAACTTGATAAATATTTGGACGTCTATCGATATCCGGCTCCAACATGTACCGTATAAGTTGGTGCATTCCTTTCGAGTATCTCGAATTATCGGGTATACAAAAATTCCCACTCTGAATAGCTAGTGTACTTTCTCCGAACGGTAACGTAAAAAAGCACAGTTTATACAAAAGACATCCGAGTGCCCAAATATCAGACTTCGTTGTAATATTTTTGTCGGCATAAAAATCGATCATTTCAGGGGCACGATACGATAGTGTGGTATATTTTTTTATTTCCTCCTCGACCATTGCCACGCCATGCACTTTAGGATTTAATATTTTGGCGGTCGCCGAACCAAAATCACACAATACGAAATGACCAGATTCACTTTGTAGAATATTCTCAATTTTCAAGTCACGATGAATTATTGGCGTTTGACAATGATGTAAACGGGAAACAGCCTCGGCTGTGTCACAAAATATTTGTAATACTTCCGGCTCAGTAAATCCTATTTGAAGTCTATGTGAAAAATGCAATAAAAATCGGATTATAACATTACGTCAAACTATCTTTAGGTGATCGGTTACCTTGTATTCATAATATTTAATATATTGGTTTTACAGTATGGCATGAGTAACAGCACCTCATATACTCCATTCCCTTTATGTGTAATACTTGAGTCCACATATCCGATTATGTTCTTGTGGCCATTTAAGTTGCTCTAGAATGTACGCAAAAATTAAATAAAATCTTTAAAAAAAGAGATTAGTGATTTATACTCACGGCTATTTGAATTTCTCGCTTCGCTACACTTAAATCGTGCTCATTGTTCACATACATACGTTTCAGGGCATACCGTATACTACCACTACTTGCTTTTGCTAAAAATACCATAGCAAATCCACCTGAAAATAGATTAAAACAAGAAACAATTTATTGAAGTTATTGAAAATGTGTTTATTGCAAATGTTCATCCTAAAGCAAAAGGAACCGATTAGAATACGCTGATGTAACAACAATCACCTTAGGTATAAACATAATAGCAACTCCCATAAGATTAACAAACACATAATATGCTGGCAACACAATTAGAATACGCCTCTAAAATCCACCAAAAACACGATACATATTTAATTGATTAGCAACGCATCGTATTTATGTCCATTATTATATTATCAATAGGTGATAACAAAATTTGTCCAAATTTGCATTAGTTCAAAATCAAGCCAGTGATTCTTTTGTCTTGGCTATTATTTAGGATGGATAGTAAAAATCAATAAACAAACTTTAGTTGAATTAAGCATGTCGTCAGTTATCATAAACAATAATAACTCGTCGTCATCTCCGTGTATAAAACTATTATTATATTTTTATAATGAGATAACTACTTGAAAAGAAAATTGTTTTCTTCTTCGTCGTTTAAAACATGACATAGAGAATAGTTTAGTCTTATCAATGTTGATAAGATTTTTTTAAATTTTTTTTTTGTATGAAAACTAGGATACAAAATAAAAAAATACAAAAATCTTGTATGCAACTTTAATATTCAATTCTCATTGTAATGGATGAAAATTACAAAATTATTCGTTTTACATAATCGAATTAAAAATGTATGTTACACACAGGTAGAAGCGATTGTCGTATATGCGAAACATATTAATCAAAATGGTAGTAAGATGGCTAAATAAATTCTCTAGAAAATTATACTTTATTAAACCACAATTAAGAGACTGACTCATCATGTACCAGTTTGAGATAGATTTCGTATAACCACAAACTATGAGTATGTACCGACTAAATCCAAGATATAGGACAAAGGCGCCAATAAAATTATTAATTAAAACAAATTTTTCAATTACCATAAATAACTTTATATTAAAATCGTATGA
The DNA here is from genome assembly GCA_963556165.1 of Tipula helvola. Lineage (NCBI taxonomy): Eukaryota > Metazoa > Arthropoda > Insecta > Diptera > Tipulidae > Tipula > Tipula helvola. The sequence goes on from OY744482.1 coordinate 93,204,268, forward strand.
TGCTATGAAAAATTTAAAACATTGACTTATTGATTTTTACAATTGAATATAATCCTAACTACATATTTCATTTCAACTCATGGTTTCGTTTTTGCATCATGCAGTGCAAAATTATTTATAGCTAAATGAATTCAAAGAGGAAACATTAAAATTTAGAATTTAACGAAATTTTCTGAATTTGATCATACTTCCACAGTGATGAAATCCGAAAACCCATTTGGAAGAAGTTCCTTAATGTCAAGATCACCAACAAAACTTTATGCAATGCATAAATCAGAGAAATTTATTACTCCAGGTGGTACTCTAGTCAGCCGACTGGACATCCATCCTCTTCGAAAGCTTGCCCTATGGATTCTGGGGAGGGCCAAATACTGCATGACAGAAGTGATGGCAGCGGAAATTTTACATTACGAATAGCTCCATCCAGTGAAAGAACTATTGACCTATAAAATGAAAATATCGATCTCTTGGGGAGGCTACAGAAAATGGAGCAATCATTTGCGAAGCTAAGCGAAGAAATTGAGTATCTAAAGCGAGAAAATGAACTTCTAAAAATGAATCGGGATGCTAAAGAACATAGCGAATTAGAGAGTATTGAACCAGAGAAAATTACCTATTTCACTGATGAGGATGAATTAGAAAGGGAGACGGACTGGATCCTAAAGAAGAAAAAACATACCAGGAAGGGTAAGAAAAGAAAAGCTGAATCGACACCTGAGGTTGAACAACTAAATGATAGTGGAACTACAAGTACCGAACCGAAAGTTGTCCAACTCGAGGTCAATCAACCAAAAGGTAGTAAATCTACCAAGAACATTGCACCAAAACTGGTGCAACCGAAAGAAAAACCACCCCCACCAATAAATATTGTGGGCGTAACCAGTTACCCAAAAATTCAGTCACTGATGAAATCGGTTACTGACAAAGAGTATAAGGTAACAGGTAACAGCGCTAAACAATGACTTTTAGAAAATTAATACTCTGGACTCAGATTCCTATAGAACCTTATCTATGAAGCTGAATACTGAAAAGTATCAGTGGTTTACCTATAAGGACAAACAGGCTCGACCTATAAAAGTTATGGCAAGAGGTTTGCATCACACTTGCTCAAGCACAGAAATAATGAAAGACTTACAAAATAAAGGCCTTAAAATACTAGATGCTACGAATAGAATGTTGTTATAAAAGAGAGAACAAACCAAGAAGGAAACCAAACTTGCAGTAAAAGGGGACTCCCTCTTTTTATGATGGTATTTGATAACAAAGAGAATGTTCAAAATATTTATGGTATAAAGCAATTCTTTACATGAAGGTAAAAATTGAACCAATGAGGAGAATCACTACACGCATACCCCAATTGAAGAAATGTCAGGGATTTAATCATACCCAAAGATATTGCAGCCAGGATCCGAGATGTGTAAAATGCACAGGTAAACATATTACTAGGCATGTACAATAGGGAGAGATGTGCGAGCTAAGTGTATAAATTGTAAGGGTCAACATTCGAAGGATCGAAGCTATTACAAAGCGGCTAGATGACCAAAGTAATCTGAACAACATGATATTTGATCAACTGAAGAAAATGCAACTCGCACAACGCAATCCGATAAAAAATGTTAAGTAAGAACACAATTTGTCATCATCTGATTACGATCGGTGATGACGATGAACACAACTATGACCCCCTGTTGAGAGTTCAGAATCCAAGGGCAGACCCACCTTTCATGTTAGCACTAGGCTGGCATGAAGCAATGCAATGTGCAAGTGGTTTATACAAAACGGGTCTATAACCGTACGTCATCGATTTGGCAACTACTGCGTAAAGTAGAACGGTAAAATTTAACTGCGAAAGAGTTGGGAGTGCCTTGAGCCCAGAACAGATTGCATAGAATAAAACAAAAAAAAAAACATAATATGGCTGAAACCTCACAAGGTGATCAGAACATAGGTCTTTGGTGTCTTCAATGGGGATAGCATTCACCTGTGTCATAAAGTTGGTGTGACAGTTTTGATAGTATTGATTTCTATTTTAACCAACATTTATTTACTTATACAACAACAGCCAAACAGGTCAAAAGCTTCAGTAACATTTTTTGTTTTTCTCAAATCACGCTTTATTTTTATTATGCGGCTAAAGCTGATTACAAAAGAGCCCTGTACATTTATAATTTTGATAAAATCTGCTCCATTGGAGTCTCATTTTCTAATCTTTAATTTTTATATAAATTCAATCAGTCTTTTTGTTTACGTTAATTTTTGTGTGGGTTTCAATGTTTTATCTTAGTGCAGTGTTGGCTAAAAAAGGGTTAAAATTAAAAAAAATGCCAAACTGTTTCCTACTGGAAACAAGTCCGGTAGTGATGATGAAGTGATATTGGATCGCTCGCTTCAGTGTCTGCGATCCTTCGCCCTTCCCACTACCGGCTCATTATTCCCTATGCTTTTATATTTATGATCTGGGTTATATTGAATTGTATGGCTTTTCCCTCTGTTGATTGGTTTTAGGGTGGTTGCGGGTTGAGCCACCAATATTTTGTCCGATTTCTTGCGTTCTTTTGCGAGTCTATAAGGATATTTGAGAATTTATGACGGTTATGTATGTGATATTCTTCTCTGTTGGCAAAGATTTGGTCATCAAATCCTTTTGTGTTTTGCCGTCTTTCCAGGTGATAGATGAGTGGGTATCTTGTGTCTTTATCTTCGATATAACCATTTCGGTCCAAATAGGGGAATGTTTCTGGATTGCTGTTGGTTTGAGATGTAATGTTTGTAGCCTGTGCTTGCTTTCCGGAATTCTCCATGGCAGTATCGGAGGCACTTCCATTCAAACACTCTCATTTTCTCCATCGTATTTGGACCTACGTTCCACCAAATAGGGCAACCATATGTTAATAGTGGTCGTACCAAAGTTTTATAACATATTTGTTTTACTGCAGTTGTGATGCCGGATGTCCCGAAAATTATTCTATTGTAATGGAAGATTTTTTTGGCTTTCGTTATTTGTTGTACTATGTGGTCATCTAAGTAGAGAAGCCGGTCTAAATTTATTCTTAGGTACCTCACTGTTGGTTTTTACATACAATTCGTACCCACTATGTTGATTTGGAATTTCTTCCAGTTGTTACGTGTGTCAACTGTCGATAGTTGGTATGGTTTACGAAAGTAAATGACCAAATCATCCGCGTAGGCTATTGTTTATATCTCTGATGAGTTTAGTTGATCGCATTCAATCAGTTCTTTTGTGTACAGGCTGAATAGGACTGGAGCTGTGATTGACCCTTGCTGCAGCCCATTGTGTATTCTGAATGTTTTATCCGATATTAAATTGCCGTTCGTTGTTTTGAATTTACGGTCGTATAGTAATTCATAGCTCAGCTGCAATATGTCATTATTGGACTTCATTTGTGTCATCTTATGAATTAGACCATCGAGCCATACGGATTCGAAAGCTTTTTCCATGTCCATTAATATCGTTCCGGTACATTTTTTTGGTTTAGGTTTCTGCATATATCAGCAGTTAGTTTGGTTATAGCGAAAACAGTAGAGTGTTTATGTCTAATTCCAAATTTATTGTCTGGTAATATATTGTTGTCATTAATGTGATTTTGGATTTTGTTGTGTATGATTATTTCGTACATTTTTTCAAGGTTGGAAAGTAGGGTTATTGGCCGATAGTTTACTGGGTTTAGGGGGGTTTTTCCTTTTTTATAGATAGGGTAGATTTTGACGATTTTCCATATTTTAGGGAAAATACGATTATTTAAACATTGGTTGAATAAGCAGCAGATTTCTTTTATCAATTCTTTAGGTAAATGTATTAGCACTATGCACGGTAAGTTATCTAGTCCGAAGGATTTCTTAGTGTTTAAGCATTTCATTATGGCATTTAATTGTTCTATTGTTATGAAGTATGTAGTTATTATTTTGTGGGTTTGTTGCTGTGAAGTTATTATTAAATTTAATTTTTGTTATGTGATTATTTTTGTTGTTTTCAAATTCAGATTTTAATTGTTCTACTTTTTGTTTGATCATTTGTTCGTGTTGTGGTTTGCCAAGTGCTGGGTTTGGTATTGTTACTTTTTCTATATAATGTCCAATTATGTTTAAATTATGATATTGTTCGAACTATTATATTTTGTGCCTTCTTTTCCTATTTTTGCCCAATCTATATTGAGTCCTTGCATATTGTTTATTTCATTTTCCTCCACTTGCAGTTGTTTGATGATTAGATCTTCTTTTATAATATTTCCTGCGCTAATTCCCTTAATTTGGCTGAAGATTTTTGTTCAGGGTTTAATGTTTGCTATGTATTCTGTCCATTTTTTATTCACTTCAATTTGTTTGATATTTTGTGTGATTGTATTAATGTGTGTCTCTATTTCTGTGTTTGTAATATTACGATCTATTGCGATTATATGTGTTATGTTAATATTTTTTAAATGTTTGTCGTGTATTGTTTTTAATTTTGATTGCCACATGGGCCAGTTTGCTTTGTGGAAGTTGAATTTTGTTAATGCTTCTCCATTTACGTTAGTTGTGTCTAGTTGAAATGTTTGGTTATTATTGTTATAATTATTCCATGTTATCTCTATTGCCTTATGATCGCTGTCGTATGTGTATGCCGGCCGGTATTTCTCCCATATCGTTCGTTTTTATGTTTAATCTCATATCAATTATGGCGAAGTCTAGTATGTTATTTGACCTTATAAATGTTGGGCTATCAGGTATTTGAAGAGCCTTGCCTTGTATTCCATATCATTGTTGTCCATCCATTCTACTAGTTTAATTCCTCTGGTGTTATTGGCAGTATTCCCCCAGTTTGTGTGGCTAGCGTTAAAGTTTCCCGCAATTATATAATAGTTATTCGGGTTTTTAGGTCATATTTGATAAATATTTCCTGCCATTCGTTTTGAAAATGTGATTCTGTGATCGTATGGTTGCAGCTTGTGCAATAGATTGCTATTATATACAAATGTTGGTTGTTTGTATTTAGTTTTAATTTTATCGCCGTATATTCAATTCCGGATCTGTTGTTTTGTGTATTTGTGTTTGTTTGTTGCTAATTATATTTCTTGTGTATTGTGATTGCTGTGCCGCCTGCTCTTATTCCTTGGGTGCGATCTTGTCTGATTATGTTGTAATTTTTGAAGGTGATTGTGTGTCTTGTATTTAATTTGGTTTCACTTAGGAGTACTATGTCTGGTCTATTGCTTTTCATAAAATTTAATAAGTTTAGTCTTCTGTGCGTGCTGATGATTGAATTTACATTGACAGCTATTATTTTGAGGCTGCTGTTGTCACTGTTCATTCTACTAGTTGTTTGATTAGTGCCAATAGGGTTGTTATCTGCTCGCCTTGGCTCGCCACTGTTTTAGCCATTTCATCTATTTTGTCTGTTAAATGTTGTATAGTTTTTGAATTTGTTTTAGTTGTTATATCTATTTGTGTATGTATTGATGTTGTTGTTGCTGGTTGTTTTTGCCCTCCCCTCAACATTTCTGCAAATGTTCCACTTTCTACATTAACGTATGTATGTGTTTTTGCTTATTCGTATGTTTGCTGGAGTGTGTATTTTTGTTCTTTTTTCGTTAATTTTTTCTCTTAGCCTATTAAGTGTTGCCTGGTATATTGGGCATCCTGGGACATTTGGTTGGTATTTTTAGTAAACATTTGAGAAATTAATTATAAAATATAAAGAGCTGAAACCTCACGAGGTGATCAGAACTTCGGTCTTTGGTATTTTCAATGGGGATAGCATTCACCTGTCACCTGTGTCATAAAGTTGGTGTGACAATTTTGACAGTACTGATTTATATTTTAACCAATATATATTTACTTATACAACAACAGCCAAACAGGTCAAAAGCTTCAGTAACATGGGTACAAGCATCCAATTTAACACGAAAAATTGCATTTTAGAACTTTATACCGAAAGTAGTATACAAAATTATACTGATATTTCTAACCGTGTAACTAACCATATTCCAGAATTGTATCCAAAAATTATTTTCGAATCCCATTTACAATACACATGTCAAATTTGATGATACCCGATTAAGGAATAGCCAAGTTCCATCCTACTTGGCCATATTCCAGAACTTCATCCAAAACTGATTTTAGAATCCCATTTCCAACACAAATGTCGAATTTCGTCATAATTGGTTGAGAAATAGGCAAATTCCATCATAGAGAATCCCATTTCCAACGCACATGTCAAATTTCATAATAATCGGTTGATAAATAGGCAAGCTTATTGGTAAATGTTCTGCAGAACTATCGGAGAAAATACCACCATTCGTTACAACAACAAGAGTAACAAGAGGAACAACCAATGCACATAAGTTTACGGTGAAGCTGCCTAAACCTCGAACTGAAGAAATTAAGCGCGAATTTATATACTGAACATCAAAAAAGTGGAATTCTCTAATACATTTCAAATTTCCGGAGGAATATAAAATGAATAAATTTAAGGTAGCTATTAATCTTTACTTGCAGGATCACGCATTGGGTGCAGAAGCTCTGACAGTTACAAGGAGCTAGGACCGTTAATAAGTCCGCTCTGCATCCAATTAAAAAATTAATAAAAAAAAAAAAAAAAGCTTCATCATATAAAAAATTTGTTAACTACTCACTACATCCTAATCCAAACCCCAACTCAACTCCAACTCAATTTCAACTCAACCCTCAAATTTACCCCTAATTTAACCTTCAAATCAATTCCTAATTCAATGCCCAACTCAATAATCAAACCAGCATATAGAAAAAAATCGTAAATGTTTATAAAACCAGGTGTTTTGGGTCAATTCGTATGGCAGGTACCCTACCCGCTTGACGTACAATCTGTAAAGGCTTTTCAATCTCTGACTTTACCATAGAAACAGATTGGCGAAAAAAAATCCCTGTTTGGGTCAATTCGTGTGGCAAGTACCCCACCCTCTTGAGGTACAATCTCCAAAAGCTTTTCAAATCTCCGCCTTGACCATAGAAACAGATTGGCGAAAAAAAAAATCCAAATCGAACAAGCCGTTCTCGATGTACAACGGGTGGAGACATCCAGAGCCAGACGTCCAAACAGACGGACGGGCATTTTTTTTTTTTTTTTCGCTTTTTCAGACTCAGGGACTTTCAAAACGTCGAGAAAAGTGGTTTTGGACCAACCAAATTTTTCGTCATTTTTGACAGGATTTCAATACTTTGGTCTTTTTAGACTGAAGTACATAATATGTTATGTTTAAACTCTTTGAGAAGCTATTGGTAAAAAGGTTAAATCCGATAGTCGAGGGGAATCATCAGTTCGGTTTTCGTAACCATTACTCAACAATAAATATCAAGTACACAGAATAACCAATATAATCGAGAAAGCACCAGAGGAGGAGAATCAACTATATCTATTCAACGATATCTTTAGACGTTGGACAGGAATTTGACAGAGTTTGGCATAAAGGTTCAATGTAAGGAATTTGCGCATGCAATTATTGGCTTCTTAATTGTGTAAAATTCAGGAAGTGCCATCTTTATCGTGTTTTGCACCAAAGGCCAAAGCAAACGATTCTTCGCTCGAATGTCATCAAAAATCTTTCACATTAATTCTGTAGCATCCAAATTCCTCATCCAAACAAGACATGGAATCCGATCAACAGAGAAGATAAAGAAGCAGAGAATGCTTGTTTCATTTTACAATTTCGCACCCAATTAAAACAGTTAGAAAAATATTTGTTTTGACTTATTGAACAATTTGAACACGATTTTGCAATTTTCCTAAAATTTTGTAAAAAAGATACTTGTAAAACAATTTGAAAAAATGCTAGACGACACGAATTAAGCAATAATGCTTGCTCATCGGCTCAATAACAACAAATTGAAATTCTATAGAAATAAATTTAAAAATCATAGAAAGCGCTATTTGTTTTAATTGATAATGGTTGCAATAAGAAGAACGTGAATTCAACAATTAATTAAGATCGATATATTAATTTTGCCACTTAAGGAAAACTAATTTAAAAACTAACAATTTGCAGCTTGACATTGTTTTTTGCTAAGTGACGACTATTATTAATTATTATTATTATAATTGGTTGGAACCCATAAAGGTTCCGCACTCAATGCCACAAGGGCCCATGGTGCAAACCTAGGATTCTATCCCAACTCAGGGATGCGCACTGCAATCTTGGCAAACTGGATCAGTTTAGGCCAAGGGAGAGAAGGCAGTCTACCTATATCGATAGTCCTACAATTAAACAATGAAAACGAACACTTTCAAAAGCAGGACAACTGCTTACAAAATGAATACAGCTGTCTATCTCTTCGAGGCAGTCATCACATATATGACATGGCCAGAGCTGGTCTCTTTTTAAAGATACTTTATGTATCTTAGCAAACTTAGTAAACCTTCGATCTGGCTCACTAATAAAGTTCCTCGTCTTACGGCAACCAGAAGCAGCACGCCACTTCAGCCTTAGGTCTTTAAGAGCGAAATTTTTTTTAACCTTCTTACCGCTAACAAAAGATAAGGGAGCCGCTGGTTCGGGACCGATTAATTTTAATCGCGAGCCAGCCTTGGCAGCTAGGGAATCGGCGATCTCATTATCGTCAATTTCACAATGAGCCGATACCCATAAGAGAGTAACTCTATTGCTAGAACAAAGAAGGTTGATGAAATGTTCACAGTTCTTAACAAGTTTGGAAATAGTCAAGGGATTTTTCAATAAATTCAGGATAGCTTTACTACCCGTACAGAAAAAAATATTTTTGTTGTTAACAGCCAGACTCATAGCTTCAATAATACTATGAGTCAAAGCAATTAATTCTGCCAGAAAGACAGTGCAGTGCGAACCCAGACTACCAAACGATCTGAAATCATTCAAATGGCAGTAAGTTCCAAATCCAACACCAACAAGTTCAGAGCAAGTTACATCAGAAAAGCAGGCAAGAGACCACGATAAAGTTTTAAGAAATTCCCCCGAGTGACGACTAACTCATTTTCATGATGAACCATTTCCAAATATTTTAAAACAACGAACTTACGAGTACATCTTCAAATTCACGAAAAACGTATATGCGAAATGAATGCTTGATGACAGAAATGAATTTACTGCTAGGTAGGTCTCAACTTTACCAACATTTAGTTTTTCGTCTACATGTACATATATGAAAATGACACATTTTATCGAAGGTAAAGCCTCCTTTCTTCTCATTATAACTACGGATTATTTCCGTTTTTGAGTTAAGCTATTGATGCTATCAGTTGTGCAGTCGAAGTATAACGTTTTTCTTGTTATTGAATGTAAAACCATAGACATTCATACTAGATTTCTTATTTCATTATAACTAAAGGGAAAAAACAAACCTTCTGCTAATTCCAATGTATCATTGTGTTGTGTATTTTACAAGGCGATGATCTTAGAATGCGTTGCAAATATAATACGTATATGAGGCATTTTCGATTGGAGTGAATTAACTGAATTAGAATTGAGTTACTATTTAGATAATTCAGTTGCTATTTAGATAATTGAGCTACTGAAGTGAATTGGGTGTTCGATTGGTTCCATTCACTTCAGATAAATGTCAAAAAAAGTCATTCAAAATTTGATTTTTGTTAATTATAGTTTGAATAAAAATAGAAATTAAATATATTAAAAATTATTAAGAATATGTATATACAATCTATCTATAATTATATCGAATTTTACAGACTAATTTATTTAATTCAAAACGAAAAATTTCATGCGCAAACATCTTTTAAACAAAATAAAACAAAAATCGCCTAACTGAATTAACTACACGAGCAAAATACATATTCAGATAACTCAGTTGCTTAATTTTTAACTGAAGTGAAGAGTTGTGAATCGAACACTCAATTCACTTCACTTGATTCAGTTAATTCAGCTAACTCTGTCAATTCACCCCAAACGAAAGTGCCTATGCAATACACCAATAACATTTGAATGGAAAATTTTTATTTTTATTTTGTGTTTTTAGTCAAATGAGAAATCTATTATGATTGTCTATGGTAAAACTAACCAAGGAAGGTTCATCTTATAAACAGAAAGCAGAACTAAAAGCACTAGCTGCAATTTCCTTCTTGACAAAAACGGCTGGCCCAGCATTTCTGGTTTGTTTGATCTTATTGTTCCAACTAAAGTGGTACTTAGGCTACATAAGTCTTTGGCTAGTGGGTAACTGGTAAAAAAATTGTCCATCGTTATATTACAGCTATTAACTAAAAATCATTTCGAAAAACGATGCCAGGCTTTGATGGTAAATACTGCCGGAAAAAGCATCTTCCTCTTGTTAAAACCAATTGTTCGTCCAATGTTAGCTCTTTTGATGGAGCAAAAGGTTCATTTAAATTATTTTGAGATATCGTCCAAACACGGCGGCATGGAGCTAATTTATCACCCCGTAATCCGGCTGGCCGTGTTCTAGTATCGTCAAAACGTAAAAACCTCGAAAGATGTTCAAATCTTTCCAATTACATTTCTAAAAGATCTTTAATTGCTACTAAATTTGACTTCTTCTCACCAGCATAAAAAATTAAAGCTATATACGTATAGTTCATTTGCATTTGTGCCACGCCAAGGCCGAAGTTTTTTTTGCATGTTTTAATCGACTATTCTCCTCATGCATTTTTTGCCTTTCGACTCGTTTCAAACACTAAATCTTCAATTAGAGATGCATTTATGAGACGTTTGAATGCTTCGTTCCTTTCTACGTATGTTTCTAAAGAACAATGTTCTGTTAGACGCTAAATTCTGCATTCTGTAGGACTGAGAATTGACCACCAGATCTGGGCATTGACCAGTTGTCTCGCCTACTTTGTCCATTGTATTTTTGCCCACGATTATGGAGCGACAGATTTGGACCACGATCTAGGCCAGATATATCACTATCCGGATTATAATCTACATCATTCTCTACATACTTCGCTTTTGCTATCCCCATTTTCAATAGCCCCAACAATGTATTCGTTTCCTCTGTCCATGTACAATTCCCGAAGATCCTGAAATTCTTCTTCCTCGGCTGAATTTTTTCTATCATTACGACTTACCAAATACAACAGCTGCCCGTTACATTCATTTTGAGAAGAATCTAAAACATCAATCAAGTATAACACAAAAAACAAAAACCGGACCGGTAGATATATATTAGTGTTTTACTCCGAAAAGTGTAAAACAAAAAATCTAAACTAATACTGCTGACTTGATAACATTTTCAAGATCTGTGGAGATTGAAACTGATTTGGGACGAGCCTGAGGCAACATCGAGCTACCTGTAAAATGGTTCAAATTTAGTTGTTAATTGATCCAGATGAAGAATATTCCTACTCTAAAGCTTCGCCAAGTACATGCTCGCCCGAAGATTGTTTCTTAATGAACATAATTTTTTTTGGAATACTTACAGTTCAGATTCACCTAACATTCTAGGAAAACTTATCAAAAACCAGTTAGCCCAAAATAGAAAAGCAATAAAATCTTTAATCCACCAACAATAAAATTTTTGATTTTATTTAAAACGAGTATAACACTACATCCTTAATCCACTTTCTTCTTTTTGAACAATTTCAAACATACGAAAAAAAAAAATCATATCAACTTCTCTTCTAATGTTTTGACTCATTTTTATTCCATATGTGAGTTTTAAAATTTTCCAACGATAATATTGAAAAAAATTGTAACAATCAGAGATTGTTGTCAGTATTATCGCATCAGATATTTATTAAATGGTAGTTTGGATTTAGATTTAACATGCTAGGTTCGATTTCAAACATGATTCTGGTAAGGGATGCTTCTAAAAAAATGATTATTAATGGAATGGTCAGAAACTTGAATGAGGGGAACAAATTGACTTCATTGAAAGACTCGAGTTGTCCGAAAGGAGGAAATATATTAAAATTAGGATCTTGATCAATATTTGGTGGTCACTACAAGACATGGGCATTTTTCGTACAAGTCAAGAATAACCGGATAACTGGAACATGCAAAAAAACTTTTAAAATATGGAGATGTGAAAAATGAGTTTAAAATTCAACGTTGCCAGGAATCAGCCAGCAACTGCCAGCAAGTAAAATCTATTTACCGGTCTTACGAAGTAAATTCTATTTTGACGATACTAAAAACTTCGGTGTGCAGTTCTAACAAAGAAGCGTATCTGGGTGGGAACGAAAAGCGATGTTCTCAGTAGGGATTTTACCTTACTTCGAAAACTACTTACTACACGGGCTGAAAAGTTTCCTGTATTGATAATAAAACGCAACATTTTGGAGAAGTTTTTATTTAATCTTCACTATAATCTCCTTTTAATTCAAAACACTTCATCCAACGATTTTCGTTAACTCATTACAGCGCCATATATTTGTTAATACAGGAAACTCTTCAGCCCATGTAGTAGCTAGAACCATTGTCATTCCGGTTGTCAGTTGAGGAGTGTCTGATCAAAAGTGGCTATTTACGTTATTCGAAAAATACTTTGGTTTGATCTACTAAATATTTTAAACGCAATTTAAGGATTACTATTTTGTAGTAAATAGCTTGTTTCGAATGTTTCTGAATTTATGGACATTTTTGATAGAGAAATAGCCACTTTTGGTCCATTCTGATAACGAAAAAAAAATTATAGAAAAAAAATAATTACATGTTGGAAAATGTAAATAGCTACATTTGATCAGACACTCCTCAGTTGTCATCGGGATGAAAACCCTGCTGATTCGAAAATCAATTATTTACTACAGTGATCATTTAGAGGTGAGTCCCTCTTTGAAAAGCGAAGAAGTCATTGCCGAACATAAACGTTTAGCCTTGCAAACAGATAAATGGTGTTTTGAAGAATAATCAACCGGCTTATTATTCAGTCATAAAGTAATATTAAAAATTTCTTAAAATAGATCTGTGACGGTGAAACGGAAAGTTCGGTGACCATATCCTGCCACCTATTCAAAGAACTGCTCGACTTTCTGTTACATAAGCGGTTAACATAATTAATATTACATTTCGCATGTGTTCTACCTTTTACGGACATACCTATGAAAGAAAACGGCGAATTCGATAAAACCACGTTAGGTTTGCTGTGCGATAAGACTTATGACGTATCACCTATTGCAAAACATGCAATTGTAAGCTGTTGAGTGGCGCATTTTGATGCAATGAACAATAAAAAATCATCGTCGTGTCTTCGTACTATATTTTCTCCTACAACCAAAACAAAAAATTTACAGTAATAAGTAATTGTAATAAATCATAAAAACTATTGTTGTTCGAAACTATAAAATAAAAAATGGAAAGAGTAAGTAAAGTAGTGAAAAATCTACACACAATAATAATAATTGTTACCCTACTTTTTGTTGTTGTCTCTATGTATTTCTACATACATATTTTCTTTTCGGATTTTAGAGGTCACCAATCAAACAATGTAAAATCCAAGCTCAATAATAATTGTTTATTGGAAGCCAAAAAGAGAAAATTTGTAAATCACACACAAAATTATGAATGTACAGCTGGGTTCCAGACAGACTGGTGCTCTCTCTATATGTACGCTGAAAAACTTACCTTCAGCCAGACAATCCTCAACGGTAACCGAAACATGGCCAACAACAAAAACTTTTCCAACATAGCTATGCGTTTCTTTTGTGGTATTTTCCAGTTTTTCATTTTTCTCAAATTTTGAAAATATTTTCTTCATTTTGATGATGATTTATGTTTCTCTTATAGCACTTTTTCTTGAGATTTGTGTTCACTTCTTAAACTTTAAAAATGCACAATGTAAAAAATGCTTAATTTTTTTTATCTAGTTATAGACTTAATTGTGCACACACAAAACTTATTTATTTCTTCTTTAATTTCTTATCTTTATTTTGGAAAAGCCACACACAAAATAATAAAGGCAGACCAAAAAAATTAAAAAGTTGGAAAAATAAAAAAAAATAAAAAACACGAAATGACAAGTAAACGTCAAAAAACAATAAAAAAAAATGTTGACAGCAATTTTACAATTTTTTTTGTAATTATTTTTGCCACCCGACTTTATTTCACTTGTTTTATTATTTAATACTGTAAATTAACAACATTTTTACGCTAATTTATTGATTTTGCGATGAAATTGTTACGCTTTAATTGTGAAAATTGTGTGCAATATTTTTTTTCTTCTTCCTCTACAACAATGACAGCCGAGACATGTCGCTCAGCTGACGGAGAATACAGAAATGAACGTAAATTTTTGTGCGGTGTACTGGGGTGATTGTACTAAAATAATTTTGCTGTTTGTTTTAGTACACTATAGACATTTTTTTTTGGAGTGCCCTTCCAACAAAAAATGTGTTGTCAAATACGTTACAAAAATTTTAAACATTTTAAACAAGTTGACGGCGTACTTCTATATTAAAGCGCTTTATACCACTGACAGACTAGGGATTAGCTAAGCGCGATTAGTGAAACGAGATTAGCTAATCCACCACAAATCCATATGCGTTGACAGACTAGGGATTAGTTTCTTGCAGAGAAATAAAATATTATTATGATGATTCGCTGAAATATAGCTAGTAAATCAGCTGAACTTATTTTTTAATTCAATATTTCTAAGATTTATACATTAAAATACACTAGATTTTCTTTTTCCTCGAAATTTATTCAGCACAAATTTTTTAAGATGTCATTGATTTTATAACTTCTATCGTAAATTCACGCCACTTGCATTTTTAGCAATGTTTAAATAATTATTTCACATTGTAGTGCTACTTGTACCATCACTAAACCCAATACAATGAGATAAGCTCGAAAATTTTCAAGGATTAGTGCACTAATCTCGATTAGTAGCTAATCCTCAAATAAAACGAGATTAGCTAATCTTCAACTTGACACACTACAGCTAATCTCGAAAAAAATCACTAATCGCGCTTAGCTAATCCCTAGTCTGTCAAGGGTATTACCTACTGAAAAACGAAAAAAAACGGATTTAGTTTTTTTGATATAATTCCAAAATTATTATACATTCCGTAATAATGTAAATGCATATTATTATTCTGTGGTGGCCGTGGCTTATATCACACTTAATTTATTTAATTTAATTTTATATTTTATTAACTAATTAAAATAGTTTTTAATTTCTTTATTGTGATAATTTTTTTATGCATTTTTTTCAAAAATACTAGTTTTGGGCTTGGCTCTTTGTCAATTTTTTGCAAACTACTCAGAGTTAGAAAGTACCTTTTAAGGTGTCTTTACACAATGCGATTTGCATTCAATATTTGTTGTACAATAGGGGAAATAAATCGTATACAATTTTCCCCGCAAGTTTGATGAGATTTGAATTTTTCCTTGTCTACAGTGTACAACGACAAATTGAATGAGCTGCCTAACAAAAAATTAGAATAACGATTTAATTTTCTATTTATTCAAAATGGAAAACCAAATAAATTTAATTTTAATCGGGTTATGCGCGAATACGATTTCGATTGTTAAAAAAAAAAATTAAAACGGCGTAAAATTCAAAATAGCACGATGTGGGCGAACTGGCTACAAAGACGAGATTTTGTAGAAAAGTATATTCAAAGTCTCGTTTTTAATGAATTAAGATTAGATGATCTTAAAATGTTTAAAAATTTTGCAAGAAAGACTCTTTCGTCTTTCGAAATATTATTAAAAAGCGTAAAATCACAAATACAACAGCAACAAGACCCAATTTTTAGATTGCTGTCAAAAATATTGTACACACATTTTATGAAAATGCGGTTGACTGCAATTTCAACGCAATTTACATTCAATTTGATTTTGTGACGTTTACACTATACGATTTCCACGCAGCACAATATTGTACAACAAATATTGCACGCAAATCGCATAGTGTAAAGGCACCATTAGAAAATAACAGCAAGAGATGTGAAAAAAAAAATTAACTTTTTTGTGTAGCATGCGTGTCGAAAAACCCGTGCTGAGATGTTCTAACATCACTTTCGATTCGTTTTCGATAGTATTTTGTCTCTTGTAACAAGAACAAAATTGTACGCTATTTTCATCTTTCATTACAATTTTTCTAATGCGATCTCAGCCTTCTGTATACTTTTCCTTTTCTTCACATCGATAAAATATCGCAAACCAAGTTTTTCGTGATAAAGAGTGATGAAAGTAGAAATAGAATGATGTTTTATGCGAGCAAGCTGAGATCGCAATAGAAAACGCTTAATAAATAGTATACAATTTTATTTTATTTTGTCGAAATAGTATACAATTTTATTCTTGAAAAGAGAGACATGAATACTATCGAACATCGAAAAAAGTTATGTTAGAACATCTCAGCACAAGTCTATAAATTTGGCAGGCGCCTATCTTGAGCGAACACTAAGTAGCGGCGGCAAACTAGCAAAGTTTGTATTTTTTGAGGTGATGGATGGCATTTAGATTTGTTATTGTTGTTTTATACTCTTAGTAATTAATTGTTGGAAACTCGTAATTTTAGCTGAAATTTTAAATGGGCATTTGAACTTAAATTTGACGGTAATAAATCAATAAACAAAGAGTTGCACATTGGTTAAAGCTGCAGCGTGTGGATCGGGAGGTACCGGGTTCTAATCCCGATAGGGGCGGGATGCAAAACGGATGTATGCTTCCTCTTGTGGAGGCATAAATCCGTTAATGGGTCCTATTGTGTTGAAAGAGTATGTTACCCAATATGAAATCATATACAATCGCAAAATACGTCATTCTCTCACCTTTATCGATCGCAAATTCGGGTTGGGAGTACGGATCTATTTTTTCACCAGCCTGACCTGTGCTCAGGTACAGAACCCATCAAATCATAAAAATGATTATAAAAGGAATCTTTATCGTCGGCTGCCTTGATGATTGTCATCTCTACTGTAAAGCAATGTTCACCCTTGGAACACATGGCCTCCACTTTTAGGCCATTAACTTTTTTCAAGAGCAACGACTTCTACCTAGACCATACTAATTCATGCTTGTGAAGCTGTCAAACGCGCCGGTTTTTCGTAATTGCTGCACGTTCTGCATTCCAATCCTAAATCTCGCATCTTGCGGGGTTCGGTGTTGTTTTCGCGGCATTCTGTTAAAATATGCATTGTCTACTTCAACTGAATTCATCTTTTTCTTCGTTGAGCAAGTCGACGTTATGCTATATAAGTTGGCCTTGTACAAGTCGATTATTTTTTTCTTGCTAATTGAGTTGTATGTAATTTTTCTTTTAATCTTTCTGTAAACCATATTGAATAAACACAGAATAAACTAAAACTGCGTTTCTCTTTATTAGAATTCAATACATTCAGTTTTTCGCTTGTTGAAATTGTTAACAGTTTACTTTTTCAGATCAGCTGAGTGATCCAACCATTCAGTAGCCTTCTACGATAAACAAGTGCTGGAATTCTAAGGCTATCATGATCATTCAATTAGGTTTTACGAATTATGTAGGTGCCTCCAACAACAGGGCCCGCAGATAAAATTAAGAACATAAGCGTAATACCTCAAACAGAAAAGCGGCGCTCATCACCTAACTTCGCTCTTCCTGGCCTTTATGATTTTTTGCAATCATATAGACACCGCTAATTGGGTATTTACTTATTTGAAAAATGTTATTTGGATTTTGACAACAAAATATTTTCATAAAAAATTATATTTTTTTTTTATGTTTTTATTTTTATCTATGCAATCTTTTCTGTGGTTTAAGGCACTCCCAAATCTTTCACAGTTCATTTTACCGTCCTAACACCATAGTATCCAAATCGAGGACGTACGGCTAGGATCATGTTTAACACAAGTTTGGTATCATAACTTCATACACTTTTCATGAAATTTTTCTAGACGTCGTTGTCTAGATTTAGATTACAATCATGTCATGGAAAAGATAATACGCATTAAGTAGCGACAATTTCGGTACTAAAATGACAATTTTTTGTGACTTTGTACTAAAATTTCAACTGCTTTTAAAGCTGTGATAGTGGCATTTTTGGTGTTTGCCATTTTTTTTCTTGTGACATTTTGAAAAGTCACATCATCAGAATCACATTTTAGAACTCACAACTGTATATTGTCATTTTTGCTGTGTTTCTTATTTAAATCCGTAGATCGAGCAGATTTTGAAATCTGAAATCAGATCAATCTGATCGATCTTAAATAATGTTGAATTCTTTTCACCCAAAATCGTCAAAAAATATTGATGCATATCCAAAAACTGTGTTCTTTTCACCAAAATTCGTCAATTTTTTTTCGATGTAGGTACATCAATTATAGGTTTCAGATTTGATAGATCAAAAAAATTATCAACTGTCATCGAACTATCAGAGTAACAAAAACATTATTTTTATTACTATGAGCAAAGCAAAAATTAAATATTGATTTAAAAATGATTTTTACGTACATTGGAAACGAGACACCGCTAAACGAATTTTAGACCCACGCATATATTAAACACGAAAAACGATGGAAATGTGCAACACCTTCAAATGAGCTAGCCAAAGAGCTAAATAAAAGGCAAATAATTTGTAATTCTTTATAAATAAACGAAAAAATAAAACTTTATTGAAATTCCCTTTAAACAATTCTCTAATATTTCAGTGATAACTGAAATGAGTTTGGCTCCCAGACTCTGAGTTTGTCGACGTGCTTTTCGTTGGCACTCTATAAAAAATATGGCTGAATCAAATAATTATTTCATTATTAATAAAATTATTTACCTTCATCCACATAATAATTATAATTTCCTTCTATTTCTATTTCGTTCGACAAAAGAAAAACAAATAATTAAAATGACAGACCTTACACCGCTAAGTAATCTCAGCGATTTGAGTTACGTGAAGTTAGCTAAACAAAACTCAATCTGAGAAATCGGAATATTTTTGCAAATCGAAAAAATCAATCTAACGGATCTGGAGAAAAATAAGAAACAGCAACAAAATTGATCAGATCGATCTGAGGGGAAATAAGAAACAGATTTTTAGTACTCTGATCGATCAGATCAATTAGATCGGAAATAAGAAACACAGCTTTTATAGACCTTCTTTCTCCAAAAATTTTGACAGATAAAGTGAGCTGTTTGTGATCCGTAGGTACCGTAAAATAGAGTGAATAGAAACAGTTTTCAAGTTTACAAGCATGTACTGCTAAGAGGATATCTTTTAATATACGAAATATCTTAAAATCTGGGTCTTGGTGTCCTCTTTCCTATTCAAACTACTTCGCTACTTCGATCTATTAGAAATGAATATGGCGGATTTTTTTTAAAAACCTCACTGTTTCTATTCACCTGCTATTGGGGTAAATAGAAACAATCATTGCATTTCGGTTTCTTTCTATTCCTATATTCATTTATGATTTCTGGTGAAAGAGCAGTCTTTCTTTAGGTATTTTTACATATTCGGTGAGATAATGCTTGCTTGTGTCGTTCCAGAAACGAGGAGATGAATTCTTTACCGGGTAAGTTGTCCTTAAATTTTGCGACCTGTCTCTCTTGCCGGTTTAACAATTCTTGAATATTCATTTATAATGTTATTGTATTTATGGGATAACCCATTCTAAACAAATGATCAATCTGTCCACAAAGATTTTTTCTTTAGTTTCGTTTAAGCAGGTTTGTCCCCTCACTTTGTATTGTATCACCTTTTTTTTAACACGTTAATCGCCACAATAATTTCAACAAAGCTTTCCTCTGCGCCATGGTAATTTTATTACATAATTTAGATACTACATAATTACGAAAAGCAATATGACAATTTCGTGAAAATTTGGTTACTGATATGCTTAGATTAAGTTCGGACATAACTGAAAAACGAAAAACTTCAACGCTTATGCTAAAAACAATGTTTAGTTCTGAAAAGAAGAAAAGCAGAAGAATGTGCGTTGGATGTTATGCCCAAATAAAAGAAGCAGAAGGTCCAGAAGCAGCAAAAAAAGGGGAAACAAGTTTCAACTTATTGCTCAGACGGCAAACAAAACCCCTTTTATTGCTTAGAATGTTTTTGGCAACATAATAAGTCAATGTAATTTCTTTTATCAAAATAAGAATTATTGAAATGTAATTTTTCAAGTGTAACAATATAGCATTATATAACTAAGTCTATTTTATTTATTTTCCCGTAGTAAGCCAAGCAATTTTCAGGTTTTGCTCAAAGTAGGCTAAGCTTTTGAAAGATAAAGCAAATTTATCGTTTGCGTCAGATATCAGTGACTGACGTGGCCTTCTATGTAATAAATCCCGTATGTCAGACATATATAACTGACATGGTCCATGTAGAACTTCTTAGTGTCAGACACGTACGACTGACATGGCGATTAACGTGTTAAATGGTGATATATCACGGAATGGTGTATTCCGTATTTCGTCGATGATTTCCTTAATCATAACTTATTATTTTTAACATCTTCAACTGCTTATTTCAATATCAGAAGTATCTGTATCATGCTTTTTATAATGTTTTTGGCTCTTCGGCTTGTATTGTCTGGGCATTTTAATACTCTGTAGCAATCAAAACCCGAAATTACTCGAACACTATTTCTGTTGTTTATATTTACCCCACACTTCCTAATTTTTGACACTAAACTATAAAATGGTAAAATTTAGGAAAAACGGTAAAAGTTAATTACCATTTTAACTACAAAATTACTCCAAATATGGCTTAATTACATACAAAGTTTTTTAGAGTTTTTCTCGAACCAAAAAATGTTGATTTATATTTACCAATATATTCTTTAAAACTGTTCAATCAAAAATCCCTATTATTTCTATTTTTGCACTCATCACCAACTTAAAAAATTAACGTTGCTTTTTTTTTATTATCGAAAATTATCAAGTTAATTATTTTTTAAAGTTTGGTTCTATTCACCCCGCTGTTTCTATTCACCCAATTTTACGGTACATGATATATAAAAATGAGTTTTCTTTGTATATTACTATTTATTGAGGACACAACTGTACTCGGTTCTATTTTTCAACGTACTTATTATTTTTTGAAACCTTGTATTTTCCGCAGCGCTAACTACATTTTATTTTGTGGCAACTGAAATATTCCGTTGATATAAAAATGTACCTTGTACATTTCTAAGTATTTCTAACAATAAAATGTACAACGTGCGAAATAATTTGAAATTTCAATTTTATATGGTTTGGTGAGAATTTAGAAATTAATGACACACTCGCCCCAGGTAAAACGCTTAAAATCTGACTTTTCAACAATTTTGTCAAAAATTAGTCAAAAACCATGGTTAATTATGGTCAAAAACTGTCGAAAAGTGTTAAAAACTGTCTAAAAGTGTCAAAAACTGTCAAAAAGTGTCAAACACTGCCGGAAAATACTAAAATCTGTGCAAGTGATATTGGAAAAAAGTGGAAACAAAATATTCTATTGTTTCGTGAGCAAAGTTTTTGAAATATACTGGTAAAAATGTTCAAACTGTTGAAACAGTTCTGAACGTAAATGAAACTAAACTTCTACATTCTGAAAACACAGATTTTTGAAAAACTGTCAAGAACTCGTGTGAAAAAGTGTCGGACACTGTGTTGTAAATACTAATTTTCGACACTATCCATTTCTGGTTTATATGTATTTCTGATTGTTTGATAGCTTTATTTGTGTGCACATTTTTTTTTTCTTTGTATTTACACTCTAATTTACATATAAATTTTTCTTATTTTGACATTTTAGCTTAAGAAGCCCAGTAGTGACATCTACTTTTGTTGTGTTTCATATCGCGTATCCAGAAAACATTCTAACAAAATACCCAACAAGCAGACATTTACGCGACTGCCATCTATGTCCGACTAGCTAAACTGGATTGAAATCGGTTTTGTTTTCTGTTTACATAAAAAATAAAAAAACCAAACATAAACAATCAATTCTTTTGTTTTTCTTGTTCAGTATTCGCGAGACTTTTAAACAATTAAGAAGTGTACTTAAATTTTTATATTACATTTATTTATGCAATTATACAAAATTAATTTTATAATCATGTACTTGAATCAAATATAAGTGAAAAAGTGTATTTTGTGTTGTGTATTTTTTTTTAAATTTTATTTTTACCAAGAAAAACGTTTTGTGAATTTATTTTTTCTAAGCAAAGTTTATTATAAAAGTGGATAGCTATAAATACAATTTAAAGTAAAAAGGCGTAATGGATCCCCTAAGGTGATTATTTTGATTTTTAAATTAATTTACAATTACCAAATTGCAACATACACATAGAGTCGGAACAAAGAAAACATTGCATAAGACAGCAGGATGGGGCTTTTCTTTGTTGCATTCGATCAATCATATCCTTGGATGTAATATTTTACTGATCGAATTTCTTTATTCTTTGTTTACAGTATTGGATCGAGTGCTTTTAGTTTACATCAAAGGTGAGTGTTAGTTAAGTGTTAAAAAATTTGATTTTTTTTTTGTTTTTCTTACATTATCATTTATATCACGATCCTGTTGGCTGATCTGATGGATGTCCACTTTTTTTTTGCAAAAATAATGAATTACGAAATATTATTTGAAGATACATATCGTAAAAATAAAATTAAATAACCGGTTGATTCTTGTTTATGGTCTCTTTGTGTAATTACTGCACAAACATCTGACACAAGAACACGAGATGTGTTGATGGATTGCGTACACAAACATAAACCCCATTGTTTTATTCAAACGGTGACCTTAGCCTGACAGAGTGATAGGTACGATAAATAAAAGTGTCGTATTTAAAAAATTTAATATCAGCGATGTAATAAACATAAAC
Source organism: Tipula helvola (assembly GCA_963556165.1). Lineage (NCBI taxonomy): Eukaryota > Metazoa > Arthropoda > Insecta > Diptera > Tipulidae > Tipula > Tipula helvola. Next base: position 93,226,974 of record OY744482.1, read on the forward strand.
CATTTGGAGGTGAAGGTAACACAAAACATACATACATACATACATAAAAGACCATGCCATTATGTAACTGGTATTTTTTATGTTGTTTTGGTTTAAAAACAAAAAAAATTGTTTACTTGTGGTATTTGCGTTTCCGATATCATGATACATAACTTGATTGTTCACGTGATCGCAAGCGGCGGCTGTGGGAAATCATTTAGTCCGGTGTGTTATTCTATAAATGGGGATTACCTAGATCGTGTAAGATTATCTTGTTTACAATTTTGCTTTGTTCAACAACAACATTCTAGTTTCATATAATGCTTGATCCACGGAGTTATTTGGCTATTGACCTTGGTCGAGTGACAAAATTTTGTATTTTGCAAACTGATAAGATATCGTCAAATTTTGTGCTGCTCTCAAATTATTATCAACAATAATGTACTTAATGCTTGTCCGTTTTTATTAATGCTTGCTTTTAGCTAAATCGGTTATCACATTTTCTAAATTATTTGGGTCTGATAAAGTGATAAGGGATACACGTTGTGTCTCAAGCGGATTTTAAACATACCACTACAAAAGTAAGGTGGCCTTGTCTTTCTGACGACCTTGCTCTGATCTAGTACCAGCAAAATTATTGATAGGCCAAATTAATTTTAATACAGGTAGCTGAGTTAGGTAAAATGGAACTCCTAATTCATCAGAATTGTATTTCATTCGACATTTGATCCTTCGTTCAAGAATAATTTCGTAACGAATAATTCAAACTTCGATCGGCTGATTTAAAAATGCAAACTCTAAACGCCATTTTCTAAATGTTCGCAATCCTTATTTTAATAAAGAATTTAAAATCTAATAAAAACTATTTTAAATCCGCTTCCCTTCAACTGAATCTGCTCCTTCAATCTTCCGACTAAAATCACCGCCCACTGGTAACTTTCTACTAAAATACGTCATTTCAATCGCAAATTTAAATTGCTACTAAAGTCACCGGGCGACTTTTTTCGATTGAATTCAAGAAAAAGGGCCTTGGGGTGAGCAATATTCAACAAAATTTCACACATTCCATTTTTTGTGACAAATATTCGATTACAAATCAGGTAAACTGTAAACACCCTTTCTTTTCTGGTTTGTGTACCTTTATTTGTAGTATTGTTAAAATATTCCTGTTTAATTGAATTCGAAAGTTTCAGTTCGGTGAGAACAATGCCTGCACTTGTAAGATAACTAAAAAAAAAAATGTCAATAAACTTTGAATCATCAAACACAGCCGTTTGCATATCATTATGCAGCAATTTGCATCAAATAAGTATGTAAATAATTAAAAAAATATTTTAGTAGCAAGAGAACAACAAAACAAAATATTGATTCAAGTATATTTGGTTACTTTAAGCTTTTGTTACTGAATTTTTTGTTTACTTTGGCAATTTTCGTTATGGAACAGCACAGTTGAAATTCGATTATTCGCGAAGCTTGAGGCCGCGATATTCTTGTTTTAACTTTCAAATAGGCCTCGAATTCAACTAGGTATAGAATGATAATTCCTGGTAATTCCCTCTACTTATCTGCCCATTTGATTCAATTTTTCCCTAGTTTTTGATTATTCCGCTAGCGTTATCGAGAATAACGAGCCTAACGACTGTACTGGCTAATCTATAATCTTGTTTTATATCCACTCATTATTTCATCATCTGAGAACATTAGATGCTGTGGATAGTAGGGCTGCCATTTTTTTTGTAAGGTAAATTCGGGCTTGCTACCTTATTTAATTGTTGTTCTAACAGAGGTCTCTATAACGGGTCATTGGTTAAATATTTTTCTAATTTGCTCATTTTTTAGCTATTCATACAACACTGAACAAAATAAGTTTACTCTCGAATTTCCCCTAATATTAAAGCTAGATCGTTGGCCGTTATGATATTCGAAAAGTGAGAATTTGTTTTTTTTTTACAAAATTCAGGAACTATAGAATAATCTCAAAATTGTCTGTAAACCTCAAAAAATATCGTAAAACTATCGAATAATTTTAACAAATATCATAAAAATTTCGAATAATCTCGATAACCCTTGCAAATTAGGGATATCGTACATTTTCTTAAACTCTCTGATTAATCGAAAGAGTCACAATTTGGTAAATTTTCACCGGAGCTAAACGAAACTAATTTCAGATGTACTGGGATCTCTTTAGTGTCATTTTAGACAAGTAACTATGGAATTTGAGGCCAACCTTTGCTAATATTAACGCATCAGTGTCTTTAAAGTAGAAGTCTGTGTTTGTTTAATTCTAAATTGTCGAATTACATTGTGCTTTGCTGCAGTTGGAACGAGTTTGATTTTGGTGTAAAAATGGTCGTAGTGCAGAATGCAGATGGTGTTGAAACTATGTGAAACCTTTTTTCATGATGATTTATCGATTATTTTAGAATAATTTTCGGACCTCCCTATAATTCCTCTCTGATACAAAAGAAAGTGTAAAACTGTTCGAACAAAACTGTGGACACCGAAGACGAAGTTGATCCTTGGCTGACAATGGAACTCCTATTCAAAAGTCATAAATAACGAAAATGGAGCAACACAAATTTTAAACGCAAGAATCCGTCAGTCAATGGTGCCAATCGGTAGATTTAATGTAGATTTAATTCGCCGTGAATCTACCTACATTCACAAGAAACGTGCCAAAATTCCAGCAATTTCCGAGTCTATGTATTTATACAAAAAGGAAGTTCGTGGTAATAAGTTTAATATGAGATCGTTAACATAAACAATAATCGCCACCCACAAAACAATAGTTTTAAAAGTATTCAGTCTTCTCAAAAAGATGGAAATTGCTTCCTCCCATATTTTTGAGAAGACAAACTGCAAAATGGAGAATTGGAAGGCCCAAAACAAACTGCCACATACGCATAGGTGGAAATATTATTTTTGGTTTATCACACAACTTGTATCGGTCGCTTTACCTAGAAGTCCTTTTCGTCATCACGGAAATCCAAGCTTCAGTATTGAATCTGTTTTAAGAGCAAACAATTCTATTTTTCCGTCGAATTCAAATTTTGTTTTTTGTGAATTTTAATAAGTCTTTAATCTCTATAAAGTCTAAAAATTTTATAAATTCTATTGAATTTTATAAATTTTAACTTTGAAGATTCTATGAATTGTTGCTTTCTATAAATTGTACAAACTCAAATTTCACTTCTAAAATTTCAATTTCTTTAAATTCTATAGATTTTAAATTTTATAAATCCAATAACGAATTTATTTATTTAATTCTATAATTCCATAATTTATATTGATTTTACAAATCCTATAAATCCTGTAAATTCTATAAAGTTTAAAAATTCATTAAGTTCTTAAATCCATAAAATTCAAGAAATTTGATATATAGTATATTGTAAATTTGATAAGTTCTAGAAATTCTATTAATTTTTGTAAATTCTGAAAAGTCTAGTATAAACTCTATAAATTTTTTATTTTCTGTAAATTTAAAAATTTCATGAGTTTTATAAATTCTTAAAAATTTTGTAGATTCTATGAGTTCTATACATTTTTTCAACTCTGTCAGTTCTATAACCCTTTGATGTGACAATTTTTTCTCGGGCCGACATAATCACGACAGAGTAATTTTAGTGCCAGAAACAAAAATCCAATGTCAGAAATTAAATTTGGCCCAATCCTGAGGCGGATCAGGGTTGAATGTTAAATAAAAATTACGATTTGTAGTGGAATTTTAACACTTTAATTACCGTGCCCACCACCTTGGCGGGCGCCGATACGTATAACTTTTTTACCAAAAAAACATATAATTTCAATAAAATCACCAACCTTTTTTCATTTTTCATAAAAAACATGCAGTTTTTGGCGTAAGTCACCGACGTAAAAGGTAAAAGCGCTGTAATTATACATAGTGTTAAGAACATTTACTGTTAGAAAATAATACTTTACAGCATGCTAACGGTTATGGAATTAAAAAAGAAACAATTTTTAGTTATAGGGTTGCCTAAATTTAAATTACATTTTTGGGTTTCAAATTCACAGTTTGACATTTTTATAATTTCTTAAATTCTATGATTCCTGTAAATTTTATAAATTTTTTAAATTCTATAAATCTTTTAAATTCTGTAAATTCTAAAAATTTCATTAGTTTTATAAATTCTTTAAAATGATGTGTTTGTGTTTCAACTCTGTCGGCTCTGTAAATTCTATAAACACAAATTTTACTTATTCCAAAAATTCTTTAAATTTCATAAATTGTATGATTTCAATAAATTTTATAAATTTTTTAAATTTAAAATCCTATAAATTCAGTAAATCCCATAAATACGATGAATTCTAGAAATTCCAATAAGTTCTATAAATTTTATGAATTTTATAAATTCTATAAATTTTTTAATTTCTGTAAATTCTAAAAAGTTCATGAATTTTATAAATTCTTTAAAATTTCGTAGATTTTATGAGTTCTCTAAATTGTTTCAACTATGTCAGTTTCTATAAATTCTTTAAAATTTTGTAGATTCTATGAGTTTTTAAAATTGTTTCAACTCGGTCAGCTTTATGAAATTTTCAAACGCAAACTTTACTTAGTCTAAAAATTCCATAATTTCTATAAATTTCATAAATTCTATGATTTCAATAAATTTTATGAATTGTTTAAATTCTGTAAATCCTATCAGTTCTCTCAATCTTATGAATTCGATCAATTCTATAAATTTCAATAAGTTTATAAATTTTATAAATTTTCTAAACCCTGTAAATACTAAAAATTTCATGAGTTCTATAGTTTCTTTAAAATTTTGTAGATTTATGAGTTCTATAAATTGTTTCAAATCTGTCAGTTTACAAATGCAAATTTTACTTATTCTAAAAATTCCTATACATTTTTTAAATTCCATAAACCCTATAAATTTAGCAACTCTCATAAATTAGATCGATTCTATAAATTCCAACAACTTTTGAATTTTATGAATTTTATAAATTCTTTAAATTCTGTAAATTCTAAAAATTTCGTTAGCTTTATAAATTCTTTAAAATTTTGTAGACGTACATAGAGGTATTCTGTAAATTGTTTCAACTCTGCCGGTCTGTACATTTTTTTCTGTTAACACAAATTTTACTTAATCCAAAAATTCTATTGTTTAAATTTCATAAATTCTATGATTTCAATAAATCTTATGAATTTATTAAATTTAAAACCCTATAAATTCAGTAAATCCCGTAAATTCGATGCATTCTATAAATTCTAATAAGTTTATAAATTTTATGAATTTTATAAATTTTTTAAACTCTGTAAATTCTAAAATTTCATGAGTTTTATAAATTCTTTAAAATTTTGTAAATTCTATAAATTGTTTCAACTCTGTCAGTTCTATAAAACACAAATTTTACTTAATCTAAAAATTTCATAATTTCTATAAATGCTATAAATTTCATAAATTCTAGGATTTTTATACATTTTTTAAATCCTGTTAATTCTGTAAATCCCATAAATTCGATCAATTCTATAAGTTCCAATTTATAAATTCTATACATTTTTTAAATCCTGTAAATTCTAAAAATTTCATGAATTTTATAAATTCTTTAAAATTTCGTAGATTTTATGAGTTCTGTAAATTGTTTCAACTATGTCAGTTTCTATAAATTCTACAAACACAAATTTGACGTACATATTCCCACTTAACTCAGTAAATTCTAAAAATTTCATGAGTTTAATAAATTCTTTAAAATTTTGTAGATTCTATGAAAATTGTTTCATCTCTGTCAGTTCTATAAATTCTACAAATAATTATTCTACTAAAAATTCCATTATTTCCATAAATTGAATAAATTTCATAAATTCTATGATTTCTATAAATTTTATAAATTCTTTAAATTCCAATAAGGTTATAAATTTTACCATCTGATCAAATTTGACCCGGACTGGTAAAAAAAACAACATTTTATAGGTAACATACAGGTAGGTTTAACATACATATCTTCTAGGCCTCGGCCGGGATGGGATGGCTTTTAGTTCCTTCAGCGAATTTCTTTTTATAACTTCAATCGACTAATGGCGCATTCCCTGGAGTGGATATTTGAGTTTCGGTAACAGGAAAAAGTTGCAGGGAGCCAAATCTGGCGAGTATGGTGGCTGAGCGATGACTTTTGTTTCGTGTTTGGCCAAAAAAAAATTCAGTCACAAGCAGGCTGAAATGTGACGGCGCATATCGTGGTGAAAAATCCATGAATTGGGCCGTTACAATAAACTGCTTCACATAGATGCCTCAAAATGGCCAAGCAGTATGCTTTATTGATCGTTTGACCCGCTGGAACGAATTCATTGTGAACCACACCACGGTAATCGAAGATAACATGAGCATTACCTAAATTTTCGACCAACTTTGACGTGGTTTTCTCGGCTTAAGCTCATTTGCTAGCGCGCCACTTGCAAAATTGTTGGGCAGCTTCGACGTTATATTCATAAACCCACGTCTTGTCACCAGTAATAATTCGTTTGATGAATGTAGGGTCACCAGCTACGTTGGCAAGCATCTCTTTTGCGACCTCTACTCGACGTTCTTTTTGCAAAAATTTCAGGTCTTTCGGCATTAGTCGAGTGGCAATGCATTTTATACCTAACACATCAACCAAAATGTGTTGATTCGATCCATAATAGATTACTCGAGAAAGAAGGAATAGGAATTTTCGACCAGATATTATTTTAACTATACCAACCTAGAAAAAAAGAAAAATTACCAATTCAGTTTACGCGTGCGGTTTAAATGGACCAGTTCGGGTCAAACTGGATCAGATGGTAAATCTTATAAATTTTATAAATTCTATGATTTCTATAAATTTTATATATTCTTTAAATTCTTTAAATCCCATAAATTCCAATAAGTTGATAAATTTTATGAATTTTATAAGTTTTATAAATTTATTAAATTCTGAATATACTAAAAATTGCATAAGTTTTATGAATTCTTAAAAATTTTGAAAAATTCTATGAGTTTTATAAATTGTTTCAACTTTGTCAGTTCTATAAATTCTATAAACACAAATTTTACCTATTCCAAAAATTCCATAAATTCTGTACATTTCATAAATTGTATGATTTCAATAAATTTTATAAATTTTTTAAATTTAAAATCCTATAAATTCAGTAAATTTCATTTACTCGATGAATTCTATAAATTTCAATAAGTTCTATAAATTTTATGAATTTTATAAATTCTATAAATTATTTGATTTCTGTAAATCCTAAAAAATTTATGAATTTTATAAATTCTTTAAAATTTAGTAGATTCTACGAGTTTTAAAAATTAATTCTGTCAGTTCTATAAATTCTTCAAACACAAATTTTACTTATTCTAAAAATTTCATAACTTCTATAAATTCTAGACATTTCATAAATTCTACGATTTCTACAATATACAATTTTTAAATCCTGTTAATTCTGTAAATCCCATAAATTCGATCAATTCTATAAGCTCCAATAAGTTTATAAATTTTATAAATTTATAATTTTTTTTTGAATTCTGCAAATTCTACAAATTTCATGAGTTCTATAAATTCTTTAGAATTTTCTAAATTCTATGAAAATTATTTAATCTCTGTCAGTTCTATAAATTCTACAAACAATTTTACTATTTTACTAAAAATTCCATAATTTCCATAAATTCTATGTTTTCTATAAATTCCAATAAGTTTAAAAATTTTACGAAGCTTTTAAATTCCATAAATTTTTTAAATTCTGTATATTCTAAAAATTTCATGAGTTTTATAAATTCTTAAAAATTTTGTAGTGTTTATGAGTTCTATAAATTGTTTCAACTCTGTCAGTTCTATAAATTCTACAAACACAAAATTTTCTTATTCTAAAAATTCCATAATTTCTATAAATTTCATAAATTCCGTGATTTCAATAAATTTTATGAATTCTTTAAATTCTATAAATCACATCAGTTCTCTCAATCCTATGAATTCGACCAATTCTATAAATTACAACAAGTTTTTAAGTTTTATGAATTTTTTAAACTCTATAAATTTTTTAAATTCTGTAAATTCTTCAAATTTAATGAGTGTTATAAATTCTTTAAAATTTTGTAGATTCTATGAGTTTTGAAAATTGTTTCAACTCTGTCAGCTTTATGAAATCTACAAACACAAACTTTACTTATTCTAAAAATTTCATAATTTCTATAAATTCTATATATTTTCTCTCAATCCTATGAATTCGATCAATTCTATAAATTACAGCAAGTTTATAAATTTTATGAATTTTTTAAATTCCATAAATTTTTTAAATTCTGTAAATTCTAAAAACTTCATAAGTTTTCTAAATTCTTTAAAATTTTTTACATTCTATGAGTTCTATAAATTAGTTGAATTCTGTCAGTTTTATAAATTCTGCAAACACAAATTGTACATGTGGGTAACTGCAGCAGGGAAACTTTTGAATTTAAGATTGAAATTTCTCATCCTGTTAGAACCGAATTTGAGCTAATTAGTCCTCATTGGAAAAATTAGCGCTAGTCTCGTAGCCGAGAAAATGGGAAAGAAATTTCATATTTCGGCTGAAAGATGGAATAAATGAAAACGAAACCTGATTTTCAGCGGAAACCGAGAAAGTTTAAGCAATTGACTTTATCTTTTCCATTAGTAAAAACACTATGAAGAAATTTGTGCTTATCACAAATTTGTTGCTATAATAATAGTAATTATTACTATTATTATAGCAACGATTTTCGAAAATCATTTTCAAAATCAAGTCAAAAATTCGATATGAATTTTGAACTTATTTTGGTGATTTCGATACTTTGTAAGTATGTTTAGTGATGGATTTTGATCACTATAAACATTGTTACATTCTTATACATAGTGAGGTTAATAAATACGAAAACTGTTACTATAACATTAGTTTCGGTTGTAGTAACGATAAATTCGGGCCATTATACGTTCAATAATTTCCAAATTGAACAAAAAAATTATTGATTTTAACTATTTCTGACATAAAATGTTTTAGAAACCAATAAAGATGTTGTGTAATCCAGTCTTAACCAGAATTAATTGAAACTAACTAATCAATTGGTATAGTGGTTAAAACGACTATATTTGAATCGGAATGTACCGAGGGTTCGAATATTATAGGCGAGGGATTTTAAAAGTATTATACCTCATATAACATTTGTGATCTGTTGATATGTCGAGTTCTTGGGCTGAAACATTTTTTATATCAATACTAAACGCTATTGTGGAACGTTTTAGTGTGTGGATGGTGTAGAAAGCTTTGGCTGTTGCTTAGAACTTTAAAACTACACTGCGAACAGATGCGAAATTAGTGAAATATATTTATTGATAAAACAATGTCGAATTTTACAATAAAACTTCTCGTACCGTTAGAATCGAATTGTGCTAATTAGTGCTTATTGGAAAATGCTAGTCCAGCCGAAAAAAACGGGAAAAGTCATGTTTGCCGTGATGATGGCAAACAATTTTGAAAAACAAACCTGTGTCTTTCAGCGTAAACCGGAAAAATGTAAGCAATACTTAATCTTAATATTTTTCTTTATTACATTGAAAACATTTGTGTTTTCCACTATAAATAATTATTTACGCCACAAAGGCGGTAAATGAGTTGTTAGTTTTCACAATTTCGGAAAGATAGGCGTGACGATCATCTAACGAACGTGTAACGTACAATGTTTTATTATCTTTCTTATTGCAGTTACCCTAATAATTTCAACATTTCCATAAATTCTAGAAATTTCATAAATTCTGAGATTTCTACAAATTTTATAATTTTTTTAAATTCTATAAATCCTATATATTCTGAAATTCCGTCAATTCTATAAATTCCAATAAGTCTATAAATTTTATGAATTTTATAAATTCTATACATTTTTTAAATTCTGTAAATTCTAAAAATTTCATGAATTTTATAAATTCTTTAAAATTTCGTAGATTCTATGAGTTCTGTAAATTGTTTCAACTATGTCAGTTTCTATATATTCTACAAACACAAATTTGACGTATCCCACTTAACTCAGTAAATTCTAAAAATTTCATGAGTTTAATAAATTCTTTAAAATTTTGTATGTTCTATGAGTTTTGAAAATTGTTTCAACTCTGTCAGCTTTATGAAATCTACAAACACAAACTTTACTTATTCTAAAAATTCCATAATTTCTATAAATTCTATAAATTTTATAAATTCTGTGATTTCAATAAATTTTATAAATTTTTTAAATTTTATAAATCCTATAAATTCAGTACACCTCATTAATTCGATCAATACTATAAATTCCAATAAGTTTATAAATTTTATAAACACTGTAAATACTAAAAATTTCATGAGTTCTATAGTTTCTTTCAAATTTTGTAGATTTTACGAGTTCTATAAATTGATCAAATCTGTCAGTTCTATAAATTCTACAAATACAAATTTTACTTAGTTTAAAAATTCCTATAAATTTTGTAAATTCCATAAACCCTTTAAATTCAGTAAATTTCATAAATTCGATCGATTCGATAAATTCCAACAACTTTTAAATTTTATGAATTTTATAAATTCTATAAATTTTTTAATTTTTATTAAATTCTAAAAATTTCATGAATTTTATAAATTCTTTAAAATTTAGTAGATTCTACGAGTTTTACAAATTGTTTCGACTCTGTCAGTTCTGTAAATTCTATAAGCACAAATTTTACCTATTCTAAAAATTCCATAATTTCTATAAATTTTATAAATTTTTTAAATTCCATAAACCCTATAAATTCCGTAAATCCCATAAATTCCAATAAGTTGATAAATTTTATAAGGTTTTTAAATTTGTTAAATTCTGTAAATTATAAAAATTTCTTAAGTTTTATAGTTCAATAAATTGTTTCAAGTTCTATAAATTCTACAAACGCAAATTTTATTTATTCTAAAAATTCCATAATTACTATAAATCTTATAAATTCCATAAATTGTATGATTTCTATTCAATTCAATTCAATTCAATTTATCTTTATTTAAATATTTTTTATCATTAAATTGTATTATTATATTCTGTAAATCCCATAAATTCGATTAATTCTATAAATTCCAATAAGTTTATAAATTCTATAAATTTTTTAAATTCTACCATTTCTAAAAACTGAATAAATTCTTTTTTGCAAGAGAACTTGACATGAAATTTCAGGTTAAATTTATTTCTGTGGCAGCAAATTGTTTTGATCTGTGAAACAAATTTTGTGATGAACGAATTTAGAATTCTTGCTCTAGAGCAATTTTAAAAATTCCCGATTTGTTCTCAAATTTGGAAACACTTAGAAATATAAACTTCAAATACCACTTTCATAATTATTTATAATTTTTCGCTTCTAAAGAATTTAAAAATTTATAGAATTTATCGAATTTTTAGGATTTATAGAATTTATGAAATTTTTAGTATTAGTAAAATTTCTAGAATTTGGGGTGTTTAAAAATTTTATAATTTATAAAACTGACAGAATCGATAAAATTTATAGGATTTATAGCATTTATTGAATCTATAGAAAGTTTCCAGTTATTAGAATTAGGTAAATTTAAAGAATTTACAGAAAATATGAAATTTTTAGAGTAAGAATAGAATTGACAAAATTTAAGTAGAAATGACGTTATATAACTATTTACTATGCGATAGTACTTAATAGTTTTTCAGAAAATGGCGAAATATTAGGTACATAATAAAAAAATGTCCACCCTGTGTAGAAATAAGACTAAAAAAAAAAAATTGGAATAGGTTTCCGAAAAGTTTGATTTCCCATTTAGCACATCTATGGAATCTATAGTATTTGAATTTAATGCAATTTTGACTAATTACCATAAGAGTGTTAATTTGAATATTATCTTTTCGTCACGATCGATTTTAAACTTTGGTCGAACAACTCTTATTTTATTTGTGACACATTCGTTAGCGTAGCAAATATGAATAATTTGTATATGAAATAATTGTTGAGACCAAATACATTTAGCTACTCGTAATTTTAATTCCCTGATCTGTCCCAATTAAAATTGGCTTAAAAATAAATCCATGTTCATAAAACTGCCAATAAAAATTGAGATTATCGTTAATTTAAGGATCGTATAACAAAAACAAACTGCCCACACGCTACACCACCAATTTTTTGTATTTTTGCACAACTCCACTTTCACAAAAAAAAAAGCACAATAAAAACAAAATCTGGGTGACTGACTCCTCACCACAGACATATTTTGTGTGTATTAAAGAAAAGTTCGAGGCTGCGCGTATTTATCCAAACATTTTTATTATACCGTTACATAACTTACTTATTATTTAAATTGAATATTTTATCAATATTTAGTTTATGCAAATTTAAGATCTTAAAAGTGACATCATTTTAAGGATGATAACAATTTTTATTGTTTTATTGTTGGTGCGCGTGATTATATTTATTTCTAAACTCATAATACTTTGTATAATTTTCTCTTGTAAATTGGGCAATCACGTATCCGGTGTAAATATCCGGCCTTATGAGTACCATAATGAAAATTAAAACCTAACCTATAATTATGTTTTGTTAAAATTATAAGCGTGTGTATCCATTTTATTGGTGAGACAAATTTTGTCTGGTACTAAAATTTCTTGCCGACATGTCGCCTATTTGCTTTTATTATATTGGTATTCTTACAAAATTTATTATTACCAGATTTTTATATTTTTGTTGTTGATGTCTGTTAAGCTTGAGGTATATAGAGTTAGAATCTTAAAAATACAAATGTATCTCAATTCCATATAAATTATTGGAGGCGATATTTATTTTTGTTGTTCAATTTTCTCAATATACATAATATTCAATTAAATCTTAAGAAAATAATTAATTCGACCTTACAATTTATAAACAAAGTTTTTGTGAAATACTGGTTGTATACAAGATGCTTGCGCTTTATAAAGAAAATGTGGAATTTTCTCATGATAGTCATGTGATTAGATAATGCTGCCACTCGAGGCTATTATGTAATACTACTTCACTATAAAAAAAAATTGTAAATGTGATTTGCTGAAATTATTTGAGATATGGACTGTTTCTATCGATTTAAAAATTTGTCGAACGATTATTAAGTGATTTACTATCATTTTTCTATTTATAAATGGTAAAAGCAGTAGTTTAAGAAATGATTAACAAGCTTTAATTATTTACCGTATATTAACGTAAATACGCTAATTTTATTTTTTACTTTTACATGCACGATTGAATTGAATGAACCATAATCGTAAAATCAATTCGTATGCCGCATGGTTTATATGGGAGATAAGATTGTAAAATTAATAATGAAGGTTACCTGACCTTTCGTAATTTTATATTTATAAAAAATTGAAGTGTTTATTGTTTTAAATTTGTCGGGCAAATCTTATCTGTTTGATTGGTGAATTATATTAAGAAAGTCTAATTAAAATGCACATATAGAATCTATTTAATATTATTCTAATTGAATCACTTTATCGATTTAATAAATTTTGCTATTTCGATCTATTTTCGTTTCTATATACAAAATAACATCTATTCCGATTACCTAACAAAATATTGATTGTTTATATTATATTATACGAATGCAATTAAAGTTGTTAGAAATTGATTGGATATGGGTAATATACGTAATAATTGTATTACGTTGAATACATTGTAGAAGTTGCATGGTCACGCAGCTACGGAAATAGTTTTTCGGTACATCAATAATCGGTTAATTTGCAGGGATAGTTCCGAAACCGATATTTATTTCTTAAGTAGGGAAAAGTAATCTACATATTTATCGATTTAACACCAAATCGAACTTTGTTTCTTTCATAGTTTAACACAAAAAAAATGCACAATCCGTTATTTCAACAGCATTAGACCGGTCAAGTTTCCCACATAAATTTTTGGTTTTAAAATATAAAGGGTTGATCATCTTCGACAAATTAATTGTCAAATTTATTAAATCCCACTTCTACAGTATGGCCATTTCCAAGCATCTCAGAGCTCTTACCAGGTTTCGGCCCATTATTTTCATAAAGTGGGAAGATTAAGATCTTTAAACCAATTTTTTTCGTTAAAACAAAAAAATGATTGGTTAGAGTTCGCGAAATTATGAAAATGACTAAAAAATGCTGAAAACCTTCCATAAATCTGAAGGCCCCGGTATTCACGGACAATTAAGTTGCGCAATATATTTGTATGATGTCAGTACAGTGCACAATATAATCAAATTTTTATTGAAGATTTTTTAATTTTCTTGTGCCATATTGACGTCATACAATTATATTGCGCAATTTAATTGTACGTGAAGTGAATACCGGCCTTTATAGATGTTATACTAAGGGTCAGCCTTTATTTTTATAAAATGAACAGGTCTAGGTCATTTTTGGTCAATGTTATGACGAATTTTATTGAAAAAGTTCAACACTTTATATTTTAATAACGATTTTTAACGAGAAATGTCAGATTTTATTATGAAAACTTAGTAATCAACTGACAAATGTAGGTTGTAGCCGGCTTCTAAATAAAATTATGTATAGATAATTTTGTGATGATATTCAGGTTACAATACCAGCTGTTTCCCGTTAAATGATTCCTCAGTATGAGTTGGCAGATTTATATATTAATTAGAGAAGTAGTTGGAATCGTGTTGTAATTCCAAGATGGTTTCCTCAATAAACTTCAGCAGAAATAAAAAAACACGGATTGTGTTACAATTCAGTTTATTGATATTGATTCAGCAATTTCCAAAAAAAAGTGAACGTCCGCGCTGCTACCCATTTTAGGACCATTATTTACGTTCTACACCTTAATTTGTTGGGGGTCCGCCAGACAACCATCGTTTCGCTTCTGCCGTAGTACTGACCCAACGTAGTCTGCGAAAGCTCGCCACGCTACATCAGACCGCTGAATCGCTTCAACAATGGTGTCAGGTGTGACCCCGTCCAATACTAAAGCGAGCCGTCTTCTTTCTTCAATGAACCTACCACACCGAAAGAATCTATGACAAACGTCATCGCACTCTTCTGGACAATATCGACATTGAAATGACATCAGCTTTCCCATCTTATGCAAATAGGCCCCAAAATAGCCATACCCAGTAAAAAACTGGCATGTGAAGAAAGCGAGCTCTCCGTGGCCACGATTAATCCAGGAACCAAGGTCCCGAATCAATCGGGCCGTCTATCGACCACTATCCAACCCATCCCATCGATCCTGTCATGCCACAAGCGTAGTGCTGCGGACTCTCACCGTAGAATCTTTTCTTCCAAATTCAGCGCTCAACCGATAGATCTCCCGACGCTCCAGCGCCAGCAGATCTATCGGGATGACTCCGGCGATAACTAAGGCTGTAGCTTCGGACACTGTGCGATAAGCGCATGCGATTCTTAGTGCTCCACGTCTTTGAATCGATATTATACTCGTGCGGTATTTTTTGACCTCCATCGCACCGGCCCAAATCTCAGCTTCTTACAACAGGGTTGACTGTACCGTTGGCATTATAAGTCTTCGCTTGCTAGGGCGGGGCCCCCCTATGTTTGCCATCAATCTGCTAAGCGATACAGTTACTTTTGACGCTCGGTCACAAGTTCTCCGGATATGCTCCCAGTAAGTTAGACGATTATCTAAAGTAATCCCCAGATATTTCGTCATTCTTTTCGACATTACCTCTTCTGCTCCAACCTTCATAGGGATAATGGTTGGAATTCTCCGCCTAGTGAGCATGACGATCTCCGTTTTTGAGATGGCCAACTGTAGCCCGTGCTTATCCATCCAATCGTTTATCCTCCTCATCACTTGATTTAATCTGTACTGAGCCAAAACTGCGCTTCTAGATGTTATCACAATAGCCACATCGTCTGCATACCCAACCAGGAATATTTCGTCAGGCATCTCTAGTCGCAACAGGCTGTCGTACATAGCGTTCCATAGGTCGGGACCAATAATCGAGCTCTGGGCCACTCCAGCAGTAATTTCCTTCACTTTTTTGCCGTCAGACGTCTCATATACCAATCTTCGATTCCTCAAATAGCCCCGAATCATTAGCAGGAGATAATTCGGGATAGCGAAAGATCGTTGCAGTGCCTCGATCATATCTTCCCATCTCGCCGAGTTGAAAGCATTTCGCACATCCAATGTCGCTAGAAGCACCAAAGGCCTCGCTGCGTGACAAGCACTTTCGGTTCTTTTAACTGCGTTAATTACTTCCTCTATTGCGTTTATAGTTAATCGTCCCTTCCGAAAACCATATTGCCTCGACTTTAATAGCTTTTCCAACAACTTCCCCATTGTGTCCACCGTGAAGGAAATACTCCTGCTGCTAAACATCCATTGTACAATTTGAGTAGTAATTGCGGATATCTACAGTAGCAACTACTTTCAACACCTCCGTTGGGATGCCGTCATGCCCAGGTCCCTTATTATTTTTCAGGCTAGTCACCGCATATGCCAACTCCCCCTCGGTAAATGTGGGAATTTCTCCGACTTCATTTTCACTATCGTCTTCTACTCTCAACGAGTGTGTTGGGAAGAGGGCATCAACAATGTTTGACATTGTTTCTGCAGCATCCAACGCAACGTGCGTGCTCAATAGACCCTGCTTTCGAGTAGCAAGCTTATATCCTCTACCCCATGGATTTCTATCCACCTCGTTGCACATGTTTCTCCAGCATTGCGCTTTGCTCGCACGGATAGCCATGCCTAGCTCTTTCTTTGTCGATTTGTGCTGGGCTGACTTGGCAATTGCTTCTTCTCTACCTTGTGCTCGTTGCGCCCTTCGCCTAAGCTGCAGAGCTTTCCTTCTCAACTCTGCGATCTCGTTCGTCCACCAGTAAGCCTGTTTCCTGCCGTTCCACTGTTTTCTTCGTGGCATAGAATAATCGCAGGCTTGTTGAACTAGCCGTGTAATACTGTCAATAGCCGCCTCAATCTCGACTCTATTCGTAATATCTTGCAAAGCCAGTGGATTGCTCGCAAGGCTAACCTCAACAAACGCAACGAGCTTTTCGCCGTGTAACTTGGTAGTGTTACCAACGTTATGTCCGGTATGGAGTTGCCGAAACCTTCGGTATGTTGGGGTAGATCCCTCGTTTAACACGCATAGATCCATTCTTGAGGCCATCTCCAATATATGTCTCCCCCTGGTATCTTGGTGTGGCATGCCCCATTCTAATGCACGAGCATTGAAATCCCCGGCTAGCACCAAAGTAATTATACCTAAGCTAATTATACATATTTTTAATTAATTATGAGAACATTTAAATGAACCCTATGTATACGAGTATTTATTTAGGTTGTTTCGGATCCAAACATATTCCGCGTGTTGAATCATCAGGTTGAAATTTTGGTAGCCGACAAAGCTTTTGTGTTGGTCGTTTCAGGTACCAGCTTTTTATTTAACCATCTACAACACGGATATTGTTATCGTCGCCAGGATACAGCAGCTGCATAATTCGTCGCAATAACCATTGACTTGGAGGAAGCTGATTATCTTGAATAAGGCGATGCCATTTAGCTGCAGGTTTTCGTACTGATATTGCCATTTCGATCTTTTTTGTAATGATGTTATATATTGCAGCTGCCAGTGCTTTCAAAAATGCTCAACCGTTCGTTTAACAACATCGCACCTTGCATAATGAGATAAAGTTTGATCTTGGAGTGACTCAGGAACTTGATATAATGGTCGTCCTATTAAAAAATTTGCGAGTGTCAGAGCGTTGAAGTCATTTACCTCGGTTTCGCATATTAGTCGGGAATTAAGGACTCCTTAGATTTGAGTGACTATTGTTGAAAATTCTTCCAACGTAGACCTCCTTGATGGGGAGCTCTCGGTGGGATAAATCGCCAAGATATTTTATTTTTGAAGATTAGATGCAATATCATCGCAGTTTTTGGTCAACAATTTTTGAATTTCTTCCAGATAATTCTTCGCACCAACGAAGTTAGTACCATTGTCACAATAGATGGTATGGCACAATCCGCGCTTCCTGGTAAACCTTCGTAGAGCACCCAGATGTAATGATTCTATGGTCAAATTCATGCAAACTTCAACGTGTAGGGCATGAGTATAAAAGCAAATTAACATGCACAACTAAGTTTTGACTGGAATTGAACCTCTCCGGTGGAATGGGTGGCCTTGAACGGCCCACAGAAATCAACTCCAGCGGTTCCAAATGGCACTGTATGAACTACTCTCGCTTTAGGTAACTGTCCCATTATTTGCTGTGTCATTCTAGGATTCTGTCTCAAGCAGCGTTCACACCTTTTCAACACCTTGGCCACGTCCTTTCCTCTAATTACCCAGTAGTTTTGACGTACCAAGCTGAGTAGTATAGATTGGTTCCTGGATTCTGATGAGATTCATGTATATCGTGTGTTATAGCAATAGCCACTGGCGATTTATGCGATATAATGATAGGATGCCTTTTACTGTATGGTTGTAAATCCTTTTGCAATCTGCCTCCCACCCTCATTGTGTTGTTACTATCTAAAACCGGGTTTAATTCCTTCAGCCGGCATTTTGAAATGGCTGCTAAATTTTATGATTATCATGCTCATTAATTCGTTCTCTGGAGCTTCTTGAATCGTATTATTATGCCTCTGTCATGTTTAACAACGCAGATATTTGCGTCACCAGACTGCTGAGATCCTGAGAATCACGGATCGCATTAGCTTCAGCCTGGGAAAACTTAGTTGTTTTAAAGATGCTACTTTGGTCTTAGAACACAGCAATTTAGTGGTGAACTATTCAGCCGATGGTGTCCTTGTATTGTTGCTGCCGCATAGGCCCATTTACTGGTATCACAAAACCCATGAATGCTTACTGTAATTGCTGTTCCTATCCATCTAGGAATTTTGAATTCAGGAGTTCTGCTGATGTCTTCTCGAATTTCCTTCCACGATTCATTTATTTCTGGCGGAAGTTCTTCGTCACATTCTATTTTTCGCAGCCATAAACTTTGGAATAGTATCTTTATACTAAACCCAAAGGATCGAAGATACAACATGTGTCTGCCAACAGACTCCGTTTGGTGTGTGATGTTTTGTGATCTAATTTTACTTGAAAAAGAAATTGATCCGTAATTGGGTCCCAGCTAAGTAATGACCAATTTAATGGTTTTGAGATTTTTTATAGTTGTAACATTAACTTCAATGGCAGGTAACGATGATGTAATATTTGGTATAATCAAAGCCTTCACTGTTATGACTGGGTGGAAATTAAATCTGGATATAAAACTGAATGATGTGCATCCATTTGATCTGCCTGCGCTAGTGTGTCTGATACCAGATATCAATGTTCTTGGGTTGCCGCGGGCTAATATAAATTAATTGATTTAATTCATATTTAAAAATGAATAAATTTCGAGGGGAAAATTTTGCGAAATTAATTCGTTTTTTTTTCAGTGGAGTTAGAGGAGTAATAACGCCTAGTGGGAGCGAAATCAAGAGTCATTTTTTCCAATTTATTTAAGAAGTTAGTTTAAGACGTCCATGGGCGGAAACCTACAGGTCAGAATTTTCTATCTAGAACAAAAAACGAAAAAGGTTTTGAAAAAGGATTTTAAAATCGAGTGAAGTGCGTATTTTTGAAAAATATTGATTTTTACAAAAATAGCGTAATAAATTCGTTAAATTTTAAATAAATTGGAGCAAATGGTCCTTGATTTCGCTCCCAGCTAGGGTTCGTCTCGGGAATCGAGTATCCGGTTCTCGGGTATTTTTCGAAATTTTTAACTACCCGAATAACTGAGTTGCTTCGAGTATCGCGAAAAAATGTATAAGCATCCTTCAAATTTTTCGTTATCAATATATACATAGTACAGTATCAGAGCTCCTTAAATCACCCTTCTTCTTCTTCTTCTTCCGCTGGCGCTACATCGCATGAAGGGATTTGGCCGCCGAGCAAGAGAACGCCAGACACGGTGACCAAGAGTGTATAGGTCCCTCTCAACGTCGCCCATCCATCGAGTAGGTGGTCTCAAAGGCCTGTTTAGTGGTCCGATTTTGTGAACGAAGTACGTGCCCAAGCCATCTTAGCCTTGACGATTTTATGAATCCGATGATGTCGACTTTATCGAGATCATTTCTGATCTCGTGATTCATTCGCATTTTGTACGTGGCTTCCTCTTTAATGGGACCGAGAATCAGCCGTTAGAAAAAATATTTTGTCAAAGCACGCAGAAATGCGAGAAGTCAAAAATTTACAACTGATTCGAAAGAGTGGGCCATAGTACAATAGCGTTCACCATTCACAGTAACAGCATTACCGGCATCATTTTCGTACGGCTGTAATATTTTCGGCTGAATGGCCTGTATGAACATGCACCAATGATTTAATATCTGCTAACTCACTCAGTTCCTTGGAATTTGTATACGATATTCAAAATACGATATGCATTTCATTTTGAACGCCCATTTTCATAATAGGCTTTTTAACGCTAGCCAATAAAGGTTGAACATTACTGCTTTGGGTTGCTTGACTTTGGTTTACTACATGTTAAAATTTTTCTAACAGGACGAAATTTTCTAAAACTTTCAAGACGTTTCGAGGTTACCAGATTATTTGAGTTTTATCGAGATTTTTGGGAGTAAGGGTTTTAGTTGTATATGTTGCTTGGCTTCTTCATGGTTCAATATATTCCAGTTTTAGAGTGGAGGTACTTGCTTATAGTTACATATATTATGAAACTTTCAAAATTATTAGAGAACTGATTTTGTATTGCATTATGTTCCGTGGTGATTAGTGCTTGACGCTGAGTTTCATGTTGTTAAGTGTTACTCAGGCTAAATGCCAAAGATATTTGCAAGGCCTCCAGAGAATGGGTTCTTGATTTTACGAAATTCCGCTAATAAAATAAAATAAATTTAGCTGTGGATTTGAAGGGCTATAACAAGTTGAAAACCTTATGTGGGGATTCGGATGCGATACAATTTTGCACGCTGGGAACAAATTCTTGATTTATAAATCTGTTACACGCTAAAAATTTACCTTTGGTGAGCATATCTTCGTGTTGTATAGGTGACGATTTATGAGCAAAATTAAATATTCACGTAGCACTCTGCATCAAAAAAATAATTTAGGAGTGACTTTGTTTGAAATCCATTATTGTATTCTGTAATAAAAAATACATTGTGTAGCACAGCAATAAAATGTAGTGGCCCTATTCTGGTAATTCCCGAGGAATGGGGAATATTATTTTTTTACACAGGTTACTCCCAGATAAATTATTCCAACTTTTTATGTCCTATTTTACAAAAGTGCATTCTGTCAATTGGGTAATAAATAAACAGGGGAAATAAATTTAGTTATACGTTTTCGCCATGGAATTACATTAAAATGAGTAAAGATCCGCGAAGAATCCTTCAATCTTCATTATGTTAATGATGATAACGATGGCCGAAGATTTTATAATAATTACTATTTTTTAGTAAACTGTCTTTAAAATTATTAGGTATTTTAACCCTTACAAATAGGGCTTGCGTCCCGAGAATTCCCGGGATGAAATTCCCGGGAATTTAAGAAATTCAAAGTATTCCCGTTTCCCGGGAATGTTATGAATATTTCCCGGGAATACAAAAACCAATTTTAAGATTCCTCTTCGCCATTTTTTAATTTCATGGAATTAATCAGAAAGTCGCCGGTGATGGGTGCAACGCTATACAAAATAAAGACACCTTATATAGTTAAAGAGAGAGTGTAAAGAATTAAAAATTATCGGGAGCTGAAAATTTAGTATTGAGCAATGACATAGCTGGACGGCAACATGTTTCTAAACCGCTGAATAAATCTTCAGATACCTTCAGATATCCAAAGCTGTAGCAACTTCAGCATTATTGATTGATTGATTTGAATGTACGATCAAGACTAAGCAAGGTTCTTGGTAAGATGCCGGGTCCACCGTACACCCTTTTTACATAAAACAAAACCGAAAGAAAGGAAAGGTATGTTAGTAACAAGGATCGACCCGGTTCCAGACACCTAAGTAGACGATAGTTAGTATTTTTTTTTGTTAGTAATTGTATATGTGATAAATAGTTAGCACAAGACAATACAATTTCTAAACTACATGTTTGCTGGATTCTTGAAGTTTCTGGATGCTGACTGAGGTTTTCCGCTATTTCTGAAAATCCAAATTTAAATTAATTGCTTATCGCTAACTACTACTTTAAAATAAACTAAAGAATTATTTAAACTCTGAAACCCTCATGTTTTAGCTTCAGATCAGATTTTCGGGCCCTTCTAATAAATATAATTAGTACCCGCTGCCTGACCGCTGAATGCTTAAAATTTCTGGTAAAAAGTATTTCTTGTTCAAGATTCGAAGCCGAGACCTTCAGCACATGAAGCACACATTTTACAGTTAAGCTACATAACCCTACATTAGCTTCTTGTTGATCTTGGAGAGTTGATTCATTCTGAAAATCGGAATTAAGTTTAATCCTTAAAAAATGATTAATTCTGGACGTCTTTGCGATGATATTATGCGTGACACATAAAGCAGAACGACCAACCTAAGAAATTATATTTTTAAATTAAAGGTAATGCTTATAGTTGATGAGTAATTGCTTACGACCAAGGGCTACATTTCGGGTCACTTTTCTGAGCATGCGGTGTAAAATGTTATCACGTCAAAATATCTGTGTATGTATGACTATACGTAGCACTTCAATTTACGTAAAGAAATAATTGATTTTGGCGTAGTTATTCATGCGAATTTAATTATCAAAAATATTTTGAAAAATTCAAAACGATATCCGTATCACCATCTAACACTTTACCGATGATCGGTTGGTTTTGCATAGAGTACTTAAAGGAGTCTAGGGTTTTAGGGTATTGGGGTCTAAAATTATGAGTTTCAGGAATTTCAGCCTTAATAACCGATTTATAATTTACATACATAAAAAATCGATTGCATGTAAAATCGTTCCTTGGACTTGACCTCACCACCTACAATGTTTTTACATTAGATTTATTCAGACATTATTATTTTTTTTTTATTGATTGCATTGTTGTATAGTTATAGGTTTTCTAGCTACTGTATAATAATTTACATAATACTCGTACATAAAATACTTGGAAAAAATTTAAATTGCGATAAAGACGGGTAATAGAATACCAAATAACTATCGATCTGTCTGTAAAAAAAAGTTACACATAAAGATTTATTACTACAAGTGATTGTAATTTTTTGCTCAGAATGACCTCAAGGCCTCAAGGATTTATAAGATGAGAAATGTTTTAAATAAATTATTCTGTCGAACATACATAAATCTGTGGCCACAAGGAATAACGGCATAACTCGAATTATTCCATTTTACGTTTCATTTCAAATTTGAAGTCTCTGTAATCGATTTCATATCATATGCATTTTTTGTAATATTCCGGCAACTAAAAATGACCGTAATAAGCGTTTACAAAACTAACTAACGTAACTCTTAATTTTAAAAATGTTTTCCTGAAAAATGCGAATTTATGACTTATGCCGTTTTTCCTTGCGGCCACAAAAATATTATTGAACTTGCACTTATTTGTCAACTCGCATTCCCGTTAACAGTTGCTATTGCCATACACAGGCAAATTAGTGACTTCTTAAGCGATTGATGCATCTTTCATATAATACAATTTCGCAGGAATTAGGTCAATATTTATTATATAAAATTCAATTGTTTTCGAAATCAAATTCATTCTAATCTAATCTCTATAAAATCCAAAATACGTACACTAGAATTCAAATTCTGAATTCCAAAATTGTTATCTTCGAACTTGGCAAATTTTAATTTCTAATCTGCAAATAATTATTTAGCTTTTACTTTCTAATTTGCAATCTTCTACAGTCGTAGTACATAATATACGAACCAGTAAATTTTATTGTTTGTTTTTAATTTTTAGAAATTATGCTTAGTGCTCAATTCTCATTTTGCGATCAAAATCCTTATTCAAAGAAGCGGGACGAAAAGATTGATTTTATACACAAATCAGTGCGGGTCATTATACTTAAATAAAACTATGCGATAAATCTGTAAAGCTCATATGTATAATTTTTGAAGAAAAGTGGCGGATAACACGCCATAAGACTACATCAACATTTAGTACATGAATTGATGTGCCAAAATATACAAAACTCTTCCATTAATCTCTTTGTTATTGGTCCACAATCAATTACAGTTACGCCTATATTCTTTAAATTAAAAAATTATTAGTGGGTGATTCTAGATCTTAAATAATCAATATTCGAAAGCTCATTTTCATAAAAAAGTAATTATCGGTTATTTTTGAGCTAACTACTTAACGTAAAATGAGTCAACAACAAACTTAAAGGTCTAAATTAACCTGATGAGTTCTGTTCTTAATCAACTTTTTGCCACATACTATTTTTTCAGCATTTTGAGACCTTTTATCGTTACGTCTTATCACAGGAAGGGATAACCACAAATTCGTTCTTGCGTCAAATTATTTCTTATGCCAGTACAAAAATGATTGCCATACAAGTCACTCGTGGATGTACATACATTACTTTCAAAATATTTGATCACAAAATGCGATGGGCATATAATGTTGAGGATACAAAATGAATAAAGTGCTGTTATTTCGACTAATCTTGTAGTTTATCAATTAGGCTTATTGTGTAATCTATTAAAGACCCATTTAACAATCGCGAAAGGTTAGTAAATCATTGGACGTTTCAAGTTGGTAAATTTAGAGGGAAATCTCTTAATAAATACCTGTTAACCTGTTTAAGCTTCAGCATTTACAAAGTTTGAACCCGTTACGTAGGGAGAGGGAGGGGGGGGCGTATTTATTCATAATGTCCTCTCTATGTACTAAGAAGAAAATTCCTTCCTATAGTATCTTCTTGATAAAAGGTCAAATGGTAATCCAAAATATAATCGGCATATAAATTAAATTAACCTAATTATAACAATATGCCCGCCCATAAAGCATTTTAGTAAGCTCTAAGCTTGATTGCCTTGCCAAACTGGATTTCATATTTTGGCTTAAAACCAAACGATAACCTTAATCGAAAATAGTCTTTGATTGCCAAGAAGGCCCTGAAATACCTTTTATCTTTGCTTTAATTTAGCGGTATAAGAATGCTTGTTAACCACGATGGTTTAGCGGATGTGCGAATTGGTGCACGGACGAGAGTATTCACAAATAAAAACGCTTGACACGATCAGATTAATTTTATTAACTTGTATTTATTATGATGTTGATGTTATTATTATTATGTTATATATTATTATTGTTAAGCAACGCGATTATGTTTTATTTTTACATAGAAAATGGCCACTGAATGCGAACACGTTGTTGTCTGTGCGATTGACACGAAGAGAAAAGACCGACTCAAAACACGTCGTGTAGTTTGACGTTTTTGGTTTTTGGTGTTGCCTGACGAATTGATTACTTTGATGTGTTCGCCACCAGGCCTTGCACCAGTTGTGTATTCAGTGGTGGCGCCAACAATGCTATTAATTCTTTGTTCTGAACAGTCATCGAAATATTTAATAGTAAGAAGAAGAAATATCGTTGACGGTACAGTAGTGGCTGCAAAAAGCCAGTTATATAATCTACAATGTAGTAGAGCAAAAAGAGAGGAGTGTTACGAATTCCACAATAATCCACAAAAACTTCATCATTTATACCATTATCACAATGGGAACAAGAGTTGGCCTTATAAAAGACTGAACGTATTACGTCTATAAAACTAAACCATCAGGAACAAATATGCCTACCACTTCTATTAGCATATGCGGATGATATAATTCATCAGATTAA
Organism: Tipula helvola; assembly: GCA_963556165.1. NCBI lineage: Eukaryota > Metazoa > Arthropoda > Insecta > Diptera > Tipulidae > Tipula > Tipula helvola. The sequence goes on from OY744482.1 coordinate 93,252,703, forward strand.
TGCAGTTATCGGATATTGTTGGTGAATTAGTAGAATTATTAGCATCCGTAGGTTTAACGATTAACGAAAACAAATCAGAAATTTTAATTAGATCACCCCTAACCAACGATATAATAAACCCTCAAACATTTTTTATTGGCGGAATAAGTTTAAAAGTTAAAGATACCATTAAATAATAGGATCAAACTGAAGAGATAAGAGAAGAGAATATTAATCGAAATGCTAAAATGTTCTTCTCCGCGTCCACCAAGTAAAAGTGCCAGAAAAGCTTTATTAGGTAAAACCATCTCAAGAAACCCCACAGTGTATCGGATATGTTATTGGGGGCATATATTGAGAAGAAACCGTGGACATATATTGAACTCTTGATAAAATATATGCATCCATCAAAGAAAATTGGACGCCCTTGCTATACTTGGAACACGTTATTAAAGAGGGATTTCAATAAATTTGATATTGCACAACAAGACTGGCAAATTTTATCTATAGAGATAAACAAGCATTCAAGGAAAAGGTTGAAATACTTTATGTAGAGGACGGTTCAACATCGGGAAGAAGAATGGACTACTGATGAGGAAAATTAAATTGAAGGAAGGAAAAACTAAATAAACAAATAATAGATATCTGAGTCTGTTTGAATAATAGATATCTATATCTATAGAAATAGAAACCCTCACAGGCTCAGGATACCTAGTCAGTTCGGTCACCGACGCGTGTCTTTCAGTTGTGGCACATTTCTTTGAATAACACGGTGGTGCATGTGCTCAAGTTCATTCAGTTGCTGCATTGTTTGAGGAAATGTGAGACAGATAGACATGGACACACCACAGTACGTGGGGTGTTATAGGAAACCAGCTTAACAGCTGCCCTGTGTTGTAAAATATCATATCATATCATATTAATTTTTTGTTCTGAATAGTCATCGAAATATTTAATAGTGATTTAACTTGAATGGGCCTACAACAATTAGAGCTAACTAATATGAAATTGGGCTTCCATATGGAAAATGGAATGTTCAACTCTAAAGGAGAAAGAAAATATGAGAAGAAATACAAGGGTGGAAATTTGTTTCATATAGTTAGAAAAATAATCGCAGTTTATAGAAATTGATAACTGGGAAACGGGAAAATATTAGCGGAAATTAATAGGATCAATATCGACCTAAAATATTGGGCCTAAATTAAATTTTTTCATATACAAAAATTTCTTTTCTTGGTGTGGAATTTTGATTAAGTAAAAAAAATTAAATTCAACAATAATTATAATTTTAAATTTTAATTATTTTGGTTAGAATCGATTTTCTGGACCCATTAAAAGGTTGGATCGTGGTTTATGATAATCAAAATTGCTAGAAAATGAAGACTATGCATTCTAAAAGCGCCAATAATTTTACTTCACTTAATCTAGATAGGGCCCTGTTAGGCCGTATGCTTTCACCGCTCGAATCTATCAACCAATCATTCGTATAAGATTATTTAAAAATCTGTGGTATTTTCTTAAGGAGAAAGAAACAGTCAGTTTAGGGATTTTAAATTTTATCAGTTGCGATATGCTCTAAGATTTCTTTAGATGATTTATATATTTTTTTTAATACCCGGATCCTGGGTACCCAGGTACTTTGAAACTCGAGTAATTTGGATACCCTACTCGGAAAGTTCACTAAATTCATTTTGCGAAATGTCTGGGTTTTTTTGGGTGTGCCAGTATAGCAAGCACACCTCAAAAAATTATTTTTTGGAATGTGAATAAATTAATTGGTATTTGAATAATTTGTTGTTTTAATAAATTTTGCAATAAATTGTTTTTGCTGGTTACAGAGCCATTACCCTTTCAAAAGAACATTCTTTTCCGCCTACACCAAGTAATCGGTGAAATTTTGGTAAACATATTCTGATTCCTTTTGTAGTTTTAATGTAGATAGCCATTTTCATTTTTTTCACCAAAAAAAAAAGTTTCGGCTTTATCTCGATTAAGCCATCCTTGGTTTACAAATAACAAAATAAAGTAAAAACTCAAGTAAAGTACATATTTGGTAATTTTACTTATTTCTGAACGCTCAATCAACTTCAAACATGTATCGATTTATTGGAAAGGGATTTTCCAAAAATTTCTCCAATTATTCTGAGACAGTTAATTTTCGTTTTATTGTCTATGTATTGTTGAAATTCGATCCAGTATACAGATCCTATACATATTAGTGATTTTGCAATCTGGTATTTCTACTTATCGTAACCTTCTGTTATATAACTTGGCGTGACGAAAATGTTTAATCGTAGACGCGAAATTTTTATTCATTACACTTGATTGAAATCGGACCATAGCTTGCGTGTCACCATACTTAAATCAAAATAATTTACGAATGCTCACATGTGCCATTGATAATTTTTAATTAGTTTGTCATTACAATATTACCTTGTTTAAAATACTAGTACAATGAAAAAACATTCTCCCAAATAAAATGCGCCAAAAATGGAATATATTTTCGGGCTGACCATATCACCAATAGCTCATTATCAAATCGTGTCTCGTCTTTTAAATTTAAATTGCTGCAATTTAAATATAAATTCCCCAAAACATTTAATTTCATTTATCATTCAACAAAATACTTAATTTGGACACAACAATAATGAATCGTTATTTCTTATCCATATAGACAATTATTGTATGTGAGAACAAGTTGCATTGTCATATTAAATTAATTAAAAATTCAAGTTTGCTTACTTACATAACTCGAAATCATCGTACAAGCATACAAGAAAAACTAGAATATTCACAAAATGGTTCAATGTAACTTGACGACTATAATAAATTGTAACAACACATACAGCCGGCTGGTGATAAACCAAATTTTAACTTCCTCAATATAATTTTATCGCATTCAAGTACTGAGATTCAATCGATTTGTGTAAAAATTCCAATTTATATACGAACCTTTTTTGCGATTAAATATTCTTGAAGGTCTTGACCAATATACATAACTTACTTAAAAAATGTGATCACAATTGGTATATTATCAGTGTTGTTGAGGGCAATCGATCACATTCTAATTGTTTGTAATTGAATAAAAGTTTCTACCGCATGTTAAATGGAAATTTTGTAAGTGCGCTTACAATTATCGCGATATTTACAATTTATTTGAGTTTGATATGTGAAATATAATTCGATTCTTATGTCGTCAAAATCCAATTATTTACAATCAATCGTAATAACTCGAGGTTATATTTCTAAACACAATTTATAATATTGTTCAATGATATTTGAATAAACGAATATGTACATATGTACAATAACACAATCTGGGTTTGGTGCTTAGAATAAAACGATATCAGTATACATATGTATATGACGCATATATTTATGTAGAATATGTGTATGTAAGTCAATTAAAGTATTATGTACCTAAAGGTTTTGAATATAATTTCCCTAATTTATATGCGCGCATAAACCATTAACGAGGCCAAATATACATTTAAACGATATTGACGATATTTTAATGTCTCGCAGAAAAACTAATCGAGTGATGTAAACAAAACGGCAACCAAATTCAAGGTGATGGTTGTGCAGGCGAAATAACAAATAAACGGAAGACGTGTATTCGATGTTTTAAATAACAATAATTAGCTATATACACTTTAGAACATTTACAATACGAATAGTAAGCGATATACAGATTACAGACAATGTATATGTATATCTATAAAACAGACACCCATTATTTGATGACATTGCAGAACTTCACGAATTAAATTTAATAAAGTATTGTAGATTGGAAAAATTTCTAGAATTTTATATGAACAATAATTCTGTTTGGTTTGTGAATAAAAGATCAAAAGCGTTAAAGCGTATAGTGATTAAGGCGGTACATAACAAAGTTTCGAAGAATTTTAAATCTCGAAATTTCTGGAAAAATTTTGTTTACACTTAAACATTTTAATAATAACACAACAGTCGCTAAAATCTTTCGTACTTCTATGTTTTTTTTTAAAATTATTCCATTTCCTCAAAAAATATAAAGTAAATGAAATTACAAAAATATACATAAGTAGAGTGACTGTTATCGGACGAAAGGTGATTTTTAATGTCACATAAACTTGTTTCAATAATTTTACTATACACATCGTATATAAAAACTAGATTTTGGGCTATTTTTACGCTACTAATTGTACGTTTGGATGTAGAATCCGTAAAACAAATTCAGACTTGGTGATAACTTCTAAGCCATGGTTGGACTCAAGATTATCATAATTTGAAGAAACTGATGAAAATGAAATTTATAACGAGTAATAAAGAAAGATGTGTACACAAATTGCCCAAAACCCACCTTTGACCAGCCTGGACAAGCTTCAACTTTTTATGCCAAAATTTGTTGAATAAATTTGGATGTAATAACACTGAACTTTAGAAAGTGCATAAAATATCATCAATTTTGGGTTTAACACGTTCACGGTGTAGGCCGTTTTGTCATCACTGTTTGAGAACTAAAATACTAGAAATGTTGCATTGTAATGGCAACCAACCAAAATTGTAATGGCAACTAATATTCTGGTTTACATGTAACTCTCATTTTAACGACGCTTATCCTAAGTATCTAAAAGATCTCAAAGTCAGGAAAAATTTAATTTGCTGCTAGTGCCATAACACTGATTTCCATAATTAAAGTGAAATAACTAATGGATTGTTGGTCATAACGGTGTCGTTCTTGACCAAAAATGTACGAACAAGCAGAGAAATGTCACTTCAAGGTAATACTCCTTATTTTTACTGCCTGGTAGGAAGAACTCTTGGTATACTATGCCACTGAAATCGAAGCTCACTGTTGAGCAGAACCTTTCGAACATGACGAAAGTTTTGCGGTCTTACCTCTTCAGGAAGCTTCTATTAGGATCATTAGGCCTTAGTTTCGAAGTCATATTCGTAGACTCCTGTTTTATTACCAGTCAAAACCCGTTCGACTAGTTTTGGATCATCGTTCACTTCATTGAGCGACTTCTGAGTAATTTCCATTCGGTACTGCTTTATAGGTCGAAATTCAACAATATCGAAGCCAATTATGTTACCACACGTTTCATGCCCAAAACATTTGAAAAAAGTATGTGGCATGATCCAAATGATATACCAACTTCGTCAGTAACCACTATGATAGTGATTCGGCAATTGGCAATGACCATTTTGCTGACTTTTCGACGATGTCGTCGGTTGTTAGTGTGTTAGAGCATTTAACGCGCTCATCATCTTCAATGTCTATACGGCTGAATTTGAAGCGTTTGTACTACTCGTAAATGTTTGTTTTAGTAATAGAAGCTAACTACATTCAAAACCTCTCTAAACCAATTCCAGAACATTTCGACTTAAAAAAACTAAAGCAGTTTTAAAGTCTCGAAATTTGTTATGTTTATGATACAAAAAAATTTGCTGTATAAAATTGGTTTGGTGTTGACGACTGACGACGATCCACTGGTTAAAAAACAGGTTTGTTGTGAAACTGACTCATCATTTGAATATGCCGCAACAAATTCATTTACCATCAAATATGTTAGTTATTATTATTATTATTATTACTTGAGGGCCATGTGGGGGCTCAAGCCACCCCGCACTGCGACCTAAAAGATCTTTTGTGCATGAAGCCCTACTTAATTATCCGTCCAGTCAATATTCAGGCTCTTAATGAACCTGATAATACTGCCTAACGGTACGTGATACATACTATCTGGGCTCATTGCTCTCCCTCCTAGATGTTTTAATTATCCGTCCAGCCAATATTCAGGCTCTTAATGAACCTGATAATACTGCCGACCGGTACGTGATACATACTATCTGGGCTCATTGCTCTCCCTCCTAGATGTAATAACATTTACTTCTGCTAGAAGAGCGGTAGCATTGGGACTCAAGGACTTCGAGAGGGCAGAGCCACTCCCGTATATTCCTATCCGTGCCTCGTCTACCGTTTTGATTTTACTCTTGCGAGTTGCTGGGACATACTATCTGGGCTCATTGCTCTCCCTCCTAGATGTTTACTGTTGGAAGTACTTCTACATGCGATACATACTATCTGGGCTCATTGCTCTCCCTCCTAGATGTTTACTGTAGGAAGTACTTCTACACGCATTATATACTATCTGGGCTCATTGCTCTCCCTCCTAGATGTAATAACATTTACTTCTGCTAGAAAAGCGGTAGCATTGGGACTCAAGGACTTTGAGAGGGCAGACCCACTCCCGCGTATTCCTTCCCGTGCCTCGTCTACCGTTTGGATATGACTCTTGCGAGTTGCTGGGAATAAAAAAGTCGCCTGTAGGTCACCCAGGTTTACTACAGGAAGGCTAAATAAAACTGGAGGGTGCCTGGTATCCAGAGTCCGCATATATAGACTGATTAACCTATCAGCCATTCATCCATCGGCATATGCTGTTCCACCTTAGATTAGGGATTTTTTGTCAAGGTTTTCTCCTTTAGCGCCGTACTTTAGCCTGTCACAAAAAGCCACATTCAGCCTAATGGTTACAGTTACCGGTGGTTGCCACGAGGAGGCAGTACGTACACTTGCGCCTACTGGAAGGTTACGGAGCCCCTTCCAATAGACGCCAAACCACCAAATAAAATATGTTAGTTAAGTCAGTTACCAAATTTCAATGGGATTTTTGCATAATCGGCGAAGTTCCGTTTGGAGCAGGGATGGAGTTATTTTTAAATAAAACTTGATCAGAATTCAACAAATATTCCTTGACACTGCTAATTATATTTTGGCGCATACATACATTTAAACCATAAATCAAAAAATTAGATTTGCCAAAGAGAAATTTGTTTTTTCAATACATGACCCATCCAGGCCTTTTCTATAGTTCCAGCACAACATGGAACATGCACGTTTGTCAATAGATTTTAGTGAAATTTTATATCTGAGTTATTCAGCGGATTCTATAAGTGGTTCCTAATATAATATTGAATTATTCACGTTCTGAAGAATTTCCTTGGGTCATATCATTAGGGGTTTGATTTTTTTAAATAAAATAAAAACCAAATTCAAGGAATGTTGCGGAACACATTAATGTTACTATGGTTGGTAGCTTTAATCAAAAAATTGCTTTGCCAAATGATTTTTTACATGAACAACAATGCAATTATCCTACCAAAAAATGTATAATCTAGGAGTGATTAAACATTCCACACAAAATAACGAGGTTGCGGTTGCGCTGTATCACACCGTTGGACCGCATCCGGTTAATAAGACTGATTGCTTACAACAACTGGTTGTAACGATGATAATACACAGGCCTGTGAATCGGCAGACAAGTAATCCAATAAAATGAATGCGTTGGACCGCATCCGGCTCGAAGGACATAACGGAGATCGCTTCCGCCTCGAGGAAATTTGGAACTTTAAGTTCGTATGAAGACCTAAATTTCAGAATCGTTATATTTCATCTACTGCAACTTACTTAGCCATTTATTTTACGATGTCAATTATCGTATAATAGAATTTAGCGTGCCCAGCTGACAATACCTGAACTAACAGATTTTCGTTCGACAAATCGTTGTGAATTTCTATTTTTACAGAACGATATTTTAAAAATAATTAGGAAGGTTAAGGTTAGGTTAAGATATTGGACCCAACTCCGAGATAATAAAATATATCTTAAGTTATTTCATTCGTCTCTTCCTGTAAAAATTTACGTTGAAATACAAAAATAAAAATTTGGCGTATTGTGGCTCGATTTTGACTGATCCTTAATATTACAAATGTAAAAAAATATTTTACGGAATTAGGTGGCACGCAAAAAAAGCAATTGTTTAAAGAAATAATTTTATTGGCACGCCAATAATCAATTATTTGCGAACATTGATATATATATCCTTCAATTTCACAGGCAAGTTACAGTTACTGTATAGAAAATGCGATTATGTCGCGATTTGGCTTATCTCTCTTGGTGGAATGAGTATAATGCTGGCTTTATCATCCGAGGGTCCCGGATTCGATTCCTGGTGGTGACAAGGAAAAATGTCACGATTGGTTATGTGTATGTTGTGAATTGTGTGAGCCTCATCATTTTCTTTAACCTCTTCCTTCCCAATAAAAAAATATGTAGTGCTTTGTATTTGCGGTGGTGCAAGCATATTAAGGATAAAAAAGTCCTAAGCACAACGTTTAGCGTACGTACGAGAATTTCAAATGTCTTACTTTAGGTTGTCTGCCAATTCTCGGGTAAATTGTTCTAAAATTGGTTAACGTATTTTCCTCATCAAAAGGAGCGTTTAAGACCTTACTTACCGGATGCTTCGGCTTTGATCTTAAACATTTTCTTTCTTTGTCTCTAATGCAAAATTTTTTTTTCGAGCCGATAAAATCACGACACACTTATTCTAGTGCCTGAAACTCAAATCTAATGTCAGAAATTAAATTTGGCACACTCTTTGGCACGCCGATTAGACGATGCCCATCGCACAAGGCTTCTGCTACTTCATTATGAAAGTCAAGAAGCTAGTTTTTAGTGTTTCCTAGAAGATGATCATACAAAAAGTCGGCATTGACAATAAGTGGAAAAAATACTATTTGTCTATTTTCTAGTTTTCCAATTCTAGAGGTTGTGGGACAAATGATTTCTATATTTTTCTTATTTATTCGATACCATTGTATGGCATTTTGAGGTAGTTGCTTCAGTTGTAAGTCGAAAGTCGAGCAACTTTTCGAATTCTGTCTTAGTAACAACTTAGCAGTAAATAATAAAGGGAGTGATGCGACCTTTGTGAATGCATTTAGGAGAGAGGTACTGGATCTTACCCTGTCTGACATGGGTACCTCCAGTGCAATTCTCGACTGGCATGTGTCCAAGGAAGGATCTCTCTCAGATCATACATATGTATATCAGGTTTGATATCAATATCCCTTCGAGTCAAGAGTTGGTGGTAAGGATACCCAAACGTACCAACTGGCCAGTCTATAACGATAGACTTTTGGATAACTTGACTGATCTGCAGACCTCGATAAACTCTGCCGAAGACCTCGACAGAGTAGCGAATGAAATTACAGAGGCAATAATTAATGCCTACCACTCAAGCTCACCACTTGTGCGTATCAGAAGCACAAGGGAAGTTCCTTGGTGGAATCAAAACTTGGAAAACATGAGACGAAATGATCGTAAACAGTTTAATAGGGCTAAGAGGACGAACGATTGGACTACCTATCAGTACTCCCTTACACAGTATAGTATATGTAGCCCTCAGGCAGGGCCAAAGATTAAGCTGGAGAGACTTCTGTGAGAAAATAGACAAGCTACCTACGGCGTGTCAACTACAGAAAGCACTCTCCTTGGAGCACAGGAATCCCTTGGGGTTTGTAAGGAAACCAGGTGGAGGGACAACCACAACCAGGGAAGAGACTCTGGAATGTCTAGTGAAAGGTCACTTCCTAGAATGTATTATTCTGAGGGATCAGGAGGAATCCAACGCAAGTAGTGTACATCCGTATCTGGTTCCAAGGGGGGCTCAGAAGTTCTCGAGGCAGTTTTTTACGCCGGAACGGATAAGCTGGGCAGTCAAATCCTTTAGACCTTTCAAATCACCGGAAGGGACTGCGTATATCCCGCCTTTCTACAGCATGGCCTGCACATTTTGCTGCCTTATCTTACTATACTCTTCAGAGCCAGTCACAGCTTAGAATATGTTCCACGCTGGAGAGAAATTCGGGTGATTTTTATCCCAAAATCGGAAAATAGATCCTCAGAGGAGATTAGGTCTTATAGACCTATTAGCCTCACATCTTTTCTACTGAAAACCATGGAAAAAATTCTGGGACTTTGTATTAGATCCAATAACCTCCAAAGTCATCCTCTGAACTCTAGGCAGCACGCCTACCAAGCAGGGAAATCAATAGAAACAGCTCTTCACGAACTGACATCGGAAATCGAAGATACGCTCCGGAATAAAGAATTATTACTATGCTCCTTCATTGATATCCAGGGAGCTTTTGATAATACTAGTTTCGAGGTAATTCAGGAACAATTACTAACAAGGGGCATAGACCCCTCCACCGTAAGGTGGATAATAAACATGCTAAAAACCAGGAGGATTACTGCTTCCTTTGGAGACAAAACCATCACTATAGCTGCCACCAGGGGCTGTCTCCAGGGAGGCGTCCTCTCTCCCCTATTATGGCTGATTGTGATGGATCAATTACTTACCAGACTGAGAAATCTAGACTTCTTAAACATTACCTATGCGGACGAGCTAGTTTTGATGGTTAAGGGCAGATTCGCAAATACAGTAGGGAAAAAATGAAACAAGCCCTAGAGGTAGTAACTGATTGGTGCACAGAGGTGGGCCTTACGGTAAATCCTAATGAAAACTGCCCTCCCGCCGATAGCCTTGGGGAGGGGGGGGTAACTCTCCAACTGTCAAAGGAGGTTAAATATCTGGGTGTCGTACTTGATCAGAAACTGACATGGAATTCCCACTTAAATCATATAACAAACAAGGCCAATAAGGTACACTTCACCTGCCAAAGAATGATTGGCAAAACGTGGGGACTGAGCCCACAAATGTTGGTTTGGCTCTACCGGGCCGTTATAAAACCTATGGTCTCTTATGCGGCGTTTGTGTGGTGGCCTAAGACGGAGCAGACTGGTGCACGAAGAATACTGGACAAGATCCAAAGGTTAATTTGTGTGGTAGCAACTGGAGCAATGAGGACTTGTCCAACAGCTGCTCTTGAGAGAATATTGGGGCTCTCACCACTGCACCTACACATTAAAAAAGTAGCCGGTTCAAGAGGTCAAGGCCTGAAAATTACTGAAAAAATTAAAACTATGTGGCCAGGACACAATAATATCCTACATAAATTAAATCTCAAGGAGGAATTGATCCAACTATCAGATTTGATGGTAAGGACAATCGATTGTCGGAGGAATTTTACCATCAGGTTGCCGGATAGGGCACTGGTAGAGAATATTATCTCCTCCCTCCTCCGCCATGCTTCTGTATGGTATACGGATGGGTCAAAAAAGACGGGGGTACCGGTGCAGGGATAGTCGGGCCTGACCTAGAACTATGCATACCGCTGGGCAGCACCCCCACCGTTTTTCAGGCAGAGACCCTTGCTATTGAGGTATGTGTGCTTCAATGTCTAAAAAAGAAATATAAGAAGACCGAGATCTATATAATCTCGGACAGCCAGGCAGCTCTGCTAGCCTTAGGAGCTTCAGTGTTCAACTCGAAATTGATCTGGAGCTGCTACTGCAATTTATTGGAACTGGGTAAAGCAAACAAAGTCATCCTTTTGTGGTCTCCTGGCCACTCCACCATTAAGGGAAATGAGGCAGCAGACGGCTGTGCAAAAAAGGGAGCAAGCCGGGATTTCCTGGGTCCCAGTCCTAGTATCGCTTTTTCAAAACCCCATTTGGCAGAGGGTATAAGGGACTGGGAGCAGAACTATAGGAATTTACTCTGGGAGTCCTTCATTGGGATGAGACAGGCCAAGAAATTACTCAGTTACAATATTATAAGTCTGGGAGAGGCACCGAGAATGGATCGCCAGTCCCTAAGATCCCTTACCTGGTTTTTAATAGGGCACGGCCCTTTTAATGGCCATCTACATAAAATGGAAAAGTCCCTTACGGACCGGACCAGTGCAGATTTTGTAACTGCGGTAAGGAGACATCGGAACACGTACTCTTCACATGCGATGCTATCATCCTAAAAATATTCAAGTTTCTCAATGCGCACACAATCCAGTGGCCTAATGCCCACCCACTGGATATGCATCAGGTAGCGGCGTTTATCAAGGACATAGACCTACATTTCAGCTAAGAACCTCTAGGGACGCACAATAGGCCTCAATGGTCGCAGTGCTCTGGGCTGCAAACACCCACCCTAATTAAAAAAAAAAAAAGTCGAAAGTAACCGGACAGTTTTTGTATCGCGCCACAAATCATTGCTAACATCAAAACCATAAGCCGCGCCAACATATACTTCAAAACATCCACGCTCAACTCTCAACTTTGTTTTTTTGCTAGATCCAATTTGGGGGACAATTTGATATTTGACACACGATTTGCTCGCACTATTCCCAACCTATTACCAGGGCTTCGAAAATATACCAGCAAACCGAGTGAGGTATAAAAGTTGTCGAAATATATAAAGTGGTGAAAGGTGCATAGGAATACCCTGTTGAATCACAAAAGTGTGAAAATTTTCCTTCCCCCTTTTATTATGTGGTTTGACCGGCATTTATTGACGTGTCGGATTTCCTCGCATTTTGGTAGCACACAAATTTGTTCATCAACATCGCCGTATCCGGTCAATCGCAGCCCGGTTGATCTTTTAAAATCACAGCTGAGTAGTTATCATTAAAATGCAACCTGCAAAGCATCTCCTCGAATCTTTGACGAGTTATAAATTATCCAATAGCTTTTTCCCCAATACACCCAAACGTTTAAAACTTATAGAAGTTCTAATTCTTTAGTGATGAATCGTGTTTCAATATTAGTTTGCCGAGCATATACAGTCATTTGATCCGCAAGATATAGAAGAAAATCACTGGTTAAGAAATGGCGGAGGCAGTTATAAGACGTTTTCAAAACCAGCAATTCAGTTAGTAGTTCTTTTTGACCGTGAAAAATGATTTGTAAATTCACTTTAAACTGATTCAAACGAAATAGAGGGTGGAAATCTAATAAACAAAGTAGAAATGCGATTACACTTTCAGTGTTCGTTTTCGGTAAAAAATATACATCTGTGGATTAGAAACAGTTTAGTTTACGTCACGGTTAAGAAGCATGCGCGATCGTTCCATAAGTTCCAAAAGCGACCTGCAAGTTTTCAAAGTAGCGTAAAAATATTTCACAATTATTCAAGAATTCTAAATTTATTCGGGATTTTCTGAAATATTTGAAATTTTTTGAAAATATCGAGATTAGTCTAGAATTCAAGATTATTCGAGATTTTCCAGATTATGCGATCCTATTGTAGTGTCAACTTGCATGATGGTACAAAATTAGCGATAAATGGAGAGTTTCGATATTTTAAGAGATCTTTCGACGTTTTTAAACTAATTCCAGATTATTCGGCGTTGAGCGGTATTATTCGAGATTTTAGCTATTTTAGATTGATTCTACATGTAATACATTGAGCTTTGTAATGCAAAGCTTATAATACTGAGATACTTGACCCATCAGAGGTAATATTCTCAAAATTTCGAGATTTTTGGAATTACCAAATTTCCGAATTTAAATGACGTTGCGTTGTTGGGTATCGATTCAATAAGTTCGAGATTATTCAAGGTTGTCCAGTTATTTTTTCGAGATTCGCTTTTGGTTTGTATTTACAAGCCAATGGCAAGCCTGCATGTCAAGATTCTTAATGATTTCTTGATTCTCAAGATGGTATGAATATTTTATTTGTCAATATCGAGATTATTCGTATTTTTCAATTCGATCTTAGTAGATTGTTGCAAAGGGGTTCAGAAAGTTGCGAGATGTAAGATTGATGCAATATTAGAGATAAATCGAGCTTTCCAATTTGTTTATATTCTCACTAGATGCTATTTTTAGAGAATCATTGAAACTTTCCGAGATCATGGAAATAGTTTGGGATTAATCCAGATATTGCGAATTCTTGGTAACGCGATTATTCGATATTTTCTACGTTGCCATTTAGGATTACAATACATATTTGAGACTTTTGAGGTTTTGTACTCGTTAATGGTATTCGCATAACGTTACAGATTATTGGACATAGTTAGATATCTGAGGTAATCTCTTCGGCATTCTTCGAAGTTACTTTACAGCCGCTGCTATATATATATATACATGTGTTGAGTGGCACGGATTATGATCTTTAACATGATCGCTTCGCAGACATGGTTTTTCTAGGTAATGTAAAAATATAAGTGTAATAAACAGGTAATAGCTCCTCATTATTGCCCCCCGACCAATATTCGAAGAGACACTCACTTGCATGCTCAACTGAAATTGCTTTTTTCTCCATGTTAATCGTGAATATAACTTTGTGCGTGTGTGAGTTGAATGTAAATAAAACGAAAGGGTAGGGATAATAAAATTAGAATGTCACACATAAAGAAAGAGATGGGAATAGTGAATTGTGTGTATAGAAGAATTTCTGATTGCCCATTGATTATAGTTTGCTCAAAAGGTTGTTGGTAAAATTAAACAAAAATAGTTTACCTTTCGCATTTATTGTGTATTGCCGCCCCTGTGGCACAGTGATTAGCATGCTTGCTTTAAGTTCCGGAGGTCCCGGGTTCGATTCCCATCGGGTGATGAAAAATTCACGGCTGGTTAATGTGGGACATAGGGCTTGCCCGTTCCCGGACCTTTTACATTCCCGGGACACGGGATTGTGCTTTCTGATTCCCGGGAATTCCCGGGATTCGGGACACGACAATGCCTCATTATGTATATGTATGAAATATTAATTCAAACAATTTTAAATTTTAATTGAAAACAATTTGATGTACTGATTGATTCACTCAATTGGCGTATTCCGTTCTGCCATCATGAAAAATCTGCCGACGGAAAAAAGAAAATTTAAACTATCAGCGTTGATTTTACTCAACATATTGCCAATGAGCTGAGCGCGTCCAATGAAGATTTAATTTTCGTTAGAAACGCACCCGCTAATGGAAAATTAGTACCAATTTCGATAGATTTTGGCTTGAAATGGTGGATCGTTTTTTAAATTGGATTGTTTTTCCGGTTTTGGCTTAAATTTATCACCTAGTTTTTCCTTGTGTTTTGAGTAAGCACACAGTGCAATAATTTGGTTTAATCATGCAGATATAGACTATGTACGTCGAACTCTTCTTTTTACTGAGTAATTTTCTTTGTCCTGCTTCCAATGGTCTTACCACATATCGATAGTCGGTACCACAAGTGCTATGTCCACTTTTGCAATTTGTGGTAAATACAAATTTAGGCTTTCAGAAAGGCATTCTTTATCATTTATGGTTCTTTTATTTGGTACTATGATCATTTATAGCGCTATTTCCAAGCCATTGAATGAAAATTTCAAATATTTTCGAATTTAGAGATATTCTTGTGGACATTCAAAATATGGACATAGCACTTGTGTGGTCTAAGGTATCGATATAATCTCTGCAATATTGTCCCCAATTCTGGCTTTTGGAATAATTTTATTAGCTAGGCAACACCTTTATTTATTGTAATAGCTTAGTTTTCTTTTAGAAATTTTAACGACTGTGATAAATAATAGTTTCGTGTTCTTTTAAATTTATAAACAATAATGCCGAAGTTGCTTCAGCATTAGGTATATCAATGTCTTGATTACCTAACGCATCTGAAGGTACACTCAGCGGTCTAAGAACATTTTGTAGTTGGACAGCATTGCTCAATATTCCTTAAACCCACATTTCGCAGTTCCTTAAGTGCTATTTTTATTAAGGAAACGTTCCAGCGTACTTTCTTAAGTAATCCAGCGGATGTGACCATTTAACATAATATTCAGTTCTTTACACTATAACTCAATAATGTGTCTTAATTTTGTATAGTGTTGCACTTTTAACCTAAGTCTTGCTAATTAATTCCATGAAGTTAATAAACGGCATAGAACAGTTTTGAAATTGGATTTTGCATTCCCTGGAAATATTCACAACATTCCCGGGAAGCGGGGATACTTTTAATTTCTGAAATTCCCGGGAAATCCCGGGACGCAAGCCCTCTGGCACAGCATGTGATGGGTTTTACCTGTTTGCTGCCCAATTGATAAAATAAATATGAACTTCATTCTCCAAGCTTTCATGGACTAGGTTTCACTAATAAGTTAATGTCACAAAAGGGTTTGCGGTCCGGGTGTTTAGCCGGTCTCAAAAACCCGGGTTTATCCAAATGTGATGAACCCGAAAACCCTCGTTTCTTACTTAAAACCCGGATTTAATTTTCAAAGTAAATTCTATTCAAAATAGAGTTTGCAAAAACCCCGGTTTTCAGGTTTGGAAAATTCTTACCCCGGGTTAACCCGGGTTTTTGCAAACCCTATCACAATAGCTTCACGATGCTAGTTTACTTTGGCCAAATTTTTATTTAACTAAGTATGAAACTGAAAATAAATTCTAACAACATTTGTTTGCAACTATGATTGAGCAACCAAAAATTTAATGTTTAAAACACAGTTAGCAACGAATGTTTTCTCACAATGATGGAATCTGACCAGAAAAATAATCGTCGCCTTGGAAGTCTAAATTAAGCTTCATTTTTACCACTAGTTTTGATAATAACTTAGTAGCTAGAAGTTCAAGAGACCTTGTCCATATTCGCGAATCCTCTTTGAATTTTATACGATATCGTCATGGACGAAACATGGATGGGTAGCTGCTACCAGCGCTATAACGGTAAATTTGATAATTAACGTGCTAGAAGTAAAATTGTTGCTTTCTTCAAGACCTTCACAAGGGCATGATACACGATTATAATCGACTGAAAACCGTGCTGAATATTAATTAGACAGGTAAAAAAGTTTAGGATTATTTTGCTAACGATCAAGAAGTTTAACGACAGTAATGTTATATGTATATGGCATCTAAATTGATAACTATAATGCTAGAAAACCCACCAAGACAAAATTGTACATTCTTCAAGACCTTTACAGCGATCATATTCGTCTGGAAAAGGTACTTTTGTGTGACCAAAGATTTATTTTTTTAGCTTCTCTCGATCAAGACGTTTCAAACAGAACCACTTCCAAGTTAGCACTATATCTGAAACAGGTATATCTACAAACAGCGCCATAACCAAACACCACACTGACTTTTTAGGTCGTGAGTTGGGATTGCAAAATTACCGAAATTTTACATTACCGGTTTTCGGTATTTTTTTAGCTGAATTACCGGTTTACCGGTAATTACCGGTAAATTTCGTTATTGGGAATATATTAACAAAACGCCATTATAATTTTTTAAAATTAGAAGATTATACATATTTCAGTATTACTTCCATTGCAATATTTAATTTAAGAAAGTTAAACATTTTCCGTATCGTACAATACTCATCAGTCTTATATTAGGCTGCCCATTCGTACCACATTTTGAACGAAGGTACCACATTTTATACCACAAGAGGATCGATTGTACCAAATATATGCCGATAATCATACATAAATTTCCCATAAAATTATATTAACTTATATACTTATGTATATGTAAATATGTGTATATTGTGTAGTAATGGAAACAGATTATATATAGAAGTTGGCTAGTCCGCTGGTGAGCTAAAATTGAGCTGAATTTTCAGTAAGCATCTAGTTTTTAGAATCGAGTTGATTTCGGAATTGAGCTGGCTGTCGAGTTTGGAGTTGTTTAGAGGGTTTAGATTTGGCTTGAGCCGGGGTTGAGTTGAAGCTTAGTTTTGGTTAAATTAGCTTGAGTTGTCGTATTAAGCACAATACAAACACCAGTTGAACGTCTTCCGGTTGATTCGAAATCAGTATAAGTAGATTTATATGGATACTCCTAAAGATTTAACGTTTGAGTACCTGTACTTAAAGAATTTCTTGATACAACTGATCAAATGAATATCAACTAGTTTTAGATTTCTTCAAAACTAGTTGGCTATCGCCATTGCGTATGGTTGATGGAACCTTGAAACTTTAGCAAACGTTGAATTTGAAAATCAAGTTTTTGTCATTACAAATATTTTCAAAGTTAATCCATTTTTTAACGATATCTCCGAATTAACGTTGAAGGAGACTGTGAAACAACGAATGAAATTTCTAACTGTATGTAGTAGTAAAGAGACAAGAAGTGTGTTCATCAACTTACATTGTAATTTTCTACCCTGCTAAATACTGCCTTGCTAGCTATCATCAAATGGATCGACAAAGACAATATTATGCATGCATCATAAATTCATAATATAAACTACAGTCGTATTTGTTTACAAACTAAAACTACAAATATTTATTTTTAAATTGGATACTTTATTTTGAAGGATTATCGGTGCCATTTATGTATGAAAAATGATATCACTCAAATGTTCACCACGGCTGGATTTACAGACGTCGATCCGATGTTCAACATTTTTGATTACATTTTCCAGTAAGGATGTTGCTATGACATTTATTTCTTGTCTTGGATGGTGGCAATCAACGTATACTTTGCTTTTCAAAAATCCCCATAAAAAGTAATCTAATGGCGTTAAATCGCATGATCTTGCAGGCCAATTCATATTTCCGCGACGCGAAATTAAGCGATTTTCGAAGAACCTTTGAGTAGTATGGCAAATTACACCGTCTTGTTGAAAATAAACATCACCCAAGTCGATTCCACCAAGTTGGGGCAAAAAATAGTTCGTTAACATTGCATGGTATCGCGTAGAATTGATTGTAACCGCTCTTTCGTAGTGCTCTTGAATAACTTTAACACGAACTTCAATCGAATACGACTCCATAGCGATAAATGGCAAACATACAACCCAACAAAATGACATGAAATGATAGAAAACAAACATGGCGTCTTTGCAAAATTATTTTTTATTTTCCTGCGTCTCATTTAGACCACCGTTTATTATAAAAAACTCTGAAAATCGTATAAGGCTGCGGTTACATTGGATAAGAATTCGCATGAAAATTTCTTCGCACGAATTCGTACGAAATCGGTTTGTACGAATACGTAAGAGAAAGTGGTTACATTAAAAGCGCAATAGCTAACTAATTGTAATAATATAAATAGGCAAACGGTTTGCTTTCATTTTGTGTAATAGTGAAAATGAATTCAGCTAGTGAATATTTATTGGAAACACCTCTAATAAAATTTCTGTTACTTAAAAATACCAGAAGCTATTGGGTAGATGATTATTTTTTATCTAGAGATGAAAACGGAGAATTTCCAAGATCATTTGAAGAAATCAGGGGCAACGATAAAAAGTTCTTTGAGTATACTAGAATGATGCAATCTACATTTGACTATATTTTAAAATCAACTGAAATTAAGCTTCAAAAGCACTCAAACTTTCGAGAATGCATTTCACCACAAGAAAAATTGGTTCTAACATTAAGGTAAGTAAAACGACTATAAATTTTTAAACAAATGTTTATTCAAATTGTACACTTGTAGTTTCAACTTACAAATTATTAGATTGAAATTGAGAAAAATATGTTGTTGCATTTTGTGAATTCGTATCGCTGATTGGTTGATCCATATTGTTCAAAATATCGCATGAGGAGTTGTGGGGAGTTAGTTGACTCGAAACCTCTGTCATATAGGTGGAAGATGAAACTGGAGTTTGGGGGGATAATATTTCTACAACTACCGGCTGAGAAGGATGTTGACCTCGAGATAAAGCTTCATGTTCTTGTAGAAGTATTTCCTGAATCTTTGTTCTGACAAATAATTTTCTATTAGTTGGTAGTTGTCGGATATATGGAACAATACTTAAAGCAAAATAGTAATCATCATCTTGTTGTTGAGAACTTTGTTTAAAATGGGTTAATTTTTGTTTTTCGATGGCCAGTAATTGTTCCACCGCGGTGTGTTTTTCATTTTTCTTTTTTTTTAACGGCCTACTGGTCTGTTGTTCTGAGTCTATTTCAGGTGAACGCCGTTTATAACTTATAGGTTCGCTTATTGTTCTTTGGTTTTCTATTTCTGTGTTTCGTTCCATTGTTGTTTGCGATTGCCCATTATAACCGTCTGCTGGCTCTGATAGTTCAACTTCTAAATCGTTATAAATAAATTCTTCCTTTTGAGGGTTTGGAATATTTCCGGTGGTTTTTCGAGGAAGGAACTGGTCTTTAACAAATAACATATTTTCAAAAAACTGCCATTTTCGTGATACTTCGTCACCAGGATCCCCACTTCGCTTTTGTTCTGATTTAGAGAGTTCTTTTCTAAATGTGTCTCGTAAACCTCTCCACTTCTGTCGAACTACATTCTCTGCAACAACATGTTAAATTAGAGATAAATTAATTTTTAAATAAACAAATATGTAAATACGATTGCGCATTTAAAGTTTTAATCCTATATCAAAATCGTATATTTTCAGGTATCTTGCCACTGGGGCCTCTTTTCGATCATTGGCTTTCTCGTTCCGAATGTCACACGCAACAATTAGACAAGCTGTTTATGACACATGCGAGGCTATATGGGCTACTTTATTCGAAAAACATATGCCATTTCCAACAGAATCAATGTTTTTATCAATTGCCCATCGGTTCTATAAGAAATGGAAATTTCCTAATTGTGTAGGAGCCATTGATGGCAAACACATTAGAATTAAATGTCCTGCAAATTCGTCGTCATTATATTTTAATTATAAGAAATACTTTTCTATAGTATTACAAGGTTTAGTAGATGCAAGCTGCAAATTTATAAGTATTGAAGTTGGAAGTTACGGAAAACAAAGTGATGGTGGTATATTTAAAACTTCGGCTTTGTACCACCATCTCGAACAGGGTACTTTAAACTTACCTCCACCAAGGGTGCTACCAAATACAGATATTGTTGTACCGCATGTTTTAGTAGGAGATGCAGCATACCCTTTAAAAACCTATATAATGAGGCCATTTTCAGGACAAGTATTATCTCCAGAGCAAGAGGTTTTTAATCAAAGCCTTTCTCGAGCAAGACGCCTTGTTGAATGTGCTTTTGGTATTATGGCCTCAAAATGGAGAATTTTAAAATCGGAAATTGAAGTTCAACCTGACAAAGTCGATTTAATTGTAAAGTGCATTTGCTTATTACATAATATAATTATTGATTTAGAGGGTACACCAGATTTTATCGAAACTACTCAAATTGTGCAGCAAACACAAAGCAGAGCGCGATGTTTCAACAGAGCTACTCTTGAAGCCTATGAAATTCGCAACAATTTTTTACAATATTTTAATAAAGTTAATACATTAAAAAGTTAATTAAATATATTGTGATGATACACACTAAATTACTTTTGTTTCTATTTAATATTCACGCATCCAATTGTTTTTTACTCGAAAGGTTGGTCAAATGGTCAAAGAAAAATAGCGTTAAAAATACGATAGTATTAAATGCATTTGGTAGATTGCTTCCAAAATTGAAAAACATATTTTAAAAAATATTTCAAATAAAATTTTAAAAAAAAACTATAAAATGGTCATAAATTTCAATTTTTAATATCTAAAAATGCTTAATCGCGTAAAAATTACATCGTAAAAAAGGATTGTGTGCATTTAAAAATTACCGGTTAGTTTCATTGCCTCCGCAATTTCCCTCCATAATCGTTTATTCAATTCTCTATTATAATATTCTTTATATTTTTGGTCCCACAAAGAACGTCTTTCTTGCACAAGAAGAATTAATTTTTCACAATCCATGTTGTTTTCTATTAAAATTCGTACGAACAACTGACCAAAAAACAAAATATTTTGTTCGTATTCAAATAACGAATTCGAGAGAATTCGTACGAAATATGCGTATGCACTGTAACCACACAAATAAACTTGCTTGTATTTGTTTACTTCTGATGATTTCGTATGAATTCGTACGAATTCGTACGAACAAATTTTCATGCGAATTCTTATCCAATGTAACCGCAGCCTAATAATCCATACAGAAAGAGCAACTTGAATTTTTTTGCGATACGAAAAAAAAAAATTACCGAAATTATTTCGGTAAAAATTATCGATAATTACCGGTAATTTTAAAATCAAAATTGTTCGGTAAAACCGGTTTACCGGTTTATCGAAAACCGGGATTGCAATCCCTAGTCGTGAGTAATGTTTAAATTCTATTGAAATATTTGGAATTCGAACCGTTTCTTCTCCCCCTTTGTTCGACGGTGTTTTCTTTAATTTCAAAGTACATATTTAGGAAGGGAACTTTTTACAAGCTTTCATTTTTTTATTTCTAGTTTTATTTAACTTAAAATGGGCCTGTTTGATAATTCGCACGGTGCAGTGCAGTGCATACTGTTTTCCTTGTCTACTTTGATTTATTTTCTTGTGGTGAAATAAAGAAAATGTACACTTCACCGCACCGTGCGAATTATAAAACAGACCCAATGTTTGTTTAGGTCTAACTCTTGCAAGTCGATTTTGATCCACGTCGCGATAACTTAGAGATCCGAAATTTTGCATACCATTGGGGCCGGTGACAGTGCAATTTTATAGAATTCTTTTTTGCCATTTGACATTTTAGAAAACAAGAATTGAAAGTATATTTTGTTAAAGAGGTATTTGGCAAATGGGGTATAATTTTAACGGGAATAAGGGATTGATGAGTACGTTTCAGTCAAAATAAAAATTATGATGGCATGGCAAATGCGGTATCATTTTAAGCGACTTGAGGAGTACATTGCTGTTTGATTGATTGCAGTGCATGACTAGGCGTTAAACAAGTCTCTCGAAGGAAGTCGAGCCCACCGCCCAGCCGGGTTACATGTAAGGAAGGATAGGAAAGGTTTGATAGTAAGGAGAAAATCGACTCAGTTACGGTTAATTAAGTAGTCGATAGTAAGTAGAATGATGATCGGATTTACCTATAGGCCCCGGGCTTAGGGCAGCAAATTTCACATAAAAATTAAGGGTTTTACATTTTTTTGTAAGACAGATTTTTAAATGAAGACATTACAACTTCTTAACTAATATCTCTGAGAAATTTTCATAAAATTTCAACGTAAATGGACATTGTTTGCATTTTCTTGTGATAATTGATTTATTTAGACTAAAAATAAAATTTTCATAACAACAGCGTTCTAGGCAAATTCAAATAAAAGGTTTGTTGTAATTCAGAAACCAAGAGCGACATGTTGTCGTTGTAGAGATCGAGAGCAGACGATTTAAAATATTTTGTTTTGTGTTCGTTTGTGTTATATTTCATTCGTATGTTTGTCGTGCTGTGATTGAGCACGAAAAGGGAATTCGACCCATTGCACGACCCATTGAGCGGCGCGAAAACGTTATAGTGGTGATTGGGTGAGCTCGGACGCCAAGATATATAGTTGATGCATTGTGGCGGAGAACGAATGAGTGAGCCGTTACAGGTTATTACAAATATCGTGGTCACTAAGAAGGCCGTTCACGCATATTACCAGAGCCTTCTAGAGTATAGAGCCATAATCATTATGACGTATTTTTTCGAAGCTTTTTTAGTGGTATAACTTTTCACTAATTTCCATAGCAATCCATAGTAAAAATGGTGTTTTTTAGCTTCAAGTTTTTCAATGAAAAAAGCAAAAATGTTACAAAATTTTTATACAAAAGTGTTCTACATATATTTAGCAGCAATACACAAGAAGGGTATATTGGTATTAAGTAAATATTAATTGCAGAAATATTAAAATTAAATTATTTCTACAATATATTTTTCGAACTTTCATTTTGAAAAATACATCAAAGTTGGCTCTGACGAATTAAAATAATACTTGCTAAATGTATCTTTAGTTTTACTAGTGTACGTTAGATGTCTCAGATTTATACAGAAAAATACGAAAAAGATTATTTAATCACAAAATTATGACACGTTCTTAAATATTTTGTGAATTTGTTTTGCTTTCCCTACAACTTTTGAACTCAAATTTCCCCGAGTGGCAATTTTTGGTACGATTTTTCAAAATGTTTACTGCCCACTGCCATCTATGTATATTGACTTAATGCTCACGATTTGTAGTAAGCTTTTCTTTTTAATTTGACCAGAAAGCTATTGTTATGAACTTTTTTTTATATTTTGGTTAAAATAAATCAATTATTACAAGAAAATGAAAACGATTTACTTAAACGAGATTTATATATGTTGAAATTCAAACATTTATGAAAATATTTCAGAAATCATAATTAAGAATTTACAAAGTTTTCATTTACAAATTTGTCTTAGGAAAAAAAGTGATTTCCCATATGTTTTATGTGTTTTACTATGGAAATTTTGGTTTTTTCGTCGTTTCTAATTCCCTTATAAAAGCTTCGTTTTTTAGATTATGGCTTGTATAATCAAGGTTGCTTTGATATTACATAACGCTTTTTTGCGTTTTTTTGTACTCTACCTTTCTCCTAGTAAGAGTACCTTACATATCCCGGAATCTCTCCCCTCCTCCCAGATGTAACGTAACAGAAATTTAAGAACGATTTTAAAACGGATTACAAGCCAGGATAATTAAGGTCATAATTATTTTGAATGGCCTTATTGCACTTTGAAAGTAAAAGGAAAGTAATTATTATTAAAGCTTTGCAAATTCGGTCACAGATTCGGTTAAACTTTTTGGAAAATTGAGATTTAATTTTATATATAATTAATTTGAAATAAATGATGGCCATATTATACATTTAATTATGGCTAGCTATACCGCAGATTTGAAACAACTTTATAATTATTTTTAAAATTCTTGAATTTTCCGAAATTTCGAATATACCAAATTATTGTGAAAACATTTAAAATTTAAATGAATTAATAGAAATTTTTAATAAATCATAAAACTCACAGCCAATTTTAGAATTTAACTTTAAAGAAAATTTTTATTATTGCTTGATATTCTTCAACTTTAAAATTTCTAAGAAAAAAAAAAAATTGTCTGCATTTACCAAAAAATTTTTGACAAAGTTTTTAAAAAATTTTAAAATTATTCGTAAGTCCTTTGAATTCATTTAAGATTTTTAATGTCGTTTTGAATTTTTAATTCGAAATATATTTTTAATTACATGTTTAATTAAAAAATTACATTTCACAATTTCTTTAAAATTTGGTAATTGTTAACTAAAACTTTTACAGAATCAAGTAAGTTTAATTCAAAAATTCGAGTGAAAGTTGGCATTCTAAATATGTAATTATTATTTTTAAAATTGAATATGCAATTTCGAGAAAGGCACATCTCTGAAATATTAAATAAAATGTATTAAATTTGAAAAAGGCACGTCTCCAAGAGTTATGATCTTTTCGAAATTATTGTTACACACAACGACCCTGGTAATAATAATATTTCAAAAGATGTGCCTATTTAATATACATATATTCAATTCTAAAATGTAAAATAGTTGTTTAGTAAAGTTCGTAGTAAATTCTAAGACGTTTGAAACCTGTAAAAAATCATAAACATCTTTTAGTTTTAAAATTCTTAAAATTGACCAAATTTTTTGGTTTATTACTAATTTAATTAATTAAAACTAAATTCTAAAATATTTCTAAATTATTTTGAAGTATCTACTAAAATGGTATACATTTATCGTTTCGTAAAATTTTAAGAATTCCTTAAAATTCAAAATGAAATCCAGTTACTAGAAATGCTTTAAAAATTTTAAATTCATTCAAAATAAGTTAAATTTCTAAGTAATTGAAACAATCCTTTAAATTTGTTCAATTTAAACTTCTCTATTTTCCGACGGCATTCTCTGGTCTCTATATAAAAACCTTTCAACACGAAAATAATTTGTTTGATTCCTTTCCCAGCTAACTTCTAAAATTCTAGATTTGCAAATATTGTATGGAAGTTTTGAAGTTTCAACAAAGAAGAAATATTGTTCATCTTATCTCATTCTCGTTTTGTTAAAGATCGATTTAATACAGAGCTTGGGCATTTAATTGAAACGTATTTTTATATGTATTGTTACCTCCGACGACTCACGAGGATGCAAAACAACAAGGTCGCTTGTCTCTTCACTTCAATTCCGCAAACAGCAAGGTTATTGACCTTCCTCTACGAGGATTTCTGTTTGGGGATTTAAGATGTTGGACTTGCTTGAGGGAGGAAATACAATCATTATTTTCATTTTTACATCACAAATAACCCGTTTAACTTAGCGAATTGCTTTATAAATTAGAAAATTATATTTAAATTGTGCTGTATGTCACTTCTTTGTTAAGCGGTAATCCATTTGTTACAGTATGTACATAAGTATATGTGATTAATTAATTAATTATATTAATTAATTTTAAATTGTTTGTCATATTTGAAATTCTATCAAATAAGATTCTTTCAGCTTTTTATGGGCAAAATATATATTATTAATTATTAAATATATTAATGGCATTTACAAGAGGCCAATCATTTATACTGTATGTACCAAAAAAGTAGAAATATCAAAATCCCTCCGTACTCTAACCCAAGAGTCATACAAAATGTATCGACCCTGAATAACAAAACCCTCTGTGAGTTCTCTCTCTACTACATGTAGTTTGGTTTCGTACTGAAAAATTCGTACAAACAAAAGTTCGGTCTACTCTTCAGTTAGCTACGACCAAACTACAAAATACAATTCTAACTTCATACATTAAGTATGAGGCAAGAACGTAATGGGCTAGCGAATTATATTCACTAATTCAAAAACTTAAGAAAAACTCTCATTTCTGTGTGTTTTATGCCCACACAAGTAATAGAAAGAGAACTCAAGGAGGGTTCTCATTTTTTTTGTTATTCCGTCCCAAGAATCATACATTTAGTATTGGGTTAAAGTACGGGGGGATTTTGCTATTTCTACTTTTTTGGTAGATATATTATAAATAATTGGCCTTTTCATTTTTTCTGATTAACAAGTCGAAAAATGTTGTGAATGCAAAACTGTCCTACATTCAATAAAACTGTCTGTTTTTTTTTTGATGATAAAATACAAGCATTTTGCTTTTTTTTACTTCCTCGGATTGATCCGATAATTTCGTTTTTTATTATGAAGTTTATTTCAGATAGTATAAAGAAATAAACAATTTGAACGTTGAAATAACACGTTCACAGGTTACAGAGTGTTGTTATAAAACCGTAACTTATCCAATTTGTCAGATTTTTTCACAAGCAAGTTCCCCAGAAAAAGTTTTTCGTTATTTTATGGGCCAATATCAGGCCCACGTAACTGGTATCTAGGTAAATATGAATAATAAATCATGTTAATGGGCTTTGTTTTAGAATTTGTTAAAAAAAATTGAAAACTTTAACAGAACTTTAGAACAGATTTCAAATTCATTTAAATTATGTAGGTTGTTTAGTTTGCTTCCGGTCTCGAACCGCAGACACGTAGTTGTTAAATATACATACATCAAGAAAGTTAAAAGTTGGCTCGAAATTTTCTAAGCTACTTTGAAGAGTAAGTTTTAAATGTATGTCGACAGACTTCAAATTTTGTAAACCTTTAATAAAATTTCACGAATCTTTGACATACATGATTTTTTTCTGAAATATCCTTTTTCCTAAATTTCAATTCAATTCAACGTTTTTTGATTTATTGATTGATTGATACAGGTGTACGACCAAGACTTGGCACGATTCTCAAAAAATAAATCGATTTATTATTTATGACCAAGCCTTTAGCAAGTTTTTCGGATCGACCCGGTTTCAGACAACTAAGTAGTCGAAAGTTAGTAAATTTGTTAGTATTTTTTTTTGTGACACTTGTTAATCACAAGACAACACAATTTTTTTCTAATACACCGTTCCCTTGCGACCGCAAGTTCTGAAAAGCCTTAATTTAATTAATTATTAATTATATGATCGGCGGGTAAGGAGGAGGGGCGAGATTTTGTTTCATCATCATGTTCCTATGCGGTCATCCAAATTAACCATAGCAAATGTTACTCGCCCCCCCCTCCCCCCTCCCAAATTTATTCCTTGCCCCA
The DNA here is from genome assembly GCA_963556165.1 of Tipula helvola. Lineage (NCBI taxonomy): Eukaryota > Metazoa > Arthropoda > Insecta > Diptera > Tipulidae > Tipula > Tipula helvola. Next base: position 93,280,225 of record OY744482.1, read on the forward strand.
GAATTGTATTGTATAGTTCCATAGAAAGTGCTGTGTGTTCACTAAAAAAGAACTTACGGGATATTCTGCAACGCAAGGATTCTGTGGGAGGACTATACTAAGCTTACTCAGCCAGAGTTTCTCATAAAAAATTTCAAATCAATAAGATTCCTTCTGGCTTTTTATAGACAAAATATATTAACAATAACGGCAACTATCAAAACCCCTCCTGTACTTTAACCGGAGTATCAATACAAAGTGTATCGACTCCAAAAAATAAAAACTTTCACACACAGAAATGACCGTTTTCTTTGAGTTTTGATTTAGTGAATATAATTCGCTAAGTCAGTACGTTCTTGTCTCATACTTAAAGTATGAAGTTAGAATTGTATTTTTGTAGTTTGTTCGTAGCTACCTGATGAGTAGACCGAACTTTTTGTTCATGCGAGCTTGTCTGTACGAAACCAAGCTACCACAGTACTGACTCTCGGGTTAAAGTACAGGGGAGGGGGGGGGGGATTTTGACATTTCTACTTTTTTGGTAGACATATTACAAATGATTAGCCTCTTCATTTTTTTAAGAAGAGTTAAGAATTTATAGAGTTGGGCACAATATAAATTGTTTTGTACCTGTTAAAAAAATTTTAAGGTAAATTGTAAAATATTTTTTGTTTACGCTAAATTTCTGTTAACGAAGCGTAATAGCCTTTCAGGTTTCGACTCTTAAAATCAGTTGAAAAGAAGTCTGCTAAAATAAGTTTAAACTATACGCAACAATTTTATAGATTTCATCACTTGTTTACTACATATGGCAAAGTTCCAGAAGTAATGATTAAATTATGTCTATCAAATTTCAAAAATCTTCAAAAATAAAAACAAATGTTGTCTTTTGGATACAAATTAACAGCCAATACGGTTTTTTTACGATACTCGTAGTTTTGAAATATAATTTTGTATTTTATTATGAATGTCAATTTCCAAGGATAGAAGAAGAAAAGTTTGAAATATTTTTACGTACCGGTATCATTTGAATTTGTTACCGAAATTGTATGTAAATCGCGTTTTACAAATAATCACATTTATAATTCATTAACCTTGAACCATTTACTTATGTAAATATTATAAATATTCTGCGGGACAATGTCAACATTTATCATATACATTGTCTATTTTTATAACCATGACATCTGCTGGTTTATAAATGTAAAACTTATAAAATTGTATTTTGAATGTGATTCGAAGCATTAAATAATATTAGAAATCTATTGATCATACAATTTCATTTCTAGGCCAACCGTGAATTTATTAACCATATATAAAGCATGAGAACTTACATTTTCGTTTCAAAAAATCGATTTACGTGCAGTAAAATGTTAAGTAAAAACGTTGCTTTCAATAAAAAAAACTATCGAGTGTAACGAGTGAACTTGAAAATTTCTTAATATACTGAAGGTGACATAAATATATAGTTGTAAGTGTACTATACGAGGGGTAATTAAAAATTGGGTCGTTATTATGCCCAAAAATTTCCGCGAATTTTATTCTTAGAAAATTTAGTTTTGCAAAAAATTAATTTAAAGTCAGACGTTTTATAATCAATAATGGTGACCGTGATTTTAAAGTTTATAATTATTATTATTATTATTATTTTTAGTAGACTATTAATCTTTAGAGTTTTTAATCAATAAAATTATTAATTAATGATTATTAACAAAAAAAAAATTTTTTTCTCGTTTCGTTTAGAGAAAATGAAGAACAAAAAGCTGATGATGCGTTTCGTGAGATTATAGCAAGTTGTAGGTCTTTAAGTAAATATGATTCGCATACATTTCGTTCAGCATTACCACAGGTAAGATTATTTTCAATTTTCATTTCTATTTAGCGAACACACCTTACACAAAATGTCTAATTACATGCTATTTGTGAATTATTGACGCGCTAACATTTTATTGTTATAAATTATGATGATGGTGCAGGCTTTATGTTGTTCTTGTTGTTGTGACAATTATGGTAAATTTATAGTTAGTTTAACGCAATTATCTATTCAATATAAATTAATAAAAAAACGTAATTTTCTTGTGTGTGTGTGTGTGTGTATGTGTAAACGTAAGCTACTATGCTATGTACATATTATGTATTTTTAGTTTTGTTTGTTTTTTATAATGACAACAACGACAACTGCGCGAATGAAAATTTTTGGCATAAATTCTGATAAATAAAATTAATGAAAATTTTATTTACTTTTTGTAGTTTTCGTTGTTGCTTTTGCTTAATTAGTTTATTGTTCTCTCCTACACATCGACTCAAAATATTATGTATTTATAAATTTGAGTATCGCGAATTCGCAAACTTCTGTGTAGGATTCATCAAACCGACAAATATTTGGTTGTTTTGAATTGGAAACTTTTCCTTTTACATTTTGGTTTTATAATTTTAAACGTATAAGTGTCAGTGGGTAATTCTAGTGACTGCAGGAAGTATTATTCATGAAATTCTTAATTTTTCGATTTTAAAGTTCAGTTCGTATATTCAGTTTTCATAAAATAGCTCATCCCTTCGTACACAAATCTTCTTGTTATACTGACATTCTTCTGTAGTTTCTGCAAAGTAGCTGGCTTACTTTATACGTATGTATATACCAGGGACGAGGTGTCCATAGAAGCAAGGGAAGCACTGCTTCCCTTAAAATTTTATATTTTCCAAGAGAAACATTTTTCTTTTTTACAAAATAACAATTTAAAACCATTAGAATAATATAACAGTTGCATTCAACCTTTAGAAATGTAAATACTCAAATTAATCCAACTTGAAATAAAAAATCCTATAAGTATGTTCGTTATTCCAATTAGAAATAATCAGAAGTCTAATCTGTTTATTTGCTGCAAAGGTTTTTGAAACTTTATTTGGATTTTTTCTCCAAATTTTTCATTGCTTGCATTTTATTTCACACAATTTCCCCTTAAAAAGAATCATTGATTCTTCTGGTGGGGTATATTATTGCAAAATAAAACCAAATTGGAAAAACAAAACAAACATAATGAGAAAGAAACGATCGAGAAAAAAAGGGATGACTATAGTTTTAATAAAAATAAAACAGGGTGAAGGTAGAAACAAAACAATATTTAAAATTTTTTAAACAAAATACTCTCATGTTTTGTCTTCTCTTTTTTAAACACACTGTTGAATAGAAAAAGTAAACAAGATATATTTGTCCTAGCCTTGCATCTTGTAATGATTTGAAGTTTGTTTTTTTTTGTTTTGTTATTAACGAAATTATTCATGTTGGATTCATAAGCCGATAGAAGTTTTATTTTGAATTTGAGCGATAACTACACCGTTTGTTTCTTGGGAATGCAATGGCTCGAGTTCAGAGGAAATGATGAATCTCATGATTCAAATAATCGCGGTAATTATATCGAACTTTTTACAATTATTATCGCGGCACAATTCTTCGTTTTCGAATCATTTAGAAACATCAAAGGGTGTTTTGGGAATATCGAGCTACATTAAAAACGATTTGATAGCATGTATCACATCGCTAATTAAAAAGCAAATAAAAAAGGAAATCGATTCGTCGAATTTTGCTGGAATTATTTTAGATGACACCTTAGACGTCACCAGAAAATCTCAGCTCGCGGTAGTTCTATGTTATGTAGATGAAATTGGCAATGTACCAGAGAGATTTATAGAATTTATAGATGTTTCTTCCGATCGAAGTGCAGATGGTCTCTCAAAATTTGTAATCGAGTTTTTAAAAAAACATAAAATCGACGAAAAGCTAATTTGTCAAAGTTATGATGTTGCGATAATGTCTGGGAGCTCGAAAGGGCTGCAAACAAAAATTACAGAAATTTATCCATTAGCAATTTATATTCATTGTTTTGCACACAAATTAAATTTGGTTCTCTCTCAGTCGTTTAGTAAAATTGTTGAGTGTAAATCATTTTTTTTTCAAGTTTAAGTGGATTAACTGCCTTTTTTAACCATTCATCGAAACGGAGTTTTGCTTTTGATAAAATTGTTAAACGAAAACTACCTCCAACTTCACCAACAAGTGGGAGTGTAATGGTTCTAATGTTGAAAAGACACTTAGACGATTTACGTGAGCTATTTAATAAAATAGTAGACGAAGATGTTGAGAAATGGGACTGTGAGACAATAAATAACTCTCGTGGATATCTTCTTTTATTGGAAGAAGGTGGGGTTGTTATATTTTGTTCAGAAATATTTCCAGAAGTTGACTTATTGTTTAGTGTGCTTCAGAAAAAATCAAACGATATTTCACATTCTTTAGAAAGTCTTTAGAGAAAATTCATCTAAGACGGTGTAGATCCCGAATTACATGTGAAGCAAAATAATACGTAAGAAACCTTATATCTGAAATTACGGTAAAATCCAGAACGAAATTGAATTTCGGTTTCAGGATTTACAACATATAAAGTTCATAAAATTGGTAGACATTAGTAAATTTTCATCTTTTGAAATTGACTTCCCGCACGATGCATTTAGTTGTCTGAGAAAAACTTATTCTAATTTATTTGATTTTTAAATTTTAGAAACGGACGGAGCTTACTGTTAATCAAAAATTTTAATATATTTTCCTTATTTTTACAATTTATAATATTGCTTCCCCAATGAAAATTGTCACGCTTCGTCACTGGTATATACATACATAAATAGAATTGCTCGACGATTTTTAATAGGAAAAATGTACGTGAGATTTGGAATTCGGAGGGAATACAAATTCGAACAATTTTTGTACGTTCATGAGCGGATTTTTATTCGATGACATTTTAGTTTACGTTGACGACATAAACATGCAATTCGTGCCCGAACCCAAAATTTTGCTGGTTCGAAACCCTGGAAAATTTGTTTATTTCAACTTTTTAATTTTACATAATATGCAATAAAAACGGAAATTTTTTAACCAATATGAGGTCCTTTAACCAATATGAGTCTCTGATTTAGTTAAAATCATAAAATTACCAAATTGAAGCAGTCGCAAACAGTTCAATTTATTACCTGTTTTACTTGGATGCTTTTCTGAAAGTTTCGCAACCTTACCTAAAGACGGGCCAATATTGATATTGAAAACTCAATCTGTATCTAACAGTACTAAATATCTGGATAAATTCCCACTAAGTAAACATTGAGATGAACAACTGTCGGATAGCGTAGAATAAGGCAGGATTGAAACGTGTCAACTTCATCAACAATAATTTCTCTTCATTGTTTCAACCCAAAGCGGCTTGATCGCTTTCTGTGTTTTTATTTGCAGATAAATTTGATGGCTCTTGATAAGCGTTAACCTTTATGTGCGCCTGCGCCCTTTTTGGAAAATAGTGAAGTTTAGACGTGGTTATTTGATTGACCGGATATTTTGTTTCCTATAGACAGAAAAGAAAGGAAAACAAACGGACATACTTTATTTTAAAGCTCTACATTTACAATGTAAATGTCTGGACTGCAAATTTCACAAAGGATTTCCTTTAACAGGATTTACCTGCGACTCTATTTAAAAAATGTATACACGGGCCCGAAATTATGCGCATTCGTGAATCCATCTCAAGTCAACACAATATAACCTACAAATTAATCCCTGACTGAAACCCTCACTCAATCTTCAGCTCAATCTACAAATCAAACCACAACCTCCAACTCAACCGCAACGCAATCACCAATTCAATCGCCAACCCAACCTCTAACTCAATCAACAAACCAACTAAATTAATTTTCAAATCAGCCCTTAACTTAACCCCAAACTCAATGCCTAACTCAATCCACGAATCAACCCCCAAATAGTTCCCCAACTGAACCCCTCAATCAACCCCAACCCAAGCTAACTTAACACCAACTCAACTCCAGCTCGAACCAAATCTCAACCTTCTACACAACTCCAAACTCCAAAGACTCAAACACCCCTATTCTCTTAGTCGTGTCACTTGTACCGACAATGATATTTTGATATTCTCTTAGTTGTTTGAAAAGGGCTTCCCAAGACCACCGACTGTACTGTCCTGTCACTATCTTTTGATAGAAAGTTCCGGACTATTATCCCATCCAGAGAGGACTGGATGTTGGATGCAGTTTTGGAACCAGGAGTTTTAAACTTCTTCACTGATGGTTCAAAACGGGACGGAAGAGTAGGGGCTGGGGTGTTCTGCGAGGAACTCATGCTAAACCTCTCCTTTTGTCTCCCTGACTACTGTAGCATTTTTCAAGCTGAGGTAACTGCGATAAAGGAAGTCGTGGACTGGTTGAGGTATAATGTAATATCGACTTGTGATATTCGCTGCCATTAAAGCGCTTCAATCAAACCTCCTTACGTCGAAAGTAGTCCAGAACTGTCTCTCATCTCTTAACGAGATGACAGATCAGTACAACATCCATATCATATGGGTGCCAGGACATTTCGTTAGCACGGGGAATTTAAAAGCCGATGAATTGGCTCGACGTGGTACAACGGACCACAATTCAAACAGCAAAAAGGATATTGAAATGCCTCTTGCGGTATGTAAACTGCTGCTTCACGCGGAAGCCAGTAAGTTGACGAATGACAGATGGTCAAATAGTACCTCATGCGTAATAACTCGGCAGGCCTGGCCAAATTTGAACTTGGCGAGTCCAAACAGCTGAACTCACTTCAGCGGAGTCAGATCAGTGTGGTTGTTGGAGTGATTACGGGGCACTGTCTCATAGGCAGACATGCGAATAGACTTGGTTTCTTCTCACATGACTACTGTCGTAGTTGCGAGGACGAAGAGGAGAAAGAGACAGTACTTCCATCTTCTTTGCACCTGTCCTAGTCTGGCTCGAAACAGACTGAATTTTCTAGGGGCACCCCTTTTCAACGACTTGACGGAGCTCATCGAGAGCGACGTCAGGAGTATCCAGCGCTTCATAGCAAGCTCAAAGTGGTTTCAATGAGTTGGAGGAAAATTTTTAAAATGGTGGTATGGCTACGGACCTTTTTGTGTCTATGCCTGGTCCTGGTGGACCGCCACTCAAACCTAACCTAACCTAACCTAGTCGTTTCAAGCGACAATCGTCGTTTGAAGTGACAAACATCCTTTTACGTTGCATACTCTTATATTATCACTTCGATCAACTAAGAAAATACCAGTTTAAAGTTGAAGTGACACGACAATTGTCACGTCGAATGGTGGCGCGACCAAGGGATAGGGGTAGAAAACTACATGCATGTATAAACTCAACTCAACCTTACCCCCAGTAAATCCTCCACTCGATTCTAAATTAATCCCCAACAACCCTGCACTCAAACCCAACTCAACTCAAACCCTACTCAATCCAAACTTAACTCTCTCTTTATCTCAAACCCAACTCAATCTTAATCTCAACGTTCAACTCAATACCTAAATCAACAGAGTTTGAATACAGCAAGCGTAGATGAACTTAATTTAAGCTAATCTCCACCTCGATCCTCGACTCTCCCAAATAAAGCCCCAACTGAACTCATCGCTAAACCCCATCTCAACATCTTCATCGATCACAATGCAACCCTAAACTCAACACCCCACTTAATCCTCAATTCAGTACGGTTCGTTTACACGCGCACATCAACTCAACTCAACAACTGAAGCTAACCTCCAACTTAATTCAACAGTCAACCCTCAAATTAATCCCCAACTCAACGGTAACCAAATCCAAATTCAGCCCTCAATTCATCCCCAAACTCGACGCCTTAATCAAATCCCAAATCAATATGGTTCGAAAAAATACACTCTTACATGAACTCAACTCAAGCTTATTTTCAACTCTACCCCTAACTCTCCCCAAATAAATGAATGTCTCATTCAACCTCAACTCAACTCCCAACTCAATCCTCAACTCAACTCCAAACTCAATCCCTAAATTAACTTGAAACACAACTCAACCTCTAACTCTACTCCAACTCAACCATCAACTTAAAGCCAAAAACTTCCAACTCAATCCTCAAATCAACGCGGTTCGAAAAATTACATTCCTAAATAAACTCAACTCAAAACAATGCAAGCTACCTTTCAACTCAACCCTCGACACAACCCCACATAAATTCCCCAATCGAACCGCTGACTCAACCTCAACTCAACCCTAGCGCAACCTCAACTCGATCTCCAATTCAGTCCTTAAATCAACCCCAAACTCACTCCCAAACCAAACAAAATCTACACGAGTACAAGAACTCAACTCAAGCTAACTCTCATTCAACCCTCAATTCAACACATCTATATACATATATAAAAATGAATCCATATTTTCCTTGGTCACGCCATAACTTGAGAACGACTTTACCGATTTCATTCATCTTTTTTTTGAAGTTTCCTAATACTCTGTAGAAGGTTCTTACGGAATGAAAAATTCAGAAAATTGCGCAGAAAATTAGAAAATTTCAGAAAACTTAACAACTAAATTAAAGTACTTGCACCATTGGATGTGATAAAAATTTGCAGGGAATGTAATGTATCTAGACGATGTGTCAACAGGAATTTTGCCATTACCAATGTCGAGCAATTGTTTGGAAAAAAAACTTCTCCAGATCGGTCGTTCTGCAATTTGACTCGCATGTTCATATTTAATTTGAGTGTTTTGACGTATTTTCATAAAATAGACGACTTCAAACATGCATTAAGTTCGTCGTTGATCGTGGAATCACTGGCATGTTTGTCGAAAATCACCTGCCAATAGAATCATCGCACCACCAGACCGGTTTTAGTTGTTTCGTAAATCTTCCATCGTGCGGTCTAATGCCTCCACAGGTTTTTTGTGTGCTATCGTGCATTCATCCCAAACGATCAATTTGCTTTGCGGCCACACTTTGGCCATCGCAGAATTCCTTGAAAAATTGCAAGTTGGAGTTTCATTAGTTTGCATGTTTAACGGTAGCTTGAGTGCTGAACGAACTGTTCGACCGCCTTCCAACAACGTAGCTGCAATACCTGATGAAGCAAGTGCAATTATATTTTGCGATCGAATCGTTGAAAAAATCAATAATATTAAAAACATTTTTCCAGTTCCACCGGGGGCATCTAAGAAAAAAATTCCGCCAGTTCCATCGTTCACTACTTCATGAGCGTACATGTTTGTTGCTGATTTAAAGGAGTGACGTTTCTTTGAACGGTTTCTCTCAATGCTTCGGAGTCGTATTGGGCTTCGCGTCTCAACTATTGATTAAATGCGTCGTGCATTGGACGTTGTCATTCATAATTGTGTTAAATCTTTGTTGGTAAGCATTAACCACATGTCCTCAATTAAAATTAATGCTTCATTGTGATTTTCTTCGGTCATTTGCAAATCTGCATTCTGCATGTTCTAAGAAGCATCTGATACAATATATCGTCGGTTTGCGAGAACAGTGACACATCTCAAAAATGGCCAGTTTTGAGATAATAGGAAAAAACTCCTTTAAATGTAACAACCTTTTATCTGGCATAGTGTCACTTCTAAACTACCCATAGTTTTCAATAGATGTGACGTCGAATTTGATGAATTCAACTATTTTACACCAAAAAAAAAATTCAAATCGATTTCCTCAAAAATATGATATTTTGAGATGTGTCACTGTTCTCGCAAACCGACGATATATCTTCGGCCATATGATGATTACATTTGTCCCATAAATTAATCGGTGTTGATGGGAAGCATTTAGACAAAATTATAGAAAACAATGTTCGTATTTGTTTAGCATTTGACGAAATCACAGCATGAGTGTCATTCTCTAGCGTTGACAGGCTTCTCTGTATGTGCCGCACAATACACCATTAACAGAGCGCAGATGTTGGAATGATGTTGGGCAACGAACTTTGACTAACTTTATTTATTTCATTTCTAAAAATATTCGTCCATAGGTACAGGTATCATTGGGTTGCGTTTATTACGAATCATCTACATATATCTTTCTATTGTCACCCTTTAAAAGCAGTTTGCATTCCAATAGCTCTAATACAATGTACTTACTAGAGACCTGCAAAATGAAATTTTCTTGGCCCGGGTCCGACCCTCCCTGCAAAATCCAAGAGGGGAGCCGGCCCGCCTCGGCCCAATTTATCGAAATGAAAAAAAGTCCCGGCCCGGCCCGATTTTTCAAATACAAAAAAAAGCGCGGCCCGGCCCGGTCCAGCCCGATCCGGCCCTACTGTACTATTTAAAGCAATTTTTCTCTATCAATTTTTATAAAATGAACAAAATTTTAATACACAGGAAGATAAATAATTTATATTATTATTATTAATAATATTAATACTCGAAAAGTCACGCGAGTTCATTTTTTGTATTACAATTCTAGCTTTTCAGCCCGAGATCGGCACGACAAAGCCCGAGCCCGGCCCGGCAAATTTTTTATTGAAACCAAAAGGACCGGGCCCGGCCCGATATGGTTTTTACATAAATAAAGCCCGGCCGTCTTCGGGCCGGACCGGGCTCGGATCGGGCCGAGTCGGGCCGGGCCGTTCAGGTCTCTAATACTTACTGTACAGATATGCGAAAGATGCATTTTCGATAACTACATGCAGTTACATCTATTTAAATCGCGAAACAATACATCACAGAAGGATTAGTCAGGGCCAGCATTGCGGACTGGGCTCAGCTAGTACTATAAACAATTCTCTAGCTGAACTGTTTACTAAATTCAAACCCAACACCACCTGAACTCCAATTCCACCACGACTCAACCCGCAAATGGAACCCAACTCGACCCTCAACTCCTTGTAAAGACCTTGGCTTACACCCTTTCAAGATCAAATTAACTCAAGAACTGAAGCCTCTTGATAATTTGAAGTGCCGAAACTTCTCCGATTGAGCTCTGCTAAAGTTTGGAGAAAAACCTTAAATTAATCTAAAAATCATCTTCAGCGATGAAACTCATTTTTGGCTTAATGGATTTGTCAATAAGCAAAATATGCGTACAAACCCATATGTGCTGAAAGAGACTCCATTATAATCACAAAAAGGGACCGTGTGGTGTGAATTTCATGTTACGGTCAATGGAGTTCGCTATCGTGCCATGTTATAAGACTATTTCTAGCCAGAACTGGATGGATCAGTGGTATGTGGTTCCAAGAAGATGGTGCCACATGCCACACAGCTGGTCAAACAAATGATCTATTGAAGGGAAAGTTTGGTAACCATGTAATCTCGAGAAATGGTGCGGTCGAATGGCCCGCTGGCTCATGCGATTTAACGCCGTTGAATTTTGTTTATGGAGTAACGTTAAATCGATGGTTTATGTTAACAAGCCAGAACGTTAGAGGAGCTCATGGACATTATCGAACGCGAAATTGCCAACGTTCCGGCCGATAACGTATGAGGAATAAAATATGGACAAACAAAAAAAAGTAAAAAAAAAATTATTTACTAATCAAACGATTTTAATCCATAATTTATTTAAAACTTTAATTCTTAGATAAAATTTACAGAAAAATTTGCGCTCCATATCGATTCGCTTTCCTGATCCTTTCTGGCACTCTTTTCATTGCCGCCTACGTTCCTGATGTATCAATCTTCTTTAAATCTCTTTTTATCTTTCTAATCAGACATTCAACATTTTTGGCACGATATCCATTGCTGTATACCATTCTCTTCAGATTTGCCCAAAAAGTTTCAATGGGCCTTAATTGTGGAACATTTGGTGGGTTATAGTCTTTAGGGATAAATTCGATTCTGCGTTGACGTAAATCAGATAACGTTGCGTTGGCATAATGTGAGGATGCCAAATCAGGCCAAAAAATCGTTTTATCATTTTTATGATATTTATTTATAAATTTCTGAAGCACAGGTAAACATTTGTTTGTGTATGTTTGCGCATTAACCGCCAAACCACTTTTGAAAAATACTGGGTCACTGACACCTCGTTCGCTAATAGCCAACCACAACATAACTTTACCTGGAAACTTGGTCTTATGAATAAACTTCTCCTTTTCTGGTGCTTTGTGATCGGGAGACTCGTAGTAGTATTTTGGCTGCCATTCATTACCTTCAACAGTGAAATAACTTTCATCATCCATCACACATTTATAAGCTGAAGAAGCAGCGAAATATGTTTGGGAAAGCACTCGTAATCTAGATTTGATTGTAGCTAATTGTTTGTCTGTAGTTGCTGGTGCCGATTTTTTGGGTTTGCGTTGAATATTCAGACTTTGTAAATATTTCTTGATAGTTTTTGGGGCAACTTGATATTTTTTACCCAGTTGTCTGTACGATTTTGCAGTTCGACCCACTGTTTCACCTTTCAATTTCATTCGAACTTTGCTACCTTGTAGTTGACATTTTTTACCAGAGTCGGGTTTTCTTTCCACAGGTTCATTATTCTCAAACAGTTTAATTGTTTTGTAGATAAAGGATTTTTTGAATCCAAGATCCTTGAAGTAGTGAAAAATCTCGTTCTTTTTTTTGTCTGGATTTTCCTGACAAAATTTATAAATTAATTTACGACGATCTACTTAACGACATTTTTGTAACTAATCGTAAAATGACGCAGTTGTAATGTATTTTTTATAAAATATACGGGAACCAACTTATTTAAAAACAAGGAAATTTTTATTTTTGGTTGTACAATACAAATACAAATACATTTTACATTTGTCCATATTTCATTCCTCATACGTTATGTGTGAAAGAGTTGTGGAAAAATGACTCGAAAGAATCGGTCGCTGCAAACGTGCTCACGTTAGTTTTATGAACCAGATCAAATTCAATAGTTAAATGTAACATGTTTACTGCACCTGGAATAAATTTTAGCCCAATATCTCAATTATTCTGTGTTTCATTTAAATACAAAATTGTTATGTCCCTTTGAGAAATATTTGTCGGATTTTACTAGGACTCTTAACCTGGATAATTTCTCCAATTAGAGACGCCTTAAAAATTTCCTTCGAAACACAATCGGTGAGGAGCGACTAAATGAATTGTTATCATTAAATATTCACAGAGATGTGGTTATATCAGAGTTTAAAAAGGGATGTCATTTCGCTCCTCGCTCTTGCTCTTTTTCAAGAGCGAAAATAAAAAATATTAAAACGCTCTTCATAAGGAGCGATATTGTAAAACAAAAAATATCGCTCTGAAGAGCAGGAGCATTATTTTTATTTATAAGGCTCTTGCTCTTCCGCTATTGCGTTTGTATTATCATATTTTCGCTCTTTGTTATTGAGCTATATTGAAAAAACAAATAAGCTCTGCTCTCATGGATAAAATCGATCTTAATATTATTTCGTTCTTGCTCTTGTTATTACGGCAAACGGTATTCAAAACCTTCTAAAATGCTCCCTTTAGAAAGACAGATTTGTTAGCGAACTGATACACATTTACAAATATCTACTGTTCTAAAATAAGGCCAACTAGGATATAACTAGGCTAATCCTTAACCGATTATGATGCAATTCGATATGCGATTGGGAATGGGATTCTAAAATCATTATTGGATAAATCCGGAGTATGGCCAACTAGTATGAAACTTGACTATTTTTTAACCAATTCTAGTGAAATTTGACATGCGCGATCGAAATAGGATTCTAAAATGACTTTTGGATGAAATTTTGGAATATGGCCAATTAGGAAGGAACTTGGCCATTTCTTATCCGATTTTGATGAAATCCAGCAAGATAGATGGAAATGGGATTCTTAAATGATTTTTAGATAAAGTTCTGGAATATGGCCAATTAGGAAGGAACTAGGCCATTTCTTATCCGATTTTGATGAAATTCAACATATACGATGGAAATGGGATTCTAAATTGATTTTTAGATAAAGTTCTGGAATATGGCCAATTGGGAAGGAACTTGGCCATTTCTTATCCGATTTTGATGAAATTCAGCGTGTTCGATGGAAACGGGATTCTTAAATGATTTTTAAATAAAGTTCTGGAATATGGCCAGTTAGAAAGGAACTTGGCCATTTCTTATCCGATTTTGATGAAATTCAACACGTTCGATGGAAACGGGATTCTTAAGTGATTTTTAGATAAAGTTCTGGAATATGGCCAATTGGGAAGGAACTAGGTCATTTCTTATCCGATTTTGATGAAATTCAGCAGGTTCAATGGAAATGGGATTCTTAAATGATTTTTAGATAAAGTTCTGGAATATGGCCATTTAGGAAGGAACTTGCTTATTTCTTAACCGATTATGATGAAATTCGGTATATACGAAGGAAATGGGATTCTAAAATGATATTTGAAAGAAGTTCTGGAATATGGCGACATAGGAAGGAACTCGGTTATTTCACAACCGATTATGCTGAAATTCGACAAGTACGATGGAAATGGGGTTCTAAAATGATTGTTAGATGAAGTTCTGGAATATGGCCAACTATGATGGAACTTGGCTATTCCTAAACCGATTTTAATGAAAATTGACATGCACAATGGAAATGTGATTCAGAAATGATTTTTGGATACAGTTCTGGAATATGGCCAAGTAGGATGGAACTTGATTATTGTTTAACCGATTATATTTAAATTTTTCATTTGTGCAGGAAATGGGATTCTTAAATGATTTTTAGATATAGTTCTGGAATATGGCCAGTAAATTTCATTGAAATCGGATTGAAATTGGCCAAGTTTCTTCTAACTTGCCATATTCTAAAGCTTTATCTAAAAATCATTTTAGAATTAAATTTCTATGGTGTATGCTGATATTCATCAAAATCGGATAAGAAATGGCCAAGTTCCTTCCTAATTGGCCATATTCCAGATCTTTATCTAAAAATCATTCAAGGATCCCATTTCCATCAAACATGCTGAATTTCATCAAAATCGGATAAGAAATGGCCAAGTTCCTACCCAATCTGCCATATTCCAGAACTTTATCCAAAAATCATTTAAGAATCCCGTTTCCATCGAACATGTTGAATTTCTTCAAAATCGGATAAGAAATGGCCAAGTTCCTTCCTAACTGGCCATATTCCAGAATTTTATCTAAAAATCATTTAAGAATCCCATGTCCATCGCACATGTCAAATTTCACTAAAATCGGTTAAGAAAAAGCCAAGGTCCTTCCTAGCTGGTCATATTTTCGAACTCTATCTAAATATCATTTATTGAACTTTGAAAGAGCAATATCGTCTATTACAAAAAATATCGCTCCCATTTATTACAAAAAATATCGCTCCCTAATATATCGCTCCCTAATATATTTTCTTCAATCGCTCTGTAGTATTTATTGGGAGCGATATTTTTAACTTTTACGCTCCCTGTTTCTAGAGCGATATTAAAAATAAAAATTTAAATCACTTTGAAGGAGCGAAATAATTTTGTTTTTGTGTTTATCATTAAAGAGCAAGAGCGTAAACAAATAGTGAAAAACATATTATTGGGAGCAAGAGCGATACTTTTTATAAAGAGCGAAAAAAAGAGCGAAAAATTAAAACTCTGGGTTATATAAATAGACTGTGTCCTCGATGAATTGGCCTTAGTGTCATGACGAATCAATATAAAATTATAAATAAACGAATAAAAAATTGAATTCAAATAAATTCGAATGCATTATTTCAGCCCTATTCCTCTGGTTCCAACAGTTACGGTGTTCTTTTGAAGTAGGTACCGTTTTCAAGTCCAAATTTTTAAGTGTTTGGATACGAAAACATGTTTGGACTACCTTATATAAATCGGGGGCTAGAAAAAAATCAAGAAGGTCAAGAGGCCAATTACATTTTTTTTTTACTTCTTACTAAATTGTTTAATATTTTTGAGCCCTGAAAACGGTATATCGGGGTATATTTTGATGAATTAATCATTTTTATTAATCGAAAACATTGACACTAAAAATTGAATTTGTTCGAAACTCCTTTTTTGTTGTAATAAAAAAGTCACAAAAAATTTTGTCATTTCATCAGAATCTAACCCCAGGGGAGTTAGTTTTACAACTTTACAGTCAAAATCTTAGATTATACTAGCCACATACCAGGTACATATTTTTGATTTTTCAGAACCTAAAAATAGGCTTAGGAGCCTATTCATAAGATATCGTTCTAACGCAGATAAGTATCTAATTGAATTTATTCTAAAATACAAATAACACAAAATACAAAAAAGCGTTTTCGATTTAACGTTAAAAATGTATCATCCTATGAGGGTTTGATTACAATGTCCTTTTTAAAGAAAATTTCACTTAGAAAAAAGGCCCTATCTTTTCCTACACTAACAAAATTAAAATATGTATTCGTACCGGAAGGTTTATTTCATAAGCGGATTCGTATCTTTTATAAACAACGTGCAAGCGCGTTAAAATCAAAAATACCGAAAAGTTGTTTAACCTCGTAAGTCAGTTTTGCTTTTTTGCGAATTTTCACGTTTATACAATCGCCTTATTCCGGATATCAGTTTGCCGCGTCAGTTGGATGTCAATAACAACGACATGTCGATTTTAGTTTTATGTTGTATAATTCAATCGACTCTACTACTAAAGCCGCAAACATGTTTCTAAAATGCAAGTGAGTGTGTGTACTATGTAAATATATCATCATGTGTATCATTAAAAAATGTGTAATAATGAAAAAGACACATACTTATCGAAAGAACTAAGTAATTTCTTTTTACAGTCCTAGTCTATCGCGTAATTACGATTTATACATTTTTTTGTAATTTTTCAAGTACACAATGTACTATTTAATTTCGAATAAGTGCAAATGATGATGAAATATTTGGCGTACGTAAGGCCACAGGTGAAAAAAATTGCTGTAAGCATTTGTATTAATTAAATCCGACAATCACAATAAGTTTGAATATTTTACTTTTTAGAGAATTAGAGGGCTGGTCTATTAAATAGAGATTTTTCATGTTTCCAAAATTATTCGAAAACACAGAATTATTTTACAACACGAATTCGAGGAACTCTAGAAATTTGCAAGCACATAGTATTACGTATCTGTTAATTAAGTTAGCCCGAAATATCAGCCCGTTTTTTTTGGTTCATTTTTACCGAGAAAAGTGTAAATTTTAAAATTCAAAATAGATGCCAACGGCCCGACGACTGGATCCACCCTGTAGGTATTAATTAAACTATATTGCAATAAATATAAATTAAAATCATTCAAACCTAAATTTATAAAAATGTAAAGGTCGCTGAATCATTTAATGATATTTAAATTATGCGATGAATGATAAATACGGGGTCTAGAAGGTAAAACTATAAAAAGTCACAGAGAGTCCCGCAAATATTTTATTTCGAACTAATCATTAAACTTTGAATATACGGTTTAAGCGAGTTCTATAATATCGACAACTGTTCCCCTGAAGGTCGTGGAAACTATTTTGGCATAAATACCTTTTAAATCCCAAACAATAGTTAAAATAGTCGTCGATTTTCTTAGTAATGTCGAAAGCATTGAAAACCTATAATTAAATGTGACCAACCCTACATCCCCTAGCCTTAAGTCGAAAAATTTCGAATAAAATCGCAAAAATTGCTTGGAGTTAAGTGCCAGTTAACTTTAATCTTAGTATAGTAGTGTGTACATCTTGACTCAAAACAAAACTATGATCTTCAAGCAATTGAAATATCCGCAAATCAACGCCAAGTAATTCTAGAAAACTCTTTCGTTCGTCTAAAACTCTAAAGTCTCCGAAAATGTCAAATAATTACAAAAGTCTTCATTGAACACGATATTTATGGAAAAACAAAATACTGACAAATTTCGAATGTCTCAGATGATTTTGAAATCGGGATAATCCTTATGAGCCCAAATTTGGCTGCTTTCCAGTTGGCCAACCGATTATTTTATGTCTTTGCTAAATTTATATGGGTTATTTATCATAGCTAAAACAAAAACCTTTCTTCTAGCGGTCTGCTAGCAGGTGGGTCCTGGAGATGGGCCAATTGGAAAGTAACTATTGTTTTATACCGTGGAGGACTACCGTTACACAGATTTATTATTGATTTTTGGATGATAAAAATTTACATTTCTGCAAAAATGTACATTTCTGCAAATAATTTGAATACTACAGATAACTCGTGAAAAATGACGGGCGTTTCCCAGAGCTTGCTGAATGTCTTGACCGTCGTACTTGTTTAGAAATTAGTGATTTTCTATAGTTTAGCGAGCTTTTGTTTTCAGACGTTAAAAATTTGTTACGTTTTGCGTGTCCTCTCCAATGAAGTACACAACAAATTATAAAAGCGTTCCGAAAAAGACGTAGAGCTTTCTTTTATTCATACCATTCCTTCTATTCTTTTTTAAGCCTAGTATTGGTGTGTTTTTTTATTTAGCGTTGTTCTAGTTCGCGATAGCATTTTATCAAATTTAGTCAATTTAAAACCGAATATTCTAAATTTTTTTAACTGGATATGGTAGATCAAAACTTATTCTATATTTAATAAGAAAAATCCATAGAACATTTTTGTTAGATTTCTTGTGCTACCCTAGTTCTTTATAAACTCTACAATTGGAGAGATTATATAGAACAACCGCGTAACGTAAAAACTAACAATCATATCGAGTGAATTTTTGTTGTTAAATAAAGAAAACGTTTAGATCTACCTTATCCAGTTAAAAAAAATGGAAATATTTTTTATTAATTTGGCTAAATTCAATAAATTGGTATCGCGAACTCGAACAGGCCTGAATAAAACAACAAACCTTATGTGGTTGAAGTAAAATGAAAGTTCCACTGGTCTGCAAAAAATATAAAATTGGTTTGTCGAAATTCGTAAAATTTTAAATCAGTTAACTTGAATTTCCAAATTTATATTTAAATATTTAAAATTGAATACAGTAGGCGATTGATAACAAGAAACTCAAACGATGATAAATGGAAAAGTCTTACTACTTTTTGATCACAATAGTAGAAATTAAAGTTTTCGAAAAAATTTCAGTTTCATAGAATTGGGCTTTTTTCTCAGCCCAAGTTATATTTTTAAGAGATATGTTTATTGTGTACTTTAACGTACAAGTTATTTACTCCTTAAGGGCAGTATTCAGATCAAAACGAAACGAAATTTTAACGCGGTCTCCAAAAATCTATTTATTTTCGTGCGAAATAGAAATTAAATTTTTTTGGAGATTTTTTTTTTTTTGACATAATTTTAGTTTATTTTGTGAAACTGTTCAAGTGTTTATCAGGTGTATTTTTGTGTTCTCGAATTTTTTTAGTGTGATTAAAGGTATTTTTATACTTTTAATCACGTTGGAGGGCCAAGAAAAGCACTTGATGACAGCTTTATAAAATAAACTCTCGATATAAAAACACAAATGTCAAAATTTCACGTGAAAGTAATGGATTGCTGCATTAATTTCGCTTGAAAATATTTGGAGACTTTAAGCGCGCCATCTCTGATGCATTGAAATAACCTTGTTTTTTTCGCTGTGGAACTGAGTACTACTCCAACGAAACAGAAACGAAATTTTGCGTTTCTGATTTCACTTTGGTAAAATCGTATGAAAATTTCGCGCGAAATCGATCTGAGTACCAGCCTTAACAAAGCAAACTTACTAGGAAACTGAAGAATAAAGCAAAAAATACTAATCTTAAATGCGATTGGGATAGTTTCCTAATAGCTCAAAAGGAGTATAAAAAAAGCTTAAAATCCGCTCACAGAACCGCATGGACAAACTTCTGTGAGGAAATGAATAGTCTCTCTGCGGTCGCTAGACTAAATAGAGCGTTGGCTAAAAATGACACCTGTACACTTGATGCTCTTCGTCTATCGAATGGCAAGTTTACTTCTTCGAAGAAAGAAACAAACGAGATGCTTCTTTCTGTTCATTTTCCGGAGTGTGTCATCGTTAACTCTGATTTTGCTCACTCTCTAACCAGTAGGAATTGCAATGAAGCTCCTGACTGGGATTTAGCGGATCGGATTGTTACGTCCGAAGTTCTGCATTGGAGTATTTTCTCCTTTAAACCATACAAATCAGGTGGTCCTGATGGGATTTTTCCGGCAGTATTACAGCATGGTTTTCTTATTATTAGGGACCACCTGCTCCACCTTTTTAAAGCGTGCGTTGCTTTTAGCATTGTTCCTCAGGTTTGGTGCAAGAGCAACGTTGTTTTTTTACCGAAGGCTGGCAAATCAGATTACACTGATCCCAAAGCATTTCGGCCTATCAGTCTGTCCCCAACATTTCTTAAAACGTTAGAGAGGATTGTCGACAGATTTATTAGAGATAAATATTTATCTAATTCCCCACTCAGTAACATGCAACATGCTTATAGGATAGGTGTGAAACGGCTCTACATGAACTTGTCACTAGGATCGGAAGATCCCTCAAAAATAAAGAGTTTCTTGTAGGTACTTTCTTGGACATTGCGGGAGCCTTTGACAGTACATCGTTCTCGTCGATTATTAACGCCTGTACCAATTTCGGTATTAATCCCAGCATTGTAAAATGGATTTGATTGTATGCTCAAATCTCGCATCGTTGAGGTTGGGATGGATAATGCTTCAATCTCGGTCAAAGTTGCCATATGTTGTACTCAGGGAGGTGTGCTCTCACCTCTGTTATGGCTTTTGGTGATTAACGATCTACTTGTGAAACTTCAGCAGTCAGGCTTTGATGCTTAAAGCTACGCTGACGATCTTGTTATTACAGTTGCTAGAAAGCACCTGAATGTGATATCCGACTTAACGCCGAATGCCTTACGTATTGTGGAGTCGTGGTGTGGTGAAGAGGATCTACACGTTAATCCTTCTAAAACTGATATGGTTATATTTCCAGATATCGAAATATTGATGGATTAACTGTGCCTTTACTTTTCGGGGGGCCGATTAACAGATCCGACCACGTTAATCATTTAGGTGTCTTCTTGGACAGTAAACTTTCCTGGAAATTTCACCTGGAGTATAAACTTCAAAAATCGACTACCATCTTTTGGCAGTGTAGACGAGCCTTTGGGAAAACCTGGGGTGTAACTCTCAAAATGCTGTTTTTCTTCTATAAATCATTGGTTCTACCAATGTTATCTTATGCTTCCATGGTATGGTGGCCAGTGGTTAAATTAAAGGCTTAATCATTAAACTTAATGGTCTACAAATTATTGCTTGTAGGGCCTTTACAGGAGCCATGGCCTCGACTCCCCTTCTTGCCATGGAATCAATTCTATTCTTTCCACAGCTACATTCTTTCATTCTTAGCACAGCATGTTCTGCTACGTTTCGGCTAAGGAGCATAGGAATGTGGAACACTCTTAATTCAGTCGTGGGCCATAGAACAATTTTAAATGATTTCGCATCATTAGTACCAGAAATTGATATGGTTAATGATAGACTGAATTCTGAATTCAATTTCTCTAAATTATAATCAGTGGTGCGACCTTCGAGAGATCAGTGTAGATCACTGGATTTTCTTGAGAACTTGTTTGGGTCGACAGTCTACTTTTCTGATGGCTCTCGTTCTGATAATAGTTCTGGTTATGGAGTGTACTGCCCTACGTTTGATTTAAATTTTTCAGGCTGCCTGTGCTGGTACTACATAATTTTTCAAGCGAAACTAATTGCTCTTGCACTCTGCGTAATTGAGGCATTGAATCTCGCTGGTACAAATAAAAATTTTGTTTTCTGTACAGACAGCTTATCTGTGCTGAATTCTTTGGATAACCGTTTGACTGTGTTAAAATTTGTTAAGGACTGTAAATACTTTTCACATCTTCTCCGTTCTAGCAATAGAGTGCCGATTATATGGATTCCTGTCCATTGTGGCATTGAGGACAGTGATGTCGTTGATTCTCTAGTGAAAGCTGGGGCTGAGTTTAAATTCATCGCTCCCGAACCAGTTGCTTCTTTACCATTGAGTTATGTTAAGAAGGCGATCAAAAACTGCGCTGTAAGTGAATTAAAACAGCAATGGCTTGCTTCTTGTAGCTGCCGCATTGCCAAACTTTTTATTAGTGGACCTAATTTGAGGGCCACTATGTGTGCTTTATCTCTCAGCAAGAAACAGTTGAGAGTTAGGTGTTTCTCTTCAATATCTCTTAATGAAATCTGATCACACAAAAACGTATGTATTTCACATTCCAAAGCCATGAATGGGTTATTGTCTAATGTTCTTTTCTTCTCTTAACGCAAACATAAATACTTATTCATTTAAATTAGTATGTATTCAGTTATTAGTTTTTTTCGTTTCCTTTATAATTGTTTACATAGAACGAGATTCCATTGCATTCTACTCTAATACAACTTATCCAAAAAAATAAAAATAAAAAACTAGAAAACAAACAAAAAAGATAAATAGAACAACAGTTTTGTGATCCTTTTCGTTTTTTTTTTTCTTAATATTTTAAAATTTATCCAAATTGATGTCGCATAATTTTTGTAAATATTTCCATTCTAGAATGTTTTGAAAAGACGGCGGACCTATACATTTGTTGTTAATAAGGAATTCGCAGAAAAAACCTTTGGGTCTAAAATTATATCAATTCCTTAAACTATTACAAACACGTTTTGTAGAGAAATTCAGTTGTATTCTCGAATATCAACGTATTTGCAATTGTCGCTACAAAATGGAATTAATTTTGTGTATTTATTTTTCAGGTGCCTGTAGCCCAGATGGGTCGAATTTTATTCATATTAACTAAAACATTGTCATAAACATGAATCACTATCATTGAAAACAGTTCTCGTCAGACGTCAGCTCTATTTTTCTGGTACAATTCAAATTTAGCAAATGTTCCCAAATATTTAATTTAAATGTTTATTTAAGCTGAACGATGTTTGCCTCTGGATCGTGAAGGTATTTCGAATAGTAATTCCATTCGGAATTGAGATTCATGTACAGCATTGTTAATTATTCAGATTTGTCATGGTACCTGCAATTAATTTTTAAAACCCCAACTAAATATTTTTCTGGTTTTTATACACAATCTGCTTAAGTTTTTCTACTTTGAACAAACGTGCTTATAACCTTACTTAAGAATTTCAAAATAAATTCAAAGACCTAATTTGCTCATGCATTTTTGCTGCTGGTTAGTAAAATAAGAAGATATTCTCTTTCTCAAGTTTTAGATACATATACTTTTTCGATTACATTTAAAGGAGTTTGGGAAGTTTCTTGAAATTGAGAACCCATTTGCTGTTCGAACCTGTTTGGTATTTATAGTTTATTCTTCTATGTGGCTTTGCTAATTTGGTTTTTGATTCGAATATCCCGGAAAAGTCTCCAAAAATTCTTGAAAAATAATCGTTTTAGAGCCTCGGTTATATTGTGTGATTATTTTGATAATAAAAAATTGAATCTGACGATACACTTATCCTAAATAATGTTGCAATCAATCTGGGAGCCGTTTAGCGAACGGGTTTTGTGGGTTTGCTTTTCGAAAGGTGTATATGCTTATCCCTAATCAGCAATGGTTGACTCTCGCAGACTTAATAATTGTAATTATAATAATTATTATTTAAGATCTACGAGTAGAATCACCTACTAATAATTTTTTACTTGTACCGATTATAGGCTTAGCTTGTTTTTATTGAATACAATTGAATATGCAATTTCGAAAAGGGCACATCTCGAAAATTTTGGCAAAAACGTTTTTTCACGTTAATGGGATGGAAATATATTCTCGCACCTATTTGGTTTGAAATAAGCACATTTCTTGTGTTAATACGGCCACCAGTGTCGGTTTGTATAACGATAATTTCGAAAAGGTCACAACTCTTGGAGATGTGCCCTTTCCGAATTTAATGCATTTTATTAATCGGCGACGGCGATATATCTATCTGTCACTGAAGTGATTTTGATACTTATGATAAGAGTTTCATAAAGTTTATACGTTGTGTTTTTAATTAGATTTACTTTATATTTTATAAATTTCGAAAAGGGCACATCTCGTATGCATATAATACATAAAAAAATATTTAAAATAAAGACTAACATTAATACTTTTTGACCCTACACTTAACCTGAAAATAAATTGTATACATTTATATACTACATACTTTAGAAAATAGATAGTTTTCTTTAATTCCTGAAAAATTTAATTTTTCAGACATGTGCCCTTTTCGAAATTGCATATTCAAATTATTTTTTTCACAAAAATTTAATAAATAAATTTTATTCTAAAAGTATAGATTAATTGGTTAACCTTAACCGTTTGTGAGTTCCATATCTGTGGTTCGAATTCTTTCGATTTAAATGCCAAATAAAAGGCCAAATGAAAAATCAAATCATTTCTGCAGAAATGTTTTCAGCCGTTAGAAAACAAAATCAAAGGATGCCAATATTTCCGTAACAATTTCGAGAAAGACTTCTTTCCAGCACTACATTTCATCTAAACTTGACAAATATGAAATAAAAATTTGGTAGATTTGCGATAGTTCAACAACAAATCCATTGAATTTCCCAGGAATTCTTTATTTTGAAAATGCAACGAACGTCTTCAAAAATGAGGAAGAATAGCTGTGTACTGCAATAGTCATTGCAACGTCTTATTTGAGTAGGTTTAGTAGTTTCGAATTTGTACAGAGAGTGTTAGATATGGGAGTTCACATGTATTTTATTTTAATAGATTTCGACAAATAGAAAGGTTTTTAGGATTTACTTCTCTAGCGTCGAAGCCTAATAAATGAAATGTTTTCGGTTTTTCAAATATTTAGGCTTGCTGAAGAACAAAATCGAGCCAACATTTTATTTCGTTGATTTTTTTCGGTGGCACATATTTTCTTCAAAAAAGGAAACCTAATTAATGACTCCTGGTCCTACTTTATAAAATATAGATGAGAGTATAGCAGTAATTGTAATGCTACAGCAAGCCAATTGGCAAACGATAAATGACGATTACCAAAATATTTCTTGTAAATTTAGAACAAGTCAACATACTAAATTTTGTGGAAATGTTACGCGACGATTATTTGGCCTTTCTAGTAAAGTAACATATAAAACGGTTAAGTGGTACATTTTTTCTCCAGCAAATAACAAGGTTCGCCAGCTAAGTAACTGCCAAATTTAATTTTATTTTTGTTATTGCAATTAGTAAATAAAATATTTTCAATAATGTAGTAAATGTTTTCAGTTTTCTTTAAAATTACATATGAGTCCGAAAGACTTATCGCATGCGTTTACGCAAGTAAAATTACCTATGCTGATTAGGGTTAACTAAAAAAAATAACTAACAAATATTTAGTTCCATAAATTACATTTGAAATGGGAACCGTTCATAATGCCGCGTTTTAAAATGTCGCGTTTTAAAATACCGCGTTTCAAAATGCCGCGTGGTACAAAATGTCGCGTTTTAAAATGTCGCGTTTCAAAATGCCGCGAGGTACAAAATGTCGCGTGGTACAAAATGTCGCGTTTCAAAATGCAGCGAGGTACATAATGTCGCGTGGTACAAAATGTCGCGTTTCATAAAACCGCGTGGTTCAAAAAACCGCGTGGCACAAAATGACGCGTTTTAAAATGATGCGTTTTAAAATGACGCGTTTTGAAAAATCCCTTATAAATCAACACAATATGATGTGAAATAATAAATAATTTAATAAAAATTATTTGAAACAAGCAAATTGTGTTTAAACATATAGTAAAATTTTCCTTCACTGAATGGAAATTATTTATAAATGTAATTTTATGTAATTATAAAGTGGGTCTAAGAAAAAGAACGCAAATGTTGAAATTTATTAGAATATTCCTTCACTAAAATGTTAAAGTTAAGTCCTTATATATCGGAAGTTGATATCAGATACACAATTTAATCCAAATTGAACATTTTGTACGTCGCGGCATTGTGAAACGCGACATTTTAAAACGCGTCTTTTTGTACCACGCGAAATTTTGTACCTCGCGGCATTTTGAAACGCGACATTTTAAGACGCGACATTTTGTACCACGCGAAATTTTGTACCTCGCGGCATTTTGAAACGCGACATTTTAAGACGCGACATTTTGTACCACGCGACATTTTGTACCTCGCGGTATTTTGAAACGCGACATTTTAAGACGCGATATTTTAAAACGCGACATTTTAAAACGCAGCATTTTGACCCGGACCCATTTGAAATACATAATTTTGAATATTAAAAATGTTTTTGATTTTTACGGAAAAATTTAAAAATATCATCTGAAAATTGAAAATAGAAAAAAAACTGGCACCACTGGACAAAATGCAAACAAATGTTTTTGGTACGAAGACGAACTATAGTTAATATAAAAAATGTAATTTATTAAAAAAAAGAGTTCACAAATACAGTAATTTAATTTTTCAAATTGTTTGAGAAACACTTATGAATTTATAAATTATCAAAGTACTTACTAATCAACTGTTCAAGTACTAGAGAGTTATTTAAATTTAAGTTATATGTAGGTGAATCAATTTGTGGGAAATTACAAAATTTGTATTCAAAACAGGCGATTACAAAATGGCTACTGTCAAGTCTCATTTTAGGACGAAAATCCTTCCTGGTATCTATCATTGGTGAAATCACAAATTTTTGGGAATCATCATTTAGTCAGAGTTTAAAACGAGAAGGCATTTCGCTCTTTGCTCTTCATTTTTTTGAAGAGCGATAATAAAAAATATTATAAAACTATTCATAAGGAATATTGTAAAAAAACAAAATATCGCTCTGAAGAACAGAATTATTTTTATTATATGGCTCTCAAAAAAAAAAAAAATAAAAATGAGACGATAATCCATGACATTAAGATGAAAATAAGAAAGTATTGGACTATTGGGACGGTTATGGAAATGGAATTTTGTGTATTAAGTAAGCTTGCAAAAATAGTGCATGTAGTCCCGGCTACTCAATGCAGTGTCGAAAAATGTTTTCCTCATTAAAAATGTTAATATCTGATCAACGAAGCCGGTTAACAGCAAATTTGGTTAACGGCGTTTTAATGTCTAACGACATTTTAATGACTAAAATTTCTTTATTTAATGATATTCAAAAAGAAATTCATGTGTTACATAAAATATCGCTCCCTAATATTTGATCGACGGTCATTCTTTTTTCTTCAATCGCTCTGTAGCACAGATTGGCAGCGATATTTTTAAATTTTTCGCTCCCTCAGAGAGAGAGAAAGTAAAGATCATAAACGCATAGGGAGAAAATAAAAAGCGAACATTTTTATAAAGACGACGGGATTGAGAGTAAAATAAAATTTTTGGGAAGATGATTTTATTGTTGCAGAAGGTTTAATATTTCACAAACCGATGGTAGAAGTGGTAACATCTTTAAATTTTTGTTTTCCAAAATGGCCGCTGGAAATTTTTTTTTTTCGTTTCTTTAAACATTTTCTGTCTTCTTTGCAATTTTTAATTATAAGAAGGGGGAAAATTGTTAAGAGTTCTGCAAATTTAGGGGCCTAACTATGCAGTTTGTCAACTATTTTTGACGGCTATCGTTCGTATTTGCCACCCCGGTGGCACAGTTGTTAGCATGCTTGCTTTAAGCTCCGGAGGTCTCGGGTTCGACTCCCGGCGGGTGATGAAAAAATCACGGCTGGTTAATGTTGGATCAATGAATTAATCTCTCATTATCCGTTGAAAAAACGATTACGAAACTTCATCTTGAAGCGGCCAAATCCCTCAATGGCATGTAGCGCCAGCGAAATAAAAAAAAAAAAAAAAATAGTTTGTATTAGAAGGTACAGGCAAAAAAGAAAGCAATACATAATGTTTTTCTTTTTCTTCCTGTACCTTCTAATATAAAACGATAGCCATCGAAAATAGTTGTCGAATGGCGTTGTTAGGCCTCAGTTTCGATCTGACGAGAATTACTTAATTAAATTAATCAATTTTCAATCATCAAATCAGGCTATGCTGACAGTACTGCTAACTTATTACCCAGATTTTTCGTGTATATAAGAATCAACCATATACGTACTTACAAAAATTAAATAAAATGGGATTTATTGTTGATAAAGATGGATTCGTTTGGTGTATTTGTTTGAGTTGCTTTTAGCCAATAATGTGGAGTTTAGTAAAATTTTATTTCATAATCTCTACAGAATGTTTTAAATTCCCTATTAGCGAACCTTTTACTAGACCTAATAATTTTCGCAACCGTTCGATAGTTTCTCTTAATGTAATTATTTTCATGGTGATTTAATTTAATTTTTAACCCGACTTTAATTACCAATTTGTACTTACGAATAATGACCAGATGGTAAAAAATTAAAATAATGATTTCTGTTTTTGGTTTTATGTATAAAAACCAAATCACTATTAAACAATTTATTAACTAGTTTTTAGGTAAACAATTAGTAATTAGGTTAACTGCGTAAAAATACAGGTTAACTGTTGAGGAGAGGAATTGATTTAAAATATGTTTTATTGTTAGGTTTTTAGGCGAAAATTTCTACTAGAGTTCCAAGTATTTATTTCAAAAATACCGTAATGAAAAAGCAAGTTTATGTTTTACTAACCCAATATGTATGATGCTCGGTTTTGTACTTTTATTCCATATGTGTGCCGAAAATCGTTTTTTAAGATACTGGCATGTTTATTCTATATAAGAAGCTGGAGTTCCGGTTTCTTCGGAATCCTTGCAATCCACTTTGTATATTACATGCGAACGAAGATCTTTTTCGATTTCACCTTCAAGTTTGGTGAAAATTGCTGATTTCAATGTATTAGTAAGTCTACAGTACCCCTATTTGGATATAATGATAACCTTTTTATCTAATGTAGAAACATTTTTATTCAAAAACCTCGCTATATTTTCATGGAATGGGGACGAAGGGCCGAATTTCAAAGGGCCGAATGTCGAAGGGCCGAATGTCGAAGGGCCGAATGGGTCGAAGGGCCGAATGCCAAAGGGCCGAATGGGTTGAAGGGCCGATTATTTTTTTTGTTTTGTTTTTAACAATATAATTTTTTAAATTTGTTGTTTTAAGGAATATTTTGTAAATTTTTGTATCAAATATGTATAAATAAATTTCTTATGAATTTATGTATTTTATTATGTTTAATCTTTGGATATTCTATCGACAAAACTATTGCATTAATTTTGGTTGTTTATAATTTGTGTTTCACGTATCCAGAAGTGGTGCATTTTGGTGAAGAAAATTTTTATCATACGCCACCTGAGACATTCGGCTCTATAGCAGCCTTTTGATAATAGGCGTATGTATGTGCATGGTACATTCATTTTGTTTTTCTTAGATATCTTAATCTTATTATTCCTTTTGTTATTATATACAAGCGCAGTACTTTTTGACGGTAGACTATCCAAAGATTAAACATAATAAAATACATAAATTCATAAGAAGTTGATTTATACATATTTGATAAAAAATTTACAAAATATTCCTTAAAACAAGAAATTTAAAAAATTATATTTCTAAAAACAAAAACCAAATAAACAAAAAAATTCGGCCCTTCGACCCATTCGGCCCTTCGACCCATTCGGCCCTTCGACCCATTCGGCCCTTCGACATTCGGCCCTTTGATATCATACCATTTTCATCTATAAGTTTCCTAGGATAATTGTCATTCTGCAGAGTATCGCATTTAATTCTTTTTGTGGAAAGTAACATCTGATAACTCAAAAATTTGTTGGGCTGAAATTTTTACAGTATTGCGTTTATAACACTACCCTGCAAAATTTTGCCCCTGGACAATGAATAGTTGTTTCCGAAGTAATTTTTCACGCTGGATCTGAATCCGGGCTCAGAATTGCTCTATCACGTCAGGTTTTTGAGATATTCTAACCTAAAAGTGCAAAAAATACTGTTTTTTGACATATTTGAGGTTATGTAGCAATGCAGTTTTTACTTTTTTATAAAAGCCATGTATGGGATCTTATTGTACAGGTCTTCCTCTTTCAAATGCCGTGGAATTTGCTCAAATATCATTTTTTTTCGCCGAGATATCGCATTTTCAAATTTGCATATTCGTGAATTTTTCTGTATAAAAAAACTACCCTGCAAAATTTTAAAAATTTTTGTGCCACTTCACAATGAATAATTGTTTCCGAAGTAATTTTTTGCGCTGAATCCGAATCTGGGCTCAGAATTGCTCTATCACGTCAGGTTTATGAGATATTCTAACCTAAAAGTGCATATATACCGCAGGTATAAAAGGTAGTGTATTATACAGTATACCGACAAATTCTCGAACATGCAATTTTTAAAATGCGATATCTCGGCGAAAAAAAACATATTTGAGCAAACTCAAAGGCATTTGAAAGAAGAAGACTTGTACTATAATATCCCACACATGAACTTTTGAAGAAAAAAAAAATCGTGGTGCTAGATAACCTCAAATATGTCAAAAAACAGTGTTTTTTGCACTTTTAGGTTAGAATATCTCATAAACCTGACGTGGTAGAACAATTCTGAGCCCAGATTCGGATTCAGCGTAACAAATTACTTCGGAAACAACTATTCATTGTCAAGTGGCACCAAATTTTTAAAATTTTGCAGGGTAGTGTAATTAAAAGGTAGAGATGAATGAAAGTTAAGGTAGCAGGTGGACCATGTTTTTTGTGGTGCCAATCTAAAATTATTTGGTTATTGCTTCTGATAAGTAAAGTGTCCAAAAAAGGAATCACATTGTCTTGTTTCGTTTCTATTAGTAAACTTGAACTGACTATGTGGATTCATATTGTTAAAGGTGTCAAGCACCTGATCCATATTGTTAAAGGTGTCAAGCACCTGGTGTGGAGTACACATCAACCTCCTACGGAAATAAGGCAACAAATCTTTGTCATTGCAATCTTACTTTTCAGACAAACCCTCCCATACAAATTTCGAAATCTTCAAGAACAAGATGGGCTACCGAGTTGACAGTACCCGAACAAGTCGACCAGGGAGACTCTTGCCCGTTATCTATTTGAAATTCCATCGCTGTTTTGTTTACTTCCAGCTTTAATGTAAAACGTTGGCCCTTGCGTTTGGGAGTAGAACGTCCTATTTTTTCCATCGCCACATCCGCTGAACCCAAATTTTCGTCTGACTTATTTCTTCCAACGCCTTGAGGCTGTCTTGTCTCTACTGAATATACGGTATGAGCCGTTGGCCCTGAATTACGATCAAAATGGATCTGACTTTGCAACAGACTTTGATTGATTTTGAGACGGCGATCGATTACGACTATCAACCCTATTTTTAGAGTTATAACGAAATTTTGTTTGACTAGCACCCGTTCCTTGTTTCCTTCTGGAGAGACAAACGATTTCTATGTAACCTTTCCGTTTGCAATAGTTACATATTGATTCCGCATGTACATAAACACTGACTGCGATTATGATTTACACTTACTTGAATTTAAGTTCTTATTTCCAACCTGATTGACTTTCGGTGGTTCTGGTAAACTTCTTTGGGACTCGGATTTTTTCAAAACCGAAATAGTCTTTTCTGTTGACTCGTACGTATTCACTATCGAGTTCCTTCAATATTGAATTTTTCTTCTCCATAGCTATTTTCCGAACGTGCTCGTGCGGCATGTTAAATATAATTACGTCATTATAAAATAAATAAAAGTCAAATAAATTATTTTGAGATTCTTCAACATTTCCGCCCACTTTGGAAAAGGCTGACGGTTCGATTCCAATCGGAAGCTTAATAAGTTTTGTAATGTTCCTTCTATAGGTATCTTTGCTCGTTTTCACTTAAAGTTTAATACTGCTTCAACTTGACAAAGTAGAGTAGTTAACTCTTCAAATGTAAGCGTTTGATTATGACTAATTCGCTTGATATGGTATTTTGTACTACGGACTCCTGCTTCCCAGAGACCTCCTTAATGAGGAGTCAATGGTGTAATAAACTGCCAATTGATGTGTTCGCTGGAGGGATAACTGATGACATCTCGTTAGCTCGTGTGAAGCCCCAATGAAGTTCTTGGCGTTGCCGCTAAGAATGACCGCGGGAAAACCGCGACGACTGACGAATCTTTTGAGTGTAGCGTTAAAGGCATCAGAAGTAAAATCACTCACAGCTTCAAGATGCATAGCTTTCGCTGTTAAGCAGATAAATATGCAAATATAAGATTTGAAAGTTTTCTGAGATCTGACTTTCATCAGTTTAGTTGTAAGTGGTCCTGCATAATCTATGCCCACATTTATTTATTTATTATCATGTATAGCCTACAGTGATTACAATCGGATATAAAAACATGTTAAAAAAAATTATAAAATTAATTTGTAAAAATGAAATACAACACAAAAGGAATAAAAGATAGATAAAAAACACCGTCTATTTAGTTATTATTACATAAAAATTTAAATAATCCTTTCTTAAACGACTCTCTGGACAAGTTGAAATCAAAAACATCATAAATTAAATTAAACTCTCGCGATGCTCTCAAAAGTGGTTCCGAAAGACCGTAATTAGTTCATACCTGGTTAATGAGTAACAGTCCATCGCGTGGACGCATTTGACGTACCGGAGCGTAAAGATTTAAGCGTGAAAGCAGCTCAGTACAATCGATTCGAGAACTGAAAATATCGCAAATGAACAATGCCGATGCTACTACACGTCGACAATCTAATCGATGCAGATTCAATAGGTTACACCGATCTTGGTAGGGAGGAAGAACATATTCAACAGATCGTGTAGACGGTAGACAACGAAGTGCATACAAAACAAACTGCTTCTGAACACTTTCTATTCTATCCGAATGACAGTGGTAAGATGATGACCACACCGGCGATGCATATTCTAAAATATAACGAACAAAGGAACCGTACAGTGATGTTAGAGTAATCGGGTCGATGAAGTCCTTACAGTTCCGCTTAATAAAACCCAACATAATATATGCCTTATGTATAATGGTGTTCATATGTCTAGTAAAGGTGGCATCAGCTGAAAAAATTATACCCAGATCAGATATAAACTCCACTCTGACTACATCCTCACCATACAGACGATAACGATAGGACAGAAGTGACCGGGTACGATAAAATGAAAGACTCTTACACTTACTCACGTTGAGTCCCAATCTATTGCGAATAGACCAACTGCAAAATTTGTCCAAATCATCTTGCAGCTTTACGCAATCGGACACGCTGTTTGTTGACCCGGGCGAAAATATTCATATCATCGGCAAACAGGAGGCAGCTGGCAAACTCAAAGCAGTCAACAATATCGTTGATAAATAATGTAAATAATAAAGGGCCAATATGACTTCCTTGAGGTACGCCAGATGTCACGCGAAATAGCTGAGAACTAGAATCCAAAATCCTAACGGATTGCCAACGGTCGGAAAGGTAAGACTGCAACCATTCAATTGGGATGCACTGACAATTTAAGTTCTTTAGTTTAGAGATCAGGAGCGAGTGGGCAATCTTATCGAAAGCTTTCGCAAAATCAGTATAAATAACATCCAGTTGCTGCCTGAAGTTTAAACTGCTAAATAATTTGCCACAAAAAGAAACCAGATTAGTCACTGTGAATCTGCCTGGATAAAACCCGTGCTGAGCAGAAGAAATTAATGATTTGGTATGGAAAACCAAGACCTTGTGAACCATAGATTCAAATAGTTTAGGTATAACGGAAAGAATGGAAATCCCCCGATAATTACTTACTTCGTTTCTTCTACCCGCCTTGAAAATGGGATGGAGTCAGGCAATTTTCCAAGGCTCAGGAAAAAACCCAATACGTAAACTTTCATTAAACATGAAGGTAATTGGGCGGGACAAACTCTCGGCACAATGCTTAATAAGGATCGGCGGAATACCATCGTGACCCTTTTTAACATCAAGATTAAGCAAGCAATCGCAAACTTCCTGCTCAGTAAATTTAAAATAATTAAATTCCACGAAACTGTTAGCGCATGAAGGACATCGTGGCTGGTTCGTATACTGAGGCAAAATAGCTAGCAAATAAATTACAGATCTCCGAGGGTTTACTAGCGACGGAGTTCTGGTAAGACATAGGAGTAGGAAAACCAATCACTTTTCTCTTACTATTCATAAAACTCCAGAACTCCTTTGGATTTGATGTCAATTCCTCCTCGATTCGCACAACCTATTGGTTATATAAAAACCAATTTAAACTTTTAAACTTTTTGCGAGCATTATCAAATTTGGGATAAAATTGAACCCCGTACCGTCTGTATAATGAATGGAACTTATTGCGGCGATTCCCTAGATTTAACAATCTATTGTTATACCAGGGCTCCCGAAAGCCGTTTTTTTTTTTAACCAACGGAACGTGTCTTTCAATACCACTTTTGAGAATGTCATTAAACATCAAAACGATGTCATTTAAATTACCGCCACGTTGCAAAAAGTCCCAATCATAATTGCTGAGGAACTCGTTTAAGGAAGCGTAGTCGGCATTTCTGAAATTAAAATAAAACTTGTTAGAAAAGGAATCAATTGAACAATTTATATGAAAAATATTTATCGTAATTGGTGTGTGGTAGATGCTCTGGGAGCCGGTGAAATCCAAACATGATGAAACCTCCGAATGCATGACGTCATTGGCAAATAACAGGTCCAGGAGTTTCCCTTGACTGTTGCTAGTACGATTCAGCTGCTTGGTTGAGATGCTAGCATTAGCAAAGTAGTCAATAATGTATAATGCCCTTTGGTCAGTGGAAAGCGATGTAAAGACACCATCAACATCAAGCCAAGCTATGTCAGGTAGATTAAAGTCGCCCACAATTACAAGTTGATCATTAGGACGCACTGAAGGCATCACAACTGAGTCGATGAAATTGATTATCCTTTCAAAATATTCCAAATTCGAACCATTGAGAGCATACACTGCGATGATGACGATAGATGAACTGGCCACCTTAACACGAACAGCAATGACGTCAAGACTAGGATGACACAACCAACTCATTAGGAATGGAAACTTTAACCGCAATCAATACCCCACCCCCTCTAAGCCTGGTGTCAAAATCAGACCTGTCTTTCCTGTGAACGACATAGTCCGGAGGGAAATATTCACCAGAATACATATTGACAGTAAGCCAGGTATCACAGATTATTATGATATCATAATCATTGTCCAGAACGCCTAAGTGAAAATTCTTGGCTTTACCTCGGATGCTAGAGGCGTTGTGGCAATAAATTGAGGTAAAGCCGGAACGATCGGGGCTTACTGGCCGGATTGGGTCACAGTTTGTTGCGTAATGGCCGCTGGACGATTCAGGGTCGATATTTGCTGGTTCTGAAATGCACCTTTCCCCATTGCTTGCATACGATGTGATTGGCGCTGCCGAAAATTTGTATTATGGAAGAGTCTAATATACACATCATTAGGCCAATTCACCGTGGACATCACTTTAGCTGTTAAATTGGCATCAATTTCACTTTAAAACAAACATACTCCATGTCGGTAGGTTTACGCCCATTTGGTATTAGCTTGGTAACCACAGCATTAGAAATACCAAAGTTATTATTTACAAAATCGGCAATAGCAGCGTCTTCAACAGCGGTATCGAACTGCGACATATGAAACCAAAACTTCGGTTTAATCATCCGGATACTGTTAGGCAGAGAACATGGTTTAGTTCCACTTATTGAGGCGTACGATGGACGACGCATGGCAGCTGCTGCAGATGAAATGACCGGGAGAGTTGGAGTCGACGTCTCGGAAGAAGTTATGCCAGTATGAGCGGTTTGGGCTGACACCTGGGCGAAGCAATCGCGGATTTGTTCAGCGATCTGGTCGCCAATTTTGCTGCAGACAGTGACAGGCTGGAAGCACACGAATTAGCCAAAGACTCAGCGGCCTGACTAATTATCGATTTAACGGTGGGCATAGTGGTGTCAGCGATGATTGATATCTTGGATTCCATATTGTCCAACGAGGATTTCATCGTATCCTACGACATACAATTACCCTCTTTAAATGTGCGCTGATACTCAAGGCACATAAAAAGTGCATACGGACAGTCGTTAACAGCTTTGATCCAACTGTCGTTCGAAGAAAACTTCCAGTCCAGGCAGTCTACGTGGTAGAATTTGCTGCACGGCCCAAAACAGTGTAAAAGCACACTTCACCGTTTGGTGTTATTACACTTCACGCAAATCTTTGTCATAATTACATATTATATAATTAAAAACTGATCGTCACACAAATTACAGCGTTGGTCACAACAAAAATTAATATTTAAATTTAATAAACTAATAAATATGTATTTATATTTAGGAGCAAACTTTTCTGTTTTGACGTCTATCGCTTAGCAAGGCTTACTTCACTCCTAGCATTTAGGAATGCTCTTTGAGATGATTGAACTCGCAGAGCCGGTAAATTTCCCATCAGTTGAGATGATTGATTACTCGCAAATTTAAAAGAAATAACGCACTTGTGTATACAGCTACTCACCAATCTTCGGCAGTTAATAATCCAATAATATTGACGAATGAAGAACAATGTTAATGATATATCTGGATGTAGGTTTATTTCACGGTTTGTCCATGTTTAGCAGTCGAACTTCATCAGCAAATTCGGTAGACTCGATGTACTTAATTACTGCAGCAGTTGCACGCTCAGACTCTCTTGGAGTCACAGCCAACCGTTTTACGGTGCTGGTTTGTTTTTTGACTCAGCCAACAAATCTAAAAATATAGCATATAGTGTCAATTAGTTTTGACCATGAGGAGATTGTTTCAAACAACTTTGAAAAAATATGTGGAATTTGGACAACCAACAACTGAATAAGTTTGTACCGAAGATTTTTTTTTGTTCAATTTGTACTTCTAAAATATTTGTTGTTAATGAAGTTTGATTCGGGAGCGTTATTGAATTTGCTCTAAGGAATGCTGGGCCATTCCACCACAAATCGGCTTTAGGTAACTGCGATGGTTTAATGCCCCTTGATGCTAAGTCAGCCGGGTTGTGGCTTGATTTGACATAATTCCAACTATTTCTTGGAAAATGTTATAATATTTCAGTCGTTCTATTAGTAATGAACGGCTTTCAGTCACGAGGTGGACGTGATAACCGGGCTAACAGAGTTTAATTTTGTAAGAAGTGCGGCACCACAGAGTTCTAAGCTGGGTATTGACACTATCTTTATTGTTTTCAAGTATGCAACGGCAGCATACGCTACATTTGAAGAATCACTGAATCTATGAAGTTCATAAATGGTAGCTGATGTTTTTGCTGGTGTCACTGCGCGGGGTCTCTTTAATTGTTCAAAGTAATTAAACTCCTTTCTGATTTGCACCCACATTGATTGAAATATAATTTTAATGGATATTATAGCCGATGCAAGCCAACCCAGTGGGTCAAATATCCTTGAAGCATCAGATAATAATGATCTTTTAGTATACGTTGATGTTTGTTGAGGCTGCACATTAAAGCAGAAATTGTCAGTATGGGACTCCCAATAAATTCAAAGAACTTTAATTGAATTTCTTGATTCTGGTTCTTCAATTGGCAGACTTCTAATTTCCATGTGCTCTTCTGGAATGGCTCTTAGTACTGACGGTAAATTAGACTTCCATTTTCTTAATTGGAAACCTCCAGATTCTAACACGTCAGTGATTTCCGTGACTAATTTAACTGCTGCTATTCTACTAGTTTGTTGAATGAACTGGACAGATTTGTGTCAGTTTTTAATAGTGCCTTTGTATCTATATAAACATTTTCTATTTCACTGAACTTTGATTCCACATTTGGTATTGTAGAAAGTTGATCTTCTATATTACACAATCGGGTAAAATTATCAGCTAATAATTCTTTGTGAGTTTGTATTTTACCAGCCATGAATATCACTCTGATAATTACCAAATATGGTTAAGTTAAATTAATTTAAATTAATAGAAAATATTGAATACTTGGTTATAGATATATTTCGGCAAATGTGTCAACAATATGAAGGACCAACTTTTGTATCGAATTGTTGTGGACTGTATAAATTAATTTTCTTCTATGGGTTAGCAAAACAGTTTTCTTTGTATAATGTTATAAATTCTTGTTTTATTTTGTGGTTTTGTTTATTAATGTTATGAATGATGATTAATGATGTTACTCGTATTACAGCCAAAAAATGAATATCAAGTTTTTATTTATTTACTAAGAAAGGTTAAAAATCTACTAATAGAACTAATAGAAAATTATACAATTAAACATAAGGGCAATATCGCCAATAAAGTTACTTAACACAATTTTAACTAATTATTGTGAGATTCTTCAACACCTTAGATTAAAAGACGTTTTATGCTACTATTAAGTTAGGCTTGAAATTTAAACCATAATATGTAATCATTTTTATTTATTTTTACTTGCAGATATTATCAGCCGTATCAGCTGCCTCATTTCACATAGTAATTGGAATATCGTTGGCATTTTCCGCCATATTAGTACCACAAGTTGAAGATCCCAACAGTGATTTAAAATTATCCTTAGCCGAATCATCATGGTGTGGTATGTATAATCGATTAAAATTTCTATAATAAATCCGCAAAATCCTACTTGAATCATACACTATAAACGCAACTAAATTATTCGTAAGTAATTACTTATTGGATGAGAATAGGGTCATTATTCAGAATATTAAACAAGTTTAATGTTTTATATCTTAATTCGTTAATCTGGTTGTGAAACTTGTACATATTATACATATTGTAGTAAACAGATGATGATAAACGAAACAAAATGGTTATGACAATGACCTAAC
Source organism: Tipula helvola (assembly GCA_963556165.1). NCBI lineage: Eukaryota > Metazoa > Arthropoda > Insecta > Diptera > Tipulidae > Tipula > Tipula helvola. Next base: position 93,318,644 of record OY744482.1, read on the forward strand.
TTTCGCATTAAAAACAAAAAAACATTAATATTTAATTGTTAATTGTAAATCAGCTGGTTAAAACTAGTTATTTGTTATGGTGCTTTTTTGGTAAACAACATTATTTAAACTGAAAGCGTCCTAAATTGATATTGAATTGTATTTTGGTTATGTAACTGCCATTACTTACATTTTGACATGGTTATGTAGTAGTAGCACCGATCCACCACAGACTGATGAAGAATTATTATCGCGCGCGCTATATCATACACTATAATCATGGCAAATTATCTTCTAAACTTTCATTTCTCTGTGGGTTACTGCGTGTACGTTGCTGTAAGTCATATAATTAAATTTCCACACCAATTAAATTCGACCAGATATATGTAGATACATAATATGCATGATATGTGAACTGGCTGAAGAAATCTCTGTCTATGGTAAAAATCTATTATTCAAATGTGTACTCAAATTGAAATTACTTATACATAATAGGATATTTCATGACAATAATAATAACATGTGGTATTTATAGAATTTAGGTTGCATGCAAAAACTCCTCCACAAATATATATAGTATATTGAATTGAGACCCACATTATTGTAAAGTATAATACGAAACAGCGTAATGTTCGAGAAGCGATTTCAAAATTATAAGCAACATTTATTTACAGGTGCCAAAAATTTAAATTTAAGTTGGGCATTCGTTCTTTTTTAAACGCTTTTCTATATTCGGCATCAAAATCAATTCCAGAATTTTCTGGACTACACTGAATAAGTACGTATTATATATCCAGGAAATAAATGGTATAAATATGAATTTATATAATGTCTGTTTAATTAAATCACATACAATAAAAATGTGGAAGTTTACAAAATGTTTTCTTTATTTAAATAAATTTTAAAAACAGAGCTTAGTACACCACAATTTACAAGTGGCCTTGTCACACATCAATTTAATAAGTGAGCAAGCGCACAGCATGGCTAAACCAATTATACTTCCAGAACTATTTGTCATTGAACTTTTATTGTGTATACTCGCGGCTATTGTGATGTAAGTAATGTTTTGTTACAAACAACATTGTTTTTCTTGCAAAAATTATAAAATTGAAATGAATTAATTGTAATAAAATTTTCTTAATGCATGTGCATCGATCGATCGCACATCATATTCAATTATGCATGAGTGCATGCATACGGCTTAAATTAAGAAGAAAAGAAAAAAAACTGCAATTTTAATTTGTTGGGACGTCATGACGACAACACAATGATGATAAGAAGGAAAATTATGTAACCACACACCGCACCATATACATTATTATGGATAACATACACTCGGATATATAATAAACATGTGATTAAGACAAAGGAATTGTATTTCTTAATGTTTTTGTTTACTTACGATGTGGTGACAACAAAACAAAAAAAAAAATTGACAAAGAAATGGTGAGGGTTAATTGATGTGACAATTTACAAAGCTACATAGTTTTTATATATTGTGAAATATACCGAGACACAATAAAGTCGGAGTGTGTTCTACTAAAAATAAATAAAAAAAAAAACAGATTTAGTCTGCTAGACGAGTCCGCGGCATAGTAAACATACACATGATTGTTGGCAATATTTCATCACGTTTATAGATTTTTGTTGACCTACTGGGCGTGAAGATTGATACACAATAAAATATATCTTTGACCTCTTTGTAATCGTTTGAAATCAATTATTAAGTATCGCATAGAAACAATATAACTTTAAAATATCACAACACAACATTTTAATTTGTAATATTGAAATGAAAATGAATGAACTTCACGCGGCCGAATGGCAATAACAAAATAAAATGTGTGTGTGTGTGTGTTTGTTGTGTTTAATTGAAGTTTTGTAGTTTCTTAGCAAATTCTATTATGTTTTATTTTATCGTATTTATAGTTTGTTTGTTTGTTGTAATCTAATAAATTTTTTTTTTTTTTAGTGGCATAGAAGAATATACGAGTAAATTGTTATTCATCATAAACATTAAAAGTTGATTGGAATTGGAAATATCCGGTGTTTATGCAGTTTATGTATAATGGAGATTCCGAGGATTCAGTTTCTTTCGTTTGTAATCTGGTAACTTTTAGTCACATTTAGCGTATAAATTTAAATAAATTGTCAGTAATATATTCTAGCGCTTACGAATGCTTGGCAAAGGTTAAACTGAATTTAAGATGTTAGAATTTAAAAAGACACTTGTTTCGTGGATTGTATAAATTTGTATTGGCTGATTATTATGTATTAGATCAAAACACCATTCTGCTAAATACAGTCACCCCAACACTGTTAGTCAACAAAATAATAAAAATAGAGAAGATTTTTTTAATTTTGCAAATATAAACATGACGATCTTATTCTAAAGATAGAGTTTTAAAATTGGGAAATTTTCCATTTTTGATTTTTTTGTTGTTTTTTTTTGGAAAATTCGATAATTATAAACTATTTTTTTTTTTAATCAGTCGTCAAATTCGTGGCACGTAAGCATGAAATGTTTCTTGTTCATATACGTCGTTAAATAAAATAAGAAAATGTATTCCCATTAGTGGCGTAAAATGAGAAAAATGTTGAATGATTTGTGACAAAAATAAAATGAGGCAGCTTATATTTTGTTTAATCGCTTTGAATCATTGCAAGTAATATGTACAAAAAAAAAATCGCACAGAAGTGTTGATTGCAAGAGCTATTTTTAATCTACTAATTTTTACTTCCGGGTCACTATTTCTTTAATACCTAATTTTATTTAATTAACCCTAATCAGCATGGGTTAAGACTCGCAGACAGCTAAAAAATAACCGGAAAATAAATGTTTCTACTAATATTTTTTTACTTGTACCGAATGTAAACCTAACCGCCCCATTTTCAAAAAACAAACATAAAAGCATGCCAAATTGTCTATCGAAAAGGAACAAAAGTAATCTACACAATTCATGTCATCCTTGCGCGGAAAGGTCAATGCTAAGCGGCTTTGGAGAATTTTTGGAGTTTATTGGAGTTTACTCCTTAAGAATCGATTTTCATATATAGCCCGCAAAATCGAGTATTAACAAAAAGTAAAGTCGTTCACGGAAAAAAAGTTATAGGAGACATTTCTATAATTTATAGGAGCCCACAGGATTGTGCCCTAATATAGGAAAGCATTTTGCTATAACACATAGTTAATTTAAAGAGATGCGAATACAAATTGTTACCATTAAAATAGTAAAATATACCATAAAAATATCAAATTGTACTATTTTAGTAATAAGCGCTTCCTATTTAGTAAAGGAAAATATGCATTTCAAGTTAGTATTTATAGTATTATAGTACGATAATTAGGACACGGTTCATACAGGAAACCTCCGGAAAAAACTGTACGCTGAGGCACCGTTGACCAATTTCACACAATCCCCTAAAGTAGAACGGGTCAATTAGACCAAACGAATTGCACACAAATAATTATTACTTCCGAAAAGAGATCTTACCGATAAGAATAAAAGAAAATCAATTCTCATTAGAGTTTCCACGTACGGTATCACTAGGCTTGACTTAAACACTTAGACCGATAAATTATAAAAATAATTAATAAATTTACTTTTCACTTTACTTGAAGAAACAAGAAACGTTCGCGGTGACCTCACTAGATATTATGAATAATTGTTACCATGCAACAAAAAAAATGTAATCTTCCGTTTTCGGATTTATTTGTATTTAATTTATATATCAAATACCTCATTACATAGATAAAGCAACAACCATACATCCGTATTTCCAAATTCAGTGCATATTTCTACCACGAATTTTTAATACAACTCTAATTGTTAAGCGGAGTAAGATATATACGTCACGGTATATTCAAATTACAATCACAAGAAGACAACAGAAATTAATTATGAATTAGGGGAAAAATACCATAGCGTTATCACTACATATTTGGATGGTATTCTATATTAATTTGCGTATACTACCAACTCGTTTTAGTACATAGGTACATAATATACACAAAATTAAACAAAGCCCATTAATCCTAAAGAAGTAGTACATATACTTGTACCATGAAATGTGTACCTATATAACATTTTATCATTATACAGTAGTACCCACTCGTCCTGATCATCATCTACAGGTTGCCAGTGAAATAAAATATCAGACAGCCGTAACAGCACAGGTTCAACATACCTGTTTGACTAGACATGGTAGGATGAAGCTGCAACATTGGCTGATAAATTATATTGTAGTCACGAACAGCTGTAGCGTTTACGATTTTATGTCTTTGGCATGAAAGATACCTAAAGTTTTTCCTATTTTATCATTCACTTCATAGTTCACCGTTCCCACTTTCCTTACGATGAATCCTTCAATGAATAAAGGCGCAAACTTAGCACAGAATTTTTCTGATGCCTTGCTTTGAGAGTGCGTTCGGACGTAAACTTTTTGCCCAATAGTAAAGTGCTTTGGTCTTGCACGTAAATTATATCGCTTGGAACTTTTTTCAAACTTTTACTTTATTATGCAAAAACGCCAATTTTGTAGGAAGATTTAAGTATACCTCGCCTTCGGAGACATCACCTAATTGGCGTATCATTTTATAATCATCACCTATGATTTTCACCAACGTACGCTCTAATTGCTGCTAATATACAGATCGGTTTACCCGTTCCGCTGCATTGGATTGCGGGGCATTAATGGCAGTTTTTGAATCGATATTACCAAATTCACTTAAAAGATTTTTATATTCCCTACTTTTGAATTGAGCTCCATTATCACTATGAATAAGAGCTTTTAACAGGACAAATTTCGTGAAATGGTCAAGAACGATAAAGATTAAAGTGTTACCCTTGGTGGATCTAGGGTAAGGACCCAATAAATCTATATAAATCCTTTGCCAAGGGCGTTCAACAGAGTGTTGTAAACCCATTAGTAGAGTCATGCTAACATTAGGGACTTTTAGTAGTACTACATATTATGAAATTACTAATGTATCTTCTAACATCTTTCGTCATTGCTGGCCAAAACCCCCATGTGATGAGAGAGGATCATCATGCTCATCCTTTATAATAGTTTCTCGTAATCCAGTCGGAATCCACAATTTCCACAGGGACACTTCGGAAAGTGGTTGTTGCTTGCGTGGTTCTAAACGAATGAAAATATAATCGTTATTTGTTTTAAAAGCTGGATAATTTTCTGGGGCAGTCGTAATTTTATTCCGAAGATCGATGTAATCTTTTTCTTTAAAGAATACTGGATCAAACAGATGTTGTTGTAAAACTTTAGGCACACTATCTTTGAATTCAGCAATTTCATCACAATATACACGTGAAAGCATATCGGGAACGACGTTTTCTCTACCTTTTACGTGTTTTATTTGAAACCTATACCTCTGGGGTTTTAGACTCCATCGAGCAAGGCGACCACTCAGATCCCGCTGATCCATCAACCATTTGAGTGAGGCTTGATCTGTATAATTTAGTTTTAAGGATCTCAAAAGACCGCTGTGTCTCAGAAGTCCAATTAAACTTCCCTTTTTTTAGGCAGTCAGTAATCGGTGCGGTTAAAGCAGCGAAATTGTCAATAAAACGCCGGTACCAACCAGCCGAACCTAGTAGGCGACGTGTTTGCTTGACCGTAGTAGAAGGTTGCAAATTTAGAATTGCCGATATTTTCATTGGATCTGGTCTTAAACTTTTTTCTCCTACCAAGTATCCCAGATATCTGATCTCCTTCATCACAAAGCTTCTCTTTTCTATATTAATTGTCAGACCAGCATTTCGAAGATGTTTGGTGCCCACTACTAACAACTCAAGGTGCTCCATCAATGTGCCGCCCGTAATCAACAAATCGTAAATATATACGAATACTTTATCGTGAAGTTCGTGTGGTATATCTTGATGCATCAAGCGACACATTTTGATTGGGCGGCATTACACAGCCCAAGCGGCATCACCTTGAATTGGTAGAGTGGCCGCCCTGGAACCGTAAATGCAGTTTTCTCTTTAGCTGATTTCGTCAAAGGAATCTGCCAAAAGGCATCTTTAAGATCTAGGGTTGTAATGAACTTTGTGTCAGTTAACCTTCCTAGTAAACCATCTATAATTGGAAGGGGGCGTGCATCCTTCTTTGTCACCCTATTTAATTTTCTTGCATCAAGAGAAAGACGAGATTTACCATTAGCCTTTTTTTACGATTGTCACGGGGCAACTCCACGGACCTTTGCTCACCTCTATGACTCCCAAGCTTAACATACTATCTATCTCTTTGTAAAGATCTTTTTGCACTGCTGGGGACACCAGATAGTATCGTTGCTTAATAGGTTTGCATCCCTCTTTAACCTCTATATCATGGTAATGTAAATTTGTTCGCCAGAGACCTTCTTTTGAAAAGGATGGAAATAAATTGATTATTTTATCAAGCTCTTGTTTCTGTAAGTCATTCAAGAAATGTTTATTTGAGGGAGTAGTGTCGTCATCCTCACTTAATTCAGATATTTGATTACGTTCTTCAGAAGGCACTCGAATTTGTGGTAGCAAGCCAAATTTCCTCCAAAAATTGATTCCCAAATAAATAGGTGCTTGTAAACTAGGTACAATACAAAATTTTATGTTATGTGTCATATTACCAAACGTAACTGGAAGCCATACGTATCCTTCGATAGTATTTTGTCGTACCATCCGTTGTTGTACTTTATTCCCAGCTCGTCCAATAATTCTGCAGCGCCACACCCTAAAACGCTTACGGCTGCACCACTATCCAAAAGGGCATTTACTGATTTTGTACTAATTTTAATTGTGGCGTAGGGACGTGGATCACCTACATTGGAACATTTTATTAGACATGAAATGCATTGCTTTATAAATTTTCGTTTATATCTAGAATAAGTCATGGCACGCTTAATTTTATTTTTTCGATGACAACACGACAAACCCAACCTTCTTTCAGGTTGCAATTCGCCTATGACAGACTTAGGTATATGTGTTACGTCTGTAGACTCCGAAGAATTAATTTGTTTAGACGGTATTTGAACTGGTGCATGCATTACTTCCTCTCTAGTTGCTTGGTATCTGTCAGAATCTGGTTTGGGTTCCTCGTAACTAGATTCATTTGATTCGATTCTGTGTGTGAAACCCATTGAATATTCACACTCCCTTTCAAGTTTTCCGAATGTTTAGTTTTACAATAAAGACAGTTTATCTTCTTGATTTTTGGTGCTCCGCAACCCAGGCAGTATAATTTTTGCCAAGGAGCAGAACACATATCATGATGGTGGTTTAGTTGCAAACAATTCCAACACCTATCCACAGGCCCTGGTTTAGGAATATGTCGTTGATGGTAATTGTTCTTAAACTTATTGTTATTATTATTATTATTGAAAGCTTCGATCTGCGCAGCAGCGTTATAGTAACCAAAATTGTCAGGTTCGTAATCCATGTCAAAATAATGTGTAGGCATAAAAGTATTTGTTGATGTTTGTTGGTATGACAGATTAGGAACTGTATCCATGTCACCTATATCATTTTGAATTTTATTCACGGTGGGTCGTTTTCTATTTATTTCAAACGGCTTCCTTGGATCATGTCCTGTCTGCTCCCTCATGCGTTTATAGCGTTGGCAAAGAAATCTCAATTCGTCTATTGTTCGAATTGAATTTTGACATGCAAACATTTTCGAACAACACATTTGATAATATTTTTTGCTCCAATTGGCCAAACCACGATTTCGAACCACGGACAGGAATCCACTTTGGCATATATGTAGATTTTCGATGTGCAAATGTCGTATTAGGGTTGTTGTAAATTCATTTTTCGGCAAGGCTAATTGATGTTTTTGGTCCACTGGTAGTTTAGCATATTTTAGACGGCCACCAACTCGTATTACATTTTTACTATCTAAGAATATGCTTAATTGACAGACCACAACACTATCATATTGAAATCAATATTCAGAGCACAAATAACATTTTTCACTAATTTGGATAGTAATAACGCGGCACACAGTTCAAGTCTCGGGATTGACAATTTCTACTCTCAATTTACTGCATAAATGTCTCCCTGTATATTCTCCTTTCACATCTAATATTCGAATGTACACACAAGCGCCATACGCTAGCTCCGATGAATCGGAAAAAGGGGTTTGACGGGTATTACATTACATACATACCTTACGATTTTTAATTTATTTATACTATGTAATTGATTTTCAAATTCACACCAATCCCTTTATTGTTTAAATGGTAATCTCTGATCCCATTCTAAATCTAATTTCCCCAGATCTTGTTTCAAGTTACAAATTCTAACTTACAAAAATGCACACTCTAAAAAACGAACTCAAAATTACGTTATATAATACCAAAAAAAAAAACTAATAAAAAATGCAATGTTGTCAAATTTCAATAGCATTGCCAGATTTAAATTGTAGACTTTTAATGATTTTGTAGAAATAGTTTCTCGCAACCATCATGTAATGACTAAATAGTTTACTATAAATTAAATATTGCGCTTTATAGTTATTACAGTAATTACACAAAAAATACGTGGTACGTGTTTATGGTGCGCCTAAATGTATGCGAAAACTACTACAAATTATTTAAAAACTGTTATATTGAGCTATATACACGATACTCTAGCAAGCAGATAAGCAAGAAATTTTTGCTAGATGGTATAAGCAAATGGTATACTCGATATTTTTGCTTTAGCTAGCAAACAAGCAAATAGTTAAAATTTTGCGAACGATTTAATTTATCAGCAAATTATTGTTTAATGTTAGTCATTGAGCTTAGACCGTTTTTCATTTGGGAATTATTTAGAAATGAAGCTAACTATTGTATTCGAAATAATTGTATTTCATATTTTGGAAAATACTTAATTAATTTAGACAAAATTATGTAATAAAAATTGGATAGTTATTTTATAATCATAACTTTTCAATTTAAATTTTGGAAATTTCTTAGTACCACTTTTTCAAACAACTTTGCGGTTTTAGTTAATAAAATAAATTTTTTTCAAAAATGGTTTTTATTTCAGTTTAGGTTTCGTACTCATTTTCAACATATTAAACGATCGAGTTTACGCAAGAAATTTTGATGTATGCAAATCCGCCATATTTATCGAGTTGCAGTTTGCGAATTAATAAATTATCTAGTATGCCCCATTATGAGATGTAATAAGCCATGAGAATTTTTCGGTAAAAAAAACGTTTCTTGTCATAAAATTCGCAGCATGTTATGTTTGAAACAATATAACAATGAAAATTAAAGAAAATTTTCTTACGCTGAATGTGGCTTAGTGTACGTTTCGACCGCAAAGTTCGTTGTTATTTTAACAACGGGAAATATTTTTTTGTATGGTTGTGTGGGTATTTCGTTTGGATATGTATTTGTACTTTTTGATGTTTGATCAAAACCAACACTAATGTACTACAAGCCTGATTCACTGATGACGCACACAGATACCCTTTTACATTTAATCGCTTATACTTGAAAGTGTTGGTGCAAAATTCTTTTGTTTCTCATTTATATAGTGTATCCGATCACCAATACTTTCATGTATAAGCGAAAAATAAATTTAAACAGTCTACAAGCCTGTACATTATTGTTGGTTTTGTGTTTGATACAATTTTGAACCTGTTTGTAAATGAATGACACAAGTTTAAGGTTGAGTAGAATTGCTGCTTGAAAATTCTTGAGATTCGCACGAGGAAAGAGAGTTGTGTCAAGGGCGTGATTTCCAACTATATTCTGAATTTATTAATTCAAAATTGATTAGAATACTTTAAAAATATACAGCTATAAAATTATTTTATTTATAACTTTGAGCCCCCATTTTGGCATAAATGCATTTGCCATCAGCCGCCATGTTGGCATTTTGTAATATTTTCGATTTAGGCATTAAGCATTTGGGTAATCACATACATCTATAATTAAATGCGCAGCTCATCAAAATTCGATTTAATTATCACGAATCACATATTATCTGTTACAGATGGTCATGCTCAATCCTAAAATTCCTTAAACCTGTTCAAAATATACAAATAATATTCTACAATATGTCGTATTAATTAAAACATTCAATAAACGTCAAAATAAAAATGTATTTACAATATAGGGTGGTTCAATAATTTCGTAGGGGAAATTTTATATTTTAGTACTAATGTAAAAATAACAACCAAAAAACATCTAGGCATTAGTACTTTTTGGTTGTTATTTTGAATGTTTTTTTTATTTGTGTGGGTTACAAATTTTGTGTCGATACACATTTTTTTTGTATATGTATACTATCCGTGTGAGAAGCGTTGCAAAAATAACAACGAATTTTGCTGTCGAAACGTACACTTAGTAGTACACTTAAGTAACGTATTGGACTAGAGCGACTAAGGTTTAGGGTTCGATTTGCTCAAAGCATTTTTTAGTTTTGTTTTTCAATTTAAATTTTTTTTTTTCTTTAATAAAAGCACAGCTCCCGTTGTTTCTCTTCTTCTTCTTCCGCTGGCGCTACATCCCATGAAGGGATTTGGCCGCCTCAACGATGCTCCTCCAAATAATCCGATCCGCCACAAGAGAACGCCAGACACGGTGACCGAGTGTGTACAGGTCCCTCTCAACGTCGTCCATCCATCGGGTAGGTGGTCTCCCACGAGGTCCTACTTTCGCTGGTGCCGACTCCAAGGCCTGTTTAGTGGTCCGATTTTGTGAACGTAGTACGTGCCCAAGCCATCTCAGCCTTGACGATTTTATGAATCCTATGATGTCGACTTTATCGAGATCATTTCTGATCTCGTGATTCATTCGCATTCTGTACGTGGCTCCCTCTTTAATGGGACCGAGAATTCTTCTTATCATCTTACGCTCAGTTACAGCGATTTTCTGGATGTTTTGCGCTGTTAGTGTCCAAGACTCGCAACCAAAGGTGACAACTGGTCTTATCAGCGCCTTGTAGATGTCCAATTTTATTTTGCGCGATATATGAGGAGACTTGAAAATTTTGATATTGGCGTAAAATGCTCGGTAGCCTGCTGCGATCCTCGATGAAATGTCCACAGAAACGGAGTTTTGCTCAGTGATCAGTGATCCTAGGTATTTAAACTCATTCACCTTTTCATATTGAGTATCTCCTGAAATGAAGTCCCCACGAGTCTGCCTTCTCGCGGTCACCATGTATTTGGTCTTCGCTTCATTGATCTGAAGGCCTATTTGTTGGGCTGTTAATTCCAACGGGAGGAGGACCTCTTTCAGAGAGATGATGTTGCGACCCAGAATGCAAATATCGTCAGCGTATGCTAATAGCTGGGTTGATTTATAATACAGGCAGCTACGCTGAGCTATATTAAGCTGACGAATGACATACTCTAATGATAGATTGAATAGAGTTTGAGCTATTGGGTCTCCTTGCCGCACTCCAGATGTTATCTCGAAGGCATCCGAAATTTTGCCTTCTATTAGCACCTTACATATTGAGCCATCCATTAAGAGCTGGCACATTGAAATCAATTTTGACGGTATGCCCAGATAGGACAATACGTTCCATAACGTGTTCCTCTTAATGCTGTCATACGCCTGTTGAAAATCTATGAATAGACTGTGTACAGGGATGTCCTTTTCATAGCATTTCTCCAGCAAAATCCTCAGCGTGAAAGTTTGATCGGTCGTTGATCTATTTGGCCGAAAACCACATTGATAATCACCCAAGATCCTCTCGCTATAAGTTGATAACTTTGCTGCGACTACGTTAGCCAAAACCTTGTAGCCCGTGTTCAGCAAAGCTATACCGCGATAGTTGTTGCAGTTTAATCGATCTCCCTTTTTATGAAGTGGACATATTAGAGCCGTCTTCCACTCTACTGGGATTTCTTCTCTAGACCAAATTGTTGATATTAGCTCAAACATGCGGCAGAACAGATAATCACCGCCATATTTGAGCATTTCGTTGCAGATACCATCCTCACCAGGTGTCTTGTAATTTTTCATCTGCGATATCACGTTCCGTACTTCATCATATGATGGAGGAGGTGGTGGTGTCATCTCGACGTTAATATCGCGTTGAAGCAAGAGAGGTTGTTGCTCGGAAGGTGGTGCCTGTTTATTTAAAAGCGAGGAGAAGTAATTTCGCCACACTTCGAGGACGGTTTTGGTGTCCATTTCCAACTCACCGGATTTGTTGCGAATAGCGCTGCTACGTGGATGAAAGTCCGTAGCTAATTCTCTTATGCAACGATATCTATCTCTCAGGCTAGAATTTTGGATGTTGCGTGCCTGTTGTTCATGCCATTCCCGTTTCTTTAATAAAAGCACAGCTCCCGTTGTTTCTCGGTCTGTAAGTTTTTTGTGTGATGCCCCAACATATGTAATATCATCCTTAAAAGTCCTTATTATTTGGTGTAAGGTCTATTTAAGGTTCAATAACTCTTAAAAGCCTTTAATCTCGAGCTACTTCTACTCGGTTAAAAATAATATGAAATGGTGATTGTGGCAGCGGCCGCTGGACATCAGTATTACATATAAATGTTATCCGTCCTAGGACGGGCTGTACATCCTAGTAAATAAATACGAATAAAAGTATATGCATACTTTCAGGATTATAAGGATGCGTTTATTTACCCCCTTTGCCTATTGACCTTTTTCCTCATCTGTCAAATACAGATTATTTCAAACGTCCAACGAGCGCGTAGGACAAGATAAAGTGAAAAGTGTATCAATTTGAAGTAAGAAAGTATTAAATTAGCGAGTATTAGTAATTTTGAAGGTTTTTAATTTATTAATTAAACAAAACAATTATAATTATAACATTTTAAATCATAATAAATAAAATATTTTAATAGATAAGTGTTATATTTTGTGAAAATGCCACTAACGTGTAGTGTATTTAAGTGCCAAATGAGAGCAGATAAACACGATGGAATACACTTTTATAGGTTTCCTGTTATTCCAAAAAGGTGCACAAAACACAAAACTCTGGCTGAGGAACGCCAGCGAGCTTGGGTGAAGGCAATTAATCGGAAAGATTTAAAAAAAACAGCCTTAAGATACTCTACTGTTTGCTCCAGACATTTCATATCCGGAAAATCTGCTGAAAGCCTAAAATAGATGGTATTTTAAACCCTGACTGGATTCCAACTCAACATTTGGGTTATAAGAAAAAATCAACAACCTCTACATCCAGATATGAGCAAATGAAGAAGTTATGAGCGAATGAAGAACCGATTATAGCTATTTCCAAAAAAATTAATGAAAACATGTATTTCGATTATATGATGAAAATATCTTGCGCAGTTTTCAATTTGAACTCACCAATTTTAGCAGATAATGAATAAAAGACAATACATTATAAATAAGATTATTTAATATAAAACTAAAATTGTATAAAATTACATAATAAATTCATTTCAGAAATAAATTTGTATAAAATCACATATGTATATAGTTCATTCTCATTTAATCACATGAATCAATAAAATGCGCTTGTATACTTCATGCAAAGCAAATAATACGGCCCCAATATGGGAACAACACTCTCCTAATCCTGCCACACAAGTACAGTGTCCGTTGTGAATGAAGCCCGTGACGTCATGATGGTTCCATACTTTTAATGGAAGTACCTGCTCAAAAAAGTTTTAACATTATTAATTTTAAATATGTAATTTTTTTAAAGAACTTACTTTGCCAAACACATTGTGTGCATTTTGGTGCTTTTTACCGGTTAAATATTGGACCCAACCGCTTTTATATACAATAGTTTGTAGGCATCTAACGACTTGAACGCTTTTAATTCGTTGGACGTGTAATATGACTTCTTATTTACCAGATACTGGAATATTTCGAAAAACGTCACATTTGTTTGCAGACTTTGCTCATCAAACTTCATCAAGTAAGGGTCACTCTTGAATCCTGAAATTTTCTCCTCGTACCGCTGTCTCTCAGGTCCCGAAAGGCTCATGGCATATTTAGATAATACCGAAATCCTCTTGTTATCATCCATTTCTAGAAATTTACAAAAAATTATTCAAAACATATACATTTGTTATAAGAACATAACCTAACACTTTTAAAAAAACACTCTTTTCTACTTACTTTTCAAGAAATTTTTATTAATTTTTAATTCTAATAAAGTTTAGAAATAAATTACAGTTTAAAATAAATTAAAAATCACACTAATTAATTAAAAAACACAAAAAATTCCACAGCTCAAAATTATACTTTGTCCTACACGTTCACAAAAACCAAATTTTATCTGTCAAAAATTTTGGAGGAAAAAGGTCAATTGTAAATATTCCAAGACAATCGTTCTAAAGCTATGTTTATGACATAGGAAGATTGACACGACCAACCAAATTATTTAAAATGTCACCAGCCCCGCCTACTACATAGCCTATTTTTATCAAAAGTAAGAAATTTTTCAACCCGAGTATTGAACTAAAAGGCGAGGCTTGTGACATTTTATATAATTTGGCTGGTCGTGTCAATCTTCCTATGTCATAAACATAGCTTTAGAACGATTGTCTTGGAATATTTACAATAGGCAAAGGGGGTAAATAAACGCATCCTTATAATCCTGAAAGTATGCATATACTTTTATTCGTATTTATTTACTAGGATGTACAGCCCGTCCTAGGACGGATAACATTTATATGTAATGCTGATGTCCAGCGGCCGCTGCCACAGCTTTCTGGAGTAACTCCAGTCGCGCGTCGGAGCTGACACGCACAAGTTTTTTTTATGTTAGTATGTGAAATACAAACTTAAATATGTATTATTATGAATGTAAATATTTTTGAAATTTTTCTGACGTCAAGCGGTTTTGGGGAGTTCTCTATTTTAGTATATGAGTAATTATTAAAAAACCTACATTTTTCAAAAATGCTCCAATCTCTTTGTCCATTACATTTTATTTATTGAGTGTGCAAAAGGATTGCATGTGAAAGTGATAACAAAACAAAAAAAATTAAACTATCAAAATTATAGATTCGAACTTCTTTACTCGACTCAGTACTCTGTTGTCATACCCTTAGCAGCGATAACTCTGGCACATCGACAAGGCATGGACGCTATTAATTGTGAGATCCGTTCTTGTGGCAATTTTTCCCGTACATCTCGCAAATAATTCCACAATTCCGCCCTGTTACATTGATTTTCTGTTCCAACACGAACTTTTAGGTCTTACCACAAATGCTCAATCGGATTCAAGTCCGGTGATTGGGATGGCCAGTCGAGAAGGCGTATTTTTCGTCTTTGAAGAAAATCTTTTACAAGACGTCAAGCATGTTTCGGATCGTAGTCGTGTTGAAAACTCTACCACGCGGAATTTTTTTCATTGCAAATGGGAGCATAATGGTCTTCCAATATATTTTTATAATTGTAGCGTCCATTTTGCCTTGAATTTCTACCAGCGGGGCACCGTCAGCGTCAGAAAATGCTCCCCAAACCTTAATGATTAAACCACCGTGTTCGGTAGGAATTTGACACCTTACGCTGAATCTTGTACCTGTTGGAAGTCTCGTATTCTTCCGACCATCACTTTCGAATAATTGACATTTGGATTCATCGGAAAAAGTAGTTTCCGCCAATCTGTTACTGTCCAATGTTGATATTTTTGATGTAAAAACTTCTTTAGCGGCAGGAGTAAGTAAAAAATTGTATAGAAATCATGTTACGGAAACAAAAAAGCCGAACAAAAAATATTGCATGTATGTGTGACTATCGACAAGAACAAAAAATAAATAAAACGTAAAATCAACGGAAAATTTACGCATACACACGCAAAATACAACATCATCCGGCATTTCAAAAACATCGTGAGCCGAATACAAAAAAAATTAAAAAAAATGCCGCCTACTTTAATTTATTTTGTTGTGAAAATATTTACTATATATGGCCGCAGCAGCAAGTGTTTTTGAAAATGAAAATTTCATACGAGCAAAGGACCACAAATTATGCTTGTATGCGATTTTGCTTTGTTCAGTGAGTTTGCCGTGATCATTTACTACTATGGAATGTTGAACAAGAAAGCTGTTTATGAGTAATGGCAAGGCTGGGCAGTAACGAATTACATATACATATTTGAATTACGTAATGAAAATACAAAAATCAATTTGTATCTTGTATTTTAATTACTTAAATCTAAGTAATTGTATTGTAATTTGGATTTTAATTACATCAGTTTTTGTATCATAATTTCTTGTTAACATTTTTACAAGGCATATTAAGATAGGCTCCAGAGCCATCAATATGCAACCTAATGTTAATGATCGTTGTTTTAATGATAAGTTTTTTCACTAAACGAATTTTGTCAAATCAAATTTATAAATTTACAAATGCAAAATAATTGTAATTTGTATTTTAATTAATCCACTTGAAAGTAATTGTAGTTTGTTATTTACTTATTACTGAGTTTGCTGTAATTCGTAAAAGTATTTTAATTACTCGGTGAAATGTAATTTGTCCAGTTTTGAGTAACGGTATATTTTAAAGCGTACATGGCAGGTTTAGGTAATTAACTTAACATAACTTTACTATGCTCATGCTCAATTAATGTGAGTAAGGTTCGACCTCCAAATTCAAAATAGAGTAACTTATTAACTTTTTAAACCAAAAATGTAACTTAATTCAAATACTGAGCGAACAACAGCCGTCTTTAAGCAGGGGTTTCACAGCCTCATCGAAATGGCTTGAAATGATTTAATAGATATTTAACTATACATAAAAGTTTTCACATAAATATTTTGCGAGTTGAGGGTGAACTCGCTCGTTGTTTTTTTTTTTTGCAAACTTCAATCTGGCTTGTTGATTCATTTTACTGATGAATGGTTTCTTTACACCATTGCGTCCAATCAGCCCTACAGTCTTCAGACGTCGAGATACCGTACTCCGATTAATGTCAACATATTGCGTAGTTTTTCGAGATCTACCACTTCGACTTTTGTCACACAACGAGTTTGTTAATTTATATTTATGAATAATACGATTGACCGTACTTTTCCAATGGATAAAGTAGTGACAATATCTCGAGAACTCTTTCCTTCTAAAGAAAGTTTTAACACGATTTTACGGACCGTAATATTCGTGTGTTGGCCTCGTGGCAGAAATAATACTGATTTTTCACTGTTACTTACAATGCATATTTTGAAACTAGTACGAAAGAAAATGTGAAAAATTTTGTGTACGAAACCGAGCGAGATAGCAAACTCTGATTCTTTTATACACCGACGAAACTCGCTTAACGCTACGTTCCACAACTGCCAAAAGGTCTCGTGCTAGGTTCCACAACTGTCAAAATAAAATGGAATTTAACCAGATTAAGTTTACAATGGAAGTCATTTGCGAGGGTCTGTCCCTCCTGGATGTTAACAAGGGTGTGGGCATGATGGGATGCCAACTAGTCTTCTAAAAATTTGTGCGGTAAGCTTAGATGATCCTCTAGCTTTCATCTTTAACGATAGCTTAAAAATTATTTTAAAAACTTTCATTTCACCTGCACAATAAGGATTTCATCCTGGTAGGGTCGACTGTTACAAATTTTGTTTCCTTTTGTACACACCTACATAGTATTGAAGTTAAACAACAACTAGAACTAGATTTAGTGTATGCGGATTTCGCAAAGGCCTTCGACAAAATTAATATTTCAATTTTGATTAAGAAGTTCTGCAAATTCATTCCTATTGAATAGTTGTATTCATATCTTTCTGATCCCTAACAATATCTCAAGATAAAGGATTCGTCTTTACGTATGTTTCGTGTTAACTCGGGTGTCCCACGAGGGACTCTATTTATTAATGATGTAATCGGGTGTTTTGAGTTCGCTCATTGTCTCTTTTTTGCGGACGATATCAAAATCTTTGCACCTATTGTTTGTGGGCCTAACAGTATGAGAGTATGAGGTTGCCGCATATGACTTGAATAGATTTTGTAAGTGGTCAAATGAGAACAAATGAATGTTTAATGTGAGCTAATGTAAAAGAATTTTTTCGAAAACGCTCACCAATAATTTAGCAATATGTATTTTCTTTACGATATAGTTGTTGATAGAGTCGACTTTATTTCGAAAGCTTACATGATGTTGGAATTTATTAAAAGCAACTTTAAAGAATTTTGTGACCACCTAACATTAAAATCGCTGTTTGTATGCCTCGTTTGTTCTATTTTGGAATATGCCTCTCAGGTTTGGACACAATTGTATCAGTTCATTCTGCCAGAATAGAAAGTGTTCAAAAGCAATTCGCGATTTATACACGTCGAAATTTACCATGTGAACGAATCAATGAGTTCATCCTTCCACCATGTCGAGATCGCCATGCTTTACTAGGTTTACAAAAATATTACATCTTCGATGGGACATTGCGGCTGCGATTTTCGTTAGCTAGTGCTGATTTGCTTGCCAGATTTAATTTGTATGCTCCCGTGCGTTATATGCGTTTCCGTGTTGGTGTTTTGTATATCGGCCCAGCAGCCACTAATTACCGATTTTATGAACCAGTCTTGAGAATGTCGCAACTTTTTAATTCGGTGAATGATTTATTCGATTTAAATATGACGAGAAATTTAAATCCAATCAATTTTAAAAAATGTTTATTTAATTTTTACCGTATGTACATATTTGTACATTGTAATTGTGGCATTTCCTTATATTGTGATCGATTTTTATGTAACGTTACCGATTATAGTTTTTAAGTACTGTAGATAATAACATGAATAATAATAATAAACCAATTTAAACATTTTTCGAAATTCTTGTTTAAAAATATAAATTTTTGAAATTACGATATTGAAAAAATTCTTGAGAGTTTTGAAGTTAAAATATTCTGTCACATGTTTTTTCAATTATGTATTTTAGTTTATGAAATTCTCATTTTTTAAATTTTGTGAAATCTGTAAAAATTAGGTGTAAGTAAGCGTCTGGTTTTTCTTAGTTGTAGTCGAAATTTCAGAATACCGAGAACAATAAATATTCTTTATGATTCAAACAAAACAGAATAGTCACGCATTTAACGAAAATAATTGTGAAAAAAAATTGTTGAGTTTAGACATTTAAGATATAAAAGTGCTAACTAGGGCATCCAATTCCGGAAACCGGCCCATATTTTAATTTCGGTTATTCTGGAATTGGAAACACTTAATCCTGAATTAATGAATTTCTTTTTTTCACACTAATTTAAGTAATTCAGGGAAACATCGCTAAAGTCACTATTCAAGAGAACCAAAAATGTTGGTGAATCTATGGAGGTGCTTAGTTGCTAAAAAGGAAAATTTTCACTTTCAATGTAACAACATTTCAGCGACTGACAAAAAGTGATTAATTTAGAGAGCTGATCAAAATAGGGAGGTGGTTACTTTTGGAAGTTCTAAAGTATTTCCCTTTTGCATTCATTTTTCTCGTCCCTGAAAATTTCCTGATGCATTTACATATTTAATTTTATCCGTCTCTAAAATACATCTGTCAAATAGGAGGTATATTATTTTTTAGTTTTTAAACTGAAAAAGGTACTTAGTATATAATAACTATACGCAGTCCCATGTATAGTCTAGTTTCGGACTCAAACAAACAAATTCAGAAACTTTGTTGTCGTACAATTCCAGCTATAAATTTGATGAGAGCAATTCAAGCTCGAACGGCGATATATAATTGATGAGTTCAATAATCTTGTCCCTTGGCCTAGAATGCTCATTGCGGGAACGTTGTTTCAAAAAATTTATGATTTTATCAGTTATTAAAAAATCGAAATAATAAACACAAATCGCTGGTGACGATGCAAAACTGTATCTACAAAATCGTTTTATTGATTTATCGCTAAGAAAATTAGTGATTGCTAGTCTTTTTTAATTAAATTTGCGACAGCAAAACGTTCAAATTGAAAAAATATTTAATTTTGTTAGTTCATTTTAATGTTTCTACTATCGTCACCAGCGGTACGATTGGTTTTCTCTGCGTTTCGAAAAGGATTTTAATTTTGGGACGATTGAAGTGCCCTTCGAGGCTAAAAGAGCACATATTTTCAGCGGGAAATATCGCCAACAAATTTCTAGCCTAAGCGATGCGTCTCTAATGAGGAAAACTGGAAAAAGAGGAAACATTTGATTTCAATCATGTATGACCAATTGTACGAATCGTACCAATTAAATCTTTATTTTAAAATGTTGTCGATTTTCTTCCACATTCATTTTATAAGGAGTGAGAAGGAAAATAATTTTTTTTGTAAATTATGGAATTTACAAAGTTTAAAGAATTTGAATGAATGCAATTTATAGAATTTATCGATTTTATAAAATTTGGATAGTTCAAGGGATTTTTAGTATTTATAAAAATTGGGAAATTTTAGAAAAATAAATAGAAAACAATTTAAGTTAGCAGAATTTATAGAAAATTTTTAAAAATTCATAAAATTTAGTGAATTTATAAAATTATTTCATAAACTTACTGAATTTTTCACCTGCTGTAACCGGAAAGAACAAATCTGGAAAGTCCTGAGACAGTTCATAAACTGGTAAGATTGGACTAGCAGCCTCACTTGAAATGATGCAAGACAAGTCTGGCCAAAACTAGGCTTAAGGCGCACCAGTGCATTAAGCTCTCGTGAAGGCAGGGTTTAGAGGCAAATTACTTCTGCTATATAAGCTATTTGGACGAGGAGGACGAAGGGACTATGGTTCACTTCCTTTGCTCATATCCGGCATTAGCACGCAAAGGGATAAATACATAGGTAATTTCAAGGTGGACTACCGGTCGGATCTCGAAAACAGTAAAGTGTGCGATGTTCTATGCTACCTAAATAGTTCTAAATGGTACCAGTAACGGTGAAGGGGATATATTCTGTGCCACTCCAACTAACCTAACCTAACCTATTGATTTTTTAGGCTTTATAGAAATCATAGAAATAATTAAATTTATGGGATTTACAGAATTTATTCGATTTATAGAATTCAAAGAATTTATTGAATTTATAGAAATTAAGGAATTGTTAAAATAAGCCAAATTTGAATTTGTAGAATTTATGGAACTGACAGACTTGAACAATTTATAGAACGAGTTGGGTTCTTGAGCCTATAAAATTTAAAGAATTTATAGAATTTGTGGAGATTATATACTAATTTATAGAATTAATGGAATTTATAAAACCCTTAATTTTATAGAATTTAAAGGTTCTAACATGTTCAAATTTAAATAATTACAATCTTTGAAGAACTTAAAAAATTTATAGAATTCATCGCATTTACAGAATTTTTAGGAACTAAACAATTTATGAGATTTGCTGAATTTACTGAATTTTAAATCTTTATCCATAAATTATTTGTATTATTAAATTTATAAAATTTCTAGAAATTATTGAATTTATAGAATTTGTAGAATTCAAAGAATTTATAAAATTTATAGAATTTATAGAAATTATGGAATTTTTAGAATAATTAAAGTTTGGGCTTGTAGAATTTATTGAACTGACTGACTTAAAACAATTTAGAGAACCCACAGAATTTATAAAATTTAAAGAATTTATAAAATTTGTAAAATTTATTGAATTTATAGAGCTTATAAAAATATTAGAATTTATAATATTTATAAACTTTGTAGAATTTAGAGAATTTATAAAATTTTTAAAAATTATGGATCGAAATTTTTGTGTTTATAAAACAAGTAAATTTTGTGTTTGTAGAATTTATAAAACAGACACACTCTTGATACAATTAATAGAATTCAAAGAATCTACAAAATTTAACTGTTATTTATAAAATTTATAGAATTTATTGGATTTAAAAAACTTATCAAATATACAGAATTTATAGGATTTTTAGATTTTATTTGTAGAGTTTACAGAATTTATAGAATTTATTTAATAACAACAAATTCTAAAAACATCATAAATTCTATAAATTTTTTGTAATTCTAAACCCTAGACAGTTGCACTGTAATTTCAATGCTCCCGCGGTCGTATTGGGTCGATAAACGTCTACGTACAACTTTCAACAAGCTAAATCGCTTTGAAAAATCTAAAAAAAATCATGATGACTTTTGAACCCTTTTATAATGAGAACCTTATTTAAGTACAAAAGTTACTACATTTTTTACAATAAATTGGTATCTGAGCGAAAACATTAGGAAAGCGTGTCTTGGCCTAAATTTCAACAATTAAAAAATGCGCCTGGTTTATTATAATGAACAACATAGTGTTCAAGAAAAACCGGGGTTTGACCGTTTCTGTCGAAAAAAGTATAACTATTTGACCACTTGAATATGCATAATTTCAACGAGAGAGAAATCGAGGATTTCCCCGATTAAGATCATTTTCACTGCAAAAATGTCATTACGAAAAATAAAAAACAGTTTTTTGACATTTTGTATAAGAACACAGAATAGAGACTGAAAATGGTCAAATATCAATCGGCGCTACTTAGTAGTGTGTTTGATAACACATTAAGTGGGAGTGATAAACTACTAAATATAATTTTTTGTTTATATTGCTTTTCGTAGTGACTAATACACCTAAAAATTATATTATGTGTATCTGCGTGTCAGCAAAACGAGCAGGTTTTCTAGAGAGAATTTTAGGAGGTTTTGACAAAAAATCACCTCTTTTGAATTTTCACTTAAACTTACACGCCGGTCGAACTAGGACGTTTTCGTCCGCTCGACCACTTTGTGCCGCTATTGACGATTGGAGCATCACGGATTCCACCTAGTGGAATATTTTTAAACTAAGCTACCTGATAATTTGACGTTCGAAATTGTTGTAAATAATTCCATTTTTGATCTGTAAACACAATTTTTACTTACCGGATTGCTAATAATTGTAAATATGTAATTCCAATTTTGGGCTATAAAATCAATTTTTAATTATCGCAATGCTAAATTTTCTTTCGTCGCATTTGTGACAAATGTCATTTTATCAGGTGCATCATTTTAACTATTGTCCTCGAGAGGCGCTTTCTTTACCTTTACAATCGTCAATTGCTCATGAACTAACTGGCAAAGAGCGGGCAAACGTCGTTTGCCAGGCCCTGTCCCTTTTCTGTTTTTCGGTAATTCCCAAGTGAAATTTCACTTGGGACGAAATCGCGCTAGTGCGACCGCGAAGGGTAAAAATTGTGTAAGTAGTAACTGCGATTTAGCATCGTTTATTGACTATTGTAAAAGTAGAGAAAGCGCCTCTCGAGGACAATAGTTAAAATGATGCACCTGATAAAATGACATTTGTCACAAATGCGACGAAAGAAAATTTAGCAATGCGGTAATTAAAAATTGTTTTTATAGTCCGAAATTAGAATAATTTACAATTATTAGCAATCCGGTGAGTAAAAATTGTGTTTACAGTTCAAAATTGGAATTGTTTACAATAATTTCGAACGTCAAATTATCAGGTACCTCAGTTTAAAATTTTTCCACTAGGTGGAATCCGTGATGCTCCAATCGTCAATAAATATGAGCAATAATTATAAAACGAAATAATTTTAAACGAAATAAAAAAAATTTTGTTTTTTGTAAAATTTTGATTTTTAATTTTTAATTGGAGATCAATTCCGGGAGTGATTCAAAAATTGGATGTCTAGTGCTAACCTCAAGTGACGACTTCAAAAAACATTTGTCTGCCGGCGATTTCGCCTTAATAAACACAACACGAGGGTCAGCGACCGATGACAAAATTAAATAACAACATTACTACGAGCCAAAAATCGATTGGTAATATTGAAGCGCCGGCGTTCCAAATCAGAAATAGATTCTAAAAAATATCGGCAATAAACTCGCCCTCACTGACGATTTTGGTGCTGTGAGCAGCATAATATGGTTATTTTGTATTCTAATTTGCCCGGCGATATCTCAGAATTTGATTTTGTTCAGGCTAAGAAGGTCGATTATACCATAACTTACTGTATTTGAACAGAATATCTACAATTCTTAGGTTTTTTAAGGATTTTGAAAAATCTTGAAACTTGAAATTCTGAAAATTTTTAGGAAGGAGGTAGACAATTGTGTTTGACTTGTGTTTTAACATTCGTTTTGATGATAAAACAGTCCTGCTCGGCCAACACTGAAGTTCAAAAAAATCAACAAAAACGAATAAACCAACCTTGATCGAAACTTTATTCCCAAACCAGTTGCTGCTACCATTATTAATTATACAGAAAACAAGTTACAACACATCACACTAAAAACACATAAACAGACCAAAACATCTCTCGCGGGATACGAAAATGTGTGAAAATGTATTTGCTTATTCATTCATTCAACACATCATATCTGCCAAATTTCAATTTTAAATCATAATCAGCACTTTGTGTTGTGAAGTATCTCCTAAATTTAAGAGTCAACGAACATATTAAGTGCAACGATTATAATTTACGCGATGCCTCGAGCTGAAATATTTTATTTTATCACACATTTATGTTTTGTAAACTCATCACATAATACTGTGTGTGTGACTTAATACTAATTACATTTTAATTTACAACATAAAATGTTTTTGTTAATCCTACCGTGTATCACGTGAATATTTCATGAATCCGCGCGCAACACATAATTTAGGATTGACAAAAATTAATTAAACATAAATAATTTTCGTATGTATCGTAAATTCGTAAATTCTTAGCTTTACTCTTGTACCATTGATGCTTTTGGATGGCTTCATTCGATGGAAAAGCGGAAAATAAATTGTAAATTGAAATATGTTATGTACTGTGCGGCGGTTCGACTCTGCTGGCGAGATATTGATTTGTTTGCTTTATGATTTTTTATGACGTAATTGAGTGATGAGTTGTTTGCAATAGTTAAAAATTGTAGCACGCTCGTCATGGCTGTAAGCAATGATAATAAGTTTTTATTTTTTTGTTTACAAAATGTTTTCGCTGTGACATTGACAGCAATTCAACTAGCAATGAATTTGTGTATTGAGTAGTTTACTGAGAAGTTGTAAAACACTTTAACCAGTTTGTTAAAGATACGACTGGAAAATAACCTTACGTTGGTAGCTAGTTCAATTAAAAGTTAAAACCAATATTAGGGTATGTTCGTTGATATTTGATTTAGTCGATAAAACGACCTTTTAGTCCAAGTTTTTCGGATGAGATATTATCAATCTGCAAATACCTTATTTTCAACTTCTTTATTTAGCAAACCAATCTTGAACTCATTAATGTACTGACTCTTTTTTCAGTTGTAAATCAGACTTGATCGTGTCTTAGGTAAGCATCAATTATGGGCTGACAACCAAATAAAAAAAAAATGTCTTCAAGAAAATTAACATTTTATTAATTATCTTAATGAGCTTGTTTCACGAGTTTTGAGAAACGTGTATCATTGCTATAAATTGTTGTTTCAAAAACCAATCAATTTGTTGTTTTAGTGATAACAATTTCTAATTGATAATGAGTCGCAATTACTGGCTTATGTCATCATTCATATTTCACAGAACAATTAATCTCAATCTATTTTATTAGAATGTCTTAATTAATCATAATCTTTGCAAAATAATAATTTTTATTTATTTATTTGTTTTTTTTTTTTCATCCAGCCTCAGTCATTGTAATAGCAGTTCCGGTTGGTTGCCTTTTTGCCGGCCTTCTCATGGAATACTTGGGCCGCTTGAATACAATCAAAATAGCTGTAATACCATGTGTCATCGGATGGGTGCTGATAGCGACAGCTAATAATTTTATTATGCTACTGGCTGGGCGTATTTTAACAGGGTTGGCCTGTGCCATTGGTACAAGTCCGGCTTATGTTTATATCACAGAAGTGTCACGGCCTGAATTACGAGGTTCTTTACTCACCTCATCACCAATTATTGCTTCATTGGGGATGGTTATTGCCTATACCAAAGGTGCCTTTATGACTTGGAGAATGGCTGCTTGGTGTGGTATTGGATACTCGTTAATACCAGCAATATTAATACAATTTTTGGCAACCGAATCGCCTGTTTGGTTGGTATCCAAGGGACGCGTTGAAGATGCAGCAAAATCATTAAAATATTTATACAAATACTATCCACAACCGGAACATACCGTAAGTGTATAGCTGTTTACAAAATTTAACCATTTAATCCTATTTTGTATTAATTTCATTTTAGACACAAACTTTGGCCGATATGCATCTCCAAGCTCTTCAACGCGATCAGGAATCAAAACACATGACCAAAAATTTTTCAAAATCCGATTTTACACAAATTTCAGAATACAATAAGATCACTTCATCAAAAATGGCACACTTTAGAAAACCAACTGGTTACAAACCAGTGATTATATTATTTTGGTTGTTCTTGATACAACAGTTTAGTGGAATTTATGTCACACTTTTCTATGCGGTCACATTTATTCAAGATATTGGTGCTAAAGTTGATCCATTCTATGCTTCCATTTGTATTGGTCTAACACGTTTTGTGATGTCACTAGGTAATGCTTGGCTCCTGAAACGTTTCAAACGTCGACCTTTGATTATGATTTCAACAATTGGAATGGCCGTATGCATGAGTGTGTCTGGTTTAGTCACGTACTGGATTAAAGATGGTACAACAACTCATACATGGATTCCGGTTGGATGCATTTTAATTTATGTTTGTTTCTCTATGATTGGTTTACTATCAATACCGTGGACAATGACCGCCGAATTATATCCCCAAGAAATTCGAGGAATTGGTCATTCAATTTCATATTCATTGGGCAATTTTCTTATGTTCTGCGCCGTACAAAGTTATCGTTATTTAGTTATATTTTTGGGTGGGGCATGGGCAGTACAATTTTTCTTTGCCGCTGTATCAATAATTGGATTTGTATTTGTGTTGTTCTTCTTGCCAGAGACAGCTGGCAAAAAATTAGAAGAGATACAGGCATTCTTTGAACCAAAAAAGAATAAAAAAGGCAAAAAGAAGAAGGGCACCCAGCCGAAAGCACAACAAAATTCATATAGTAGAAAACCTAATCTAGCAACGGTCGAGGAGGCGGAAAAGATGATCGGTAATGATAATAAAGTGTAGAAGAGTGCCTATCAAAAATGTCTTGGTACTTAAAACTTATTTACTAAATTTTCTATTTTAATATATTTAAGATAGTATTTTTAAGATATTAAGCGAAAGACACACAAACATTATAGAATTTATTTTTTTTATATATGATAGTATGTTGTATTTAAGAATTGTGTTAAAGAGATAATTTACTACTTAAGAACAAAGAAGAAATTATTAATATTTAGGTAAAGCTTGTTTTAATTTAGCAAGTTAATTACATAACTTATATATTCTACTTAATAATTTATTTGTATTAAGATTATATAAATTTCGGAATTTATTTTAGCATTATACATAATGACAAAATAAGATTTAAATAAAAACAATTGTAAGAAAGCGATTCAAAATTTTGACTTTTTATTTTTATGTCAACTTGTGCTGATTATGTTGAAACTGATTCAATTTACTCGTTTGGATTCAATAAAATGCAAATAAATGATCATAACAATGTAGTTTGTATGTCACCCTCACGTTCAAACGATGCAAATTTTTAGATTCTTTTGACTGACTTCTAGCTGACTGACTTTCAATAGCAGAAACATAAAAATCGCAAGCATATGAGTTATGGTGACATCTAGGTTAGAAAAGAATAGTTACTAAATGGGTTTGTACTAAAACTGTCATTATTATAATTTTACAACATTTAGGCGAATTATTTTAAATTGATTGGATTTAATTTCACATTAATTAAAATTATGGCATTGCCCAGTTAATAAACGATAAATAAGATTAACTAAAATTTAAATTCACATCAAGCAGTAGATTTTTAAAATAGTGTCTTCGCTAAATACGTGATGAACATACAAAATTAATTTTTTCTTATGCACGGCGCTTTATGCGTGTAACACCAAAAGTTTAAAAAAAAAAAAAAAATTAAAATGACATCTTCAATTCGTTTGTTTCATTTTGTGATCTTGTTCCATCGTGATTAAGTTAAAAAAAAAAAAGAGTGTTGTTAAGTTTGATTTTATTTTATTAAATGTAATGTAGTGTAGCTGTGTAAAGTGTAAAGAAATATGTAAATATAATAGTGAAATTAAACAGTAAGCCATATAAAAGTGAACATTAATTTTAAACCGCATACTACTTGTAAGTACAAGAATAAAATTATTCACATCATATTTATTTACCGTTACAATCATCTTCATTTACGGCATCGACAGTTGTGCAGATGAAGATGCAAGTGACTCAAAATCTTCCAGAATAATCATTAGATTACGGTCGATTTCTTTATTTGATGTCTGATTGTTATTACATGTGTATGCGTATATTTTCACGCCATACATCGTTCGCAAATAATTCCTATCATTTTGGGGTTATTGTTTAGCCTTTGAAATTGGATTTCGAGGTGCGATAGTAATTTTTCGGTAAAATGTTATTTATATTAATTTTAGCTTCAATTCATTCTTCAGCGATAAAGATTCTAGGATATTTTATTTTTGTTTTTTTTTAACCCTTTAATGCATACTGTAGCATATCTGCATCATGTTATTCTAATTTGAACTGCATCTACATTTGAGTATATTTTTTCTGTTTTGTTTCGTATATCTGTTGTTCATTTGTTTTTCTCTCTCGTTTCACACATTTTTTTATTTTTTTCTGCGTTTTGAAAATAAAATCGCCATTTAGAATTAGTTAGTCCATATTTTGCTTACAATTAGTAGTAAACATACATTTACATTTATGTAATTTTTATAAATAAGAATATTGTTTTTGAAATTTATTTTAATTTTGAACGAATTGCCTTTTTATTAAAAAGCGTTATAAATGGAAAAATATTTAAATTTTATATCACAACTGCATAATGATGCAAATAGGCATCATGTCATAAAATCAATTTTCCGGGAAAACTAGCTGCTTCCAACCATTTTTATTATGAAATTCGTTTCAACCAAATACATCTTTATAAGAAAAAAACTATTATAATTAAAAAGAAAAAATCATGCATTAAAGGGTTAATTAAAAATAATGTTGCAACTGATTTAAAAAATCATCTAGTAATTTATCTTTCATAGGGATGTAATACATGTAACCAATCGGATAGTCCCACTATATTTTCATCTTAATTTATATTGACCAGTTTACCAGGTCGATTGACTTCGCTCTTAGAAGCCTTCTTTCGGCGATAAAGTTGTCTACCATGTAATGTTTCCATGTTTCTGAATGCAAAATGCGTGTTTCAAGGTTCGCTTATTGTTGTGGTTGACTCGAGCAAAATAAACTAATACACAACTTTAATATTAACGTAACGATTTATTGATATTATTAATTAGCTTACAACGAGATCAGAAACAAGACTGACTTTTTCTTTTTGACATAACATACCAGTTGAATTAATAACGGGTATAACTCAGACGCAGAAGGTATATGCGATTAGTACTTGCTATACATGACACCCCTTAACGCTCAGGTGTGAAAACCTGCGGCGCCTTTCGATCGCGAGCTGATCTCCTTAGTGGTGCTTGTGGAGTAATTAATGATGGCGAATCTGTAGATTGTCCGCAGTCGTCGTCAGACGAAACGACTGTTTCGATTTCTGACCGTGATGGTTCGAGAGGTTCTCGAGATGTCGGCGATATTGTTGGTAATGTCTCTGTTTTTGTGCTCCTATAGAATAAGGATGAATTTGCCGATTATATAGTAGCTCAGATAGAGATCGACCTGTAGTAGGCGATGGTGTGATGTGTTGACTGATGAAGAACTAAGACAGCTTCAATGGGACATCGGCATCATTTGGTAATTTTTTCAGGAAGTTCTTAGCGGTTACTCGAATGTGGCGGATCAGATTTGATTCACAAAAATCAAGGAACTCTTCGGATGAGAATGCCGTTCCATTATCCGGTACAATAGCGTCTGGCAACCCATGAGTGGCGAAAAGTGATCGAAGGTGCTGGATGCTACATCATGATGACGTAGAATTAACAATGAACACTTCTAACCATTTCGAGAAAGAGTCCACGATGGTGAAAAAATCTTTCCTCGAAATGGCCCGGCATGATCGATGTGAAGACGGGACCACGGTCGTTGTGTGTTTTCCCAATAATGAACAGCTGCCGGTTGATTCTCCGGTTGGTTCTCTTGGCAAGGTTGACATGCCCTGACCTTTTGTTCGCAATCGGCGTCAATGCTTGGCCACCAAACATAGCTTCGAGCCAAAGCTTTCATGCGAACAATTCCAGGATGTCCGGGATGTGTCCAGGTGCTGGTAATGGCAGACGGCTTAGAAAATCAGTATTTCCCATTTTCACGCCTGAGCGATGAATGATATTGTATTCATAAGCACTCAGAAATATTATACGGCGTAGCATTGTAGTTGAGATGGTTTTCGGAGTTTGTTTGCTGGATTAAATATTCTCAAGAGCGGTCGGTGATTGGTGACAATTGTGAAATGTCGACCAAATAAAAATTCGTGGAATTTTTTAACTCCTTCTACGATGGCGACAGATTCTCGATCGATCTGTGCGTAGTTTCGCTGAGCTTTTGACAGTGTTTTCGAATAAAACGATATCGGTTTCTCAGCTCCGTCGGTCATCTGGTGACAGAGTACGACACCCAGACCATACGGTTAGGCATCACATACTAACAAGAGAGGTAGTTTCTCGTTATAGTGTATTAAAACTTGGTCGGGCGCTACCATGTTTTTTAGATCATCGAATGCCTCTTGATGAATTTTAGTCCATTCCAACTTTTGGTTCTGATCTAGAAGACGATGCAATGGTTCGGCGACGGTTGCCTTTTGTGGTAGAAAAGAGTGGCAATAATTCAGGAGGCCCAGTGATGCATTTGTGATGGCGTGTAACCGAGAAAATTGATGGTTGATAATCCAAATTTACATTTTATTGTATATTTATATTTTGATGATATCATCGTCATCGCGCGCGATGACGACGATATCATCGAAGTACGGAAGAACGCCATCAATACTGCTGAGCAATCCCTCGATGAAATTTTGGAACATCCCAGGAGCAGATGAGATTCCGAATTGTAATTTGGTAACTCGGAAAGTTCCCTTGTGGGTCACTATCGTCTGGAGCATAGACGATTGCTGATCAACAGATAATTATTGATACGCTTGGGCTAAATCTAATTTAGCAAAAATGACTCCTCCGTCGATTTGCGACAGCAGTGTGCTAATTGCTGGTATCTGGAAACAGTGTGATTTCAACGCCTTGTTCAGCGTTGATTTATAGTCTCCACAAATTCGTATGGTGCCATCGCTCTTCGGTACTGGAACAATGGGTGTGGTCCAGTCTGAGTATTCTACCGTTTCCAAAATGCCTTGCTCGATCAATCGATTTAATTCAGCTTCGACTTGGCTCCTGACACGTCTACATCGATAATCCTGACAATTGGAATGGAATTGCGTTGAAAATCCATTAAATTCAACTCACATTTTGAAATATTAGGATGAGAGGACGGCCAAATCGATTTAAAGGTGTTGAATGATAATATGATTATATAGTTTGACCCTGAATTGACTTCGAAACCACATGCCTTATCGTTGATTATAACGGTTGTCTTCTTTTTCCAATCAACCAACGGCAATATTTGGTTCACTCTCGATTTCGATTGGTTACAATTGTGCTTGTTCCTTTTGTTGATCGGTGTTGTTTTAGCAGAAGATCGACATACAATTTGGATGTGACCGGTTTTACCGTAAGAATTGCATACGGCATTTAAATGCGGGCATGACGAAGGAGCATGTGATGCACCACACCCATTACAAGGTCGAATTGTAGATTGTGGTCGATTCTGTTGCTTTTGTAGGAAAGGCGGTCTCGAAATTTGCTGAACTTTTTCCGGATGGCGAATATCATGGAGATTTTTTATTGCTGCTTCAGCTGTCTGAGCTCGATTGATAACCTGGGTCAGGTTCAGATCTACCTCGGCTATGAGGTTTTGTTGCAGTCCTTCATCTCGAAGGCCACAAACTAGTCGATTACACAACATCTTATCCAATGAAGTACCAAAGTTACAATCCACGGCCAATCGACGTAATTCCGCAACATACCAGGCGAACAGTTCGTCCGGTAATTGGTCTCGTTTAAAAAATTTGAAGAACGCCGCAATTTCAGATGGTTTGGGAGAAAGATGATTTTTTAGAGTATCTTTAATTTCTTCTAGAGTAAGAGTACCTACCTCTTTAGGTGATGCCATTGAGGCGAGGAGATCAAAGAGTTGCGTGAAAATCGCACGTTTCCGTGACTCTGCCTCGATCTCATTGACTTGCAAATATAAATCAAAACGTGCAGAATAACTCGCCCATTTTTCCCGGTTTAGCGATATCGAACGGTTCATTGCAACTGGTTGACATGGACATTATGTTTTTTATCACCTTCAGTACAACTGCAGGATTTCCGTTAGCTAGAGTAGCACCTGGCGATTATGCTTGTTGCAAAAATATTTGCGGTAGTTGAGATGAAACAGGTGGTGTTATGTTACTCTTTCCGTTTTAATATTTTTGTTTTCTCCGACCTTGTTGACCATCCGATTTTGTTACGTGATAACTACGATAATTAGTTTTAATTAGCTCGATAGAAAAGGATCCTATCAACTGCGCCAAATGTTGTGGTTGACTCGAGCAAAATAAACTAATACTTTAATATTAACGTAACGATTTTTTGATATTATTCATTAGCTTACAACGGGATCAGAAACAAGACTGACTTTTTCTTTTTGACATAACATACCAGTTGAATTAATAACGGGAATAACACATATTGTGCGATTAGTACATGCTATACACTTA
Organism: Tipula helvola; assembly: GCA_963556165.1. NCBI lineage: Eukaryota > Metazoa > Arthropoda > Insecta > Diptera > Tipulidae > Tipula > Tipula helvola. The sequence continues at coordinate 93,351,342 of OY744482.1, forward strand.
TTAATTTCCTCGCTGACATATTTCTTCTTTAAGTCTCGATGAAGATCCGCCTTTCTTACGTACGAAGATGCATCAACAATACTCCGAAGATCGTTATTTTGGAACGTCTGAATTGTTTTGACATTCGTGTTCTTAGTACATCCCCACAGCTGGATACCATACGTCCATGTAGGTTTCAGAATTTTCCGATAAAGGAGCAATTTATTGTATTTAGTTAATACTGAGTTTCGCCCAATAAGTTTTCTAAAATGGTCCTCACATTCTTGGTTTTTTGGACTTATTTCCAATTTTGCACAGAATATGTTTCGATCTCCCAAAAAGACTGCATGCACCAGCTTTTCCATGTTATCTAATTTTTCCAGCGAGCAATATCTAATGGCAGTACTTGTGAGAGCGGTTCTGGCAGAACGAGGCCATAATTGATGCGGACCGCTAATTTTCCATTCAAATTTGGTTTCCTGTAATATTGGAAAGTGTTGACCCAATATCTTTTTCCCAGGCAGTAATAGATCCCAAAATAGTCCGGCTCCAATAAGCAAATCGACATTCTGGGGCTTGAAATATAATGGGTCAGCCAGTTTTACTTCAGCTGGAATTTGAAACTCCTCTGATGAAATTGGATGCGGCGGTTGAACATCAGTGATCTTAGAAAGAATGACCGCAGTGATGGGTAATTCCTCTGCTGTGCCAAATCTGGGCACAATAATGAGCTGACAGAAACCCTTGGATAAAGTGTTTGCCACTCCAATTCCTCCTACAGATGTCACCAGTTTATGCCGTTCTACGTTTAATGTCTGCGCAAACCTCTCGGAAATGAAGTTCGCTGATTCTCCGCTATCTAGCAATGCACGACATGGAACCTTGATTATCAAGCACGTTGATGATGGCGGTGGCTAGTAAAGCTGAATCATCTTGGAAACTGCCTGATGCATCAAGTGCTTTCTGCGGATTTAAGCATTTGGTAATTTCTGCATTAGATGATGAACCCGAACTCGCTGAAGCCACTGGAATAACTACTGGGCTTTCTGCTTCGAAATGTAGCATCGTATGGTGAGGTTTACGGCACCGTTGGCACACAGAAACCTGACAGTTTCTCGCAGAATGCTTTCCTCCAAGGCACAACACGCAAATACGATTTCTGCTTACATATTGATATCGCTCAACGGGAGAGAGCGCGGAAAAACTGGAACAAGCAACCAATGCATGTTGCACTTTATACAGGGAGAAAACTTTACCGGATTCGATGACATCAATGCCGAATGGCTACGGCGATTTTGATTAGATGAACGGGCAGCTGATGACTGCACGGGAACTCGTTTCTCCAAAAATGTACAAAATCCTTCCCATGTCGGTATATCCTTGGTCGTCGACTCCTCCCACTTGATGGCGGTAGTTGAGTCCAATTTCGACAGCATCAAGCAAATCAGCAAATTTTCAGCTAGCTCATCCTTGCTGCCAAGTGAATTATGAGCCCTGTAATGAGCGGTGACTCGATTATGCATCTCCCGAATACCATCAACAGATTCCTTTTCGATTGAAGACATCACAATAATATCGTTGATGTGCGCCTGGAACATGAGCGCCTTGTTCTCGTACCGGTCCACCAGTGCTGACCAAGCGCTTTTGAAATTCTCACTCGATGTTTCCATTTGAGAAGTGGTACGTTTGGCGCTTTCCACAAGGCATGATTTGAGAAAACGATACCGACCCACATCTGTTAAATCTGTATCATCAATCACCATGGACGTAAATTCGTTCTTGAAGTTCAACCATTCGCCGTAATTTCCCGAAAACTTAGGAAGTTGCAATTTCGGGAGCTGGATGGATTTCTTTCCCACAACAAAAGATTGATTAAGGTCAGTACAAGGAGTCTTGATTGAAGGTGTCTTTAACTTGATAAAAAATAAAAATGTTGCCTTAGTGGTGATGTATAACTGCTCGTAATCCTGATAATCGGACACGCCCTCTTCCTCTTCATCTATATCGAGTTCCGTTATCGCTTTCATCATACTCATAGCACCGTTTGTAATGAGAATCTGTCAACTCCAACTGAACTTCCAGAGTTTCCAAATTATCCGATTTTCCGTGAGAGTCGATCTATCTTGTCACGCTCAATAGTTGACCATGCGACTTGCCCAATAATCAATTCAACCGCTTTTGTTCCTCTTTCGACTTGACCATTTTGGGACCCATGATTGTTTTTAAAAATCAAAAAAACTTCCAGGAAATACAATGGAAATAAAATTCAGCAGCGTACGCTTGCGCGAACAACTGGTCGCACCAATGATAAATTTTCTAAACAATGAGATGGCCTTGTATAACGGTGGAGGTTATTGAAGTATAAACCATACAACACGTGGCGTCGTGGTAAGATAACGGTAACGGAATACTATGTAACCGTTAGCACAATGGACGGTCGCAAATTCGTAAATATTACAAATTCACTATGTATTGTAGCACTAATTATTTCCTGTGTTAAATACAATTTATAGGTTATGTTGACTAAATACTTCGTAGCTTTAGGTTTGTATATAACCTCAAAAATGAAATAAAGAATATTATTTTTGAAGCTCAAAGCGCGTCTGGTATTTTTGATATTTTTTTTTTTGTGTTATTTCGACATTTACTTCAATCATTTTAATTTTTTCGGGCAAATTTCGTCAGTAACAAATACTCTGTGTAACGCATAAACAGATTTCTCTTATGTGTTTGGGGAGTGGTATTTTCAAGCGACTGAACCACGCGAATTTTACCTAAAACGTCTTGTCAATAAATTAAATGTTGGCCATATCTTGTGGTTTTTATTTGAAGATTCGTTGGTGATTCTTATTTTGGCGGCTGTGTATAGACAAACATTCCTTACCTTTCAAATGATATCCTCTTCTCTAGCAGAAATGAGCGCAAATTGAGAATAAGACCCATAGATATTGCGAATATTAAGGCGTTTTACTAGTAGTAATAATCTAGTTAGTGTATTTTATTTTGTAAATTGGTGAATTAATATTTAAAACTAAAATATTTTCGAAAAAAATGCAAAAATTTGAAAATTGCTATTTAAATAAGTTTACAACACAACTTAGTATAAATTACAATTTTGGCTTAGCGAGTAAAGCTCTCAATTCTCTGCGTAATATTTTTCCACTGGCATTCTTCGGTATTTCATCAATAAACCGAGCGCCACCACGTAACCGTTTGGCTGATGAGACACGTTCTAAAAATTAAAATTTTTATTTTTTATATTAAATTTTGTGATAATTTGCCTTTTATAAATTGTGAAACAGTTACCTTCAACAAATTTTATTACTTCGGTTTCGGTTAATTTGACATTCGGCTGGCAAACAACAAACGCGATCGGTAATTCACCACTCGCCTCATCAGGTAATCCTACAACAGCAGCTTCCTTAATTTTTGGGTTTGTTAATAAAATGGCTTCGATTTCGGCGGGTGGTACTTGATATGCTTTATATTTGATAAGTTCTTTTAAACGATCAACAATATAGAAATGATAATCATCATCAAAATAACCTACATCTCCCGTATGTAACCAACCATCTTTGTCTATTGAGTTGCGGGTTGCTTCATTATCACCAATATAACCTTTCATAATTTGAGGTCCTTTGAAACATAATTCACCAGCCTGATTTTTGCCCAAAATTTTACCTGTATCAGGATCAACCACTTTACAATAGGTGCCTTCGGTTACAAAACCAACGCTCCCCGGTTTACGAATATCGGCTTTTTGGCTAAGAACACCTAACGCTGATTCGGTTAAACCATAACCTTGGCGAATATTTACATTATTGTTTAATCGTTTTTCAACAGCATTTACAGTGTCTCCGCTTAAAGGTGCAGCACCGCAAAAAATGTTTTCAATACTTGATAGATCGTACTTATCGACTAATGGATGTTTCGCCAAAAATACCAATAATGGCGGCACAATAAACAGAACATTGATTTTATATTTCTGAAAAAACAGTTAAAAAGTTTTAGTTTTTTATCCACTTATAGGCGCAGTTGGTGGAGATTATGCCTTTGCACACCGTATACCTCTATGCAGGCAAGAAAAAATTTCTCCTCAAACTTAGGTACAATGATTATTACAGCACCGACAATGCTTATTCCAAGCATTGTTAAGCAACCAAATCCATGAAAAAATGGTATTATGCCCATAATTTTAAGTTCGCTTGAAGTTTTGGCCTTTTCAGCAACTAAACCTCTAGTCACACTATAAAAGAATGGTGAGTTACTAATTAAGTTATATGTTTTTTTAATTAACTTACTTGAAATTATTGAACACTGCTATTAAATTAAAATGAGTTAATTGTACTCCTTTGGGCAGGCCCGTTGTCCCGGATGAACAGAGAATTACGGCATTGTGTTCCTTAATGTTTACCACGGCCGGTGTAAATTCTGTTGGATGTGGTTCCTGTAACATAGCATAATATGGTTTTTATATTATTGAAAGTGTAGTGAAGTTTTTAACTACATAAATATAAAAGGGATATCTGAAATCCTTACCTTGTATTTTGTAATAAAATCACGAAACAATATTGTACTTTTGTCAACCAATATATCTCCAAATTGAATAATTTTTTCTACAAAAGTGGTTTGAGATGCAGCATTAACAACGTTTTTGGACGAAAACGGTGATGTAAAAATTATTGTGGGTTTTGATAATCCAAAAGCATGCTGCAATTCACCTGTAACAATAAAATGATCAAAAATGAGATAATTATGAGAAAATTTCGCTACTATTATTCTCTTGTTTAGGTTGTAACAAAGTTGATAAACAGTAGTGAGTCAATAACCCTAAGCAAACACTCATATAAAATGGTAACAATTATGGCGAAGAGAATTAAATGCAAAAGGAAAAATTGCAAACGTTTTTTTTCATAACATCATCTCTAGAGTATTTAACCCCGGGATCCCGTTTTTTTGTCAATCCCGAAATCCCGGGATCCCGGGATTGACCTTATATATAATCCCGCGATTGGATACTTTAACAGGTTTCGTTCAGGCTCACAAAAGAATTTGGCCAAGCGACGCTTAAACACCGTCACTTAGTATGTTAGTAAAGATTTCTTGAAATATCTTGAATTACGTATTGCAGATGTTAGAGATTTTTAATTTGATTTTGGGCATAGAGATTAAACTAGTTAACTCCAGGTATGGCTTCTTTTTCCCATATTTTAATTATCATATTTATAGATGCATAAAACGCTATAAGCAAATTAATTATGTTAATTTCCAACAAATTATAAATTTTAGTTCATAAGACTAAAAATATAGAGAGTTGAAACCTCTTAAGGTGATCAGAACTTCGGTCCTGAAAATTAACTCAACTCCCAAATCAATTCCTAACTGAACCTCTTAACTCAATCTTCAACTACTCAACCTCCAGCTCAATTTACAACTCATCCTCCAACTCAATCGCAACGCAATCCTAAACGCATTCACCAAATAAACAACAACCCAACCCTCAGCTCAATCACCAAATCAAATTTCAAATCGACCCTAAACCTAACCCCAAATCAACTCTTAAATAATTCCCCAATCGAACAACTCACTCAACTTCAACTCAACTTAGCTCGAACCAAATCTCAATCCTCTACTCAACTCCACACTGAATGGCCAACCTAACCCCAAAAATCAACTCGATTGGAAAGCTGTATAAACTCAACTCAAATTTACTCAATCTGATATCCCTTGAAACCGTAAACTCGACCCCAAAATTAATACCTAACCGAATCGCTCACTACAATCCAACTCAGGTTCAACTGAAACCTTATTCAGCCCTAACTCGACTTCAACTCAACTCAACCCTCAACTCAACCATAAACTCAACCCAACTCAAATCCAACTCAACCTTTAACTCAACTCAAGCCTCAACTCAACGTCTAACTCAAACCCAAAATCAACACGGTTCGAAAACTTCATGCGCATCTGAACTCAACAATCGTCACCGCAACCATCGGCTCAACCGTCAAATAAATCCCTGACTAAACTTCAACTAAACACTCTACTCGACAACGACATGAACTCAGCTCCAAACTCAATATCAACTTAACCCCAAGCTACAAATGCGACTCGAAAAGCTACATTCGTGCATGAACTCAATTAAACACCACTTCAACCCCACCTCAATCCACGAATGGAATTAAACTCAACAGCGAATTAGACGTCCAAGCATATAATATAATAAACTACACGGTGTTACCCGGCAGATGATGTCGCATGTTGTCATTGAACTTTGATTGACATACAATCATACCATCATATCATCACCATCATACCATAATAGCATCATACCATCATACCGTTATACCATCTAAAAATCATACCATCTTAGAATCGTATGATCATATCATAACATCATATCATCGTGCAATCATACCAGCATACGTACCGTCTACCATCATACCACTAAATAATCAATCCATCACACCATTATTCCATTATACCATCATACCATCATGACACTATACCATCATACCAACATACCTTCATACCATTATACCATGATACCATCCTACCATCATAGCATCGTTGTGTCATACCATCATACCATCAAATCATCTTACCTTTATGCCATCATATATCTTACCTTCGTACCAGCATACCGTCATACCATGATACCAACATACATTATACCATCATTCCGTCATACCATGATACCCTCATACCATCATACCATAATACCATCATCGCATTTTTACATTTTTACATTTTTAAGACACAACAATTATACGAAACTATCAAAGCATTTCTTGAATCAATTTAACGGGGATTTTATGTTTACTCTCCCGCTCTGATATTAGCCGTTGCAACTCATTACATTTGATGAACACTTGATGAGTTTCTTTGCATTATTTTCATCTTGAACCATTAAGTTTGATGTGTGCGCAAAAGCAAGGATGATGGCGTATTTTGAGAATTTGAAAAGAGAAGATTTAATACTGACAAAACATTAGTCAGTTTTACCTGTATATTTATACCAGTTTACCTCCTTGAAATCGCTGCAATATTGTTCGCTTTATGGTTACTTTAAATTATGTTTGCTGACAGAACAGCGCAACGAATATTAAAACCATTATCAATGAAAGGACAAGTGACCGTTACAAAACTTTCGTTGGGACCACAAATCAAACCTTAGTGTAGAGCTACCAATGTACAAAAGTTTGTCACGCAATATCGTTTTGGTTGGAAGTTCGCATTTCGAATCAATTATCTTATCTTCGACTAAAGAGAAGGGTTGAAAATCCAAGGCTACCATGCATTCCAAATAAAGCTATATGTATCTAATTCTTTATTACGAGAATTTGTTTTCATACAAAATTGGCCATTTGAAATATGTTACAACATCTTCTGAGTTATCGGTTTCACTCGTATTCAAATACTCGGGATAATTGTTTGAGACGGTCTAAAAGATTACTTGTGTTGCCGCTAGTTTTCTAATCTTTGTTACCTTTTGAACACTTCGTCAATTTTTCCTCTTTAAACTAACTCTCTAAACTTTTAAAAAATGATAAATTCTGAAAAGGGCGAAGGGGGTTCAATTTTATATTTAACTGCTTTTTTCTAGTTACATTATAAGAAAAAGTGGAAAATATTTTGGAAAAATGGGATATCTATCTTCTGCTAAACAGAGGTAAGGGCTTCCTTTAAAAATATTTTGGAAAAAGGAAATTTACTGCTCCTTCTAGTATGTGTACGTGTAGTAATATATTCTGGAATAGAGCCGCAATATCTATATAAAACGGGGTTAAATTCTTAAAAAGAATTTGGAAAAGGGGGAATTTTCTGCTCTTTCTAGTATTATATTCTAGAAAAGAGCCGAGGTAACATATACTCTGGAAAAAAAACTGAGAAAAATTCTTTACAAATATTTTGGAAAATGGGGACTGGCTTTACTGCTCTTTCTAGTAATATTTTCTGGAAAAGAGCCGGGTCTCATTATTACGACCGCTCCTGGTTGTCGTAAATATTTGTAATATAAAAGTATGATATTTGGAAAGAAATATTAAAATAAAGTAAAATAATCCCCGCAGTTGTATGACCGACTGATATACATAAGTTCCCCTTCCGTTAACATATTTTTATTTGGTTTTGTTGTAAAATGTGAATCGATTTGGGTGTTGGTGTGTGTGGCGCCACACGAAACTTGAAAATTCGGTTTGGTTTTGTTTTTTGATCGGTCATTTTCCGTAATTGTGTGCCTCCATTTGATCCGGATAAAAGTAACGGACATTGTCTAATACTGCAGTTTGCCTGGTAATTGCGATTTTTTCTATTTCGCAAGTCGTACGATTGGATATATTGGTTGGTTTGGGGCAGCAACTCTGCCAATCAAGCGGAGTGGGGTTCGTGCGAGAGGGTTGCTGCATCGGGATCCTGCGTCGGCGCTGGTAGCTGTGTAGGCCGGACGGACCTTTCAGGTGGGTGGAACTGCTGACCTTGATTAGATTCGGTTTTTTTTTATTCTAAAAATTATGTTGATTTTTATATTTCGGGTGGGATACCATATGTACTGCCACCTGAATCGATTCACATATTTTTTTTTGTTCTTCGCGTTCGCTTAATTTTTTATTCAGATTATTTTACTTGTTTTTTTTTTGTTGTTCTGATTAATGGCTTGTATCTTCAAATGTTTACGATAAAAAGTGCAGTTTAGAGAAATCTATTAAGCCTAGTTTTAAAGTACAGTTTTTTGTGGCGTGTTAACTAGTCCATAACGACCTTGATCCGGTTGTCGTATGTGGTGTGTTTAAGTCCTTCCTAGTATCTGGCCGAGCGTGCCGCTCATTCCTCCAGGGCAGGCTGCACTGGGGGGGGGGGCACGCTACATATGTAGTTCGGGCGGGGATGGCGGTTTTCGCTCCTGGTAGTCTTGGTTAGGTCTGTCTGTAGGGCGCCCTTCCATCCCTTATTGGCGTCGGTCACCGCAGCGACTGGGAAACAGTATCCCGGTAGGCGGCCCGACGCGAAGGGGACCCTATAGGTAGTCATGACGGAGATCGCCACGGGTTGAAGCTGTCATCCCAGAACGAACGCATCCAGCTTATTATTTCTTTAGTCACTAAGGACGTGGCAAAATATTGTTAATTTTGTCTGGTTCTTTTTCTCATCCCTCATGCGGTTATTCAAGCAAGGGAGTAACTTTGGGAAACCCCACGCCGCACAGTGGAGCCGATTACCAAAAAGCTGGCCACAATTAAAAAAAAGAAACTTTTTATGTAGGGTTTGTTTACGTTGAGTTGGCTTTAGTAATACCCTAACGTCTTGAAACACTAATAAGAGAGTACAAGTACCTTTACTTGCTCTAAAAAACAAAATCACGATCCAGCAAATTATGCTAAACTAAACTGTTTTGTTATTGGTTTAGAGCTCTTTACTATTTTATTTAAAACCGTTAAACTATGTATGCTGCTCGAGCTAAATAGTTTTTTAACCCGGCCACAACTATCTTCGAAGGGTCACAGATATTCAGCGAAAAAAGAAACTAAATTTTATGTGGTAAATGGAAAATTTATCTTAATGCAATTTTAGCTTCGATCCCTTTTCATTTTCAAAGCGTAATTTTGGCAGATATCCCAATTCAGACATGTCAAATATGCGAACATGTTCGTCATTTTCACGAAGATGATTTTTGAGAATTGAAAGATATCTTGGTGCAATACTCTTCTAGAAAAGTTTTAAGTCGGATCTGTTAAATAAAGTAAGAGCCAAATTCAAGAAATATTGCGGAACATTATTAATGATATTTTGGTTGATGCCATTTATCAGAAACATTGTTTCACAAATTTTTCTTTTTTTGACAACCAATCCGAGCAGTGTACTACGTCTACGTCTCCATCTTCAAATGTGAATGAATTTTAGTGAAACATTAGCATTATTTTGTCAATTCTATAAATAGTTCCTATTATAGAACCTGTGATTAGCCCTAGGCCATGACCTGAATAAATTTTCTGTCATAACAGCACAAATATTTTGGAATACTACTCGTATTTTGATAAATACCGTATTTATCCGCCAATACACACTGGGTCTTATTTGATACTGGTTTCTGGTATCAAAATACCAGTTGCATCCACACACAGTCTTAAATGAATCCGGATTCTTCAATAAATGTATATGTATGTCGAGAAACAATGCCTACTAGATATATTCGAGACGGCATTGGTCGAAACACAATATGAAACAAAAAAATACAAGTAAAAAATGTCCTTGAAAAATTTTTTTATTCCATTTTTGTTTGTGTGAGTGTGGTGAGACTATTGACGAATGGAAAAGTTTAAAAAGCACCTTAAGCGGACAATAGTGAAGTATGTGATAGGCTGTAACAAAATTTGCTATATGAAGTTATATGGAAATATTTGTAGTCTTACTTTGGCAATTTTACAACAACAATGCGGTGTATTTTCATTCCGGAATGAAGAGATTCATTCCGCTGAGAAGAAGGAATAACAAAATTCTCTTCTTCTCCTAGTTGTAATGTTTACCACTAGAGTACATATATTAGATATATTTAGTTTTATGAGTTGGTAGTAAATAACAATTTTCAATTTTTCGATAAATCAGAATATTAAATTTTATTAATTATCATTTGGAATAATTATACCTTATTCAATAATTTGATATCATTATTTTATATTTGTTAAAATTCTAAATAATAAATTATATTTTAGAGCTTGGTACCAACTGTTGAAAGTAAAACAAAAAATTATTCTGAATAAGAATTGCTCTTACTTTGGGCAAAATTTCATTCCTATCCGGATAGGAATAACTTTTACCAAAGTAAGACGGCAATTGTCTACTTAAATTACATTTTTATTTATGAAAATTGTAATGATTAGAAAATTAAACTTATCCCATATGTAGTTTAAAGTGTGATTTTTGTATAGTTGATTTATTTGAGACATTCTTATCATTCTAAATATGAGAAACTTGTACTTAAAAATTGTAGAAATTTCAAAATAAGCTAGTGTTGCCAGAAACATAAATGTTTTAAAAATTTTAAATTTTAGGTTGTATTAATAAGTCAAAGCGTAGCAACTGTGGTCTAATAAAACTCCAAACATGTTTAGTGGCCGAAATATATATTTATAGTGAGTTTAACTTAAAATTTCTGCAATTTTTAAGTACAACTTTCTAATATTAAAAATGAAAAAATGTCCCAAATGAATGAGATATACAAAAATCACAATTTAAACTACATATGGGATTAATTTAATTTTGTAATCATTACAATTTTCATAAATAAAAATGATCGCATAGCCTTAGCGAAAAACGGTTTTGTTTTTTCGCGGAGGAAATATTTTCTCTATATAAAATTTTAAATAGTAAATTTTAATTCTTTTAATTTAATTTGGAAGTTTAATTTATTAATAATCAAGGTACAAATACAAGTGTTTGTTAAAAATGGTGAAAGTGACGAGAGAATTTTGAAGTGTAGTGACGTGAGGCATGTAGTTCCTTCGGTTCATTATTTTTTGAGTTGCGCCCCAACAATGGGGGACTAATCAGTTCACAGTTTTTGCTATTAAAAAACAAAACATTTCCTAAGTGTCAAAGATAGGAAAGAAGGAGCTCGTTGGGCGTCTGAGGTGTTAAGGGAATGCTGGAAGCTTGGGGGTAGTACTAAGAAACCTGGGGTCATATGTGTGAGCCGCACCTCAACAACACTGCGCCGACAACACTATGAAGGGAGACCGCGAAACAGTTCCGCCGATAATCCCAGAAAAGGGTTAAGTATAAAATCTAAACCCAAAGGTCGTTGCGAAGCAAACATTGATGGGTATGTAAGGTAAGCGGTTGTTGTTGTAAATTATATAAAATGCATAAGGTAAATCGCTATAAGTAATATGGACCTACGTATCGCATTTAATTTTTTAATGTTCAAAGGTTTTTTTAATATTTACCATGTCCGGAGGAGGTGCTTTCATATTGAGTTATTAATTTAATTTTTGTAGAAAATCAATATAAATGCCCTTTTAATTATGTTTAATTGAACTAATTTAGTACTTTTAGGACCATTTTGCGGGCCTAATATGAACCAGTTATGTCCCTATTATGGAACGTGTTAAAATACTCTAGATATTGATTAATAACAGTTTCGTTGGCCTACTTTATAATTAAGTAATTAACATTTATTAAATAAGAAGAAATTAATCGTTACATACTTATACATAGAAAATTAATAAAAATAAATTTAGCCTCTTTCACACCATATGTCTCTACTATACCTTTGTACTTATCACAAATTAAAAATTGCACTTTTGAGCAGAGATTGAAAAAAAACTCTAAAATACAGTACTTTAGTGTTTTGTTTTGTATTTCCATGAGAACAGTACGAAAACACAAACATAATCTGTGGAACACAATACATTATCTTCGATTTATTGTTTGTGAATTAATACACAAACCAAATTCCATACGCTTAATGTTAAATGCAAGGTTCACAAACACAAACATAGGAAACTGTACATTGTGCACATGCATTATTATTTCTTTTGTTTTACTGTTCTACGTACTCATACATTATTTTCTCTTTTTGTGTTTGTGTATGCAATCTAATACCCAAAAAAATACGAAATACATTACAAGTTCTGTATATTTAGTTAGTGTACTTTTGCATTTCAAACAAACAGTGAAAATTAATAAAAATGCCGCGTCCAAAAAATTTTGCTTTACATGATTTGTTTGGAGAAAATGATAAGAATGAAATATTCTGCAATAATGGTAAATGTTCTAGTAAAATTTTAAACAAACATACTGGAAATTTAGAGAGGCATCTAAAAGTGGCTCATTCGGAGTTATATTCTAATTACATAAAATTAAAATACTTACATAAAATTAAAAAAGTAATAACCCACACTTAGCTCAATCAAAAGTAAAGAACACTAAATATACAGAACTTGTAATGTATTTCGTAGTTTTTTGCGTATTAGATTGCAAACACAAACACAAAAAGAGAAAATACTGTATGTGTACGTAGAACAGTAAAACAAAAGAAATAATAATGCAATGTGCACAATGTACAGTTTCCTATCTTTGTGTTTGTGAACCTTGCATTTAACATTAAGCGTATGGAATTTGGTTTGTGTATTAATTCACAAACATTAAATCGAAGATAATGTATTGTGTTCTATTGAGGTACCGTATCATTCCGTACAGTTTTTTTTCAATCTCTGCTTTTGAGTATTTCAAATTAAGCCTAGCTTAAAGTTCAGTTCTGTGATTACAATAACCATGATATACGTATAAGTACCTACCTTATCATTACATAATCAAATAATTTATTAATTTTAAGTTTAGATACTTCCTTGATGTTATAAACTTCTCTGGCGTTTAGGATATCTGGCTCCGCAATTGTGGAAATAACATCTTGTAATGGATACATAAATTTGTCTTCTTTTTCAGGTTCTTGCGCAAGTACAATACCTCGAAAATATTCGCCTTCGTAGTTATCTATGACGCACCGATCTTCCTTTATGTCAGGTTGGTTTTCTGTTTTTACAATAACGGTTTCTTTTATTTACTTCTGCGCTTCTCGCTTTTGTCTCCGGCTCAATCTTTCTTTTACAACCCGATCTTTTTCATGTTCTTTCTTGTCCTAAAATGAAATGTAAGCATCAGATGAAATTTTTACTGACGGTATAGTTTTTCGTGTCCGCTTTATGGTTGTGGCTTCTTCTTTCGTTTTTGGACAAAATATAGTTTCCTTAAATGGAGTTTCCACTTGATCCATAAAATCATCTGTAGGTGTTATGATTCCATGCTAATCGCCAATACCTGCCCAACTTCCTCAATTTCAGTTAAAACAGCTCCGTCGTGATGAGCGAATGTACCATACAGGGTCTATGTTATTGCACAGTGGGTTATCGTCAGATTCCATATTTAAACATTTTGTGTAATTAACATTTAGATTTTCATTAATGGGTTCAAATCCGCAAGCCGAACTCTCCAAATTGATAAAAACATGCGAAGCATGTTTGCGTTCTCTATTTTTTCTTTTTCACTTTCCCACAAATAAAATAAATGTTCGTCTTCTAGTGGTCCAGTCCATTTTGATTCAGAGCTAGTAAATTTCTCAATGGTGGTATTTGGTAAAAATGATTCAACATTTTTATGGAATTGACTACTTTATAATTAACCAGATGTGCTTGTGTTTTAGAAATCGGCGTAGTCATTTGGAGTGAAGATTCTAGGTTCTGAATTAACTTACCGTAGTTTACTGCCTCCGAATCAAAAGGAAACAAACCAGTTGTTCTGAAGCCACTTTGAATTGTAGTTAGATTGGCAGTAGTGTATTATAAAATGCACAACAAGGGACTAAAGTGCTCCTTTTTCAATTCAATTTGATAATTATTTATTCACCGCAAAATTGAGTGGCTGAATATGGTGAGTTAATTAAGATATTCTCCTTCCAAAGCTCGCTAAGGCTAAGCATCAAATGCGAACAAGGGCCATAACGACCAAAATTACTGGAAATTTACAATGTTCTGTTTTAGCCATCGTAGGAAAATATTAGCTACGTATTCAATAAAGTATTCGCTAGTCATCCAGCCTGATTCTTATTTTTCAAATCCCCACTCCCTGGGCATGGGGTTCTAAATAAGTTCAATGGTATAATTTTGTAATTAAGCACAATCATTGGTCGTGGAAGAGGGCCATCAGCACAAGCCATTATATGAGTCGTCAAACATTTTTTTTCGCCGTTGTATATGGAGTTATCTCTTCACCTTTTTTTCGCAAGAACGCAATTTAAAAAAAAATACGACTGGCGTCGGTCGGGATAGGTTGGTCGTCGACGCTCGAAGAGGATGGACTTGTTTTGGTCGTCCTCTTTGTAAATGTGGTTTTATTATATTTTTTTAGTTTGGTTTTGTTCTACATGTTTACAGACGTAAGTATACAGTGGTAGACATTCGTATAAACGCACTATGTTTTTTAAATATAGTTCTAAGAGTAAAGTGTTTTGATTTTTTTTCAAGTAGTCTATATTATGTCTATCATCTTAAATCTGTTGCTAAGATAAACCATTACTAAGAATATTAATGGTTTACTTTAATAAATTGAAAAATCTAAATTTCAGGTGGACATTCGTATAAACGCACTTCTGATAATGTACTAAAATAAAAACCAAAATTAGCAATTTTTCATATATTATTTTATTTAATATTTGTTCTGGCCCCGACCTTTCTGAATAACTTCGAAAATTCGAGTAGGCATTGAATTTGTTAAATTTTTGAGGGTTTTCGGATCAATTTTGGCCCAACATTCACGGATGGCACTTTTCAAATCTTTAATTGAATTATATTGCTGTTCATTTCCATAAACTTTTCGAGGAAGGCCCTCTAAAGATTTTCGATAGGATTGCAATCAGGACTATTGCCTATCCAAGATCTCAGCTCGCCAGAAAGGTCTAATCCGCAAAGAAGCTATACACGAAACCGTCTATCATGCAGGCCATTGGATCTTCCTGTGACGACCCGACACATTGCCCGTATTTTTAATAGTTCACCGAACATAAAATGGACAAAATTTTTAATCAAACCACTTTTAACGGCTGTGCAAACGAATAATCCGCTCAAATTTGCTCATAAATACATGTCGTCGATAACGGATTGGCAGAGTGTGATTTTTTCTTACGGGAAAAAAATTAATCTGGATTTTCCCGACTGCTACAGTTGCTACTGGCATAATTTGGAGGAACATGGCGTCGTTAGGTCGAAGCGTAATTTTGTGGCGGTGTGTTATGGTATGCGGAGCATTTTCTTATAACGAGGAGCTTCCCATCTGCTTTATAACGACACGAATGAGCTCCCGTATGTACGTGAAACTTTTGGAAGATGTTTTGATAAATTATCTGGATAATAACATCAACAAAAGTTATAATTTTCAACAAGACAATGCCTCGATCCATGCTTCGAAGGAGACCACACCGTGGTTTCTCGAGAAAAACATTTCCCTTCTTGAATGGCCAGCTTGCAGTCCTGATTGCAATCCTATCGAAAACCTTTAGAGGGCCTTCCCCGAAAAGTTTATGGAAATGAACAGCAATATAAT
The DNA here is from genome assembly GCA_963556165.1 of Tipula helvola. Lineage (NCBI taxonomy): Eukaryota > Metazoa > Arthropoda > Insecta > Diptera > Tipulidae > Tipula > Tipula helvola. The sequence continues at coordinate 93,367,410 of OY744482.1, forward strand.
TCAATTAAAGATTTGAAAAGTGCCATCCGTGAATGTTGGAGCATAATTAATCTGAAAGCCCTCAAAAATTTAACAAATTCAATGCCTTCTCGAATTTTTGAAGCTATTCAGAAAGGTCGGGGCCAGAACAAATATTAACCCTGCATTACTAACGCTAATTTACGTTACATGATTACTAAACATGGGTCCAATCGACCCATATCTTAAAACTCAATTTAAAGAGAAACCTTAGCGCCCAAAATATACATTTATTAATTTTTGGTAAATTGAATAAAACTACAATTTAAAATTAAAAAAAAAATCTATTTAGTTTGTTCACAGGTAATTTTTATTCAAAAATAAATAATAGACTTCATATTATCACATAAAAATAATGAAAAGGTAACGGTTCGGGAAAATATCTCACAGTGGCTAATTTTTTCAGTCATAGTTTCAGAAAGAAGATTTTGAAAATCTGAAAAGGCAACAAAAATATATCGTGTAAATTGCTTTATTCATTAGAGCATATTAACCAATTCGAGCTCTGTAAGAATCGATCAAAGTCGGAATAATAACGTGGGTCCAAATAACCCATAAATAATACTCACTCGATACTAACGTGGGTCCAACAGACCCAGACCTTTATGTAAAAAAAAAATACGTGAATAATAACGTGGGTCCAAATAACCCATAAATAATACACACTCGATACTAACGTGGGTCCAACAGACCCAGACACATTTTGCAAGAGGTATTGTTGACACTCCGACTGACAAAACACTAATGAAATATATTTTAAAATGTGGGAAAATACTGGAATTTAAATTACATTTTGACGTGAAGTTGGTTACAATTACGAAACATTCATTTTTTGAAAAGAAATTTTAAATTGGGTCCATTGGACCCATAGGTTAGTAATGCAGGGTTAAATAAAATAATATATGAAAAATTGCTAATTTTGGTTTTTATTTTAGTACATTATCAGAAGTGCGTTTATACGAATGTCCACCTGAAATTTAGATTTTTCAATTTATTAAAGTAAACCATTAATATTTTTACTAATGGTTTATCTTAGCAACAGATTTAAGATGATAGACATAATTTAGACTACTTGAAAAAATCAAAACACTTTACTCTTAGAACTATATTCAAAAAACATAGTGCGTTTATACGAATGTCTACCACTGTATATGTTATACTATATATGTGTATATCCATATATAATATGTATAATATAGATATGCACATGTGGGTATGTATTTTAAGTTAAATGTGAGTTAAATTTAGTTATTTTTGCGCTTTGTGATGCGTTAAATAAATGAATAAATGTGGGAAAACATAATTAAAGTGGAAAAGTGAAAAGTGTAGGAATTTTTGAACATTAAAAAAATTAAAAAAATAAAAACAAGTTCAAAAATAAATAATTAACGGTACTACTCTAATACCGTTAAGCAGGTAGTTTCACCATGTGCTGTTGTTCACAATACATACATTGGTGGTATGTATTTGTGAAGAATTTGTTCATTTTATTACATTGTTTTATTTTTTATTTATTTCTATTCAAACAATGGGTTATTTTTTAGAGAAAATTTGTATAGAGAATTATGGAATGATATCAAATGCCGAATGTCGAAGGGCCGAATGGGTCGAAGGGCCGAATGGGTCGAAGGGCCGAATGTCGAAGGGCCGAATGTCGCAGGGCCGAAAGGGTCGAATGGCCGAATTTTTTTTGTTTATTTTTTTGTTTTGCTTTTAGAAATATAATTTTTTAAATTTCTTGTTTGAGGGAATATTTTGTAAATGTACTGAATTTGATATTAAGAACTATAATTTTTATTTATTTATGAAAAACAATATTAATTTTCCAGATATCAATACCAGGATGAAATGTACCTTAAACCAAGAAATTTAAAAAATTATATTTCTAAAAACAAAAAAATAAATAAATAAAAAAATTCGGCCCTTCGACCAATTCGGCCCTTCGACCCATTCGGCCCTTCGATCCATTCGGCCCTTCGACCCATTCGGCCTTTCGATCCATTCGGCCCTTCGACCCATTCGGCCCTTCGACCCTTTCGGCCCTTCGACATTCGGCCCTTCGACATTCGGCCCTTCGACCCATTCGGCCCTTCGACCCTTTTGGCCCTTCGACATTCGGCCCTTCGACATTCGGCCCTTCGACCCATTCGGCCCTTCGACCCATTCGGCCCTTCGACCAATTCGGCTCTTCGACATTCGGCCCTTCGACATTCGGCCCTTTGAAATTCGGCCCTTCGTCCTCATTCCGAGAATTATACTAGAATACTTCATCCCTCGTGTGTGTCGTACATGACAACACTGCGTCGAAGTCAACAAAAATGTTTAGACATTTATGTTGGTTTTGCGCTGTGTCACGACACGAATGCTTGTAGAAATAGTAGGTTTTGTATGTGTTGATAAGGTGCGGTTTGTGTAGGCTTCCTTGGTTCGTTTGTTGTAAGTTATGTGTAATACATAACACGAGTAAAGTGTTGTTGTGTTGTATATCGGGGATGGGTTTTATATAGATACATATATGTGATGTTTTTCAAAAACCACAGCATAGCTGATTATAATTAGGAACCGGATGTCTTGGTATTTTATGTATGCACTACATAATTTGGAATTTTACTACAATTGTAATTTGAAAACAGGTTGCATAACTTGGTAATGAAAATTAAATTAATTTTGAACTAAAATTTAACTAATTAAACTATTTTTCCTTTCCCTTGATTTGCTATATTAACCTTGGGTGTAATTGTATACCTATAAAGTTTATAAAATTTATAAAATTAATAAACTTTATGGAAAATCCTTTTGGAGAAGTAATTTAGTTGATTTACCTCTATTCAATTTTATTCATGTATTTTACTGATTTATTTATATGTATGGGTTGTATTATTAAATAAACATGAAGGCTGAAAATGGAATCATAAATAGGAGGTTGATTCCTCCATAGGTAATTAGAAGGGGACAGTTCAAATAACTGTGAACAGTACGATAATGTGCAAATCATTGGTCGTTTCTTAATTTCATAACATCAAAAGTTGTTTATTATTGTTGAATTTATTATTAATACTATTTTTACAGGTAAAGCTTTATTCATTGAATTGATTCCTAAAAATATTGTGAAGGTGGCTTATTTCCTAAAAATGTCCTCAACAGTAAATTATAGTCAAATCGAAATTTATTAGCAAAATCATTTTCTGGGATAAATTCAATTTTAATATATATTTTGGATTATGATAGTTTATCGATTGCAGAATTTGACAGTAGTATCAAAGGTACTTTAAAGCCGCAAAATTCACAGATTTGTGAAGCTAAAAAAAAAAAAAAAAACCAAGAGAAACAGATACTAATATTAATATTAAGATTGTCCATAGCAACTAATGATATTTAATAACATTAAAATCTAGGGTTATGAATAGTTAATTCATATTAATCAAGTAGTAATTATTTACTAATAATAGATTAATATTGATTTTGTTTCAGAGATCACGAGAAATTGGACTCAATTTATGGAAATTATATTAAACTTAAATTTAAAATTAATTAATTAAGAGGAGGAGATTAGTTAATTAAATTAATGCGGTTTGAATTTTAGAAATTAGTATTCAGTTTAATCTTAATTTAATTAAAGCACGGGAGTAGATTGAAGATGTGTTGTCATGGTTGGTTGAGAGTATCAATCAATGGAAAGCGGCCGGAGGCAGTGGAGTGTGGAAGGTATATAAGAAGTAATTGATAACTAATTAATATTGACTTTAGGATGCCAAGGATGGAAAGCAGTTTGTAGAAAAAATGTAGTAAAGTAATTATTAGAAAATGTAAATACTAACAATTGACCGTCAAGGTGTTTGTAACCGGGTCGATCTCAATCCTATACTAACAATCCTATAATATCCTTCCAAATAAATGTAAAAAAGGGAGTACGGTGGGCCCGGCCTCAACCGGGAGATTTCGCTAAATGCTTGGTCGTACATTCAAAATCAATCAATCAATTGCAATTTTCATAAATAAATTTCTGTTTCAGCCAATCAATCACATGCTTTACTATTGTCCGCTGGGGCACACCGTTCCATTCGTCAATAGAAACCAAAAAAATTTTGGTTGAAAAATGAATCCTAAACAAAACCGGTTTTATAGGCAAAGGGGGAAAAACGAGGAATGATACCGGACTCATGAGACCTAGTGTGGATTAGGTCTATGGGACATATCGATACCATGAAACAAAAATTAAATTTCCCAATTTTGGTTTTTCATTCACAGCCAACCCAGACAATTTTCTTCGCCTCCAGCACCGAATGGAACATACACACATTTGTATTTTACTGAAATTTTATTTCTTGAATAAATAAAAATTATCTAAAAACCAGGGCAATGTAAGGCATTTTCCTGGATGCCCACAGAAGTTTGAAAACTTAGAACATGTTCAGAGAAACCAGGAGGCTAGGTCATCCTATTCCTACCTCGATCGTATCTAGGCGAGAAGGAGAATGTCACAATAAAACTGAAAGACCATTTCTGCTGTGAGCATTTTACCTTACCAGATAAGAAAGATGCTAGATGGGAGTCTGAATTTTATTCAAATGTAAACAAAAGATTTAAGAATATTGATGTCAAGGCGTATTGGATGAATGAAATTTCCGATATCTCGCGGCATAAATCTAGACTTCCCTACAACTTTCTAGTCTGGAAAGGTTAAATGACTGCAGAAATTATCTTACAGTATAATTTGTATGCCGCCCCGGTGGCACAGTGGTTAGCATGCTTGCTTTAAGCTCCGGAGGTCCCGGGTTCGATTCCTGGCGGGTGATGAAAAAATCACGGCTGGTTAATGTTGGATCAATGAATTAATCACTCATTATCCGTTAAAAAAAATGATTACGAAACTTCAAATGAAGCGGCCAAATCCCTCTATGGGATGTAGCGCCAGCGAAAAAAAAAAAAAAAAAATAATTTGTATATAGAAGTCCTAGTCTAAGCTTAAGAAAGGAGTTTAGATTATTGTAAATTCAAACTTCCAATCGATACGGTAAGGCTAAATAACCGCATAATTTGTCTACTAGCGTAGTTTTAGTATTCAGGAAGTCCTAATCTAAATATTTAGCCAAAGCATATAAACGATTTTTGTTAAAATCAGGTAATCTCTGCAAAAGCCAATAAGTTAAAATATTGTGTAAAAGTATTACTAGTATTGAGTTATTAGAACAGGGTAGTACAAAATGAAATAGCGGAGTATAGGAGTAAGCACTGGGCGACAGTATTACAAATACTCCGATTGTACTCACTTCGACAGCCCTTCTCTAGAGTGTTATAACTGGAGATGGATTGCATTGATGGACTTGTAAATAAATAGATATTGCAGGAAAAAATTACAGTTTAAGTTTCCTGCGGTATTGATGGGCTAAGTCGGTTCTTTTTTGTTAAAAACGTAAGACAAAATAAGCAAAACAGAACAAAATGAACCGATTTAGCACATCACTATCCCGTGGGAAATCTCGGAAAATTCGATTTTCAAAAATCATTAGAAAATTTAATAAATGGCTGAATTTATACAACATGGCTGATTTTATAGAAATTTTCTAATGGTTGTTTGTAGGGTTAGCAAAGTTTTCCACGTAAGATTATTTACAAGTATTTTTATTGGAATCCATGCATCCTATTTACTTTCGGTTGATAACCAATAAATTAGTTATTTTCGGCTGGAATGTTAATAACGTAATCTGCATTATCGACTTTTTGCTCTCGGCTACCTTTAACAGGGTCTAACAATAACTATTAATAGTTTATCAATGGGATTAGATAGTCAAAAATCGATATTATTCGATAGTTCTCTACCACTATTGCTCTTGCTGTTGCTGAGTTTGGTTATGCGGGGTTTGTAGAACATAAAATTAATAAATGTGTTAAGCAGATTCGGATGAAATTTTTTAATTGAATAAATTGCAGGTAGGCGCGCCATCATCTTTCCAGCAGCTAATATATTACGGTGGTCAGAAAATCGTGCCTCTGTCTAATAGAACCGCTCTACTTCATTTAGTTCAAACTGATCAATGGTGACAAAGCCGCTTTGCTTTGGCCACCGGAATTACCTTGACCATTCACAATAGTCTAAAGATGGAATCTTCGACAAGATCACCATGTATGAGTGATGAAATATTTTATTAGAGCAGATGATTAACTAAACAGAATTGTATTTGGCTCATGCTCACCGAGACAACAAAAATCGTTTGTGTTTCTTGATGCCAACAAATTATCGAAACTATAAGTTTCAATTTTTATATCATCACTAATGTCACAAGTTTGTCCTTCAACCCCAAAATAGAATAACTGATCAACTTTTTGAACAAAAAAATGTAACTTAATTTAAATACTGAGCAAACAACAGCTGTTTGTCCGCAAAGGTTTGTCAGGCTTGATGATTCAATAGATATGTACTTATACAAATAGGTTTTCACATTAATTTTTCGCGAGTTGACCGTGACCTCTTCGTTGTTTTCTTTTTTTCTGTAAACTTGTTCGCCAATTGACAGAAGGCATTTTTGGGAAATATAGGGAATATAAGATACGAAAAAAACTGTTTGAGGAAACTGCTGTAAAAAAAATTAATTCTCGTAATTTGCATCGTAATGCTATTAACTTTGATAAGGGTAATCTAACGTCATATATTATTCCTATTGATAACACAAAATTTTATATTGATTATAATACGATAACGTATGTAATTATGTGTATTCGTCTATACAAATGTCGTTTTTTGTACACACATATTTCGTAGATAACGATTTTTATTGTTGTTATTTGTTTCTTATTTATTAGAACGTTTAAGTTCAGCGATTCATTGACTTAGAGTTTAGGCAACGTTCTGACAAGCCAAAAAAAAAGTTGCAAACCATCCTCGTACATTGTGTATTTCTTAATAATTTTGTTTTCTAAATGAAATTTACTTTCCTGAAATTTTATGAACTGTTTTCTCGGTTAAAGTACAAATGTACAATAATATTGTATAATTGAACTATGTATTATATCATAAAAGTGTTATCAGTAACTAAACGTGAATATTACATAAACACATTCGGACAATAAATACGTTGCAAGTTTTATTTAAAGAGACCAAATTAAGAAAGTTGGGGCTGAGCTTAATTTTCAAATAGAGTGTAATACCTTACACTCATATTACATTAGAATTTATGACAAATAATTATATACTACAATAATTTCAATGAAAGATATTAACACTTACGCTCTGTATATGTTACATTCATTGGCGCTACAGTCACGCCAATAAATAAGCCCGCTAATAATGGTACTACAAACTCTAGACGGTTTTCACTTACAATTCCTATTGTATCACCTACTTTTAATCCAGCCGCTCGGAAACATTTCGCAGTTTCAATACTCTCATTTAACATCTGTCTGAATGTGACACGTTTATCGGTGATAGCATCTATCTAAACATATACATAAGTTAACATTTTTAATTAGAAACTAAAAAAATTATCACCGTTTATTACACATTTAACTCACAAAACCAACTTTATCTTCATGTTTCTTTAATGAATCGATTAAAAAGTATCCCAGCGATTTTACAGAGGTAACATCAACAATTTCATCTCCACCGCCGAATAACACATTTTTTTCAATTTCAACGGTTTCAAATTTATTCGCCATTTTAAAATCTAATAAATCACTGAATTCAACCACAAAGAAATAAAATAATCAACAGAAAATTTTACACACATTCGTTCTTTTGATCGCTTTTAGCTTGACTATTTTTAGTTTAAATTTGTTAGTACACAAATATTTAAAAAATAACTATGCCCATAGTATTATGAATGAAGGAACGACTTGATAAGATTATTTTGGTCATCGAGTGTAGCGATAAATTTTAATATTTACTAACAAATGATACAACGTAAACAGATGAAATAGAGAAAATTAATGATAAAGGTTGATGTTCTTTGAGAACGATTTAGATATTGTTGATATCTAACATAGGACGACCCAACATTTTTCAAAATAATTTTTATTGTTTTTAACCTAGAGTTATTATCGAAGTATCAGCTGGAATGAAAACTTTAAAAGAACACTGCCATCTTTTGGGAATATAGACAATCCTTTGAGAAAACTTGGGGTGACTTCGGTTCTACCGATATTGCCGTATGCTATTAAACTTAATGGGCTACACATTATTGCTTGTAGGGCTATTACTGGTGCTATGGACTCAACTCCGCTTCTTGCCATGAAACCCATTCTGTTTTTGCCACAGTTGTATTCTATCATTCCAGACACAGCATGTTCTGCTGTGTTTTGTCTAAGGTGCATAGGGTTGTAATATTCTCTTATTCCATGTAAACTACATTTTATTGGTACCAGAAATTGATATGGTTATCGTTTAGTCCGAATTTATCAGGCCGCCTGATTAGGTTCTGTACGGTTTTGTAAGCGGAAACAATTGGTTTTATCCTAAGTGTAATTGAGGCTTTGAATCTCGCATTTACAAAACAAAATATAGTTTTCTGGTCAAACAGCTTATTTGTGCTTAATTCGTTGTGTATTGACTATGTCTAAATTTGTTAACTTTCTTCATTAATTTGCTTCTATCTTTTGGAACGGATCACTTGAGAGTCTCGATCGCGAATTTTATTGGCACGGTCGTTTTAATTTCACCTGCAGTGCATGGGACGGACTCAAATTGCTTTAAGCGTAAATTTTCTCCAATACGATAATAACTGCATTCACTTCGTATGCAACTGTCCAGTCTTCGATGGACTTATGTATGTTACAAGTATTTAACTCCAACTTTTAAACCACCAACTTTCTGTTTTCGTCAGTGTGCAGTCTTCATTGCAGTATCATTTGTGGAATTGAATGTGGAACTCGGTTGCCTTTAACCAATTTTAATGTTGGTGGTGCAACTCTAGCACAAAATATATTTTAATACTGTTAACCACGATAGCTGAGCGGATTTGCGATATTGCAGAAACGAGAGTATTCACGATAAATGGCACTCGAATTAAAATACTTGAATCGATTTGTATTAGATTCTAATTTATTACGTTAATATTGTGCGATTAATTATGAATATGTATTATTATTGAGAAGATAGCCACTGTAATTGCGATGAACACGATATTGTTTTGTTGGTGATTGACACGAAGAAGAAAAAAGATTAAAAACACGTCGTATAATTTGACGTTTTCTCCATTTTTTTAGTGTCGCCTGACGACTGTAAATTTGTTGCTTCGCTGTGTTCACCACCAGGTCTGGCACCGGTCGCGTATTCAGCGGTGGCGCTAACATTACAATTAAGGATTAATCCTTTAGTTGTCCATGTTGTCTGGGATCGGCAGTAGACACAATTTTACTACCGGTCTCGTGAGTGTGATAGCCTGACATTTTAGCGTGACTGTGCGACTGAGACCATCAGTACCCGGATGAATAGCAGTGATTCGGCCCATTGCCCATTTTGCTGTTGGGCAAAGTTCGTTTTTGATGAGAACCAGTTGACCGACCTTGAAGTTAATGTTCGTCCTGGGCCACTTAGGACGTTGTTGCAGCCGTGACAGGTATTCAGTCGACCATATCCTCCAGAAATGTTGATGCATTTGTTGAATTTACTGATATCGATTGAGACGATTCGATTGGATTGTCAAGCAATGATGGTTCTGGAATGATGATGGGTGGCTCTCCGAAGAGAAAGTGACCGGGAGTGAGAGTGGTGTAGTCCTCGGGATCATCCGACATGGGGCACAATGGCCTCGAATTTAGGCAAGCTTCTATCTGGCACAAAGTTGAGTAATGCATTGCCGATGATTCTTCGAAGATGGTGTTTGACTGACTTCACCCCTGCCTCCCATAAGCCTCCAAAGTGTGGTGACGCGGGCGGGTTGAATCACCAATTCGGGTTGTTTTGAGCCATCATTGTGGCGACTTCAGGCTTCACATTCCTTGTGCTGTGATGATGAAGCGACGTTAGTTGACGATTTGATCCGATGCAGTTGGTGCCACGGTTGCTGTACAACGCTTGAACCTTGCCTCTTCGAGCGGTGAATTGTCTAAATGAAGCGATGAACGCATCTGCGGTGAGATCTGACACCATCTCCAGATGAAGGGCTTTTGTTGATAGGCACACGAATAGACACACGTACCCCTTGAGACGAGAACGGGCCCGCATAATCCACTCCATTATGTAGAAAAGCTCTCGATGGAGTAACGCGTGGTGCTGGAAGATTGGCCATTAGTTGCTGACCGGTGGTTGAACGATAACGAAAGCATCTCACGCAATGGCGAACATACGCACGGACCAGCTTCTTGACATTGACTATCCAAAATCGGCTTCGAAGATGTGCTAATATTAATTGTTGATCACTGTGGAGTGTGGTTCGATGTGCCTGTGCGACGATTAACGTAGTTAGTTGACTGGTTTTCGGTAGAATTATCGGGTGCTTGCTTTGGTACGGCAAGAATGAATGTTTTAATCGTCCGCCGACTCGTAGGATTCCATCACCATCGATAAATGGGTTGAGTGAACCGAGCACACTTTTATTAAACAAGTTTCCTGCTGATTGGCATCGAGTGATTTCGTTGGCGAAGTTCTGCACAAATCGGACCCAAAAATGGAATGATCAATTCATTTCAGGCTCGGTGATGAAGCTGGGATTACGATCGGCTTTGTTGGTATGAAGTTGTAGAACGAAACGTTTACAATAGGCTGTGATTCGAAGTAATTTTCCGAGAGTGGAACAGCGATTCAGAAGTTGATTGATCCCATCAGAGCTTGATGTTTCGTTTGACCGCGTGATGACCATCTGCTGATGTGGTACGAGCATATACGACCGCAGCATATGCTTTCATTGAGGCGTCGCTAAAGCCGTGTATCTGAAGATTGTTGCGACATGTTTGATAATCCATCCAACGAGTGATTTTGATTGTTTCCAAGAATCTCAGATTCTTCCGATAATTTGATCATCTTTCAGCGACTGAATTTGGTACTGCCTCGTCCCACGATAATCCGAGTACCCATAACTCTTGAAAGATAATTTTTGCGACAATAACACTAGTGGATAACCAGCCGAGTGGGTCGAAGATCCTTGAAGCCTCTGAGAGGATGATCCGTTTGGTTGTTACTGGCAATTCTGGAAAGTCCTCGATTTTAAATGCAAAATAATCTCCCGATGGTGCCCAATGTAACCCCAGTGCCTTGACTGATTCTTCCCATTTCAACTCCCGTAATGGCCGATGTTCGTGGTATTCCGACGACACTTGATCGAGTAGAGTTTGGCAATTTAACGACAATTTTCGAAGCTCAAAGCCGCCACGTTGGAGTAATGCTACCATCTGTTGCTGAGCTTCAAACAATTCCTTGGCTTTGTTTGTGCCCGTCATCAGGTCGTCTACATAGAAATCGGCAAAAGCGACGTTCGCAGCGATGGGAAATTGCTTGGATTCGTCATGTGCCAACTGATGGAGCGTGCTTATTGCCAAATACGGAGCACAGCTCGTACCGTAGGTTACTGTGCGCAGACGATAATCTTGAATTGGGTCCTCAGGCGTTGTTCTCCAAACTATGCGTTGATAATCTTGGTGCTCAGGGGCCACCAGGATCTGTCGATACATCTGTCGGATATCTGAGATGAACACGAATTTGTGTTGTCGAAATCGAGTGAGAATTGTGAATAGATTCTGTTGAAGCTTGAGACCGATATGAAGGTTTTGATTGAGCGAAACTCCGGAAGTCGTCTTGTGTGAGGCGTCGAAGATTATACGTAATTTTGGCTTTGAGCTGCTAGACCCCTGCTCCCTGCATCACGCCATGGTGTGGGAGGTAGCACATTTGATTTGTAATTTTTTCATCGTCGGCTGGCACTGCTTCCATGTGATGCTGCTCGAGATAGGCTTGCATGAAATCTCGGTATTCGATGCATAACTGCGGATTCTTCGAAAATCGGCGTTCCATAAGCTTCAGTCTCACGATTGCACCTTCTCGAGATGTTCCAAGTGGCAATGGCTGATCAACGAATGGGAGTTGCACGATATATCTTCCTTCCTTGTTTCTAGAGTGTGTTGATTGAAAGTGCGTTTCACATTGACTTTCATCTTCCGTGAGTTCTTTGGCTGCTGGTACATTTTCAATCTCCCAAAATGACTTCAAAGTGTTGTCAACGTTGGTATAATTCTCGATGATTGCAGTCGCGCTTAAGGAGTGTGTGATTGTATTTCGGTCGAATCTCCCAAACAAGATGTGTCCCAGTTTGGTTTCTTGTGCGAATGGCGAACCGTTGAAAGATTTTATGCATCCATCCATATGAAGCATTCCAAGGATATCTGCCCCAAGCAGCATGTCGGTTTTGTGAGGACGATTGAAATGAGAATCGACCAATTGTAGCTCGCTAGATGTTTCCACTGTTGCGATTCGATGTATTGCGATGGTAAGATGCCAGTTATTCTTTCGACGACTACTGCTGTGATGGAAATCGAGAATCTTGAATCAACATGTGATTTAAGAACGAATTCGACGATCGATTGTGATTTGGCTGCTTCAGTGGCACCGATTTCGTTAATTAAGATTGAGGCTGGCTTCCGTTGTAAGCCAATCCGAGTTATGGCGTTCTCCGAAATGAGATTCACTTGGGACCCGGAGTCAAGCAGGGCTCGAATGATGAAATATTGTTTCCCGTTTGCGACGATCCCAACTGATCTTGCGAGTAATACATTTGTCAGCGGCGATGTGGTGTGATGCGAATTAGCATCGTTCGAATTTTCGGCAATTGGCAAGTTGTTATTTGATGTTTTACTTGTTTTGGTGACTGGAATTCAAGATGACCCATCCGATATATGTTGTAGGGTGTGATGTCTGCGGTTGCAAACTTGACAGAAATTTGAACGACATTCTGCGCTACGGTGTCCCTTCCGCAGGCAGTTGAAACAATGATTGTTTTCTCGAATTTTGTTTGATTTCTGATCGAATGATAATGATTTAAATTTGCTGCGCTGGAACGCACTGTGTTCCTCGCTGCAGAATGGACAGCTCAGCGAACTAGTTGAAGTCGAAGTAGCGACGAACGAATGAGACGATTGCAATAAAGATTCGCGCTTCGAGCTCGGGCGAGATGACGATGGTTAAGCTGTTGATGGTAAACGAATTGTTGTTGGCTCGTTTCTCCGGCGTATTGACGATGATGTGATTGATCGCGACGAATTTAACTTGGACATGGAAATCATTTCCAATGATTGCCATCGAGTCTCCAAGAAATCCATAAGCTCTTGGTATGTAGGATAATCCGTTCGAGTTAGTGTCAATTCCCATTGACGGTGAGTTTCTGGATCGAGTTTGTCGACGATGATGTTGACGAGAATGATATCCCAGGTGGCTACCGGAACGGCCAAAACCTTCAGACTTCGAACTGTGTCTGTAGAGGTATCGATGATGCCCCTCAATACGATTGCGGATTCATAAAGGGCTGCGGGCATATTTCGGAATCGATGGAGGTTACTGTCGATAATGAAACGTCGATGTTTGTACCGATTGGTGAGGCTATTCCATGCTTCTGTGTAGTTGGCATCGCTGATCTGCATCGTTCTCAATAGGGTAGCAGCTTCACCAGTTAGATTTGCCTTCAGGTAATGGAGCTTCTGCGAATCTGTCAATCTTTGATTCTTGTCGATCAGATCAGTGAAAAGACTTTCGAATTCCGTCCAATTTTCATAATTGCCATCGAAGAGAGGAACCTTGGTGTGTGGTAACTGAATTTTGATTCATTGTTGTTGTGTGGAAGCGTCGACTGGAATTGCCTTGGCATCATGTGTTGAAGTCGCTGAGGTGAATTTTCTCAATAATGTTTTGAGGTTTGAGCTTGCGACGAAATAATACTCCTCGATCTGTTCTCGAATGCCGAATTGTTTCTCTAACTCATTCTCACCACACACTGCCTCGACCTTATCTTGCGTGTCACAGAATTTCGTGTACCGTTGTTTCAGGTGATCAATATGGACTTCGATTGTCTCTCTTGTGACTTCGGTATCCCCGCTTAGCTCCTTGCTACGTTTGAAGGCCCGTTCCAGAGTGCGGAGTTGCTAGACTCCCATCGGGCGCGTCCCCAGGTGGCGGATAGGGGAAAACTCTTACTGACTTGTCGGGCGGGTAAATGGGAAATAAAATACCATTCGCGGACCAAAACTAGCTAAGGGTGGTTCCCTGAAAATAATAACCAATATGGGGGACTCGAAACGAGATAACCTTACGGCGCAGGGAATCGGATACCCAGTGCCGGCGACTTTGAGGGGTGAGCAAGCGGGCTCCCAGTCGTCGATATCCAATGACCGCAATACTTCAGAGCTGATGAACTCTGACCCATTTGGAAGAAGTTCCATAGTGCAAAGATCACCAACATCATTAGCTAGAACAGTTGAGATAGAAAATGCAGAACTACGCAGACAACTATGTAACATTGAAAAAATTACGTCGGATTTAATGAACGAAGTAAAATCTCTTAAGTTAGAAAATGAGAAACTGAAAAATTCTTTACAATCAAAGGAAGCTGAGGAACAGGATGCTTCAGTTTTCCATGAGAGAAATGCTTTGCAACCCAAGAAGCCAGAAGAACAGTGTGCTACAGAGTACCACACTGACGAAGAAGAATTAAGAGAAGAAACTGACTGGATCTTAAAAAAGAACAGGAAGAAAAGACCTGCGAAAAAACGGAAGGCAGAATCTTCTCCAGAGATTGTAGCTTCAAGCCACACTTCCATAACTGCTGTATTAAATCAAAATCAGCAAAATGTACCAGCTCAGGAAAACCAAACTGCCAAAATTAAGGAAAAGGCTCCACCACCAATCAACATTATTGGCGTAACTGAATATAATACTATCCAATCGTTAATGAAATCGGTGACTACAAAAGATTACAGAGTTGTAGCACTGAACAACAATATTTGGAAAATCAATACAACAGATATTGAAAGTTATAGAGCCTTGGCTTCAAAGCTGACAGATGACGGCAAGGAATGGTACACATATGAGGACAAAAATGATCGTCCGATTAAAGTGATGGCCAGAGGTCTTCATCCAACCTGTGCAAAGCAGGATATAATGGAAGACCTTAAACACCAAGGCTTCAAAATAGAGGATGCGGTAAATATCCTAAAGAAAGAAAAAACTGTAACTGATCAAGGGATTAAAATGAATAAAAGGGGGCTCCCATTGTTTATGCTTACTTTTAATAGCACGGAAAAAGTGGAAAAATTTTTCAATATTAGGGCAGTCCTTAACATGAGAGTTCGAATAGAAGCGTTAAGAAAATCCACAGGCTTGATACCTCAGTGTAAGAAATGCCAAGGATATAATCACACGCAGAAATATTGCAAACGAGAGCCTAGATGCGTGAAATGTTCGGGAAAACATCTCGCCCAAGATTGTAGGTTCACAAAAGCTACGCCTCCAAAATGTGTAAACTGTAATGGAGAGCATCCCGCTAATTATAGAGGATGTGAAGTAGCCAGGGAACTTCAAAATCTGAGAAATAAAAAACAACAAGGCCCGCTAAACCGTGGGATGTTCAATAATAAGACAATATCTAAAAATCCAGTGGTAGAACTACCTCTAACAAGTGCAATAGCAGGCCGAAAAACATACTCCCAGATTGTACAACAGCGGGAAGTACAGTAAAAGCTCGATTTGTGCAACATTTGATACTTGCAACTTTCGATAAATGCAAATCAAAACAAAAATTTCTAACTTTTGATAATTGCAACTTTTCTTTTTTTGCGTTCAATAATTGCAACAATTTTTTTTAGTGACTGAAAAATACTAATAATAATGTTTGGAAACCGCGATTATTTATCTATAATTGCACGTGATATTTATGAAATTACCGTTATATTATCATTTGAACTAATTCAAGTCATCTTTTATTAATATGTATGATTTATAAGGAAAAAGTGGAAGCATCATACTGGAACAACAAATCAATATTTCTTTCACGAAAATATTCTACGTAACATGTTCGATCTTTCTCTTATGTTTGTTCTTTTTGATTCTCTGTATAGTGATATTACACTTATAACTGTAATTAAATGAAACAATCTAAATTTATGAAAAGGATATGTTTATTAATACGACCGCGCCACAAAACAATTTTTTCTTGTGTAGTGTAGTCAGCCTCAGAAGTAAACAAAGTGAAAAGGAAAAGTGGAAAAGTTCAAATTGCTTTATTTGCACTTAAAAAATAATAATAATGCCCTTTCAAGTGAAGAAATCGTTTCTTTCTATAAAATAAAAACAAAAAATTTTAAGAAGTTTGCAAAAAGGTGTATCAGCTGGAAAATTGACAGCACAATATAAATTATAATCTGATAAATGCAGTGATGTTTTTAGCTAATTTTTGGGCTGGTCTTAAGCAAATCACAATTAAAAATAGCTGGAACATCTTGAAAATGAGACAAGCATCAATGATGTGGGATTCTGAGAATGGTATACCATTGGTTGAACTCTGAAACAATTTACAACGTTCCAGGTCAGAGGTGGAATCTATTCAGTTATTGCTGGGACAAATACCACACGAAGATGACTACTCCACAAATGAAGTCAACGAGTGGATCAATGAATACAATATCAAGAAGGCCTACCAAGTTCTGATGCAGAAAGCGCTGAAGACGATATCATAATTAGTGATAAACCATTTATTAAGATAGGCGACGCAATAAAGAGCTTTACTATTTGCTTAGATTGGGCTCAACAAAATGAAGTCCCTATGGAAGACTACATGATTCTTCATAATTTAAGAGAACAAGCAGTATTTAAAAGGAATGGTTGCTTAAAGCAAACCAGCATTTCCGATTTTTCTAAAAAAACATGAACTTATTGCATGCTTTCAAAAATATTAAAATATGTATACATATTAGATTTACATACTTATATCCTTTACATTAATTATATTGAATTGTTAGTTACATTTTGTATATGTAAGGTAATAAATTTTACTTTTTTATTTGCATTTATGCGTATTTTTGAGAATATCGGCAACCTAGTTTCAGGTATAAACGAAAATTTCTTATTACATCATCAAAGGATTGTTTCTATGAATAGGTAAGTTAAAACGACATGATTGAATGAAATGTTCGATAATTGCGGCATGTTCGGAAATTGCACTCAGGCCGGTTTTTAATGTGTTGCATAAATCGAGCCTTTACTGTAGTAAGTAACAACGAAGACGGTCAAAGCCTAATTCTTGAAAAAATTTTAAAGAATATAGAAGCATTAAACTTAAGGCTACTAAAACAAGAAAGAAGCCTGGACGCTTTAAATAAGCGGTTAAATAAGCAAGAAACAGTGAATGAAATCACTTCTATGATGTACTAATCTATGAAGATGAATAACACATTCAGAATCGCCAATTGGAATGCAAATGGGCTGTTGCAACAAATTCCAGAGTTAGAAATTTTCCTAAATATAGAAAAGATAGATATATGCCTAATTTCAGAATCTCATTTGACAAAAGATTCATTCGTTAGAATTCGAGGATACCAGTGCTATCACGCCATCCACCCGTCAGGAAAAGCGAGAGGAGGTTCAACCATATTTGTGAAGGAAAACATCAAACATTACGAAGGAGTAAAAATTGAAGAAGAAATTATGCAAGTAGCCACCATTAATGTTCGAATAAATAGTCCAAAGGTAATCAACATATCTTCAATATATTGCCCTCCACGTTATAATCTGACTAAAGAAAACTATGTTACGTTACTCAAATCGCTCGGTTTTAACTTCATAATCGGAGGCGATTTTAATGCTAAAAATACATATTGGGGATCAAGGCTAACAACCCATAAGGGTAAGGAGCTATTTGCAGCTGGTCGGGCACTAAACTGCGAGTTCCTGTCTGGAGGTAAACTAACATATTGGCCAGCGGATACAAATAAGATACCAGATTTGATAGATTTCTTTGTAACAAAAGGGATATCTGTAAACTACGTATTACTCGAAAACAGTGAAGGAATTTCATCTGACCACACACCTGTCATTATGACACTCAGTGATACCATTATCAAAAAAGAAAATTTACCTAGGTTAACAAATAATAAAACAAACTGGGACCTCTTTCGGAAAATAGTCGAAGACAATACGGAACTACAAGTACCAATTAAAACTCCGGCAGAACTTGAGGTTCAATTGGAGCTGCTGAACAACAGTATTCTGCAAGCAGCATGGCAGAGTACTCCTCCTACTTGTAATCAAACGGAAAGTTACATCAACTACCCAGTAGAAGTGAGAGATCTGGTTAGAGAAAAGCGGAAAGCTCGAAAAATCTGGCAGAGGAATCGAGCACCACAAAGCAAATCACGACTTAATTATTTAAGCAACAAATTAAAAATGCTTATCAAAGAAGTCAAGAACAAATCTTTTAATGAATACCTGGCTGGCCTTTCTGGCAACAAAGACACTAATTACTCCCTTTGGAAAGCAACTAAAGGTCTTAAAAGGCCTAAAGTACAAATAGCTCCTATCAAGAATGACGATGGAACTTGGGCTAGAAGTGCCAAATAAAAAGCTGCATTGTTTGCAGACTATCTTGAAAACACATTTCAACCCCTCCCAAGGCAAACAGCTGAAGAAAATATAATTTCAGTAAATAAAGTGGATAACCTAAACATAAAACCTGTAACACTACAAGAGCTAAAAGATGAAATTAAAAACAACTTAAGTTCAAAAAAATCCCCTGGTTATGATTTAATCACTGGACTTATAGTTAAAACTCTCCCAGAAAAAGGAGTACGAAAATTACTGCAAGTAATCAATGCAGCCTTCAGATTAAAATACGTTCCATACCAGTGGAAAGTGGCAGAGGTGATAATGATTATAAAACCTAACAAGCCGCCAAACAAGAAAACATCGTACAGGCCGATTTCCCTACTTCCTATAATTTCAAAATTATTTGAAAAGTTACTACTCAAGAGATTAAAATCAGTAATAGAAGACAGAAAACTCATTCCTCCTCACCAATTTGGATTTATAGAGAGACACTCTACCATAGATCAAGTGCATAGAATCACAGATGTAATTGAAGATGCTCTGGAAAATAAAAAAATATGCTCAAGTGTATTCTTGGACGTATCTCAAGCCTTTGACAAAGTATGGCACCGAGGCCTGGAATATAAACTACACAGAGATCTGCCGAAGCAGTTTTACCTGATTTTAAAGTCATATCTAGCTGATCGACGCTTTCGTGTGAAACATGAAGAGGAATACTCCGAATTAAAGAAAATATCGGCGGGAGTTCCACAAGGGAGTGTTCTGGGGCCGATACTCTATATACTTTATACGCGAGACGTGCCAAGCACAAAAGGAACAAATATTGCAACATTTGCGGATGATACTGCAATCTTGGCAACTGGAAACAACATAGAGGAGTCAACCAGCAAATTACAAAACGCTGCTAATTCATTGAGTAATTGGACGAAGAAATGGCGCCTTCAACTCAACGAAACTAAATCTGTACATATAAACTTTACCAACAAAAATGTTAATTGGTTACCTGTTCGACTGAATTCACAACTTATTCCACATGCAAACACGGCAAAATATTTAGGAATGACCCTTGATGCTAAACTCAAGTGGAAAGAGCATGTTAAAAAGAAAAAAGAAGAGTTAAACATCAAATATAGAAAAATGTATTGGCTCATAGGAAGGAACTCTGAGCTAACATTACATAATAAACTGCTATTATATCGGCAGATATTGAAACCTGTATGGACGTATGGTATACAGCTATGGGGCTGTACCAAGAAAACTAACGTAAAAGTAATTCAAACTTTTCAAAATAAAGTCTTGCGTAGTATGGTCAACGCACCATGGTATATAAGGAATGATAACCTTCATAAGGATCTAAAGATGGAGTACGTCAGTGAAGAAATTAAGAAATATGCTAGGAAACACGTACAGCGCCTCAGTCAACATGAAAATGCGGATTTGCGTCGTATGCTGAACAACCAAAATCCAGTAAGACGGCTTCGAAGAACGAAGCCCTTAGAACTAGGACAGATAAATTAAGGAAGTATCCAACCTGGAGCTAACCGATGGGTTATTCTCCTCAAACAGTTAACATCATTTAATATAGATAAATTACTAGATGAAATTGTATTCAGTTGTAATATTTGTTAAATAAAAAAAAAAATAAAAAAAAAAATAAAAAAAAACGATTTCTGAGCGGATTTGCGATATTGCAGAAACGAGAGTATTCACGATAAACGGCACTCGAATTTGAACACTTGAATCGATTTGTATTAGATTCTAATTTATTGATAATTCATTTATTAGTTCGTATGTATTATTATTTTGATTCGTTTTATTAATTATTACGTTAATATTGTGCGATTAATTGTGAATATTATTATTGAAAAGATGGCCACTGTAATTTCGATGAACACGATGTTGTTTTGTTGGTGATTGACACGAAGAAGGAAAAAGACTAAAAACACGTCGTGTAATTTGATGTTTTCTCCATTTTTTTTTGGTGTTGCTTGACGACTGTAAATTTGTGGCTTCGATGTGTTCACCACTTGGCCTCGGACCGGTCGCGTATTCAGTGGTGGCGCTAACCAATACACTGACCGGCAACAGAAAACGAGTGATCCTAAAAAAAAAAATGTATTTTGATGCGAATATCTTTTGAACCGCACTAGCTAAAAACATGAAACAAAAACCAAATTCAAGGCCATTCAAAACAATCTTAGAAAATGTAGGATGCCATGGAAAATTTGAACGTGTCGGCAAAATCGAAAATTTATGAAATTATTTTTGCGATATTCAATCGTTTTATTGTCGAGTTTACATTTTGCTAAGTCAGTGTGTTAAATTTGTGTTATGTTGCTAAAGTCAGAAAGTGTAGCGGCAATTGTGGCATTTTTAGAAGATGAGAGAAGCCAACGCTACATTGCTAATAAGTTCCGGATTTCCCATAGTACCGTACAACGTGTGCTGATATGGGTTAAATGTTTTGCAGGCCATTTACAGTGTATTTTCGTCTGTGTGGTGTAATGACATCTTCATCTGCGATCTGTTCAATCAATCATCGTAATCTGAATCCAACCTTTCAGCAACATAAACGTTGACCATTCTCAATGGCGGCCTTGGTACATCAGGACATGAATTTTGATCGCCTCATGAGTCAGTGAGGCAAGAATTAGCGGTTCGTGATGGTATTGGTTAATGTGTGGGTGTTCGAATGATCTTTTATGCTTCATTCTCTTTATGCTCTTTTAGTTTTTCGTTTAGTTATTTTTTGGTGTTTGTCTAGAGATTAGTAGCGTTGCAAAAATTATTTTTTTCTGTTTTTTTTTTGTGAATAAATTAATATATAATTTTAAATTGTATTAAAACGCATTCGCATCTCGCGTTTTTATGTTACGACTGTAAACTAAAAACAAAGCGTTGAGTATTTGCGCGATACGTTGGATCCTTTTGTATATTTATGTATAAAAAGTATATTTTGAGGAGAACACGTTTTTTGCAACTTTTAATAATAAAATCGAATCGAGTCGCTCAATATTGAAAACTCACACTTTACATTAATATTATTTGTGGTATTTTTCGTTGGATTCATCGCAATTTTAAATAACTTAAATTAAAATTATTTCGAAAAAAAATTTCCGTATTGCTTGTTATTACCAAAGATTGTTAATATTATTTTATAAGATGCACTTTATAAGAAAACTTTCTCATTGGTCAATTAATTATATTGCGAATTATCGTAACATTAATCAATTTGCGTTACATTCACAAAATAAAAAAACCGATTTCTTTAGTTTAACTTAACATTTATTAATTTTTGAATAATTTATAATAAAAAACCGATTTATTATAAATTATGATAATAAAAAATTATTAAACAAAAATAATAAGTTAAAACTAAAGAAATACATTTTTTTAATATACAATAATAGAACTTACTAAAAGTAAAATATTCACAAAATATTTAACATATTGCTTGAACAATGAACAGCGCACACATGTAAATTCTCCTGCTTCATAGCAAGTGAGATTTTCTCACACGCGAGCATAAGCACCAAAAATTTGAACCGATTTCAACCGATTGGCTTATTTTTGATACTTACCGTCACAAAACGATACACCAATACAAAAAACGTATATGATAGCACACAATTACGAAATGTATATTATACGCCTGCGTACGTATACAAAATTCTCATGAGGCAATGAGGAATTTTGCGATCAAAATTCATGTCCTGGTTCACCTTTAGGAATTGTCATATTCTAAATTCTTCAATCAGTTAAAACTCTCAATAGATTTTAAATTTATAAGCAAATTCTAAAATTGTTGGCACAATTTGCTTATAAAAATTTGTCAACAAGCGATTAAATAATTGAGTCAAAGATAACCCAGCATAAAACAAACCCACCGCTGTATCCGTGATATGGGGGAGATTAGTTACTTTCCAACCACGTAACAGCGAAGCAGATGCGTCAGCGAATAAACCATAAATCGATGGTAATCATTTTGACAGTCTTTGTCCTAGATTTAACTTTTCCACATAATCTATTGCCGCAACATACGAAGTTCTGGACAGACACATAGTTTCAGATTCATCCAATTTCGGATTTAATAATGTGGACATGATTCCATTGACACAGAATTGTTGAACGTACGAGGGCAACTAAGAGTGATCAGTTAGATGAAATTTTCATGAAAAATGATCTTATAGGATTGTACGCATACAAGAAAGAAACATGAGCACTAGTAAACTATTAACTTACGTGTGGTTCTTTCCTAACGATAAAGGTGCTCAAAGATGAGAAGATCCAAAGTTCCCTATATATACTCAGTCTTCTGGCAAGGAGTGGGAATGGGCTGATGAGTTGAACTCTTCATTCACTTGGAACGGGCCTCAGTTTAATTCAAAGCCATTGAATCTATCGTTACTAAGAGTTGAGAAACATAGGAAAAACTATCAGGACATGTTGAATTATATGTTTCAGAGGTCGGAAGCAGCATCAAAGAGTATGAAACAGGCAGCTAAGCAGACGCTAGTAGGACGGGAATCGACGACCCCGAAACGATGAAAGACGTGGGCTGGGTTGCGCAGTTTGCCATTTAAAAGATTACGCTCTCGACATCCTGATATGGATGCTTACATACGCATAGCACAAAAAATCTAATCGACCGCGTGGACCACCAACGAAAAAAAAGTGCCGATTTTTTTCGGAATTAAACGTATCTCATTCGTCAGCTGGGCTTAGAAAGACATAAACATTTTAGAAAGAATTTTGTAAGAAACTTGCCAAATCAGTCGGATCCTTGAATGTCTTGATTCGAACAATAAAGACCATTTTCCATTGAGCGCTCCTCAGACCATTGAAGAAATAAAAGATGTCATAATACATCCGTGCCCTGGGTCGGCTGCGGGGAGGATGGATTGCCAATCGAATTTCTTAGACAGGCCAGTGAGAAAATATTAAAAGCGTTTCAGGTTAATGGAAAAAGTCTGGATGAAAAATAAGGTTCCGAAAGAATGGAACGAAACTGCGCAGGTTTCCATACCAAAAATGGCCCAACTAGCCTGAGTGTCTAACGCAGAATAACCTTGTGCAACAGTGTGTACAAAATCTATTCAAAAATTCTGCTGGACCGTCAAAATGTGGTATTGGAAAAGTTGGAATACTACCAGGCCGCGTTCCTTGCGAATCGGTCCTCTGACGATCATCAGATTGTTATCCAGAGGATAAGGGGAGGCACGTTGGCTATACCCTGTATATACTTTCGCTAGATCTCAGGCAATGAAGCTCAGAGAACTAAAACAAATTAACATAAAATATTTTATTTACGGTGCATTTCAACAACTCAGAAGGTCAAAAGATATATTTGCCAACCACATTACCAGAAAGTGGGAGTCAACAATTTATAGAAGAAAGAGGAATTAGAAGTCAACAGACACAAAAACAGAAAAGTGAAAGAAATAGTGGCTTGCAATGGACATTTAGGCTACCTAGATTCACTTATAAAGGCCATCTATTACCAAAGGATATCAAATTATACTTCTCAAAAAGGTATCTCAAACAAAATAATAAAAACACAACAAATAAACTGGCAATTAATGCCTTAGTAAGTAGTCCAGCCGCCATTGTTTTCTATTGTAGCCTGCATCTCATAGTGCAATTTTCAGTTAATTTGGTCGCGTATTCTGGAGTAAAATCTTTCCAAGTATTTTTGAAAATGGAAACAATCTGCTGAATGGTTGTTATTCTTTTTCCTCTAAGCTGTATCTTCATAAGATTCAAGTTTTATTAAAAAGTTTATACTGTGTGCTCCTATTTTTAATGTCGAATTGTCTAATACTTCGTCGAATTGTGTTGATTGATACTTCAACACCGTTCGCACGTAGCTTTTGTTTTGCTTGTCGTAGGTTTATTGTTAGATTTTTCTCGAACAACTTCAAAATGGCCTTGACGTCTTCTCTGAAGTGACTCTATCAAAACCTCTTCCAGATAATTCATCCATATTTCACCCGTTTCTGTAAGACTAAACCACCTCTTCACAAATGGCACATAAGTATTGGTGTATTTTGCAATCTGCCTCACACTCATTTTCGATCCTTTGGGATGGCTAACTATAAGCATAGACAATCATAATAGATCTCTCATTTGACTAAAAACAGAAAATAAAAACAAAAATTTTCCATTCAAATATTATCGGTGTATTGCATATACGTATTATATTTGCAACGCATTCTAAAATTATTGCCTTATAAAATACACCACACAACGATACATTGGAATTATCAGAAGTTTTTGTTTTTTTCCTTTAGTTACTATGAAATGAGAAATCTAGTATGAATGTCTATGCTATAAGCAAACCACTTCAAAATGATTTTTATTCACAGAACTCATTTTAATAATGTTGTTTACCACTCAAATGCTCAAAAATCACTGATAACGTTTTGAAATATGTTTGTGCAATGTTCAAAATTATGATTAATGCTCAATTTATGTTGCAATTGCAAAACACGGCTGGCTTATCCAAACGAGTTCTTCTTGGGTTGGTAGCACCCTTAAAGACATCTGGTCAAAATCTTTAGTAGTTAAAGAGATACGCTTGTTTACTTTCATCTATACATTTTTCGGTTTTCTAAATGAGCAAAAAATTTCAGCAAAGAAGTTGCTTCAAATTTTGCTTCAAAAACGACAGCTTCCAAACGTTCGAAATATTGGAAAAGGCTATTGGTGACCAATGACCATGCATTGACGTCCTTTGACGTCTTCCGATGAACACTACGTCAAGGAAGTGAAAGATTTGGTGCTCAAAAACCATCGAAAGGCAAATAAAGCTCTTGTTGACATCACGCAAATATCGTTTGAGTCAGAAATTTGGGCAGATAACTTTCTTGCATTACAATAATTCGTCGTCTTACACTGCATGGGTTGTATGTGAAATGTGACTATTTGGCCAAAAATTCGATCCATATCGCTCCGAAACCGACCTGCTCACTTGATTTAGTCCATCTGACTTCTGGCTATTCCCAAATCGAACAAGGTTTTGTAGGCCATTCCCGAAATATACTTTAACAACTCTTTCGAAGTCTGGAAAAAACGTTGACATAAGTGAATATGATTCGAAGGTGATTACTTTGAACGGGATGTTTATTATTTAAAAAATAATGAACTGTTTGTGTTTTATTTAAAAAGTGTTACTACTTTTTGATCGCAGTGTTATAAATCATCGTTTTTTTATCTTACTCAGTTGAGACAACATAATTTTTTGAGGTTATATCCAGTGTAAAAACAACAAACAGCCTTTGGCTTCGGTCGATATGGCAAGAATTACCCTTAGATTTCAGATTGCAGCATAAAGCAATATAATAATATATTGTATTGGTGAGGTATGCTCCACCGAGGTAATTTCCACCGAAATTGACGTTTGAGGATGCAAAAAATTACATCGCTGTATGGTACTCATTTGACCAAAATAAGGGTATCGTAAAATTCAATTTGTGGCTACAAATATTTATCAATTAACATATTTTTTTCTTATTGACAAAGCTTAAGGTATTTTTGAGGGATTAATACAGGATGATTCAAAAATTATTTATAGTTTATCCGTAATAAAAATTCAAAGTTGACGAAATTTTGGATAATGGTGCTCACGGAAAATTCAATTTTCTTAAGTTTTTCTCTCTAAACCATGTATATCTTTTATATTGACCTATGCAGAAAGATATTTTTGAGGGATTAATTCATGATTATAAAGATTAGTATTAAAATAAGAAAGATACAATCAAAATACTAAGAATATCGATATATTTATCGCTACGAAAAAATTCAGTATCGATAAATATATTTTTTATTGTCAGAAAGGGGTATGATCTCGGCTAATTTTTGATTTCCTTTTACTCTACGAGATGGCTAACCCCAAAAAATGGTAAATGTCCAGGATCTTATCGTTTTAAAATAAATTATATATTTTAACATACTGAGTTGCCATAGAAATAACGAAAAAAATAACCGAAATAGTACATAATTTTATTCTGGAAAAAAGGGAAATAAGACAAGTCGACATACAGTTATATTTATTTTACATCAAAATAAAACAAAAAAATAAAACGATATTTTTTTTATTATAGACACAGTTTAGACACATTTTTGGACATTTAAATATCGATACCAAAACAGAAATTTTTTTTGAGTACCATACAGCCTTAAGCTGTTTTCAAGTTAAAAAAAAATTGCAATGCTGTATTTTATTTTATAAATTTGGTAAATTAATAGTTAGAATTAAAATATTTTCAAGCTACACATGTATACCAATATAAATTACTATAAATTACAATTTTGGCTTAGCAAGTAAAGCTCTCAATTCCCTGCGTAATATTTTTCCACTGGGATTCTTTGGTATTTCATCAATAAATCGAACACCACCACGTAACCGTTTGGCCGATGAGACACGTTCTAAAAATTACAAATTTAATTTGTTAATATTAAATTTGTTGATCATTTTTAAATTATAAAATATTTACCTTCAACATATTTTATTACTTCAGTTTCGGTTAATTTAACATTCGGCTGACAAGCAACAAACGCCATAGGCAATTCACCACTCGCCTCATCAGGCAAACCAATAACAGCAGCATCCTTAATTTTTGGATTTGTTAATAAAACGGATTCGATTTCGGCTGGAGGTACTTGATTCGCTTTATATTTGATAAGTTCTTTTAAACGATCAACAATATAGAAATGATAATCTTCATCATAATAACCTACATCGCCCGTATGTAACCAACCATCTTTATCTAGTGAATTGCGGGTTGCTTCATCATTACCAATATAACCTTTCATAACTTGAGGCCCTTTGAAATATAATTCACCAGCCTGATTTTTGCCCAAAATTTTACCCGTATTAGGATCAACCACTTTACAATAGGTGCCTTGGGCTAATATTCCAACGCTACCCGGTTTACGAATATCTTCTTTTTGCCCAAGAACACCTAAAGTTACTTCGCTCAAACCATAGCCTTGGCGAATATATACTTTATTTTTTAATCGTGTTTCAACAGCATTTACAGTGTCTCCACTTAAAGGTGCCGCACCACAAAAAATTACTTCAATACTTGATAAATCATACTTATCGACTAAGGGATGTTTCGCCAAAAATACCAGCAATGGCGGCACAGTAAATAACACCGTGATTTTATATTTCTGGAAATATTTAGGAGGTATTAGTTTTTATCGATGATACATACATGTACCGCATACCTCTATGCAAGTAAGAAACATTTTCTCCTCAAATTTAGGTACAACGATTAATTTTGCACCAAGAATGCTTATTCCCAGCAGCGTTATGCAACCAAATGCATGAAAAAATGGTATTATGCCCAAAATTTTAACTTCACTTGAATTTTGGGTTTTTTCAGTAACTAGGTCTCTGGTGCTGCTAAAAAAAGAAAGAAAGGTATACTAAATGTATTTTGAGTTGTTTTAATTAAATTACTTGAATTGGCCTATTGTTGTGATTAAATTAAAATGAGTTAATTGTACACCTTTAGGCAGGCCCGTTGTCCCGGATGAACAAAGAATTAAGGCATCATGTTCCATAATGTTTACCACAGTTGGAATAAATTCTGAGGGATACGGTTCCTGTAATATAATACATGCATATAGCTTTTTCATTTCTTCACTTAAGCTGAAGATAGGTAATTTTTGAATTGCATATAGTCGGCAGACAAAAAGTTTTTACTTTTTTTCATTTTAACAATATTTGCAGCTTAAAAATTACATAAATTCCGTATTAGGGTAAAGATAAGATATTGCAATTTAAACTGTATAGGCGAAGAGCAGAATTCATAGCGTGACTTTCATCGTTCTCAAGTCAGTAGAGCAGAGTCATCTGAAATGCTTACCTTGTATTTTCTAATAAAATCACGAAACAGTATTGTACCTTCGGCAACTAATATGTCTCCAAATTGAATAATTTTTTTTATATGGTTTGTTTGTGATGCAGCACTGACGACATTGTTAGACGTAAATGGTGATGTAAAAATGAATGTGGGTTTTGATAGTCCAAAAGCATGCTGCAATTCACCTAAAATAGTAAAATAGTTTAGTTTTTCATCAGCATATTTCCGTTTAAGTTTAGTTTTAATAAAGGTCTTTGTCAAGAAATACTTTTACACTCCTAATTCCATCGATAATATCGAATCTTATCTCAACTCGTTAGAAAATTTCCAAGTTTCATATTAATTTGACAAATTGAAGAACTTTACCATTAAATCATTTTAGAACCGCGTACTTACTAAGAACAACTCGAATTTTGCCATATTTCAGAACTTTTTCAAAAAATCATTTTAGAATCCTATTTCCAGCGAACATGTCACAAATTTCATTGTATTCGGTTCTGTATAATATTCTAAGGCCCACATAGCCCACTTCCATTATAGTTAATTGTTCATATCGGAGAACTTTATCACAGAATCATTTCATCATAATCGGTTAAGAAATAGCCAAGACCCGTCTTAGTTGGCTATGTTCCAAGAAATACCGTAAACCCCACACCAGTTGGTCATATTCCAGAACTTTATCAAAAAATTGCATTCTATAGCTGTTTTAATTCTTCAATGACCGATTTGCACCCAAATTCACTGCGATCTCATATTTTTCATAGAAAGTTTAAATATAAATTATTCAGTTGTAATTTCAAGTATAGGTCCATATCAACCACTCTCTCTCTCTCAGATCTTTTTTCGATCATATTTTCAGGGCAAAAATGAAAAGCGCAAATCTAATAAGAATTTAAAAGCACTTGAAGGTTGAAGCAATATTTCACCTAAAAAATATCGTATTCACCAATAATTATATTGTACCAATGTGTGTAAATAATCAAAAGTAACAGAAACAGGTATTCGAATGTGAATACACAAAACAATTACAAAACATGTCCACTTTGAAACATTTCATTGCGAACTGTGTCTTTGTTTGAACATGACATTACGAAAAACAAAAGAAATTTTTAAAACTAAGCCGGTTTTACGCGTACAATATTATGTGGCAAAGGATATTTCTTGTAGAAGATACAAATTTTAAATATGAAAGGTTAGTACTTTTTCTCCCATTAAATGGAAGTATTTGACAGATGACAAGTAGTGTTCAGTCGTATTGACAGTTTATACAATAATTTTTGTTCTATCTAAAAATTTACTAAAACAAATTATGCTATGCAATAAAAACTGTGAGGAAAGACTCATAAACCTTCAACTGCTCTTCGACAAATTTTGTACTCTCGATCCAGAATTAATTCATAAGCTAGGAACATACATACAGTGCACAAACTTATTATGGCCAGGTGAAGGAAAACACAACCAGTACTTTAAACTGTGTTCAGCACAGACACTTTTCAAGGCCTTAAAAAGAAGAGTCCTAATGTCAAACTTCCGAGAAATTCCTTTATTGTATAGTTACTGCAATCAATGGACAGCCTTCTACAGTTTATTCAACAAAATTGAACATTGCAACGAAAACCTACTCAACGAAGAAAAAATGTACTACCTACCTTCTTTGGCTTGAGGACAAGCAACGAAGCTATTTAGGCACTTAACGGTGAAGGAAGAAAATTACCTGACTGCGTAGGAAATCCTCACCTCCAGATATGAAGACAAACGGATATTGGCCAGCAACCATATCAACACAATCAGCAAGCAGCCTGAGAACAATGCAAGACAACCCCTAGAATACCTAAACTCATTCAATATTTTGGGCATCCAGACAAAACACTGGAGTGAAAAATCCAAAAGAAATCCAATCAATTGGATGTCTCTTTGATTTCTGGAAACAAGGTTCTAATCTCTGGCTACAATGGCTAGAAAGAAGGTCAACACATGTTGTAGTATGAGGAAGGAGTATGAGTATAAGAAAATCTACGACAAAGGATTTTCGCGCCAAGACAATGGAATATACAAAGTAAGAATTCCCGTCACCATCGAGCAATTGGTGCCTAAACCATTAGATTATTCAAAAGAAATAGCGACTGCCAGACTACTGCAAGCCTACTGGCGTTACAACACCAACAGTTTATGGATGAATGTGAACTCTTAGGTTACATCAAGGGAACGGAGGCAGTAAGTGGGGAAGGTGAGTATTATTATTTACCACACCGTACTGTTTTCAAAGAAGCAAGTCCAACGACGAAACTAAGAGCCGTCTTTGATTCATCAGCAAAGACATCCACAAGGACTTTCTTAATAATGTCTTGCGCTAAATAGCCGCACGCTCCAACAAGACCTTCTAAGCTTAATACTTCGATGGTAAAAACGTAAATACGTGTATACATCCGACATAGACAAAATATTTCGCCAAATTATAGTGCATGAAGATGACCGCAGGCACAGAAAAAAATAACATAAACAGAAGGAAACCTACGAACAAAAAAATTTCTGATTTTTGAAATTGGCTTTTTACAAAAACAACAATTTGAAGAGAATAAAACACTGCAATGTATAGCTCAAATTCTCTGTTTATTCTCTGTTCTTTTTTATTCTCTTTTCGATCATTTTCACTATCGATTTTACTCTATATAATTTCTATATACAAAATTTTTATTTATTTTCAGAAGGGTGTGTTGTTAGTGTAAAAACTGTAAATTTGAGTAAAGATCTTTTTTTTTTTTCGCTTTCATAACGACTAAACCAAAAGACAACTATGTATGTACTAAATTATTTATTATTTATGTATGTAGTTTCGTTTCGTTGTTAATGTTGTAAACAGCGTAAAATGTTATGTACATTACAGAAATAAACTGAATTTTTTTTTGTTGTAAAAATGTTGTAGTTGGAATTATCAGTTTAATTTTTTTTTTGTTCTGTATTCTTTCTCTCGTATATTTAAATTATTGTACACGATCGTATGGCTGAAAGAAACAGTAATTTATCTGATTACGATGAAATTCGATATGTGAGATGGATATACATATGTAGGATTTTAAATTGAATTTTATATAAGTTCTGGAATATGGCCAATTGGGTGAAGCTTTGCTATTTCTTATCCAACTATAATGAAATTGCAGAATTGAGATGGAAATAGAAATTTTGCATGAAGTTCTAGATTATGCCCAATCAGGATAGAAGTTGGCCATTTTTCACCTATTACAACGAAATTAACACTAGAACTACCGATCTGTCAAAATGATTGATTTACATTTATTGAATTCATTATTTTAAATTATTGTTAGAATTGTTTTGGAAATTATTGATGATTTTTAATATAATTACTTTATTGTCATATTAAAAATCATAATAAATTTATAAAATAATTCTAGCAATAATTGTGTCGCACTGGCACGAGAACATCCGACAGCGAATATTTACACTCAAATTTTTTCACTAGATTATGAATTGCTTGTCTACTGGGATGATAATTACGACCAAAAATTGGAATTAACGCTCTTGAAGTTGCAGTCACGGACTCGGGATTTTTGTAATGAGGTAGTTTACACCACGAAATATTTAGTGGACCGACCTAAATGGTGACCTATTTTAGTCCACTTACCGACCGTTTACATCACAATAAATATAGGTCGCATTTGGGTCATATGTCAAAAATTCAAATATTTTAATAAATGTATTTATATTTAATATTATATCATTTATTAATTTTAATTTTAATATTTTTATTGTTATTGATTATTTATGCTGTAAAAATGATAGTTAACAAATCGCATCTATTGAAAAATTCGAAATTTCTTAGGTCGAACCGTTTACACCATATTTCTAGTTGACCTATTTTAGGTTAGGTCAAACATTTTACTTGTCTAACCCAATTTGGGTAACTAGCGTTTACACCATGTGACCTATGCAGTTTAGGTCGAATATAGTGTATAGTCCGGGACTAAATTTGGCGTTGTTAACTACCTCAATAAATTTTAATTATTTGTAAACGTTGTTCGTTCGTGTACTTCAACATGATGAAAATGTTGTCTAACCAGGTAAAACTGACTAAATACGTTCAGAATACGTCAGAAGCCAAAAACACAAAAGACACACAAATAAGGTTTAGTTTTGGTCCGTTTTCAATTATGTATATGCGAACAACGCAACAATTATATGCAAACATATAATTAAAAAAGGACCAAACCTAACCAACCTAACTTCCCTGACCGTAAATTTTATAGTTTTCCTGATCGCGAGAGTCCCGAATTTTCCACCTGGTTATCAAAATGTGGAATAGATATTCCAGATAAGAAAATTTTACGGGTTTGTGATATACATTTTTTAGATATATATAAGGGAAAGTTAAGATTAAAAAAAAATGCCATTCCAGAATTAAACATGCAAAGTGCTGAAGGAGATTTTGTCAGAGGAGTTCCCGAAAAGTTTCAGAATATAAAGACGTACCCCTCTACAGTTAATAAAGTTGAAGACATTGAAATACATAATTTGTACAACATTCCTAGCTCTTCGAATATGTGTAGTGAAGATTTATGTGCTTCAACTTGTTACAACTGTATCAAAAGCTTTAAAACGTTGCGGATCTACCAAAAATTGTATTTTAAAGCTTCTAAAAGTGTCAAATTACTAAAAAAACGATTTGTGTTCCAAAAAAATTTAATTACAAGTTTAAAAAAGAAAAATTTAAGGTTAAGTGACAAAAACGCGAAACTTCAATCCCAAAATGGGTTGGAATATTTAATTAATAATCAAGAAATCAATGAGGATAGCAAGGAATTTGGTAAATGTTTGGTTCTAAGAAAACACAAATTTTCAAGTTGGCCTCCAAAACAAAAATTGATTTCGCAAAAGTTATATTTCAAATCCCCATCAACATATAATTATATGCGTGACATTCTTGGCTTTAATATGCCTTCAAAACAAAGTCTAATAAATTGGAGACTAATAAAACACTTGAAGCCCGGTTTTAATGACCAAATTATTATTAATTTAAAAGAAAAGATTAGAGAATTATCTGAAATGGAAAGAAATATTGTGTTAGTGTTTGATGAAGTTATGATCCGTCAATCATTAGAGTATGATTCAGTTAAAGATGAGATTGATGGGTTTGCAGATTCGGGGGACTTACGCTCGAAAGATTTAGCCAAAAATATTTGTGTATTTTTAATTAGAGGTTTATTTTTAAACTACAAATATGTTGTATCATATTTTACCAACGCTACAAACATCAAAGGTAGCGATTTAGTAGACATTATAAAAAAAAATATTACCGTTCTTTCCGAAATAGGATTTAGTGTGAAGTGTGTTGTATGTGACCAGGGTCCAAATAATCGGCTTGCCTTTAAGATTTTAGGCGTAGAACCAGAAAATCCGTACTTTTACGTACACGAACAAAAAATATTTGCATTATACGACGTACCTGATTTAATTAAATCTGTACGTAATAATTTGATGAGTTCTGATCTTAAGACCAATGATGGTATTGTAAGTTGGAGAGTACTTAGAGAATTATACTCTTGTGATACCACAAATACAACTAGATTATGTCCGAAACTAACTCCTAGACATATCAGTCCTAAAAAGTTTGAAAAAATGCGCGTCAGTTACGCAACACAAGTTTTCAGCTGGACAGTTGCCTGTGCTATTCGAACGATGAGTCAATTTAACCAGTTTTCACCAAGCGTTCAAGGTGTTTCATTATCAACCGCAAATTTTGTCGAAAAAATTGACAGGTTGTTTGACAATTTAAATAGTAGAGTCTTAAATGATAAGAACCAACATAAAAGTGCAATTCAAATTAACAAACAAGTCTATTTAAACATGTTAGAAATGTTGCCATATATCAAATCAATTGAACCGGTGCAAAAGAAAACTATATATTGCTTCAAAGGGCTTATACAAACAATTAATGCCGTATTACAATTATTAAATAGTTTGATGTTAGAAAATAGTGAAATATTTTTCATACTTACAGTTCGATTAAATCAGGATCCTATTGAAAATCTTTTTGGCCTAATTAGGCAACGAGGAGGAGTAGGTAATAGGCAAAATCCTACTGTAAAGGAGTTTAATTACTTATTGGGACAAATAATTTCAATAAAATTTTTAAAAAACTCATCTTTAACGAATTGTTATGAAGACGACGATGAACTACTAATCCAAGATTTGATAACTGCAAGTGATTTACCATCCAAAGAACCATTGGAATTAACATTAATTGAAGCCAGTGATAATGTAGATGATTTTACCAGAGAGGAACCAGTCTCAGCCATCTGTAATCAATCAGAAGTTAACCATGAATTGTTGGACCATATACTGTCAAACGACAACACGAGTTTAAATTTTGACGACTGTGCTATAAGGTATTACCTAGGATATGCTGTATTTAAATGTTTGGGACGAAGATACTGCCAATATTGTGAAACTAAATGGGCCAAAAAAGACAATGATGCTAACATAACAATAACTTCTGAATATTTTATATTTATGAAAAAATATGTTATTTTTTTCTGTGCCGCAGGATTATGAACGCGTCTTGAGAAGAAAATCACCCGAACAACAACTAAAGGAGTACAAACTTACCACCGTGGCTTATCGCACAGCTGCAGCAGTAGATGATCTTACTTCTAGAAACAACACGCTATAGAGGAAGCCGTATTTCCTCAAGAACAACTCTTGACATTACTCAAAAATGACGGATTCAACCTTTACGTAAATGGGCTGCTAACCAAAATGCCCTCTCAAAATGGGATTCTTGAATTCAAACTTGATGACACAGTCCAAACGTTTAATTTACATTGGAATAATGGAATCCAGTGACAATTACACATAACAAGTACAAATAACCTTCGTCGCTAATAGAATTTCAGAAATCCAAGGGAAATCAAGTTTAGCACAGTGGCAAGACATAAGCTATAAAGAGAATACTGCTGATTGTGCGTCTAGAGGAGCTCATCCAACCGAATTGAAGAAATACAGTTTATGGTGGACTGGTCCTTTATGACTTAAATTAACTAGTCAAAACAGGCCACAACAGACTTCGTTCCTCAAGAATATAGGTCTAGAATTGAAGCCGGTATTGCCAGTCAGAAGCTCTGCAAATGAGCTGTTTATTTTGAAAATGGGGCAAGTCCACATTTTGTTGAAACGAGAAAATGAAGGAATAGAGAAACAATAAATGCAAAAATATACGGGATTTTAAATTTTCTTAATTTTTGAAGAAGTATTAGGGATTATTTTTATTTTATTTTGACTATAAATTGTTCGCCGTTTAAAAGATTATACTTTTATTTGTCTATTGTTATCATTAACTTAAATTTTTTGAAAAATGGACTTGAACCACTTTCAAAATTAACGGCTCAAATATATGTACACCCGAATGGACAGCTAATAACCATAGCAAGGATCTCTGATGTAAACAAAATATTCCGCATTATCGGTTATTGTTGAAGTTTCATTAGAAGATATTTAAAGAGATCACACGATGATCCTTCACAAAGTACCACACCATCAGGCAAGGAGCTAAAGGAGGCCCAAAAAGTATTATGCAGAATAATTCAACATCAAGAATTTCAAGAGGAAACTAGATGCATATGTATAGAGATGGACCAGTTTCAGCTAAAAGCAACATACTATCACTTAACTGTTTTATTGACGAGAAAGGAAGAGACTTGACTTCGAGTAGGAGGTCACATAACAATCGCATCCGATCCTGCTGCCACCGAAACAACATAACGAAATTCCTAATTGCAGACGCACATCTTCGAATATTCCATGTAGGAACCCAACTATCCCTGGCCTATTTACAAAGAATTTATTGGTTTACAAATAAAGAGTGCGGTATGAAATCAATAAATGCGTAAAATATCATCGCTACAAATCTACTACTAGGCTACAACTGATAGTAGATTTACCAACAGAAAGGCTGATCCTCTCCCGTCCTAAATGTCGCATACATTTCGCAGGCCCAAGTTCAAGTGAGAGTGTCAAAGGGCAGAGCACGAAATCCTACAAAGGGTAAATAGCAGTATTTGTATCCTTTTCAACCAAACCAATATACTTAGAGATTGTAAGCGATCAGATTTTAAAAGATTTATTGTTCGCAGAGGAATGTCAGCACATCTATACTTTGATAATGAAACAACTTCGTCGGAGCTCGGTCGATATTGGAAAAGGAAAAACTTGTGGCCATCACACAAGCTATTCCACAACTCCAAGAAATGGCATTTTATACCACCATCCTCAACTTTATACCACCCTCACCAGCACATTTCGGAGGGCTTTGGGAGGCAACAGTGAAATCCATGAAGTCCTAAAGCGAATAATTGGGGAAAACACCAAGTTAGCCGCGGTACCCTTTCAACTCGGGGCCCTTAACACCAATATGAGCAGATACGAATGATATAATACTAACGCCAGGCCACTTTTTTATAGGAGACTTGTTAATTGCTGCTCCAGAAGCAATCTTTACTGAAGGAAAACATAATTCCAGTTCAGCGTTGGAAGTTAGTTCAACAATTGTTCAACATTTCTACATCCCGGTGATAATTAATTTATCTAGATTAGTAACGATCAGAAACAGCAACGGCGCCGAATTTAAATGACCAATTACGAAGATAAGGTGTCTTCCTATATTACTGACACAAAAACTTGTACATGTATCCCTGTACAACCTCCAGCTTTAAACTGCTGGCACTCTTTATGTTATGCTAAATAACAATGCGAAGCATCCCTGATGTAACCGCAATGAACGCTGTTCCTTATTATTTAACGAATTTTCCTCATGAACCATTGTCTATTAAGTACAAAATATTCCAAATGAAATTTGTAAGAAATTTGCTTAATTCGTATCTCAAAATTCTTCAAGTGATTAAAGGAAATATTTTGTTTTTTAGAAGTGAACCAGTTTGTAGCTTGATAACTTGAACCACCACCAGCAAACCTAATAATCTTTTATTAATTATTACTATAGTGATAACACAATACGGTACTGGTATATGACGTTTTATATTATGGCGTATTTCGTATAGTTTTTGTTTGGCTAACGTTTTACTCAAAAATTTTTTTTTTTTAAATTAGCCTACAGTTATGAGCCGCCCTGGTACATAGTGTTACTTTCTGATTAAATTTGTTTTCTCAATAAAATTTACTTTACTTAAATTTTTTGATGTATGAATTTTTCTCTGGGTTAAAGTACACAATGTACAACAATTTTATAATTTTTAAAGTAACATTTCATATAAGAGTGTGTTATCAGTAAACAAACGCGAAGATATAAATAATACAATCTTTATACTATAATTAGTAATAAATTCGCAAGTGTTTACAAGTCACAAATACTTTTCGTTAAGAGATAAAACATAGAAAAATGCTTCATCATGCCAGTTCTATTGGTGAGCTTAGATTTTGGGTTTAAATAGAATAAATTATCAGAACTTGAAAGTAATAAATCTCACACTTACGCTCTGTATATGTTGCATTCATTGGTGCTACAGTCACGCCAATAAATAAAGCCGCAAATAAAGGTACTGCATACTCTAACCGGTTTTCACTAACAATTCCTATTGTATCACCTGCTTTCAATCCGGCTGCCCGAAAACATTTTGCAGTTTCAATACTATCTTTTAACATCTGCCTGAATGTGATACGCTCATCGGTGATAGCATCTATCTAAATATAAATTTACATTTTAAATCTGAAACTATAAATCATTTATTGTACAATACTATAACTTACATATCCAACTTTATCTTCATGTTCCATCAGTAAATCGATTAAAAAGTGCCCTAGAGATTTCACAGATGTATAATCAAGCATCTCACCCCCTCCGAACAACACATTTTTCTCAACTTCTACAGTATCCCAGACAGTCGACATTTTAAAATTAAACTTAATTAAATTTTAGTAAAAATATCACTTAACCACAAATTAATATGCACTAGAAATAAAATAGAAACACACTTTTGCCCGCTTTTGGCATCACTGATTTGAATTTAATTTGTTAAAAATTTAAAAAAATAAATAATTGTGACCATGAATGAATGACTTGATAAGATAATCCAACGAACGACTGTTCCCTGCGTACACACAATAATTTTTCCTTTGATTAATTTTATCAGTTGCACATTGGTAAATGCAGTATAGTGACAGAAAAACTGTTAAACTCAGATGTAGGTTACTACAAGGTGTATACAGGTTTTACCCTTCAATTTGAACTTTTTTACATTTCACATTGAACTTTTTACAATTCAAATTCAATCTGTAGTAAATTATATGTATGGCCAATTAGGATGGAACTTATCTATTTCTTAACGGATTTTCGTGAAATGTAACATGTGCGATGGAAATGGGATTCTAAAATGATTTTAGGATGAAGTTCTGGAATAAGGCCAAGCCTGATGGAACTTGCCTATTTCTCAACCGATTAAGATGAAATTCGATAGATACACTAGAAGTAGGATTTTAAAATTAGTTAATCAGTTTAGGAAGAGCGAAGTTCCATCCTACTTGGTCATATTCCACAACTTCATCCAAAAATCGCACATGTCGAATTTCATCATAATCGGTTTAAGAATAGCCAAGTTTCATCCTAGTTGCCAATATACATATAATTTTCTAAAGGTTGAATTTGAATTGTAAAAAATTAAATTTGAAGTGTAAAACCTGTATTGTATTGCTTCTTAGCAGTAGTCATGAATTTTATTTAGATTTTTAAATAAATTATAATTAATCATGCAGAATTCTGCAAATTGTCTCGATTCCTAATTTTGCTACGAATCAGAAGGCTACATTACGTAAAAGAAAAAAATCTAGTACAAAAAGTCCTACTAGATCCTACTCAAAAAATCTGCAATCTTATTTGCTTTATTTAGTAAATAATTGATTTTCATATTTTATTCTCCAAGAGATAATATATCCATCTTTGGAGTCGAGGATTTAAATCTTTGCCTAAATATTTGGTATGTAACCATTTTAAAGCTTCATGATCAGTTTTCAATTTGAATTGTTTCCCATAAATATAAGGTCTAAATTATCTTACTCATCAAATTACAGCTATTAATTTCTCAGTTGTGCTATATTTAATTTCATGGTTATTTAAAGTTCCATTAGCATATGCAATAGGGTGTTTTTCTTGAATTAACACGGCTCCAATTGCATTTGGCTTGCGTCTGTATCATAGGCGATAGCGATGTCGTTTTTAATTTTTCACCAAATTTTTATTTTCTAATTCGCCTAACTTATAGTCAAAATCGCCTAAATGTCGTCTATTATTTCAAATCTTTGATTGAATAGTGGCGTCGAAATTTTCTGTTCTCGTTCAACCAAAGCAAAAACCATATTTCTTTCCTTTGTTCGCGGTAGGCTGCGTACCAATAGTCGGGTAATTTGCTCATTTACCTACTTTTTAACAGTGTACATGGTAAATTGAAATGCTGTACTAAAAAGTTGGGTAAAATAGGAGAAAAAAATAAATGACGTTGTTGTTAACTTTTTGTCGTTTCAGTGATTTTTGTTAAAATTTTCGTGTTTTTCATTATAAATATTATACGTACTCAAAGCTAATAAAATAAATTTTATTTTTATTTTACGAAATAAAAATATTAAAAACATTTGACGTTTCCTTTTGCACCTAGCAGCCAGCGATTTTAACCCCCCGAACCACAATTTGTGTCCATCAAACCATTTTTACTTCTAGGAATTGGTACGCCAATTGAGGTAAATATGTACTAAAATTGAAATTTGCTGTACTAAATGATTTACCCGACTATAGATCATGTTTAGCACTTGTACCAAACATCAACTTCGCCATCATTTACGCTAGGTGCGCTAGTGTAAATTATCTCATTTGTTATGGAAAAGATAATTCACACTAGCGACAATTGCGGTACTAAAATGAACAAATATCACGATCTATAGATCATGTTTAGCACTTGTACTAAACATCAACTTCGCCATCATTTACGCTAGGTGCGCTAGTGTAAATTACCTCATTTGTTATGGAAAAGATAATTCACACTAGCGACAATTGCGGTTCTAAAATGAACAAATATCACGATCTATTGGTACGCAGCCTAAAAAAAAAAAAAGAATAAAACCATAATATTTTTATCAATGAACAAAACAAATATATACATACATATGTACATCCATAATGAATGAATGAAAAATAAAAATGTTTTCACAGCCATTATTGTGTTGTAAAAAAAACGGTTTTAATATTATTTTTGGTTAAACATTTTTATTTAAATTCGGTTTCTCTGTTTCGTTTTGTTAACAGAATGAATGCCATTTATTCATTTTGCACGTTAAAATAAAATTGCTTTTAAATAATGGCTGTTAACATGTTAGAAGAAATTTTTGGAAGAAACAAAAAAATTGGTTCATCGAAATACAATATGTACGTGGGGCATTTGCATTCAAATCTCACATGTTTTTGTCCCCAAGCATTTTTTTAATGAATTTGATTTTGTTTCTAAAATATTCCAGATAATTTTTAAAGAGTCTACGAGTTTACTTATGTAACTCACAAACTATTGATCAAGAAATTTATGAAAATGTATTTTTTTAAATTATTTTGGTCTTTTATCGTCATGAAAGTTACTTTACTTCTCATGAACTTACTTATTTTAGATAAATGATGAAATTCAAAAACATAAATTTAATTTACCGACGTTTATTCACATTGGTGATATATCTACTTCCAAATGGTATACATATTAATCTTTTGTATTTTTAACTTAATAATTTTAAAAATAACGTTATAGCGTATTTTTAAGTAACGTTCATGACAAAAAAAATTAAAAATAGCAGAAAATATTAATAAAAAAAATGTAAAACACAAATTTGCTCACGCCCAGATTTAAATGAAAAAGAAATATGATTCAAAAATTATATCATATTTTAATTTTTTTTTTAATTCGTTTATAGGACGTATGGTATCTAAACCCGATGACCGGGAAATCCCGGGGATTTCTCGGTTTTCAATTTATTTAGTGTTAGTTGTCTTTAAATAAAATCCGCTTAGGAAATTAAGCAATTCTCAAGTGGAATTCAGGGATATCGATTTCTGTATCAAAAGTGTGACCGGGATTTCCCGGTTTTCGATTTTTTTATTCATACACACTGGTTTAACTACATAACGGCATAGGAATAATATATTACTAATTGGGGATTGTCCTGTCTCTGATTTCCGATTGCCCTTACACCTGATGTGGAAAGTTTAAATATCCCGTATACAAGTTTATCCATCAATAGCATTTTCAAGTCAAATTCAAGCCGATTAGGGATGAACTTGGTTATTATTACTTAACCACTTATGATGAAATTCAGGATGTAAGATG
Organism: Tipula helvola; assembly: GCA_963556165.1. Lineage (NCBI taxonomy): Eukaryota > Metazoa > Arthropoda > Insecta > Diptera > Tipulidae > Tipula > Tipula helvola. The sequence continues at coordinate 93,409,190 of OY744482.1, forward strand.
GAAATGGGATTCTAAAACTAGTTTTATATGATTTCTGGAATATGGCCAATTACAAAGGAACTGAGGCATTTCTTAACCGATTATGATGAAATTCAGAAAGCATGATGGAAATGCGATTCTAAAATGAGTCTTAAAGGAAGTTCTGGAATATGGCCAATTATTAAGTAACTTGACCGTTTTTAAGCCGGTTATGATCAAATTCAGCCTGCACGATAGAAATTGGATTCTGACATAATTTTGCATAGGTAAAGTTCTGGAAAATGGCCTATTAAGAAGCAACATGAACAGTTCTTAACAGATTATGGTGAAATTCGGCATGCACGACGGAAATGGGGTTCTAAGGTGAGTTTCAATTGAAGTTATGGAATTTGGCCGATTAGGAGGGAACTTAACTGTTTCCTAACCTTTTATGATGAAATTCAGCATGCACGACGGAAATGGAATTTCGATAAGATTTTCACGTTAAGTTATAGAAAATGGAGAATTAGGAAGGAACTTGGTGATTTCTTAACGATTATGATGAAATTCAGGATGCATGACGGAAATTGGATTCTAAGATGAGTTTTATATGAAAATCTGGAATACAACCAATCAGGAAGGAACTTAGCCGTTTCTTTACTGATTAGGTGAAGTTCTGGAATATGGTCAATTATGAATAAACTCGGTTATTTCTAAACCGATTATGATGAAATTCGACAAGTACGACAAAATCGGTAAAGAAACAACTAAGTTCCTTCCTAATTGTCCTTATTTCAGAAATTCGTTTTTAAAATCATATGAGAACCCCTTTTCACTGTAACACGTTATGAAATGGCCAAGTTCTTCCTTATTGGCCATATTCTAGAACTTCATGTAAAACTGGTTTAAGAATCCCAGTTCCATCATGCATCGTGGATTTCATCATAATGGGTAAAGGATCGCCAATTCCCTTCATAATTAGTCAGTTTCCAGAACTTTGAGTAAAAATCATTTTAGAATACTATTTCCGTCGTGTATGCTGAATTTCATCATAATCGGTTAGAAACGGTCAAGTTCCTTCTTAATTTGCCATATTCCAGAATTTAATCTAAAACTCATTTTACAATCCCATTTCCATCATGCATCCTGATTCCTGAATTTTATCATCATCTGTTAATAAATAACCAATTTCCTTCCTAATTGTTCATTTTCCATAACTGTTTGCAACAATAATTTTAAAATCCCATTTTCACCATGCATGCTGAATTTCATCGTTATCGCTAAAGAAATTATTATTATTATTAGTAAATTGCTTTTTTTATATATTGGGCTTCATTTGTAATTTTTTTAAAGTTATTGGTGTATAGCCCATCTTTTATTTAATGAAACACTAAGTTTTTATATTAAATGACGTTTCGCCATCTTTCAGATAGCATCTTCAGATTAAAAATGTTTTATTGTTTATTTACAAACATCAATATTAGACACTGGTTTTTTCAAAATAGGAAAAAAAAATTATTATTATTAAATTTATTTATTTTTATCCATCATAATTCATTGAAATAATCATACATTAAAAATGTTAAAAAAGAGAAGAAAATTGATAAAAATAATAGGAACTCCCTGAAATATTACAACATATTTATTTTGGAAGCTCCGACGAAAAAACTAAATACAAATGTGAGGTGCACAATCATATCAAATTATAAAAATATAAATAAAAAATAAAAATATAATTATAACAGAAATAGAAACATTTTATAAGGAACTAGAAATATAATGGCAACAAAAAAATTAATTAAAAAAGAATGATGAAAGTGACCAAATTCCACACCAAATGAAAAAGTATTCAACATAATTTTACCATAGACATTCATAATAGATCTCTCATTTGACTAAAAACAGAAAATAAAAACAAAAATTTTCCATTCAAATATTATCGATGTATTGCATATACGTATTATATTTGCAACGCATTCTAAAATCATTGCCTTATAAAATACACAACACAACGATACATTGGAATTATCAGAAGTTTTTGTTTTTTTCCTTTAGTTACTATGAAATGAGAAATCTAGTATGAATGTCTATGATTTTACTATAAAACCACTGAGTAGCTATATACCCGCTATATAATGCATAGCTATATATAGCTACTCAGTGGTTATACCTCAAAATTATATCTTAATATCTTTGGACGTTGAATCTTTGTTTACCAACGTAGACTCGTTGTTGGTATTAAATTTGGTAAAAATATTTTTGAATGAAATAAAATTAAAAAGCAACACTAATTTAGATTTGAATAACTTTTTGGAAGGATTAAAATTTGTGTTGAATCACGCAGAATTTAGTTTTAACGGAAGATGTTTTAAACAAGTGTTTGGCTCTCCAATGAGATCACCAGTCAGTCCAACATTGGCTAACTTGGTAATGGAGTATATTGAGACTGAAGTGTTGAAAACTTTTTCCGTTAAACCTATTTTCTTCTTTAGGTATGTGGATGATATTATTACGGCTATTCCAAATTCAGATGTTGATTATTTTCTCGAATTATTCAATAGTTTTACTCCGCGAATCAAATCTACTTGTGAAATTGATAATGAAGGTCGTTTAGCTTTTCTTGATGTTTTGGTGATACGTAATGAAGATGGAAGTTTAAAAACGAATTGGTATCATAAAAAAAGTTGGTCGGGTCGATACCTAAATTATGAATCGTGGCTTCCATCTTCATACAAAAACAATACGGCGTTTTTATTGGCGAAAAAAGTTTTAAGATTGTCGGATGGAGAATTTCATTCTGACAATTTCAAAATTTTAAAGAACGTATTGTTTTCAAATGGCTACCCCCAAAGAACGTTATTGCCAGAAATATTAGGAAGGCTATCGATAAAAATACCATTTCGACAAATAATTCACAAAATTCGCGCGGAAATCAAAATTTACCCGTTGAAAATAATCGTCATTTTTTTATTTCGATCCTTTCCTTAAAAAATTTATACGAAAAAATTAAATTTTTATTAAATAATTATGATATAAAACTTGTTGGTAGACCTATGGACGCTACCGCGGCTGTATAGACGGAATGGTCGTGTCCACTTTATGGTCGAGATAAGCTGTATGGTAGTCACGCATATGTGTGTCACTGCTATGAGGTCGAGCATAAGTGCGATGATACCAAAAATCCACTGCGTAGCGTGATGCTGCTCCGTTCCTTAGGTTTAATCTGACTCCATAGATTTAATCGGACGCGTGGTGACGATTAGTAAGCTCCGTTGCTTTGATTATCAAGCAATCGTACAAACGGCTAAGCGTTATATATATAAAACTTGTGGCTTACGTAGATGCCGATAAACGTTTATATGTGAACGCGTATTTCACAAATTTTCCCAACATGAATAATCACAGGCACAGTATTTTATTATTGACAAAACTTTATTAATATTTACGTTAATTTCACATACATTATTTTTATAAAATTAATTAAATTAAAATTACAAAAGTTATTTTTGTAATGCGATTAATGCACAAAATGCTTGCCCAAAATGGCGTTTTATATTTTTTATCTCTTCTCTGTCGAGAATTTACAATGCTAATCCTTTATATATTGTTTTTATAAAAGTGAATAGGAAAATAGTACTAAAATAAAATTACCCCATGAAGTAGTTTTCTGTATTTTGACATTTTACTCTTTGAGCAACCGAATTCGGAATTTGGTACGCTACAGACCGTTTAATAGTTTTGTTAGATACATTTGTATTTACAAACTTAAAAGAAAAAATTCCCTTAGAGTTGCAATCTAACTTAAAGTGTTCTTGTGGAAGTGTTAAAGTGTTCTTGTGGAAGAGAATATGTTGGTCAAACCAAACAATTTTTAAAAAAGAGGCTAAACCAACATATTTATGATTTCACAAAAACCTTTAGCCAATCACACAGCGCAATCTCAAACCATTTACGACAAACTGGCCACTCTTTATCTATAGAGGATGCGACAATTTTGGATAAGGAGGAGAATCTTACTAAAAGGCTTATTTTGGAAAGTACATATATGTACATATAAAAAAATTCAAAATTCTCAAAATTTATTAAATATACAAGAAATTTCCAAATTTTTGTTAAATTATTATGATAATATTATTTTAAATTGAATTTTCATGTAATCTTGTTTCTAAATTTAAACTTTGTATTATATAAAATTTATTTTTGGCCATAAACGTAGATACTTTAGACATTACTGTAAAATTTGAAGAAACGTAATGGAAAAATTTTTGTTTATAATTAATTTCCCCCTGAAGATGACGGAATATACCGTCGAAATCGAAACTATCACCTTTTTTTCGCAAATTAAGGGGTGGTTTTAGCGCCCAAAAAGGACTTGGTTGCCGATTTAACAGAAAATGCTTTGGTTATTGTCTCACAGAGTACTAAAAGATTTTTGTCTGTCTGTCATTACACGATTTTCACAAAAGCCGGATTATTTGGTTTTTAAAACGCGATTTTTGACAATCGGGATAAATGAAAATCGCGATTAACTTTGTGTCTATCTACGGTAAGAATAGTTTTTATAATTTTTTGAATTTGACAGTACAAAAGGTTCCCTTGTTAGATTATTTGTGAGTCTGTGATTTGGCTGCATGAGAACATAAGATTTACCTATAATATTGTCGTGACGGGAAAGAAACTGTGTGCGTTTTGCGTAATATATAAAAATGTTACGTATACAAAACCTTCTAAAATTCTCTCTTGAGAGACCGGAGTCGGCTTTACGTCAAAATAGTTTGAAGGAAACAGCTTTGTTATAAATTGACCCTAATGAAGACAATTTTTATATTGTCAATTTGTCCATGTTTTAAAAACAAATAATTCGTGGGAAAAAAGAAAAAGAAAAGCTACAGTTATTGGTAGATTGATGCCAGTTTCTCGATAAGTATCGAAAGTTTTCACTTGCGACTTTCCTCTTAAATACTTGTGGGCCAACATAATTTGTGGATCTTCGAACTTACAACAATGTAATACATACCACCTTTAAAAACACTGCCTTAAACAGATGCTTAATTAAAGATGACGCCGAATGTCAGCGTTGTAAGGCCGAGGGCAAAATATGCATGATGCCAAAACAAATAAGATTTACTATTTATTGTAATTCTGATACATTACAACCCATCAAATCCGCTTTAGTTGTGGACTGAATTTAAAATTGATATGGTAGAAGATTTTTTTCGGAATAATGAAGATATCATTTTATACGAAAATCTGGGGCTCTTAATAATTGAAGAAGAGTTAAAAAAATGGTTACTCCTTAGAAATTATGGGTCTATCCCCTCTCCAGATTCAAATTTATGAGCTGACAAATATCCAAATGTTCATTCTAAACAAAACAACGACAATAGTCAATAAAAAAACAACAAAAAGTTTAAGCGTCCAAACAACCAAAAATCAAAAACTAGTTTTTATTGACGTGGACCCGAGGGAACTGGAAAGACTTATTTATAAATTTTTTAGGTTATTTGCATATGTTGAAAGCATCCAAAGTAAATGTGTATGTCTTGCTTGGACAGGAGTGGCAGCTACACTATTGCCAAATAGAAGGAATGTACATTCAAGCTCCCTCTTTCGTTGGACAAAAATTCAACCTGTAGATTAACAAAGATGAAAGCCTGTGATATTGGACTAAGCGCCAATGGCACCAGTTCAATATTTAGATATGATTGATGTGATGAAAAATTCGTGTTTGGGGGAAATGTATTACATAGTACTTGATCGAGATTTCAAGCTGTTCAGTCTTTAATTAAAAATTTTATTTTTTGAAATTTACTTAAAGAAGTGAAGCGTACAATTAATATGCGTGCAAACGCGGAAAATTTAAGAATTGGAAGAATAAATAATTTTTTTTAAAAATGTGGTGCTTTTCCGCATTAATTTTAACCGACATATTTGGAGAGCAGCTTACAATTACAGGATCTGAAAAGTCTGTTAAAAAAGTGATTTTAACTCCAAAGAACGGAAACTTTCATAATATTTATGTGGACCTTTTAGCTCGATTGCAAGGATCAATTAAATGCTACTCTAGCATTGATACCGTAAGGGCCAATGATGGTAGTTACAGTGAATTGGAACAGCTAAACTACCCTATAGAATTTTTAAATAAAATAACGCCAAGCGGACTTCCCCTTCACAAGCTTAATGTCAAGGTCGGGTCCTTTTATCCTTTTATTTTAACTATACATAATCTGGGGGATCATACAATAATGGCAAAAATAATATCTGGATTCAAAAAAGGTGGAATCGTTTTTTCCAAGGATAACATTGATTACAAAGAACGATTTATCAATACCTTTCAAGTTATTTTGACACCAGTGTCCAGTTTCCTATCCGCCTCGCTTATAGCATAACTATTAATAAATGTCAAGGGCAGACTTTTGAAAAAGTTGGTATTCTGTTTCCGGAGGAAGTTTTTCCTATGGTCAGTTATACGAAGCTAAATCTTTGTACGTATTTGCTAACGGCTACTGATACTATCACGCGTTAGTTATATCGACCTAATAATAACCTAACAAATCTTTCTAAATATATACATTTGTAACAATTAAATTGACAGCGCTTTATTTAACGATTCACTTCCACCATACAAAAATTTGTTACACCAACTTTGACTTCCAGCATAAGTAATCTCTTTGAATTTATTCGTGTGCATAAACTCAATTGACAATGCCGGCATATAACCCACTTCCATCATAAAGAATCTGTTTTGATTTTCTTTTGTTGATACCAAAATAAACATACCTATAGTAGAAATATCATCCAATGTCTCTAGCCAGTCTTGTTAAATCCGACATGGTAGGATTTGGTTACTTTTGCCACAGCCCTTCCCCAATTTCATTATTTTTTCTTTCTCTAAGACGAAAGAAAACTAACCCTATCCAATTTCTCTTTGTAATCTCGTGGGTTTTCTTCACGTTTGTAGGGATTGGCGTTTTCTTCCTGAATATAGGGAAATATATTGATTGAGTTGAGTACAGATGCAAACCCTATAATATATTAGTTAGTTAAATATTCTACAGGTGTCACTATAAAACGAAAAAATCTGTTCAATCACATTTATATTTAAAAGTTGTAATGCGTTACATTTCAAATAATTGTGGCGATAAACGAATGAAAATAAGCGATTTAAATGAGTGAATCGCTACAATGTATATTATGTATTCCGTTTATTCAAATCCGTTCTTTTATTATATTACGTACGGAATATTCCGAGATCACGTGATCAATATTCTATGTTAAAAAGGAATGCTTAGTTTGGGGGTACACTTCAATCAAGCAATAGTCAATAACAGAAACCATCGTAATTTCAACCAAAATTGACGTTATGAGGATGCAAAGGTTACATCACATCTTTAAGCTGTTTTCGAGTTTAAAACAGTTGCAATAATGTATTTCATTTTATAAATTTGGTAAATTAATATTTAAAATTAAAATATTTTGAAGCTACACATGTATATACCAATGCAACTTAGTATAAATTACAATTTTGGCTTAGTGAGTAAAGCTCTCAATTCCCTGCGTAATATTTTTCCACTGGGATTCTTTGGTATTTCATCAATAAATCGAACACCACCACGTAACCGTTTGGCCGATGAGACACGTTCTAAAAATTACAAATTTAATTTGTTAATATTAAATTTGTTGATCATTTTTAAATTATAAATATTTACCTTCAACATATTTTATTACTTCGGTTTCGGTTAATTTAACATTCGGCTGACAAGCAACAAACGCCATAGGCAATTCACCACTCGCCTCATCTGGCAAACCAATAACAGCAGCATCCTTAATTTTTGGGTTTGTTAATAAAACGGATTCGATTTCGGCTGGAGGTACTTGATACGCTTTGTATTTGATAAGTTCTTTTAAACGATCAACAATATAGAAATGATAATCTTCATCAAAATACCCTACATCGCCCGTACGTAACCAACCATCTTTGTCTATTGAGTTGCGGGTTGCTTCATCATTACCAATATAACCTTTCATAACTTGAGGCCCTTTGAAATATAATTCTCCAGCCTGATTTTTACCCAAAATTTCCCTCGTATCAGGATCAACCACTTTACCATATGTGCTTGTCAATAATACCCCAACGCTACCCGGTTTACGAATAACGGGTTTTTGAATAAGAACACTTAAAGTTACTTCACTCAAACCATAGCCTTGGCGAATAAGTACTTTATTTTTTAATCGTGTTTCAACAGCATTTGCAGTGTCTCCACTTAAAGGTGCCGCACCACAAAAAATTACTTCAATACTTGATAAATCATACTTATCGACTAAGGGATGTTTCGCCAAAAATACCAGCAATGGCGGCACAGTAAACAACACCGTGATTTTATATTTCTGGAAATATTTGGGAGGTGTTAGTTTTTATTTATGATACATACATGTATCGCATACCTCTATGCAAGCAAGAAATAATTTCTCCTCAAATTTAGGTACAACGATTAATTGTGCACCAATAATGCTTATTCCCAGCAGATTTAAGCAACCAAATGTATGAAAAAATGGTATTATGCCCAAAATTTTAACTTCACTTGAATTTTGAGTTCTTTCAGTAACTAGGTCTCTGCTGCTGCTAAAAAACGAAAGAAAGGTTTACTAAATATATTTTGAGTTTTTTTAATTAACTGACTTGAATTGACCTAACGTTGTTATTAAATTATAATGAGTTAATTGTACACCTTTAGGGAGGCCCGTTGTTCCGGAGGAACAAAGAATTAAGGCATCATGTTCCATAATGTTTACCACAGCTGGGATAAATTCTGATGGATACGGTTCCTGTAATATAATACATGCATATATAGCTTTTTATTTCTTCGCTTAAGCTGAAGATAGGTAATTTTCGAATTGCATATATTCGGCAGACAAAAAGTTTTTACTTTTTTTTCATTTTAACAATATTTGCAGCTTAGAAATTACATAAATTCCGTATTAGGGTACAGATAAGATATTGCAATTTAAACTGTATAGGCGATGAGCAGAATTCGTAGCGTGACTTTCATCGTTCTCAAGTCAGTAAAGCAGAGTCATCTGAAATGCTTACCTTGTATTTTCTAATAAACTCACGAAACAGTATTGTACCTTCGGCAACTAATATGTCTCCAAATTGAATAATTTTTTTTATATGGTTTGTTTGTGATGCAGCACTGACGACATTGTTAGACGTAAATGGTGATGTAAAAATGAATGTGGGTTTTGATAGTCCAAAAGCATGCTGCAATTCACCTAAAACAGTAAAGTAGTTTAGTTTTTCATCAGCATATTTCCGTTTAAGTTTAGTTTTAATAAAGGTATTTATCAAGAAATACTTTTACAATCCTAATTGCATCGATAATATTGAATCTTATCTCAACTCGTTAGAAAATTTCCAAGTTTCATATTAATTTGACAAATTGAAGAACTTTACCATTAAATCATTTTAGAACCGCGTACTTACTAAGAACAACTCGAATTTGGCCATATTTCAGAACTTTTCAAAAAATCATTTTAGAATCCTATTTCCAGCGAACATGTCACAAATTTCATTGTAATCGGTTCTGTATAATATTCTAAGACCTACATAGCCCACTTCCATTATAGTTAATTGTCCATATCGGAGAACTTTATCACAGAATCATTTCATCATAACCGGTTAAGAAATAGCCAAGACCCGTCTTAGTTGGCTATGTTCCAAGAAATACCATAGACCCCACACCAGTTGGCCATATTCCAGAACTTTATCAAAAAATTGCATTCTATAGCTGTTTTAATTCTTCAGTGCCGATTTGCACTCAAATTCACTGCGATCTCATATTTTTCATAGAAAGTTTAAATATAAATTATTCAGTTGTAATTTCAAGTATAGGTCCATATCAACCACTCTCTCTCTCTCAGATCTTTTTTTCGATCATATTTTCAGGGCAAAAATGAAAAGCGCAAATCTAATAAGAATTTAAAAGCACTTGAAGCAAAATTTCACCTAAAACATCGTATTCACCAATAATTATATTGTTCCAATGTGTGTAAATAATCGGAAGTAACAGAAACAGGTATTCGAATGTGAATAATTGATTTTTACACAAAACAATTACAAAACATGTCCACTTCGAAACATTTCATTGTGAACTGTGTCTTTGTTTGGACATGACATTACGAAAAACAAAAGAAATTTTTAAAACTAAGCCGGTTTTACGCGTACAATATTTTGTGGCAAAGGATATTTCTTGTAGAAGATATAATTTTTAAATATGAAAGGTTAGTACTTTTTCTCCCATTAAATGGAAGTATTTGACAGATGACAAGTAGTGTTTAGTCGTATTGACAGTTTATACAATTATTTTTGTTATATCTAAAAATTTATTAAAACAAATTATGGCTGTGCGACAAAAACCCATAAACCTTCAACTACTCTTCGACAAATTTTGTACTCTCGATGCAGAATTAATTCATAAGCTAGGAACATTTATACAGTGCACAAACTTATTATGACCAGGTGAATAAAACACAACCAGTACTTTAAACTGTGTTCTGCACAGATACTTATCAAGGTATTAATAAGAAGAGTTACAACGTCAAACTTCCGCCCATAGAAATTCCTTTGTTTTATGGTGACTGCAATCAATGGACAGCCTTCTACAGTTTATTTAACAAGGCTGTACATTGCAACGAAAACCTACCCAAAGAAGAAAAAACGTACTACCTACCCTTCTTTGGTTTGCGGACAAGCAACGAAGCTATTTAAGCACTTAAGACAAACGGATGTTGGCCAGCAACCATATCAACACAATCAGCAAGCAGCCTGAGAACAATGCAAGACAACCCCTAGAATACCTAAACTCACTCAATATTTTAGGCATCCAGACAAAACACTGGAGTGAAAAATCCAAAAGAAATCCAATCAATTGAATGTCTCTTTGACTTTCTGGAAACAAGGTTCTAATCTCTGGCTGCAATGGGCATGTTTTTTTTGATATCGAAGTAATCTGAGAAATAATTTAACTGTCAAAATAGAGATACGCGTTTTTTTTTAGTATCCGAGGAAAAATGTATTTCTCTGTATGGTTTTTTTTACGCTCGGATAATTTTAAAATTGAATCTTTTTTCTCTGGAGAAAAATCGCTCAATTCAACTACAAGCTCTCCCAAGTGAAACTGATTTTAGCATTCTACCTTAGAGGATAGCTGAGCAGGAAGATATAGGGCGTGTTTTTTTTTAATATCGGAGAAATAAGAGAGAACAGATAGATATTATATCGAAGAAATCCGATAAATATTTTCTCTGATGTATCCGATAAAAATAAATGACAGTTTTTCTAGTGTCGTAAAAATGTCGTTTTATTTGTTAAAAAAATGTTATGTTTTACCTAAATTCACAACAGTCGTGATGTTTGCATTTATTAAAAAGCCCACTGCTTTTAAACAACAATCCGAACTTTTTTTCAGAGAAAAAAGATTGTATTCGAAAATTATCCGAGCGTGGAAAAAAACGACACAGAGAAATATATTTTGTCTCGGATACTAAAAAAAAACGCCTATCTGTATTTTGACAGTTAAATTATTTCTCTGGTTACTTCGACATCAAAAAAAAACATACCCATAAGCCCGATATAAAAAATTTATCCGTCATTAATTTGTAGCCATTTGTAGTAAACTGGTTTAGTAAAGGATAAAAAAAGCAAAATGTGAGAGTCCAAAAACATTAATTCATCATCGCTCACAGCAATTACACATTCAACCAACCACTTTATTCAGAATTTTGCACAAAGCTCTTCATTTGAAGACTTTGGATTACGTCATCAATTCGCTAATTGGGTCGTACAAAAAAAAAATTGAAAATTCGAATTTTTTCAACATCTTTAGCGACGAAGCAAATTTTGAACTGGGTGGATTTGTAAACAAACAAAATTGAGAGTAAATGACCACCTATAAAAGTATATGTTGGTTCGACTCCCTGTGATATGGCTTGTAGAAATTTATCACTACTGAGAGTAACTTTAGAATTGAAATCTCATCTACTCGTATTAAAAATTGATTTAATAGCATTTGGATAGATATTATCGTGGAATTCAGAAAGTTAAAACATTTTAAAATCAAAATTCCCAAGAACAAAGTTGTCTGGTCTAGTAGAGTGTGACACGTTTATAAATATAATTTATGTTTAATGACCTTGTGATTACATATCAAGGTCAAGTTCGTTTTACTTTTTTTTACGTTAGGAAAATAAAGTTTATTAATGATGAAAATTGTCGACCTTGAGATTTTTAGGGTTTATCTTTTTATTGGTCCTATAAAACCCGAAAAATTTGGTTTTGGTGTCTGTCTGTGTTCTCTTTACAGCGCAGATGGATTAATCAATCTAAGTGAAAGCTTTTTTCATAATTTGGACGAGGTCCCAGTGAATTTGAGTGGAAATCCGCCAACCGAAAGTGGCTGCTCCTTGGACTAGAAAAACTATTAAGTACAAAATATTCCAAATGAAATTTGTAAGAAATTTGCTTAATTCGGATCTCAAAATTCTTAAAGTGATTAAAGGACATTTTTTGTTTTTTAGAAGTGAACCAGTTTGTAACTTGATAACTTGAACCACCACCAGCAAACTTAATAATCTTTTATTAATTATTACTAGTGATAACATAAATCACAATACGGTACTCGTATATGACGTTTTTTATTATGGCATATTTCGTATAGTTTTTGTTTGTCTAAAGTTTTACCACACAAAAAAAAAATTTGAAAAATTAGCCTACAGTTATGAGCCGCCTTGCGGTACATAGTGGTACTTTCTGATTAAATTTGTTTTCCCAATGAACTTTACTTGACTTAAATTTTTTAATGTATGAATTATTTTCTGGGTTATCTTTATACTATAAATAATAATAAATTCGCAAGTGTTTACAAGCCACAAATACTTTTCGTTAAGAGATAAATCATAGAAAAATACTTTATCATGTCAGTTCTATTGGTGAGCTTAGATTTTGGGTTTAAATAGAGTAAATTACCAGAAATGGAAAATAATAAATATCACAGATAAAAAGTGCATATTATGTCAATACATAAAATATTATTTCTAGGTGCACTTACGCTCTGTATATGTTGCATTCATTGGTGCTACAGTTACGCCAATAAATAAAGCCGCAAATAAAGGTACCGCAAACTCTAACCGGTTTTCACTAACAATTCCTATTGTATCACCTGCTTTCAATCCGGCCGCCCGAAAACATTTTGCAGTTTCAATGCTATCTATTAACATCTGCCTGAATGTGATACGCTCATCGGTGATAGCATCTATCTAAATATAAATTAACATTTTTAATATGAAACTATAAATCATTTATTATACAATACTATAACTTACATATCCAACTTTATCTTCATGTTCCTTCAGTAAATCGATTAAAAAGTGCCCTAGAGATTTCACAGATGTATAATCAAGCATCTCACCCCCTCCGAACAACACATTTTTTTCAACTTCCACAGTTTCCCAGACAGTCGACATTTTAAAATTTTTAATATCAAAACGTTCGTAAAATCTAATAAATTTAATTAAATTTTAGTAAAAATATCACTTAACCACAAATTAATATGCACTAAAAATAAAATAGAAACACACTTTTGCCCGCTTTTGGCATAACTGATTTGAATTTAAATTTGTTAAAAATTTAGACAAAAAAAAAAACTGTGACCATAAGCTTGATAAGATAATCCAACAACAACAACACACAATAATTTTTCTTTTGATTAATTTTGACGGCTATGAAGTTTTCAACAAAATCAGAAAAATAACAAAACATGGCGGTACAAAATTTATCGAAATAACAAAAAAATTGTGCATGTATTATGAAGAGCTAGCTATTCAGGCAATATATTTAAAGTTCACTTTCTTATGGATTGGCCGAAGTACAGAGATGTCTCAGAAATGTGAGATACATGGCTAGTTAGGTTATGATAAGGGCTATCAAATAAAATTACCCACATGTAAATAAGATGACCGAGATCCATTTGTTATTGATGATGAAACGTAAGTTTTGTAAATTTAAAATTACCTATGATGCTATTTAGTGTAAAAAACTTAAAATCGGCCACCGATTTGTTTAACTTCATGCAAAAATCATTTTAGAATCCCGTTTACAACGCACATGTCAAATTTCATCAAAATCGGTTTAAGAATAGCCAAGTTTCATCCTAATTGGCCATACATATAATTTGCTAAAGGTTAAATTTGAATTGTAAAAAGTTCAATGTGAAATGAAAAAAGTTCAATTTCCAAGCGTAAAACCTGTATTGTATTGCTTCTTAGCAAAGCAACCTTGATTATACAAGCAGAGCCTTCTAGAGTATAGAGCCATAATCATTATGACGTATTTTTTAAAAGCTTTCTTAGTGGTATAACTTTTCACTAATTTCCATAGGAATCCATAGTAAAAATGGTGTTTTTTAGCTTCAAGTTTTTCATTGAAAAAAGCAAAAATGTTACAAATTTTTTATACAAAAGTGTTCTACATATCTTTACCAACAATATACAGGAAGGATTTATTGGTATTAAGTAAATATTAATTGCAGAAATGTTAAAATTAAATTATTTCTAAAATATATGATATTTTTCGAACTTTCATTTTGAAAAATACATCAAAGTTGGCTCTGACGAATTAAAATAATACTTGCTACATTTATCTTTAGTTTTACTAGTGTACGTTAGATGTCTCAGATTTATACAGAAAAATACGAAAAAAAATTGTTCCAATGTGTCTAGACTAGTTTTACCGGAACAATCATGAAATTTCGAGAAGTTTTGGTTTGAGTATATGTATAAAGAGTGAACGAATTAGAATTTGACGATTAAGTTTTTGGAAAGCGATAAGTAAAGATTAAAAAGGAAATTTAAAAGTGATTTAGTGTGAAATAAAAGTTATAAGCGAACAGTAGAATTGTGGAAAAATTACAATAAGTGGTATTGTGAATTATCGTTAATAAATTGTGTTGGAATAATTTTTATAATCAAGAAATAAAATGGTTTTTGATAAATTGAAGAGTTGTATTTTATTCACAATCCAGTAGTGATACGAACCTTGATTGACAAGGCAAAAAGGTTGATGACAACAATGATGAACGAGGCTATCCAGACTATCACCAGAGCGACATTATTTAGGCGCCAAACGAATTCAGACAACAACGGGAACATCGAGCGGATGATACCAACAATCGGAAGAAGCAGCATGCGACAGGTTGGGTCACGTTTCAAAGGACTGTCGGAAAGTAATACACGGAAGGAGAAGATCGCCATCTTTTATGCGGGCGAGCGTCAAACGATCGGGACAGAGGTCTGAAGGCAACGAGGGCACTTGTTGGGTATGTAACAAGATTGGCCACATATCACGAGATTGTTTAGAAGTAAGAGGGAAACGGCACGGATCACCAACTTCAATGGAAGAGGCATCCACAGGAGAGCAGGCATTGGATGAGTTAACGGCAATAGTCGGTAAGGTGGAAAGATTACAAGTCAGTTTGTAGAAGGAGGAACTAGCTTCACCGTATTGTTGCCCCATAACATACATCCCTGTCAGGAGTGTAGAACGAAGCGGTAGCAGCGTAACAATCGAAGGCGATGTTGATGGGAGAAAGTGTGTTATTACGCTGGATATCGGAACAACGCACACGATTGTCCGGGAAGACTTGATCGGAAGAGCTGTGCAGCTGGCTGATGGATTAAAATTAAGAATGGAGATGGAGCAATAATAAAAGGAAAAATGTTCGTGGCGTAAGGATCGGTGAAATTCTTTTCCCACACGAAGTTGGTAGAGAGGTGCCGGATTGTTCCAAGAGGAGTGCGAATATCGGGCGACTGGATGAAGACTCGATATGTTATACAGGCAAATAATCAAATATGCCAGGAACAGCAATTGGTACTGCTTCACAAATCACAACCAGCATCGAATGAAGGAAGATTCATTGTCGAAACTGCAGCCTAAAAGGACGCAACTCTACAGGACTAGAAAAGGACAAGGAGGTGAACGGAGGGTGGTACATTTGAGGAAGCTGGCCTTTACAGAGGAGGTGATTTGGATCCTGTTCGGGACGAACAGGTTAGGTAGGGGGTAGTGTTACGCTGATACTTAGGATGGATATATGTATATACTCAAAGGTAATACATAATAATTTACAACCAAAGTTTTGGGAGTTTTAAATCGAAAATGCCCCTCATACGTTGAGTTTTTATCTTCAAACTAATAATTGGTTGACATTTGTTTTGGAAATTGAATAGGGTGTGTTGTTATGGGTTGATAGTTTTCTAGTCTATAGTGAAATTTCATAGATAGTGTAGGTAGAAAAAAATGAATTGAGTTTCACAGCGAATATTCATGCGAGAAAATGGAAATTTTGTTAAATTTTTCTGCTCCCTTTGACTTTGTTGTAGTAGGATTACACTGTATTTTGAAGTTTTTTTAGGAATATCGGGTTTCGGTCATGTACAAATCGATATGGAATGAATGACTCTTACTCGCTTCACGTTGCTCACTTCATATAGGATTATAATACTGTATTGTGTTAGTTTGGTCGTACACTCCAATCAATCAATAGTAAATACCAGAAACCATCGTAATTTCAATCGAAATTGACGGTATGAAGATGAAAAAGTTACATCGCATCTTTAAGCTGTTTCCGAGTTTTAAAAAGTTGCAATAATGTATTTCATTTTATAAATTTGGTAAATTAATATTTAAAATTAAAATATTTTCAAGCTATACATGTATACCAATATAACTTAGTATAAATTATAATTTTGGCTTAGCAAGTAAAGCTCTCAATTCCCTGCGTAATATTTTTCCATTGGGATTCTTTGGTATTTCATCAATAAATCGAACACCACCACGTAACCGTTTCGCCGATGAGACACGTTCTAGAAATTAAAAATTTAATTTGTTTATATTAAATTTGTTGATAATTTTTAAATTATAAAATATTTACCTTCAACATATTTTATTACTTCGGTTTCGGTTAATTTAACATTCGGCTGACAAGCAACAAACGCCATAGGCAATTCACCACTCGCCTCATCAGGCAAACCAATAACAGCAGCATCCTTAATTTTTGGATTTGTTAATAAAACGGATTCGATTTCGGCTGGAGGTACTTGATACGCTTTGTATTTGATAAGTTCTTTTAAACGATCAACAATATAGAAATGATAATCATCATCAAAATAACCTACATCGCCCGTACGTAACCAACCATCTTTATCTATTGAATTGCGAGTTGCTTCATCATTACCAATATAACCTTTCATAACTTGAGGCCCTTTAAAAAACAATTCGCCAGCCTGATTTTTGCCCAAAATTTTACCCGTATCAGGATCAGCTACCTTACAATAGGTGCCTTTGGCTAATATTCCAACGCTACCCGGTTTACGAGTATCGGCTTTTTGCATAAGAACACTTAAAGTTATTTCGCTCAAACCATAGCCTTGGCGAATATGAGCTTTATTTTTTAATCGTGTTTCAACAGCATGTACAGTGTCTCCACTTAAAGGTGCCGCACCACAAATAATTACTTCAACACTTGATAAATCATACTTATCGACTAAGGGATGTTTCGCCAAAAATATCAGCAAGGGCGGCACAGTAAACAGCAACGTGATTTTATATTTCTGAAAATATTTAGGAGGTGTTACTTTTTATCTATGATACATACCTGACATGTATCGCATACCTCTATGCAAGCAAGAAATAATTTCTCCTCAAATTTAGGTACAACGATTAATTTTGCACCAATAATGCTTACTCCCAGCAATACTAAGCAACCAAATGCATGAAAAAATGGTATTATGCCCAAAATTTTAGCTTCACTTGAATTTTGGTTTCTTTCAATAAATAGGTCTCTAGAAAAGAAAGAAAAGTTATCAAATGTATTTTGATTTTTTTTAATTAACTTACTCGAATTGACCTAACGTTGTTATTAAATTATAATGAGTTAATTGTACACCTTTAGGGAGGCCCGTTGTCCCGGAAGAACAAAGAATTAAGGCATTATGTTCCATAATGTTTACCACAGCTGGGATAAATTCTGATGGATACGGTTCCTATAATAACATAATACATAGGTTTTACATTAGAATAACTGCATTAGGGTACCCTCTTCATTTCTTCGCTTAAGCTGAAGTTTTGTAATTTTTGAATAGCTACTATTATTTCGGCAGACAAAAACTTTTTACTTTTTTATTTTGACAATATTTGCAGCTTAAAAATTACATAAATTCGGTATTTAGGCTGTTTTCCAAACGCCGACTTATTTCAGACTTATTGACTTATTTGACGAAGAATAAGTCAATGAAGTCATTCCAATTGCTTTTATCGACTTATTTTGAAAATTTTTGACAATACACAATAATTAGACAGAATGTTTCCATGACACCAAAAATAAATAAGTTTTCTATAGGAAAAATTACTAAAGAATAAGTCACCTTTTCAGCAGACTTATTTGAATAAGTTCGAATAAGTCAATAAGTCGGTGTTTGGAAAACAGCCTAAGATACAGATATTGCAATATAAACTGTAGGCGAAAGAACAGAATTCGTAGCGTAACTTTCATGGTTCCCAAGTGAGTAGCAGCGTCATTCTGCAATGCTTACCTTGTATTTTTTAATAAAATCACGAAACAGTATTGTACCTTCGGTAACTAATATGTCTCCAAATTGAATAATTTTTTTAATATAGTTTGTTTGTGATGCTGCACTGACGACATTGTTAGACGAAGATGGCGATGTAAAAATTAATGTGGGTCTTGATAATCCAAAAGCATGCTGCAATTCACCTAAAACAGTAAAATGATAAAATACAATAAATTAATAAGCTTATTTTTTGAAAATGCGTGGCCTTCGCGATAACTGTTGGCGATGCTGCAAATAGTGTTACGATTTGCAAAGTTGTTCAAATTTAATGAGGGGCTTGCCCAATATCGATTTTAGTTCATTTGTCCCCTCGCTTGGGCAGCGCTGACTACTTTTTTTTTTTTTACCTGCAAAAACAAGTAAAATCATGTTTACAAATACAAGTTTCTTGTCTAAATTAGTGGATGTCCCCCTACTTTTTTTTTATGATTAATAAAATTGAGTATGTTGCGAATGTTGCGATTGATAATAAATATCAAATTTTAAAATTAATTTAGTCAAAATTAATAATTTAATGAATTATTCAAGACACATTTTGACCATATAAAACCACAACTCACTTATAATAGATTACGCCTTCGTGGATTTCTTTTTCGTAGTTTACTGCGCATTACGTCAACTGAGAGTTGCTAGTAAGATATTGCAAAGGAAATGTATGAAAAATAAGGAATTTGTCTAATAAATGTATTATGGATGTATTATGGTTGAATATTTCTTTCCTCTTAGAAAATAGTGTTATAATAATTAATACTAATATTTATTGATCACTATTATTATTGTTTATATTGTTCGTTCACTGTTGTATTTAAGTACTATAAAGGCACTAGGAGAAGAGTTATAATTTAAAACAACACCAATCACAATGACACTTATAAACTTTATTTTTTAAATTTGATTTGACAAAATTGGTTACACTGAATTTATTTTATTTTTCTTAAAACTAAGACCGCTCTCGGTCGGTAATTCTTACTAACTATCTATTTTATTTTCTTAACACAAAAGTTTTTGTTTTTAAAATTGCCAATTCGGCTTAATATTTTTTTATTTTATATTTATATTCAATAACCTAAAAATGTGCCAATGCTTATTAAGGTATTTTTTTCTGATTTTTGTAATTTGTACATTGCAATTTTTTGTACTTATAAATATTGGGAAAGAATTTTTTGGAATGTGAGTTAATGTAGGTTCATTAACTCACGGTTATGATTACGGTTGGGAAATTGGGACAATTGGAATTATTTATATTGGGACAGAATCTTTGGCATGTGCGAGTTAATGTTGGTTCATTAACTCACGGTTAGGATTACACAACAATAGGATCCAAGCTTCCAACAATCTCTTATTTGTTTGTTGGAATAGAATGAACACTATGTGGACAATTATTGATATTGTTATTATAACAATTAAATACGGCGCACCACATTATTTATTTAATTTAATTTAATTTTTGAATTCAATTACATACAACAATATTGTGAAACAAAACTGTTCACTCTCATTTGACGTCATTATTTTATGCCGTTTATTTTATGATCCAAATAGGCAAAGTGCGCAAGGCGTAATCTATTATAAGTGATTTGTGATATAAAACTACATACGAAATATTTAAGCCGCCAGTCAGCAAGCGTTACAATTATATTTGGGAAAGTCACTAATTGTTCTAAAAAAATTAGATAAAGGGCCATTTCTTAGAATGAAAAGTTACCCGGACTATTGAATAAGCCAAATGAGTCGCCGGACCAATCCACAACTTTCTTTTACCTTTTACGAATGGGCCGTAATTTTCAGTAAATATAATTCATCATATCTAGCAATATTTGTGTTGGAAGATTTAGATGGACTAGTATATGCCTATTTCACTTAGCACAACTATATTTCGGTAGTATTACAAGTCAATTGCTGCGTTTATACCACAGCTAAATTAGCAATGCTAAACCGAAATGACAACTGTAGCAATGGTATAAACGCGACATATACATAGTTCAGCTAGCTAAAATAGCACCGCTAATTTAGCGTTGCTACGTAGTTAGCTAAGCCACATAGCTACGGTATAAACATTGCTATATTACCAGAAATGTCAAATTGTTATTTTTGTAGTTTGTTTATATTCACAGATCAAAAGAAATTAGAAATAGGCAGTCATGGGTATTAAAATTCGGCATACCTTTTTATTTTTAACTAATATGTTTGTTATTATTGTTTGATTTTTGTGTGTGCCAAGTTTACAATAACAAATTCAAATGGAGAAAAACACAATTTTTATTTTTTGACATTTGTAGCAACTTGCGGTATAAACAGAAGCTAAATAATTTTGGCAATTCTAGCAGTGCTAATTTAACTGTGGTATAAACGCAGCATTTGATAAACGCGAATTACACGAATCTCAGAGATTTCCTCATATTGTGGCTATATATTTTTCAGGGATGAATCCTGGGCTAACTTTATATACACGTATTTACACAAAACAATTACAAAACATGTCCCCTTTGAAACATTTCACTGCGAAGTATCAAATATGTTTGAATTACATGACATTACGAAAAACAAAAGAAATTTTTAAAACTAAGCCGGTTTTACGCGTACAATATTTTGTGGCAAAGGATATTTCTTGTAGAAGATGTAAATTTTAAATATTAAAGGTTAGTACTTTTCTCCCACAAATCACTTATAATAGATTACGCCTTCGTGGATTTCGTTTTCGTAGTTTACTGCGCATTACGTCAACTGAGAGTTGCTAGTAAGGTATTGCAAAGGAAATGTATGCAAAATAAGGAATCTAATATGATATATAATTACCCAATTCATTCACTAACTCCGGAACGCTTTTCTTATATTTCTAATTTACATATCAAAATATAATAACTGAGTAGGCTAAGTGATAAAGGTGTTGACCTATTAACAACAAAATTCGAACGGAAAATACCCGAGTTCTATGTTCACCCAAATTTCTTTTTTCGTTTTCTTTCTTTTTCTTTTTTTTTTTTGTAGTATTCATTTAATGACCAAATATTTTACTATTAATTAAATATTCCGCTTTATAATTATTACAGTAATTATACAAGAAAATACGTGGTACAAGTTTATTTTTAAGCCTAAATGTATGCGAACACTACTATAAGTTATTTAAAAACTTTTATATTGAGTTGTAGTAAGCCATGAGAATTTTTTGGTAAACATTTTTTTCCTATCATAAACTTCATAGCAACAATATAACAATGAAAGTTAAATAATTTAGTTTGAACGTGGCTTAGTAGTAACGTATTGGACTAGAGCGGCTAAGGTCTGGGGTTCGATTGTGTCAAAGGCATTTTAGTTTAGTTTTTCCAATTTATATTTTTTTGACGTGATGACGTCTTACACCGCATGTTCAGAAAATTGAAACGAAATTTTACCTTTGGTCGTGGGCAATTACTGTAAGCATTACTTTTAATTCTTAGGTTGGTCCTTAGGCTTCATGCCTCACCCATAATATTATCGCAGCGATGCCATCAGGCGGCGAGGCAAGCCGGGCCGCGAACCTCGGATTTCGCGCGATTTAAATCCTTGAACCAGAGAATGGCTCATCCGATCCAAGCAATTCTGAAGTCAATTTTTGCGTAAAGCAACAGTGGTGGTTAATTTATTTTAAATTAAAATAATTAATTTCCACACTAATTTTAATTTAAATTAAATTTAAAATATAGAGATTTACAGGGTTTGACTGCACTCATCTGATCGGAGTAATTCTGGTGCTAATTTGTGCACAAAAAAAACTGTGGCAGATAATTTATTTTAAATTAAAATAATTAATCTTCACATAAATCTTAATTAAAATTACAAACTACAAAATAGCTATTTGCAATGAATGAGAGCATTGTAGCGAGACAACGCTTCATCTGATAGGAACAATTATGGTGTACACATAAAAAATCCATGGCAGATAATTTATTGTAAATTAAAATAATTAATCTGCACATACATTTTAATTAAAATTAAAATCGACAAAAAAGCGATTTACAATCCTTATGCGAGCAGTGTTACGGGAGAACGCCTCTTCTGATCGAAGCGATTCTAATCTCAATTTGTAAGTAAAGAAATTGTGGTGGATAATTTATTTTAAATTACAGTAATAACCCTCCACATAAATTTTAATAGAAATTGATATCTTCAAAATAGCGATTTACAATAGGTATATAGTTTTTTTTTTTTTTTTTTCGTTTTATTCTATGCAATCTTTTCTGGGGCTCAAGGCACTCCCAACTCTTTCGCAGTTAACTTTTACCGTCCTACTTTACGCAGTAGTTGCCAAATTGAGGACGTACGGCTATAGATCCGTTCTGTATAAACCACCTGCACATTGCATTGCTTCATGCCAGCCTATAGTGCCGACATTAAAGGTGGGTCGGCCCATGAATTCCGCATTCTCAACAGGGGGTCATAGATGTGTTCATCGTCATCACCGATCGTAATCAGATGATGAAAAATCCCTTTTGCACCTCGCCCCTATAGGGATTCGAATCCGGTACCTCCCGATCTAACCGACGTAGCTAGGTATATAGTTTAGAACATTGTAGAGAGAGAATCCCTCATTTATTTGTGCGTAAAGAAACTTTGGCTTATAATTTATATTGAATTAAAATAATTAATCTCAATATCTTATAAACGTTATCACACATAATACCTACGGACGTGTAGACGACACAGCCCACCCCGATTTTTTTTTTCTTTGTGAACAAAAGCACAGCTCCCGCTGTTTGTCAGTCTGTAAGGTTTTTTGTGGGATGCCCCAACACATTTACAATCATCCTTAAAAGCCGTTACTCTTTGGTTTAAGGTCTATTTCAGGTACAATAATCCTTAAAAGTATTAAATCACGAGCTACCATATTCCTACACGGCTAAAATTATATCAAATGTTCAAATGGTGATTGTGGCAGCAACCACTGGACATCACCATTATATATAAAATGTATCCGTCCTAGGACGGGCTGTACCCCCTAGTTTGTCTAATAAATGTATAATATATGGATGTATTATGGTTGAATATGGATATATTATGGTTAAATATTTCTTTCCTCTGACAAAATAGGATCCATGCTTTGAACAATCTCTTATTTGTTGGAAAAGAGTGGAAATTATATGGACAGTTATTTATATTGTTATTACAACAATTAAATACGGTGCACCACGTTGTTTATTTAATTTAATTTAATTTTTGGATTCAATTACATACAACAATATTGTGAAACAAACCTGTTCACTCTCATTTGACGTCATTATTTTATGCCGTTTATTTTATGATCCAAATAGGCAAAGTGCGCAAGGCGTAATCTATTATAAGTGATTTGTGCTTTTCTCCCATTAAATAAAAATACAGTGCAATCGGAACATACGTATTCGCTTTTATTTATAGATAAAAAAGATGTTCCAATTTGAGGTTAATTTCTTAATTTGTTACCATTTATATTTCTTGTACTAGAATGCCTTATGTTATTTGACAGGTGACAAGTAGTGTTCACTGTTCAGTCGTATGAACAGTTTATTATATGCAATGTTATATCTAAGAATTTAATAAAACGAATTATGCTGGCAGGTCATTTGACTTTCATGTACATGTAATGTATTCTTCTTTATAACTATCAAATGACTACTTTTGATTAGTTCTAACTTCTCACTAACCGTAAGCAGAAAGTCAGTTTAAAAAGCAACAAACATTAATTTCTTAGGCTGGCTGCAACAGCAAGTGAAATATTGGTCCGTCGAGCTACAAAAGCAGCCAGTCCTGTGGAGGTATAGGACATATATGTAATATAACCAAAACATTTCTTCTTGACGCAAAAGATAAGGCAACACTAGGTGGTTCTGAAGAAAATAGTATTTAGGCCATAGCACGATTGCAGCAAGAAACAGCCGATGTTTCGTCAAACATAATTGATAAAAATGAAGACGAGGATAAATCCCGTGAAATGCCAAAACAAAATTTTTGCAGCATGTAACAGTGCGGCGAAGCTAACAAGTTTAGTAAGGTTTACTGTGAGCTCAAATTAAGACAGCTCACAAATTCGAAAGAAAACAAACTGTCGAAAGAAACCAACCTAACTGTGTGGAAAAATCTTACCTACAGATATGAAGGCAAACAGGTCGGATCAGCAAGCAGCCCGAGAACAATGCAAGACAACCTCCTAGAATACCTAAACTCACTCAATATTTTAGGCATCCAGACAAAACACTGGCGTTCCTTGGTAATAGGCATTTAAACAAGATAATTAGATAGTAAAAATCATCGCAGGTGGTTCGGCGTCTATTGGAGGGGGGCGGGGCCAAAGTTTGTAGATTATCTACCAGCTCCGTAACCTTCCAGTAGGCGCAAGTGTACGTACTGCCTCCTCGCGGCAACCACCGGTAACTGTAACTATTAGGCAGAATGTGTTTTTTTGTGACAGGCTAAAATAAGGCGCTAAAGGAGAAAACCTTGACAAAAAATCCCTAATCTAAGCTGGAACAGCATATGTCGAAGAATGAATGGCTGATAGGGTAATCAGTCCATATATGCAGACTCTGGATACCAGGCACCCTTCAGTTTTATTTAGCCTTCCTGTAGTAAAGCTGGGTGGCCTTCAGACGGCTTTTTATTCCCAACAACTCGCAAGAGTAAAATCAAAACGGTAGACGAGGCATTAAGAGCCTGAATATTGACTGGACGGATAATTAAGTAGGGCTTGATGCACAAAAGATCTTTTAGGTCGCAGTGCAAGGCTTGAAAGCCCACATGGCCCTCAAGTAATAATAATAATAAGACTCATCGCATGTATGAATCAACAATCAAAAATCCAAAAGAAATCCAATCAAGGTTGTTCAAAGAGAATTGTGACTGCCGCAGACTACTCCAAGTCGAAAAACGTCTTGCCAAAAATACAGAACTGGCGTTACAACACCATCAGTTTATGGATGAATGTGAACTCTTAGGTTACATGAAAGGAACGGAGGCAGTAAGTAAGCAAGAAGAAGCTTGTCCAATGACGAAACTAAGAGCCTGTCAGTGTCTTGCTAAATGGTCGCACGCTCCAACAAGACATTCTAGTCTTGAGAAGAAAATCACCCGAACAACAAATAAAGGAGTACAAACTTACCACCGTGGCTTATGACACAACTGCAGCAACAATGCATTGAATGATTAGATGATCTCATTTCTAGAAACAACACAATATAGAGGAAGCCGTATTTGCTCAATAACAGGTCATAGCATCACTCAAAAATGGCGGATTCAACCTGTACGTAAATGGGCTGCTAACCAAAATACCCTCTCAAAATGGGATTTTTGAATTCAAACTTTATGAATGATGACACAGTCAAAACGTTTGATCTACATTAGAATCTAGTGACAAACAGCTTTGGATTTCGCATTTCATCTCCGATTTCAAAAACAAGAACTCTACCAAAAAAAGCCTACTTTCGGATAATGGAACAATTTTCGACCCCCTAGGATGACTAGCACCAGTTCCTATAGCATCTAAACTAATGATGTAAGAACTCTGGGTAGCCGGACTTGCTTGGGATCAATTATTAAAGGTACCAACATTAGAGGTGAACTTCTGAACCGATTCCATAATTACTCTATCATAGATTCGAGGGCATCCTCAAAATCTTCGTCGCTAATGGAATTTCAGAAATCCAAGGGGCAAGACATAAGCTATAAAAAGAATACTACTGATTGTGCTTAGGGAGCTCATCCAACCGAATTGAAAAAATACAGCTTATAGCGGACTGGTCCTTTATGATTTAAATTAACTAGTTAAAACAGGCCAAAACAGACTTTGTTCCTCGAGAATATAGGTTTAGAATTGAAGCAGGTATTACCAGTCAGATGCTCTGCAAACATACACCCGTTTGGACAGCTAATATTCATAGCAAGGAACTCTGATTCTCTGATGTAAACAAAATATGTATTCTGCATCATCAGTGTTGACGTTTTATTAGAAGATATTTAAATAATCACACGACGATCCTACACAAAGTACCACACCATCAGGCAAGGAGCTAAAGGAGGCTCAAGATGTATTACACAGAATAATTCAACATCACGAATTCCAAGAGGAACTTAACTGTTTTATTGACGAGAAAGGAAGAGACTTGACTTCGAGTAGGAGGTCACATAACAATCGCATCCGATCCTGCTGCCACCAAACCAACATATAACGAAGTTACTAATTGCAGACGCACATCTACGAACATACCACCTAAAGCGAATTATTGGGGAAAACACATTAACCTACGAGAAGCTAGCCGCGATAACCTCTCACACCAATATCAGCAGATTCGTATGATATAATACGCTCGCCCGGCCCGGTTATTCTCATTGCAGTATAAGCATATAGCAACCATAGTTTGTAAAGAAAATATATCTACGGCAACTATACCTATGTTTGGAAAAATTATTCTCAAAGGAGATACACTAAAACAATCAAAAGCAGAATTGGCTTATCTTTCTTGCTGATCCTCAATCTATCGATGAACTGGTCACTAAATCGCTCAATTCAACTAAAATCTCTCCAAAGTGAAACTAATTTTAGCATTCTACATAAGAGGATAGCTGAGCTGGAAGATATAAGCCCGACATAAGAAAATTGTCCGTCAATTGTGGCCATTCGAAAAATTGTTGCAAAATTTGTGAAAATTGGTTCAGTAAAGGATAAAAAAAATCAAAATATACCATCGTAGTGGCCGTTCAGAAGAAAATATTGCTGCTGTAAATACTAATGAGAGTCCATAAACATTAATTCGTTATCGTTCACAGCAATTACACATTCAACCAACCACTTTATTCAGAATTTTGCACAAAGATCTTCATTTGAAAACTTGGGATTACATCATCAATTCGCTAATTAAGCCGTACAAAGAAAACTTGCAAATACGAAATTTTTCAAAATTTTTAGCGACGAAGCAAATTTTGAACTGGCTAAAATTGAGAGTAAATAACCACCTATAAAAGTCTATAACAAACAAATGTTGATCCGTTTCCCGGTGATTGCTTGTAGAAATTTATCACTACTGAGGTATTGTGGTTCTAAATGTGGGTACGTTACATTTCCATCAAAGGATATTAAATCCATTGGAAGAGTAACTTTAGAATTGAAAATCTCATCGTACTCGTATTAAAAATTCATTGGATAGCATTTGGATAGAGATTATCGTAGAATTCAGAAAGTTAAAACATTTTAAAATCAAAATTATCAAGAACAAAATTGTCTGGTCTAGAGGGTGACACGTTTATAAATGCAATTTTTTTTTGATAGCCCTGTAATTACCTATCAAGGTCAACTTTCTTTTACGTTAGTAACATAAAGTTTAATAATGATGAAAATTGTCGACCTTGAGATTTTTAGGTTTTTTCTTTTTATTGGTCCTGAAGTCCGAAAAATTTGGTTTTGAAGCGGTGTCTGTCTGTGTTCTCTTTACAGCCCAGATGGATTAACCAATCGAAATAAAAGCTTTTTTCATCAATTTTGAGAGGTCCCAGTGAATTTGAGGGAAAATCCACCAACCGAAAGTGGCTGCTCCTTGGACCAGAAAATTTATTTTGCAAATATGTATTTTAAAAAAGATAAGATTTACAGAAAAAATATTAAGTACAAAATATTCCAAATGAAATTTGTAAGAAATTTGCTTAATTCGTATCTCAAAATTCTTAAAGTGATTAAAGCAAATATTTTTTGTTTTTTAGAAGTGAACCAGTTTGTAACTTATTTATAATCAGCAAACCTAATAATCTTTTATTAATTATTACTAGTGATAACACAATACGTATTTCGTATAGTTTTTGTTTGGCGAACGTTTTACCCAAAACAAAAATTTGAAAAATTAGCCTACAGTTATGAGCCGCCTTGCGGTACATAGTGGTACTTTCTGATTAAATTTGTTTTCTCAATGAAATTTACTTTACTTAACTTTTTTAATGTATGAACTGTTTTCTGGGTTAAAGTACATAACATATGTACAACAATTTTATAATTTTTAAAGTAACATTTCATAATTTCATAAGAGTGTGTTATCAGTAAATAAATAATACAATCTTTATACTGTAATTAATAATAAATTCGCAAGTGTTTACAAGTCACAAAAATACTTTTCGTTAAGAGATAAAACATAGAAAATGCTTTATTTTGGCCCATGTCAGTTCTATTGGTGAGCTTAGATTTTGGGTTTAAATAGAGAAAATTACCAGAATTTGAAAGTAATAAATTTCACAGATAAAAAGTGCATATTATGTCAATACATAAAATATTATTTCTAGGTGCACTTACGCTCTGTATATGTTGCATTCATTGGTGCTACAGTCACGCCAATAAATAAAGCTGCAAATAAAGGTACCGCAAACTCTAAACGGTTTTCACTAACAATTCCTATTGTATCACCTGCTTTCAATCCGGCCGCCCGAAAACATTTTGCAGTTTCAATACTATCTTTTAACATCTGCCTGAATGTGATACGCTCATCGGTGATAGAATCTATCTAAATATAAATTAACGTTTTTAATCTGAAACTATAAATCATTTATTAGACTATAACTTACATATCCAACTTTATCTTCATGTTCCATCAGTAAATCGATTAAAAAGTGCCCTAGAGATTTCACAGATGTAAAATCATCCATCTCACCCCCTCCGAACAACACATTTTTTTCAACTTCCACAGTTTCCAAGACAATCGACATTTTAAAATTTGTAATACCAAAATATCCGTAAAATCTAATAAATTTAATTAAATTTTAGTAAAACAAAAACTTAATCACAAATTAATATGCACTCGAAATAAAATAGAAACACACTTTTGCCCTCTTTTGGCATGACTGATTTGAATTTAAATTTGTTAAAAATTAAAAAAAAAAAAAAAAAAAAAACTGTGACCATGAATGAATGACTTGATAACCTAATCCAACAACGACTGTTCCCTCCGTACACACAATAATTTTTTCTTTGAATAATTTTATCAGTCGCACATTGGTAAATGTAGTATAGTGACAGAAAAACTGTTAAGCTCAGATGTTGATTACTACAAGGTGTATATACAGGTTTTACACTTCAAATTGAACTTTTTACAATTTAAATTCAATCTTTAAACAAGTTATATGATGCCCAATTAGGATGGAACTTATCTATTTCTTAACTGATTTTACTGAAATTTGACATGTACGATGGAAATGGGATTCTAAAATGATGTTTGGATGAAGTTCTGGAATAAGGCCAAGTCTGATGGAACTTGCCTATTTCTCAACCGATTAAGATGAAATTCGATAGATACACTGGAAGTAGGATTCTAAAATTAGTTAATCGGTTTAGGAATAGCCAAGTTCCATCCTACATGGCCCTATTCCATAACTTCATCAGAAATCATTTAAGAATCCCATTATTGTGAATAGTCAAGTTTCATCCTAATTGGCCATACGAATAATGTGCTAAAGGTTGAATTTGAATTGTAAAAAGTTCAATGTGAAATGAAAAACGTTCATTTTGAAGTGTATTGCTGGAAACACATGAGCAGAATTCTGTAAGCAGAAAAAATAGAATACAGGCGTTTATACGGCATGAAATACATGAATTCTGCTTTGTGTCTCTGTTTCTAATTTTGCTGCTCATAAATGTGTAAGCTTTTGGTGATCTGTAATATATATTTTGAGCAAGATTTTTATATTCGTCTGCCCATTTTTGCGGTTTCTTTCTGTCTAGTAGCAGCATTTTACAAAATTTTTTTGAATTTTCACTTTTATTTTGTTTGTCTATAATTTCAGGTAATTTTGTTTTTGTTCTTAAATCAATTAACTTTTTATTTAAATTTCTATTTTGCTGTTGCGAAGCTTTAATATTTTTGCTTAATTTAGTTTTTTCGAATTTTAGTTTGTAAATTTGTAGGTTACACGTTCTATTTAATTTGCGGTAAATTTCAATGTTTTGTTCATTTCTATGGCAATTGACACACTTTATGTTGTTTACATCGAAATACAGATCTGGTAATTTGGCTATTTCTTCTAAAGTTAAATCTGCACAATTTTCTGTACTATTATTATAAGACTTAGTAGGAATCGGCTGAACATATGTATGTCAAGTTCGATTGTGTGTTGGATTTTTCAGGTAAAAGTAGCGTAGGAACACCCGTTTTTAGATATACGTTTTTTCGATGCAATTGCAATCTGGCAGTTTTCCAACCACAGTATGTGATTTTGATAACTGTCCCTATATTTATAAAGCCATGTCCCGTCTTGCCTTGTCGAACAACAATTCGACACTGAGCATTTAATTCTTGAACGACATTTTGGTAAATAATTATATTAAGAAATATTTATGACAATCTAATTAATTAAGTATTTGTCTTATATGTAAAAATAATTAAACCCTACAAAAGCACAAGAAAAAATCAAAATAATTTGTAATTAAAAAAAAACTGAACGTAAGTACAATATGCGAACGAAGTCTGAGCTCACAAATCTAACACAATTTTTATCACTGAAATCGAACTGCATATAAATTGAATAAATAAAATTTAAAGTCGAAAAATTTGTTTTCGTATTATTTCATGTATAATATTTTTATAGAGAAACGAAACGATTTATTTTAAATAAGTTTACAATATTATATGCAAACGTACTTTTTACATTTATATTGATTGTAAAACAGACGATACTCTGATAGCCCAGAAAGCATGAAAATGCAGTTGGGAGCCTGATTGCTCAGTGAAATGATATAAGACATCGGGAAAAAATTTAGAAGTATAATAATACATACACAGCAACTATCTCATTTTTAAATGCAATAAATAATTATGTTAGAATAGGACAAATGTCGTATTTTATTGTTGGAAATGCTCATGAGGACTCCCTATATTTTCAGACCTTCGCCTAAGTACTTCTTATGTTCACCAATTTCACCTCTCTTAAGAGCCCATTATTCAGACATTTTATTATTATACCTTTCCTTAATATATAAACAATTTAAATATGTACTGTGTTTTCTTATGTCAAAAATTTATATTTCATTTGTAGAATAAAATATTCTTATATGTACAATATATACAAGCTAATTGACTCTAGCGGCACGAATAAAAGATAGAATAAATTTTGTTAATCTTAGGAACGCGGCATGATAAACCAATTGAAAGGTATGATTGGCAGCTGTTTCAAATCCGTCTTTTCTTGCGCACGTCGTCATTCGGTGCGATAAAATCACGAGGCTACGTTGTTTTCACAAAATTTTCACAATAACTATCACCGCGAAGCAATTCGATTTGTTTTTGTTTGCTATGAACTAGTGATTATAAAAAAAAAAAGTATAGCACAAATCACCGAATGACGAAATTTTTTAGTGAAAGAGATAGCAATACATGCGCTTGATCATACCTCTTAAATTGGTTTATCATGGGAACGCGGTAAGAAATAAAATAACGAAGAAAAAAACAAGAAAAAGATTATTCATTCTATCTTTTAGCGTGCGACGATATACATGTATAAAACGTTAAATTTAAATAAGTTTGTATAAATAAAATTAATGTTCCACAACATCAGATGTGGAGTTACCAACTAAATCGTTTAATACAAAGTTGCGTAAGAAATTAAAAAAACCAAGTGCCGCTAACTATAGTTACAAAAGATACTACAAAGAACGGGTCGCCATCAACTTTATGACGCTTCCGACTCGCAATGAAATAATAACGGCTCTAGCCCGTATTGGTATTCAGGTGAAAAAAACAACAAGCATTTCGGATATCTGCACAATGTATGATGCCAATTTTAATAATATAAAAACCGGGGATGCCGAATTATTGGTCATTCCCAGAAATTCCGATTCGACTAACAATTACCAAACCACTTCAGAGGTTGGTCTAGTGCACTCGAATGCTTCCGATTTGAATACTTATGATCCGGATGCGATTTGTGTGCCTCAGTCAAACACCTTTCCGGCTTCCGAGATGCAGACTACGGCAACCTCAGCAGTTTCGACTGGTGTTAGTGTTGGTAGTTTACTGCCATTAAGAGTTACCACAACACCAATTACGACTGCGATTCAGCTCCCGACTGTTGGTACTATTGCTTCTCCGGTCACAGCCACTGAAGAAACATTAGAAGCTATGGCCGATGAAATTATCAGATTGGAAACTCGTGAACGTCTGTTAGAACTACGAGCCAAAGTTGCCAAAATGGAAACCGAAGCCAGCAGCTTCACCAC
The DNA here is from genome assembly GCA_963556165.1 of Tipula helvola. Taxonomy (NCBI): domain Eukaryota; kingdom Metazoa; phylum Arthropoda; class Insecta; order Diptera; family Tipulidae; genus Tipula; species Tipula helvola. The sequence goes on from OY744482.1 coordinate 93,442,026, forward strand.
TAGTAACCTCGGTAATATAGTCAAAAGGAAAGTGAAGATCTCCGATGTGGATAGTTTAGTTTCTACGTTTAGTGGTACAGATGACTATGTGATTTCGAAGTGGATGACCGATTTCGAGGATGTGATGACTTCATTGGGGGCTGATGACAGTGATCGTTATCGTATGGCTCGCCATTTACTTAAGGACACGGCTGAGCTCTTTCTACGCACCATTCGTGTTACTTCTTGGGATGAGTTACGCCAGGCATTACTCAAGCGCTTCGATCGTCAGGTGTCAGCATATGAAATTTACGAAAAATTAAGACGTCGCATTCGCCGTAGTGACGAGACCATCGTGCATTATGTCACTTGTATGCAGGAGACTGCGATTCGGGCTAGTATTCCGGAAGAAGATTTAATATCTCTTATTGTCTCTGGCATACGAACAATTGAGCAATTGATTGATTCTATACATACCTATGAACAATTGGTGTTGTATAACCGCACCCATATAACTGTCAATTCTACTTGTGCCAAACCTAAGACTTCAGATGGTAGAAAATTGCCTGCTTCAACTGCCACCTCTGACCAAGGGCAACCAAGATGCTACAACTGTTCCAAGTTTGGTCATATGTCTGCTGATTGCCCAGCATCTAGACGTGCACCAGGATCATGTTTTTCATGTGGCTCAACCGAGCACAAGAATTTGAATTGTCCGAAACGTAAGAAGATTATTGCTGCTGTGACTCAACCCACTTCCGAGATGACTGGTGAAGAAATCGAGGAGCTGTCTCAGGCTGTGGACAGTATAGCATGTGTAAGTATTGCATTTGGTGAAAAACTGAAGCAGCGTACGCAATTTATTTTAATTAGTTCTCTTTTGGATACGGGTAGTCCGACCAGTTTTCTGCGTAGGAGCTTGCTTCCTGACAATGTGTCTGTTGGTCCCTTAGGTAAATCCGCTTTTGTTAGCATTGGAAATCAACCTATACATACCTACGGTACGATTCAGTGTTATTTGCGCATTCGCCAACAGATTAACTTGGTCTCCGTTCTCATTGTTCCAGATCATATACTTCCGGTTGATTTGCTTGTGGGCCGAGACATACTTCAGATTTTTAATATTAAATTGTTCTTTGAAAGATTAAATAAAGTGAATTCATTACCATTAAACCAGGGCAATAATACATTGGCATTTGGTACGGTTGATGCACTTGCTTCTGTTTCTGATATTTCTGGCCGTGATTGTGCTGTAAACACCTGTTTGGCTACATTATTTCGATCCGAGTTGGTGAAGGGTGATTCATCAATTAATTGTTCTAGTGCATTTGCGCCCATGACTTCTTCTGGTTCTGATCTTGAATCTGATTTTCGTCTACTTGCCGCTTCAGTAAATAGTGTTCCTAATATTCAGTATGATATAGATCCGGAGCTAGGACTTAAGATGATTAGATGTTTTGAGGAGTGCATTAATACAGAATATTTGGGTGTCGACTCTTCAGACATTAATGTGCCGGATTACGAGATGCGCATTCACTTGGAAAATGATGTACCATTCAGTTAAGGAAAGACAAGACGTAAGGTTAATTGTACGTGATTTATTACATAGGGGGACTATTAGACCAAGTGAGTCTCCTTATGCATCACCCATTGCATTAGTTAGGAAGAAAAATGGTGAGACACGTATGTGTGTGGATTACCGTATCTTGAATAAGATCACTATTCGAGACAACTATCCTTTGCCTCTAATGGATGATTGTTTAGAGTACTTGAGTAACAAGAGGATATTTCTGTCTACTGGATTTGAAAAGTGGATTTTATCAGGTTAGAGTCGCTGAAGAATCGCTTAAATATACCTCATTTGTGACACCTGAGGGACAGTTTGAGTACTTACGCATGCCTTTTGGCCTTAAGAATGCCCCTTCTATCTTCCAGCGGTTTATAAATAAGATCCTTAGGAAATTTATTGACAGTGGGCAAATAGTTGTTTATCTGGATGACATTTTGATAGCTAGTGAAACCATCGATGATCATCTGAAATTATTGGGACAATTGTTACGATGCATTGCTGTACATGGTTTAGAGTTGCAATTAGGTAAATGTAAATTCGCCTACAGTACTATTGAGTATTTAGGATTTGTTGTGTCTGGTAAAGGAATCAGACCGGGTACCAATAAACTGAATGCAGTTCGTCAATACCCGGTACCTACCAATGCTCGTCAATTATATTCATTCATTGGATTGTGCTCTTTCTTCCGTCGGTTCATAGTTAGATTTGCTCGTATTGCTGCTCCATTGTATCGCCTTCTTCAGAAAAATACTGTGTTTATCTTTAACGACGATTATTTTCAGGCATTTGAAAATCTCAAGCGATCTCTTACTTCAGCCCCAGTGTTGGCTGTTATGATCCAACACAGGAGACTGAGCTACATACAGATGCAAGTAAAATCGGTTTTGGTGCTGCTCTCTTGCAAAAACAAGGTGATTCGAAATTCCACCCAGTTACCTACTTCTCTAAGACTATTAGTAAACATGAAATTAATTATCACAGTTACGAATTAGAAACGTTGGCTATTGTTTATGCCCTACTTCGCTTCCGAGTTTACCTTGAGGGAATCCCATTTACCATTGTAACCGATTGTAATTCTTTAGTGCTTACGTTTAATAAAAGAGACGTGAATTCTAGAATTGCTAGATGGGTATGGGAGTTCGAAAAGTATAATTACAAGATTAAACATCGTCATGGCACTCAGATGAGTCATGTGGATGCCCTCAGTCGGAATCCTATAGTTGCTTTCGTTGATACTTCTGATATTGATTTTCAATTGCGGCTTACGCAGAACCGTGATCCCGCCATTATGAAACTAAAAGAGTTATTAGAAACTAGTGAATCTCCTGTCTATGAAATGTGTGATGGTATAATTTATAGAAAGAGTAAGGAGAATCGCTTATTATTTTACGTCCCACTAGAAATGGAACAGCAACTTATAGGTCAGAAGCACGAGAGAATTGGCCATTACGGGAGTGCAAAATGTTACGAGAAAATAAAAGAGCATTATTTTTTGCAAACATGAAGGATAAAATTGATAGCTATGTCAAAAATTGTATTAAATGTATTATGCATTCCGCACCACCACGTTCAACTGAACGCGCATTGTATAGTATACCAAAGAAGCCTGTTCCGTTTGATACCATCCATCTCGATCACTTTGGTCCTTTACCATCAGTTGCTTCTAAACGAAAACACTTGTTGGTGATTATTGATTCATTTACGAAATATGTCCGATTGTATCCCGATAATTCCACAAGCACTAAAGAGGTGTGTTGTTCGCTTGATAAGTACTTTGATTACTACAGTAGGCCCGCTCGTATGATCACCGACAGAGGTACGTGTTTTACATCTTCCGAATTTGCCTCTTATGCGGAGAGACTTAATATTCAACATGTTAAGGTGGCGGTAGCATCCCCTCAGGCTAATGGGCAAGTGGAACGTGTCAATCGTGTCCTTAAGAATATGTTGGGAAAATTGACTGAACCATTGCAACATTCCGATTGGACAAAGAAACTGAAGCATGTTGAATATGCATTAAATAATACGGTACAGCGCTCTGTGGGAACTACACCCAGTCGATTTTTATTTGGTGTTGATCAAAGGGGTCCAGAAATTGACTATCTTGGTGAATATTTATCCGACAAAGGATTAAATACTGTCGATCGTGATCTTTGCGCTATTAGGGATGCTGCTGCTGCAAGTATAAAAAAGGGTCTGGAGTATAACCAGAAGTGGTTTGACGAACATTGTAGGCCCGCAAAAAATTACGAACCAGGGGATTTTGTAGTGATTCGTCATGTGGATACCACCCCTGGTACTAATAAAAAGTTTGTTCCCCTTTTCCGTGGTCCTTATGTTGTTCATAAGAGTTTGTCGAACGATCGCTATGTGATAGGGATATTGAGGATTGTCAGATCACGCAGCTATCTTACGATGGAGTTGTGGAGGCACGACATATGAAACTGTGGGGAGACGGCGTCGCTACTTCTGCTCCGAATGCAATATTTACAGAAGCCTTATAATAAAATAAAAAAATAAAAATTGTTCCTGACAAGGTATTTCAGCTTCTCTGTAGAGCTCAGGTAGGCTTTCAGCCGATTGAGTCATCGGCTAATGTCAGGATGGCCGAGTTATAGAATAAAATATTCTTACATGTACAATATTGGCGATTTTCATCAAATGTAGTTAGCGTTGGTTTCTATGTAAGTAAAGGGGACGAGTATTGTCAAATTCAACTGTTTGACAGTTCTGATCACCCTTGTTCTATGGTTAAATTTTGTTCATATTGTTTTCACCAGATGTCAGCTACTTTGTTGGAAATCGCGAATATACAAGGTAATTGACTCTAGCGGCACGAATAAAAGATAGAATAAATTTTGTTAATCTTAGGAACGCGGTAAGAAATAAAATAACGAAGAAAAAACGAGAAAATGATTATTCATTCTATCTTTTAGCGTGCGACGATATACATGTATAAAACGTTAAATTTAAATAAGTTTGTATAAATAAAATTAATGTTCCACACATTATCATAATTAAATATATAATATATGTTTGACCATAATAATAAGATTTCATTTAAAATCCACCTAGACCGGAATATTTAGTTTTTTTAAAGATTTTGTTGTGTAAAATCTATTATGTGATTTTAAAATACTGTATCGTAATTCATTGTAATACTCGGGAAACCCCATATCAATAATGCAAGCATCTGAAATTAAAAATACAAAATATCAGTCAATTGTATTAAGCTAATTAAAAGTAATATTTTTTTATACCAAATAAGATTTTAGAAAATTAATAATTTTTCAAAGTGTTTTTATAAGCAACGCCTTGCAAATTAAAATCTATATAAACTTCGTCGCAAGCTATATATTTAAACGCAGCATCAACGGAATCATGCTGCGATTTAAACCGTCTGAAATAAATACATAGTCTGAAAAATATGAAATGTTTTAGAAATTGGTATTATTGTTTATTCAGTTATTCAGTACAACTACATAGTTGAATTAAACTTTACCAAAGCTTAGGCGAATTCCGAATTTAACAGACGAACTTCGACGTTGTTTAAATCGTCGACAGTTTTAACGGGAAAAGTGAAAATTCTAAGCATTTTTGAGTTTCGTTTGCTATAAACTACGCCCTCTCTTATTAATTTATTGGTTGCTAATTCGAATGGACCAGGAGTTCTATTTTCAGTTATATCATTTATCTAAAATAATAAAGCAATAATATTATTCAATATTACGGATGGTTGTTTATGGTGTTATAGAGCGGAGTGAGATGTTGTCCGAGCAAATTATTAATCATAGATTTTCATTACCTTCCTTTCGATTGAATTCATTTGTGCTTGCATATCATTTAGGGTTTTCATTATAGTTTCCTGATTTTTTAAAAACGTTATTTGATTGTTGAAAATTTTATGTAATACCGAAGAATTAACTGAAACAAAAAATAACACTTATAACAAGATAGCTTAGTTCATTAAAATAAACGTACCATATGTATGTTCCCGTTGTCTCGTGGTGTCATCAAACCGTGAATATTAAATGAAACGGTATGTTGATAAAAAATACTAGCAAACGATCTAACAAATTCTTGTAACATGTCGTTGGCACTTTCAATATCGCTTGGAGTGCTTCTTTCGCAGGATAATATTCGTATGGACGAGTGCAAAAACAAAAACGCGAAATACACACTGTCATCAACATTATTTTTTAAAACTACGATACCCGTGTACAATAAGAACTGCCTAAATTCGGTGGCTTTCCACCAAGCGAGATCATCCAGAGATCGCGGACTTCTAGAAAATTTCAACGGAGTTTGATTATGCAGTTCATTTCATTCAGTTTAGAATTTATTTCTGCTGTCTTGAAAAAAGTTCCATTAAACTTTCCTCTTGAACAAGCTGTTAATAGTTTTTTTTGTTACGCCTAGGTCAACAAGATGCATTACATCGAGTGGGAATTGGGAGACCATACCAATGTTAGCTGTTTCTAATATATTTTTATTTAATTTAAATTTATCTGAATGGTAATCGGCATCAATCCTGTTAGCAAAACTTGCGTCAGTTTTTAAAGAGGCTACTACCGTTTGCTGGAAAACAACTCTATTTTTTAAATGAAACCCTATTTGATTACATTTTGGACAACTATTTGTCCCAGTAGGGTATTGAGTTCTAGTAATAAAAGACCTAGCTGGGCTGTCGCAAATAAAAGCTCTTGTTTTAAATAATCTAGGTTCACGGTCTTTCCCAATTTTCAACCATGCGTCTTAAGATATATAATTTCTTCTGTTAATTTTTGTAAATATTGGTTCACAGAACCGGGTTTTTAAATTCCTGAGAAGCATCTTATGAGGAACGGGGATTCATTTCCAAAATTTTACTCTCCTCCTTCTATATTCAAAATGTCAATAGATGACCGATCAGTTAGAAGGAGTTTGCACGCACATAAACCTTTAACATTTGATCTAGGAAGAGCTTGTAACAAGCCATCAACAATTTTATGCGGCACTTTATTTTGCAAGGCCCATTGTTTCATTTTGCAAGAAATATTTGTTCCCTCATAGATGGTTTCATCGTCAGAATTGGAACTAATTGTGGTACTTTTACTAGAAACTGAGCAAAGAGAACTACAAATATTATTATCGTGAATGCTTGATTTTGTTCGCTCAGCTCTGACAAAAATTCAGAAACTCTCCCATTGTTGCGTTCTTCCATTTTACCATCTTTCTCAAAAGGGTTGCTTTCATTTGGTGTATTCATCAATTGTTTGTAACGTAGAACATCATTCTTAAATGTTCTTGCCAATGCGCTCATGTCATTTGAAATAGTTTTTTTTGCCATTACTTCAAAATTAATAATTATTATAAAATATAATTCTATTTAACACATTAAATGCAACGGGAACATGTACAACTGTACATACATTGTAGGATAAAATATAATATTAAAATAAACCTTTCAGAAACTTTTTTCCGTCACTATTTTATTATTACTTTTTTAAATTTTGTTTTTTTTTTATTTATTTTAACATTTACTTTTACTTATTTTAACATTTATTTAACTACATATATAGTTATAGTTTATACTAATTAATTTTAAATTTATATTTCAATATAATACCACAAGTTGCAACTTATATAGAATAATTTTCAATGCAAAATCACAACACGCTTGCATATTGATTATAACATGCTGAATAACTACTGAATCAGTAATGAACAGTAATTGGAAAAATTAAAAAGAGACAAATATAATAAATATATATATGTATTAGGGTGGTCCTTATTTTCGAAAGTTCCAATATCTAACGGGACACCCCCTAGAAATGTGAGGTTATGCTAAAAACTTAAACAGAAAAAATATTGGGTCAATCGAAGATGGTTTAGAGGTCGCGACTTGAGCGCGAAGTTCGATAAAAATGGTATTTTTTTTAATTTTTCACTTTCAAACGAACATAAAAATTATTTAAAATTTTTCTTAACCTAAATGAAAATTGTAGTAAATATAGGAGATACTTACCTACTTACCTTTCCAAAACATTAAAGATATCGAAAATCGGTTAACAAATAGCGACTTTATGGCCAAATTTCCAAAATACAAACACATAAGACAAATTATTCCAACTTTTTTTTTATTATAAATGCATCATGTTTCTTCTATACAATGATATTATGAATTAATTTTTATGATGAAAATAATCAATCTAGGATGATCTTCTATCCATTAAGGATGTTTTGGTATGTGTTGAAAACTTCTGTGTGTAGTGCTTTACGACTTGTAGTAAATATTGCATGTCGTCTTCATTTTTTGTTAATTTCTTATTATAACCTTGTATTAACGTTACGCCACGTTCTGCGATATCATTTACGACTTTTATTTGACCACATATTTAATTTAGTATAGCCATCGCCAACTTTTCATCATGGGTTTTGTAGAATAAATATCTCTTAAATAGTTTAAATCCAGCTTTGATGCTTTATCAGCTTTAGTGCAATGGAACCAAATTTTCACATAAAATCGTACGACAAAAATGCAAATATCCCGTAAATTCTTCTGTTCTTGTGCTGTTAACTTAAATTCTGCACGAAATATAAATAATTTCAATACATAATGGTTTTGGACATCCAGCGAGCATAATGCATAAGCCCTGGCAAACAGAAATGGACATTTTCATTTGGTATCATGCCTAAAAAAATTAGAGTGATGTCTAATAATTCTTTGTAATCATCCCGAGCATGTTCCTAGGCCAATTCGTTCTTACAAAAACCCGCTAATTCCGCTTTCACACCACTTTTCACACGGCATCATTTAATTGTATATAAACGTTGGGATCATCTATGCCTGCTTTGCAATAATCCTTATTCAAGGAATTCCAGGCATTCTTGAATCTCACAAATAACGGAACATTTACTTCTAATGTATAGCCCATTTTTGATTCAATTGCAGCGCGAAATATAATTTCACATGTCATGTCAACAAGCAAGATATAATAAACTTCGTTCTAGTTTCTGCTCTAAAATAATAGCTGCTCCACTTAATCTTCCAGAATTTGAATATGTTGTATCGAAGCAAGCCGCCGCGACATCGTCTGCTACTCTCCAATCGATTAAGCTTTGGAAAACAGCCTTCGCGATCTTGATATTTTGGGAACGCTCAATAATTGTTGTCCATCTATATGGGAAATAATCATTGGCAAACGATCCACGGTCTTCGTTCCAGTTTCCTTAAGTAATTTCCCTTTCCAATGTACTGCGCCTGTTGTAAACTTGAAAGTCGATTTAACTGATTTCTACCCTATTTGTTTCACGAAGACGCCTCAGTGTTATTCGATTCAAAACGAGTTCATCAATAGAATGCACAAGACTTTCGGCAACGGCACTGATTAAATGCAATGCTGCACGATCAGTAATCTTCCCCCATATTCTAGGAGTAATGAAATATTTGCTTCTTCTAGGGTCTTCTTCTACGCTTAGCACAGGCAAATTAATATTTTTGAAGCTCATGTCGTTATCAGATATCCTTTCGCTGTCACTCTCCGATGACGAAAATAATGCTTGTGAGTCTATTGGAATTGATTTAATTTTTTCTTCAATTAAACTTCGATTTAAACTGAAATTAATTGGATTTCTCTTGTTTAAATATTATATGATACAATGAAACATATCGTCCATAACAGGTCATAATTAATGCGGCAGGCGGATTTGACTACAATAGCTAATGAGACGAATGATAATGACATCATAAAACACAACTATATTAAGTCCTTATGACTCATACGGTTTTTTTATGACATCATAAAACATTCCTCGTTATACATCATTTTTAATTATTTATTTATTTCTTTGTAATTTTGAATATAAAATCCAGGATTTAAAAAAATCCGTTATTTTTTGGGTTCTTATTAGTTTTGGAAATTTGGCCATAAAGTCGCTATTTGTTAACCGATTTTTGATATCTTTGATGTTTTGGAAAGGTAATTATATCTTCTATTCACCACAATTTTTATTTAGGCTGAAAAAAAAATTAAAATCATTTTTATCTTCGTTTGAAAGTGAAAAATTGAAAACATTTTTATCGAACTTTGCGCTCAAGTCGCGACCTCTAAACCATCTTCGATTAACCCAATATTTTTTCTGTTTAAGTTTTTAGCATAACCTCACATTTCTAGGGGGTGTCCCGTTAGATATCTCCTCATTTTTTTCGCCCCATACAAACAAGGACCACCCTAATATATATATAACATACACATATAGCTATTTTATGTAGTCTTACTTTGGCAATTTTACAACAACAATACCGTGTATTTTCATTTCGGAATGAAGAGTTTCATTCCGCTGAGAAGAAGGATTAGAAAAATTCTCTTCTTCACCTAGTTGCAGTGTTTACCACTAGAGTAAATATATTACATATTTTTAGTTTTATGAGTTGGTATTAAATACCAATTTTCAATTTTTCGATAAATCAAAATTTTAAATTTTGTTAATTATCATTTAGAATTATTATACTTTATTAAGTAATTTGTCATGTCTATTTCATATTTGTTAAAATTCTAAATAATAAATTATATTTTAGAGCTTGGTACCAACTGTTGAAAGTAAAAAAAAAATTATTCTGAAGAAGAATTGCTCTTACTTTGGGCAAAATTTCATTTCTATCTGGATAGGAATAACTTTTATCAAAGTAAGACGGCATTACTTATGAAACGAATATTCAGTGTGAATTCCGTACTGTTTCACGCGTACATTAGATTTCGATATACGTAAGAGAGAGAGGTTTATTGTGTATGTGGTAGTACCGTTGAGCTCAGGCTATTAGGGTATAGTGTTCATCTGTTTTGCAATCTACACAAATATAAAAAATACGTATGCATTTAATATTGTATTTAAAATAAATCTTCTAATTGGGAAATAAATCGAAGTATGCGTATAAAAGTCTATTTACATAAATATAGACATCCGAATATAAAAATCTGTAAGTATAGTGAAAATAATATCTCAGCGAAACTCATTTTTTCATCGTTGTGCGCAGCCAACAGTGAAGTAGTTAAACAAAATTAAAAATTCAGAGAAGGGTCGGCTGAGTAATATTTTTAAAAACAAAAAAAAGTATAAATAAAGATTTGTGAAATTTGATTCCATATCCATTACATAATGTAATTTATATTGGAAAATATTAAAAATTCTCATTATTTTATAGGTAAATTCTAAAATAACATGTGAAATTAAAAAAATATAAAAAATACTAACAAAACCAATACCAACGTTATACCCATTTAAGGTACGAACTAGGCATATTTAGAAAGAAATGTCATTTTTCGAGTTAAAGCAAAACAATAAAAAAAATCGATTTTGAATTTCAATTTGTTCGAGGCAAACTAATGATATTAAAATTATCTTAAATGTTATCAAAAGTTCTAGTGCTAGTGTGTTATCTAAATTAAAATTACATTAATAATTGTGAATAAATTTGAGGAAAAACATAATTCAAAATAGACAAATTCTAACCTCAAAATGTAAACAAATTAGCCTAAATACATCGCTGTGTTTACGCCATTTGTTTTTGTTTTTGTAGATCCGCGTGATCTGTCAGAATTTCGCTGAGATATTATTTTCACTATACATACATGTATTGTATATATATGGTACATAATATGCAAATTTAATTTCCTTTGTTTTTATTTTTACGAGAGGTATCGTACACGCATACTATGTATTACCAAATATAATATTGCCGATCTCATGGAAAAATTTTCGCCAAATTTATTTTTAATATTGAGAACGAATGCACAGTAACTCATCTAGCGGAAATTTTTTTCATAATTAATTTTATCAAAGTTTCAAAATTCATAATGCCATCTAGTTTTAGTGAAAATAATTTAGAATTCCATTTATAGGTGGACCTACCGTTCAGTTGTTTTATATTTGGTGTATCCCCATTTTTATTAAAGTTTTTAATGTATTGTGACTGTGTTAGTGTATAGAATTTTTTTTAGAAAACAAATGTAATGAAAATGATTTTAACCAAATAACACATCTGAAGTGATTTTTGTATTTAAATTTGATTTTTTCAAATATGTAAATTTAAATTAGGAATACATATGTATATATATATAGGGTAAATGATACAACAATGGGCACTTATAAGAAAGTTTCGAGATCTTTCGCAATTAAATTTAAGTTGGTTGATAATCTGTAAACTGTTTTATTATATTATTGCAGAACCGTCATTTATCTTTCATTTTTAATGTACTAATTTAAAAATCATGTTGATTCACTAGTAATGGACAGTCAAAACTAATAATCGACACTCTTTGAAACTACAATAATTGGCATGTTATCATAATAATGGACACCGACTTTAATTACAATAATGGTTACCAAACCATAGATTTTGGACACCTTAATATTAACAATTATCAACAGTCAGAGAAAATAAATAAAATGGAAACTCATTAGCTTTTCTAAGTTTATTTAAATGTATTTGCAATTTCAAATTTACAAACATTAGGTATAATTAAAAATTCATTATCACATTACATTATTATCTAATGCAGTTAAGTTATTGTGCGCTAAATTCTCTAGAGGAATGAATTGATTGAACGTCAGTTTTTTTACAGGATGTTTATTATTCTGCAATTTAGGTGTGGGTTTTTTCTGTGGCTTAAATTTTTTTATGATGGATTTTTCCTGCTTTAATTTCAATTTTTTTTCTCTATTTTCGATTCTTAACAGTTGCCGTTGTTCTTTTTGCACTTCTTTTTCCACTTTTTCCTTTCGCTTTTGCTGTTGTATCTTTGAGTATCCTGACGATGTAATAAATAACGAACGGTAAATTTTCTTTATAGGTAAGGTTTATTATTTTTTCTCTCTGGAGTAGTGACCCATCTCATGTATTGGTCAATTGTTTTAACGGTTGGCTTGTTGGGCTTATCATTAGTCGGTTGAATCAACTGTGAAATCGCCACAAAGGTAACAGACGCTTCTTCTACTTGTGTTTCTGGAATATCGCGACACTCTACTTCTCGTTCTTTGATAGTTTCAATGGGTTAAACTGAAAATTCATCAGGTAGATATACAAAATCATTAATATCCAGAATATCCATCAGCTTAATGATATCTGAAGTAATTAGAAGTGATTTATAGATTTTATGAAGACACTGAAACTCCTCTGTCTTAAGAATCAAATCACGGTCTTCTACCGACTGAAGTTCTACTAATTTTGATCCTACAGTATCACTAAATTGTTGGAGATTAATTGTGTTCCTATTTTCGTACAATTCATTGGACTGCCCTTGCACTGTGTCGTGTGTATGTTCATGTATTGATTTTCCCAAACATTTTGAGAAATCAATTGCTAATTTATTAAATGGATAAATTCCACATGCCTTAAATCCGTTTTGAATTGTTACCGGGTTGACTGCTTGGTCAATAGCTTGCTGTAATAATGGTGCGAAGTTTTCCCTTTTTAAAGTGCTATGCATATTGTCTCGCTTCCAATTTAATACAACCTTTTGCCATTCTGACTTTAACGGCTTAAATGCAGAGACATCGCAAGGCTGCAAAATGCGTGTGGCATTAGGGTACAGAGCAATTAAAATTATTTCTAATTTTTTACATAAAACACTCAACTCATACGTTAAATGCGTCACATGTCCATCAACAAACAAAATAACCGGAAATGTTATGTTGTTTTTAGTTAAGTAGGGATAAAAAATATTGGAAATGTACTCAAAGAAAACCTATTTAGTCATCCATCCACTGTCACTTCTTCCCACACCCCAATGTGGTGGGACAGAGTTTCTTATAACGTCTGGAATCCGTTTATATGGGTATATTATCATTGGGGGTACTATATTTCCTGCAGCTGAGAAGCTAAACATGACCGTGAGGCACGACTTGGATGGAGCTTGTTCAACTTCATAAACGTTTTTGGTACCAACTTTTGCTAGTACGTTTTTTGTTTTCGGACAGAGCAGGAAATTGGTCTCATCTCCATTAAATAAGCGAGACGGATCGGATAAAATGGACAACAAATTTTTGTCTGTCAGATAATTTTCAATTTGATTGAACCATTTAAACAAATTTTCCGGACTAATTTTAGAGCTGGCAGCAGTTACTTATAATGTAAATAAATATAAATTATTGAAATATGGTGAAGTTAAACGAGAAATAATTACCGCTTCTGGAATTCTTGTTGTGAGGCATGTTATGTTCTCCAAAAGGATGATCTCGCGGACAATCGTCCAAAAAATTTTTTACGGACGCGATCACATCTTCCCGACGTTTAGGGAAACCCTTTTTGACACTTTCGATAATCCAGTTAATTATCGTTTTTTCTTCACTCTCGGTAAGAACGGTCATAGGGCCAGGACGACTTTTTTTAAATTTCGATGATAGCCTGTATTGTATAGTTGAGCGTGGAACGTTAAATAGTTTCGAGGCCGTTTTTTCCCCAATTTTGCCATTAATAACAGCATCGCAAGCCTTTTTGACATTTTCCTCTAAATAAGTTAGGTTTTTCCTTGGCATCTAAAATATATTATTATTACCTATCTGATGTCAAAAAATTTAATAAGATTTCGAAGCTATTCTGAAATCTAAAACGAATTTTGAAAAATCCTTTAGGAGATGAGAACAACATTCCTCGCATTTATTTCTTTGTATGATTTTGTTGGTTACATATGAAACAAAGTATGTTACCACATTATTAACCTGCTCATCGTTGACTTTTATAGCTGAAAGTTGAACTTCTGATATGTTGAAATTATCCTCATATAATTCGCTTTCTTCGGTATTAGGTGACTCCACGATGGTTTCCGGTACATCAATATCTTCGCACATCAAATTTATATTATTATATGAATTTTCTAAATCACTGTCAAACGTACAATTAGCAGCTTTCCTTTTTATCTCTGGAACTATTATTTTCATGTTCATTAGGAATTCTACTGCAGTATTAAACTTTTTTGGCGATGGATTCCGGTTATTGCTGCCTTTGCTGCGAACTAAACTAAACATATTTTCCAATATATGTTGATTCAGTCTTCGTGTTGGTAAAATTTCTATATCGTAATCCTTGAATATGTGCTTTGACATCCATCATTAAATGCATAAACTCTTTTTTACGTTTTCCTGCATCTGAAACAATTTTAATTTTTTCTATGTATGATTTCATATCGACTAGAAATCGTAAGCTATCGTTATTGTTGCGCTCAAGAAAGCGATTATTGCCATGCAAATTGTTGAGATCCGTATTAAAAAAATCAAATAAATCGTTAAATTTTTTTAAAAGAATTTCTGTCGCCGTTGCCGAGTCTATTTCTTCATCATTAAATTTACCTAAATGTATTGAGAGGTTTATCGCCGAAGCAACGGAGTTGCTAATTATTTGAGTTGCAAGGCATACTCTCATTTTAGCGAAATTGTTGGGCTCGATATATGGTTTATGGTCAGTTTTGAACACATTTTGACACTGGTGGTTTTGTCGAACTCGTATATTTTTTTAATAAACTTGAAATCTGCCATACCATTAGAAGTTTCCAGAATATTAGAAATTAATATATTCCGCACTGATTTAATGAGATGTGGTGTACAGTAAAATGCAAAAAAAATTTTATTCTTAAAAATAAAATACGGCGTGTCGTAATTTATTTTTAACATGTTGTATAATGCACGGTTATTAGAACCTTGATCACACACTAAAGCACGAATGCGGATATTTTAATCTCTCGTATCTAATGATTGGTTGACATTTGTTTTCGGAAATTGGATCGGGTGTATTGTTGTCGGTTGATATTTTTCTAGTCTATAGTGAAATTTCATAGATAGTGTAGATAGAAAACAAATGAATTGAGTTTCACAGCGAATATTCAATATTCATGCGAGAAACTGGAAATTTTGTTAAATTTTTCTGCTCTCTTTGACTTTGTTGTAATAAGATTGCACTGTATTTTGAAGTTTTTTAGGAATATCGGGTTTCGGCCATGTACAAACCGATATGGAATGAATGACTCTTACTAGCTTCACGTTGCTCACTTCATATAGCATTATATTGTGTTAGTTTGGTCGTACACTTCAATCAATCAATGATAAATACCTGAAACCATCGTAATTTCAACCGAAATTGGCGGTATGAATATGCAAAACGTTACATTGCGCCTTTAAGCTGTTTTCGAGTTAAAAAAAATTGCAATACTGTATTTTATTTTATTTTCAAGCTATACATGTATACCAATATAACTACAATTTTATAAATAAATTACAATTTTGGCTTAGCAAGTAAAGCTCTCAATTCCCTGCGCAATATTTTTCCACTGGGATTCTTTGGTATTTCATCAATAAATCGAACACCACCGCGTAACCGTTTGGCCGATGAGACACGTTCTAGAAATTAAAAATTTATTTTGTTTATATTAAATTTGTTGATAATTTTTAAATTATAAAATATTTACCTTCAACATATTTTATTACTTCAGCTTCGGTTAATTTAACATTTGGCTGACAAGCAACAAACGCCATAGGCAATTCACCACTCGCCTCATCAGGCAAACCAATAACAGCAGCATCCTTAATTTTTGGATTTGTTAATAAAATGGATTCGAGTTCGGCTGGAGGTACTTGATACGCTTTATATTTGATAAGTTCTTTTAAACGATCAACAATATAGAAATGATAATCATCATCAAAATAACCTACATCGCCCGTACGTAACCAACCATCTTTATCTATTGAATTGCGAGTTGCTTCATCATTACCAATATAACCTTTCATAACTTGAGGCCCTTTAAAATATAATTCACCAGCCTGATTTTTACCTAAAATTTTACCCGTATCAGGATCAACCACTTTACCATAGGTGCCTTTGGCTAATATCCCAACGCTACCCGGTTTACGAATATCGGCTTTTTGCCCAAGAACACTTAAAGTTACTTCGCTCAAACCATAGCCTTGGCGAATATGTGCTTTATTTTTTAATCGTGTTTCAACAGCATTTACAGTGCCTCCACTTAAAGGTGCCGCACCACAAAAAATTACTTCAATACTTGATAAATCATACTTATCGACTAAGGGATGTTTCGCCAAAAATACCAGCAAGGGCGGCACAGTAAACAGCAACGTGATTTTATATTTCTGAAAATATTTAGGAGGTGTTACTTTTTATCTATGATACATACATGTATCGCATACCTCTATGCAACTAAGAAATAATTTCTCCTCAAATTTAGGTACAACGATTAATTTTGCACCAATAATGCTTACTCCCAGCAATACTAAGCAACCAAATGTATGAAAAAATGGTATTATGCCCATAATTTTAGCTTCACTTGGATTTTGGGTTGTTTCAATAATTAGGTCTCTAGAAAATCAAAATGAGTTATCAAATATATTTTGAATTTTTTTTAATTAACTTACTTGAATTGACCTAACGTTGTTATTAAATTATAATGAGTTAATTGTACACCTTTAGGAAGGCCCGTTGTCCCGGATGAACAAAGAATTAAGGCATTATGTTCCATAATGTTTACCACAGCTGGGATAAATTCTGATGGATACGGTTCCTATAACATAATACATGGGTTTTACATTAGAATAACTGCATTAGTGTACCTTCTTCATTTCTTCACTTAAGCTGAAGTTTTGTAATTTTTGAATGGCATACTATTATTTCGGCAGACAAAAACTTTTTACTTTTTTATTTTGACAATATTTGCAGCTTAAAAATTACATAAATTCGTAGCGTGACTTTCATCATTCTTAAGTGAGTAGCAGTGTCATTCTGCAATTATGCAATACTTACCTTGTATTTTTTAATAAAATCTCGAAACAATATTGTACCTTTGGCAACTAATATGTCTCCAAATTGAATAATTTTTTTAATATGGTTTGTTTGTGATGCAGCACTGACGACATTGTTAGACGTAGATGGCGTTGTAAAAATTAATGTGGGTCTTGATAATCCAAAAGCATGCTGCAATTCACCTAAAACAGTAAAATGATAAAATACAATAAATTAATGAGCTTATTTTTTTAAAATACGTGGCCTTCGCGACTATCTGTTGCGATTTGCAAAGATGTTCAAATTTAATTGTTTTAAAAAAATTAGATAAAGGACCATTTCTTAGAATGAAAAGTTACCCGAACTATTGAATAAGGCAAATAAGTCGCCGGACCAATCCACTACTTTCTTTTACCTTTTACGAATGGGGCCGTAAGTTTCAGTAAATATAATTCATCATATCTGTTTTGGAAGATTTAGATGCACTTAGTATATGCCAATTTCACATAGCACAACTATATTTCTGTAGTATTACAAGTCTTTGATACAAACACGAATCTCAGAGATTTCCTCATATTGTGGCTATATATTTTTCTGGGATGAATCCTGGGCTAACTTTATTTACACGTATTTACACAAAACAATTACAAAACATGTCCACTTTGAAACATTTCACTGCGAAGTATCAACTATGTTTGAACATGACATTACGAAAAACAAAAGAAAATTTTAAAACTAAGCCGGTTTTACGTGTACAATATTTCGTGGCAAAGGCTGTTTCTTGTAGAAGATATACATTTTAAATATTAAACTTTTCTCCCATTAAATAATAATAATCCGGCAATATCCCGCTAAACAATTTAAGCAAATTCGGAAATTACGTCTCATAAGCGTACGTATTACTTTTTTGCTTTGCACTAATAAATTCTCAAACTTAAATAAAATATATGCAGTACAAAAATACCTCGCAAACAAATCGTCGTTATAGAACCAAAAGTAATCATCTACATATTTGTGATTTCGGGTGTAATGGTTTTAGTATTAACTTTTATATTAAAAATCCAATTTATTTAAATTAAATAGTTTGATTACTGTATCTTTTATATTATAAAGGATACAATAATCAAACTATTTAATTTAAAAAAATTGGATTTTTAATAGAAAAGTTAATACTAAAACCATTACACCCGAAATCACAAATATGTAGATGATTACTTTTGGTTCTATAACGACGAAATTTAATTATCATGAGATAGAAACGACATAAATGTTTCATTTTTGCTACAACTAAGCCGCAAGCGTAACGTTTAGGAAGAATTGTATGTGCAAAATTCTTCGCTGATGTTTTGAAAACGTAAAACCAAATTCCTTTATGAAAATTAATGGAATTTATAAAGAAACGATAACCATTTCGTTTTGAGTTTTCGATCGCCATTACGTATTTTTTGTGTTCATCAATTTTTTTTTAATAAATCAGTAACTAAGCAAATAATTAATGTCGCAATTTGATTTAGAAAAATATATTTTATGGCCTAATATTTTTTTTAGAATAAAAACAAAAATACTTAAGAAACTATATGTAAGTCACATATTGATAACTCCTCGCAAAAAGTCTAATTATCATAGGACGGGTACGACATAACTGCTTCGTTATTGCAACACCAAAGTGTTACGTTTACGAGGAGTTGAATGAATAAAATTCTTCGCTAGTGTTACGTAAACGTAACACCTTGTTTGACGGGATGTGCAGAAAATATGTCAAAATCCACTATAACATATAAAAGGAATCTAAATAAAAATTTCACTAAGCGCGCATTTGGCGCTTTTTTTATAGATATAAAAGATATTCCAATTTGAGGTTAATTTTTTTATTTGTTGCCATTTATATTTCTTGTACTAGAATGCCTTATGTTATTTGGCAGGTGACAAATAGGTAGTGTTCAGTCATTTGAACAGTTTATTATATGCAATAAATGCAATTATATGCAATGTTATATCTAAGAATTTAATAAAACGAATTATGTTGTGTAATCAGGTCATTTGACTTTCATGTACATGTAATGTAATCTTTTTTACAACTATCAATTAACTATACTTTCGTGCGTAGTTCTGACTTCTGACTAATCGTAAGCAGAAAGTTAGTTTAAAAAGCAACAAACATTCATTTCTTTGGCTGGCTGCAACAGCAAGTGAAATATTGGTCCTTCGAGCTACAAAAGCAGCCTGTTCTGTGGTGGTATAAGATATATATGTCCCAAAGAGTGTATCCTATAGGGAAGAATAAAAAATCGCATCATATATTATGGATACGGGAAAACTTTTACGTGAACAAACGGCTACTCGAAAGTTACACACAGAAAAACAGAGAAATACTGTGAGGAACGAATCATAAACCTTCAACTGGTCTTCGACAAATTTTGCAGTCTCGATAAAGAATTATTTCATAAGCTTTATGAGCAACATCCATACAGAGCACAAACTTATTATGACCAGGTGAAGGCAACACATGAGGAAACCAAAACATTTCTTCTTGGCGTAAAAGATAAGGCAACACCAGGAGGTTCTAAAGAAAATAATATTCAGGCCATAGTACGATTGCAGCGAGAAACAGCCGATGTTTCTTCAAACATCATTGAAGAAAATGAAGACAAGGATGAATACCGTGAAATGCCTAAACAAAATTCTATTTTCTTAAAAATTTTAGCAGCATGTAACAGTACGGCGAAGCTAATAAATTTAGTAAGTTTACTGTGAGCTAAAATGAAGACAGCTCACAGATTCATGGGCTAGATTCGAAAGAAAACAACCTATCGAAAGGAACCAACCTAACTGTGTGGAAAACCCTCACCTCCAGATATGAGAGCAAACAGATGTTGCCGACCAATCATATCAATACACTATTGGACCTATCCAACTAAACGCTAAACGCATTTAATAATTTCAGTAACTAGACAAAACACTAGAGTGCCTTAGTGATAGGTTTTTTAATAAGGAAATTAGATGAGTGAGACTCATCGCATGTACGAGTAATCAAAACTCCAAAAGAAATCCTATCAACAGAATGTTTCTTTGACTTTCTGGAAACAAGGGTCCAATCTGTGACTACAATCGCTAGAGAAAAGGCCAACAAGAAAAAGCATCCACCTCAAACCAAGCCTAAGTTACATGTTGTAATAACTGATTCATCTCAAAATCCAGTGGTAAAAATTCCAAGCTACTAAGGCTCTACTGCCGCAAGAAATGTGAAAAGGGTCATGGAGCTCATCATAGTTTACTCCACAACATTCAAAAGGAGCCAGTAAAGAAGCCTGAAGCTTCAACCAAGACAACTTTGCAAACAACCGTCAAATCCGTACAAGGTAGTATCTTATATCTAGTATAGTATCTTGTATGTAGTAGTATATCCTATTGGCAACAGCTATGGCCAAGATAACTTCCGACATTGGAGAAAATTTAGTTCGAATTCTGAATTTCTTATTGCTCCAGGCTCTCAAGCCACTTTATTCATCGAAGAAGTGGTGATTAAACCATGTAACTGGAGTCACACCAAGAACCTTATCTGGACATCAGATCCGACCTTTCATGACACAAGATTGAGCCACCCTGGTACATAGTGGCGCTGCTATTATTTATTATACTTTCTGATTAAATTTGTTTTCTCAATGTAATTTACTTTACTTAAATTTTTTAATGTACGCACTGTTTTCTGGGTTAAAGTACATATGTACAACAATTTTATAATTTTTAAAGTAACATTTCTTAATTTCATAAGAGCGTGTTATCAGTAAACAAACGCGAAGATATATGTAAATAATACAATCTTTATACTGTAATTAATAATAAATTCGCAAGTGTTTACAAGTCACAAATACTTTTCGTTAAGAGATAAAATATAGAAAAATGCTTTATCTTGGTCCATGTCAGTTCTATTGGTGAGCTTAGATTGGAATTTTAGATAGAGTAAATTACAAGAACTTTAAATTAATAAATATCACAGATAAAAAGTGCAATTGTATTCTGTCAATAAAATATTATTTCTAGGTGCACTTACGCTTTGTATATGTTGCATTCATTGGTGCTACAGACACGCCAATAAAAAAAGCCGCAAATAAAGGTACCGCAAACTCTAAACGGTTTTCACTAACAATTCCTATTGTATCACCTGCTTTTAATCCAACCGCCCGAAAACATTTTGCTGTTTCAATGCTATCATTTAACAATTTCCTGAATGTGACACGCTCATCAGTGATAGAATCGATCTAAATATAAGCTAACATTTTTAATCTGAAACTATAAATAATCAATCATTTACTTACAAATCCAACTTTATCTTCATGTTCCTTCAGTAAATCGATTAAAAAATGCCCTAGAGATTTCACAGATGTAAAATCAGCTAAGTCACTCCCTCTGAACAACACATTTTTTTCAACTTCCACAGTTTCAAAGACAATCGACATTTTAAAAATTTGAATACCAAATTATCCGTAAATTCTAACAAATTTAATTAAATTTTAGTAAAACAAAAACTGAATCACAAATTAATATGCCCTAGAAATAAAATAATCTGCACCAAATTTTGTTTAATTAGAAACGCACTTTTGCCCGCCTTTGGCATGACTGATTTGAATTTCAATTTCTTAAAAATTAAAAAAAAAAACTGAAACTGTGACCATGAATGAATGACTTGATAACATAATTCAACGAATGACTTTTGATTAACGTTCTCAGTAACACATTGGTAAATACAATAGTGATAGAAAAAAGTTGCAAACTGAAGATATAGATATTTTATTACTCCTTAGCCTTAACCTTGAATTTTATTTAAATTATAATTGACAAAATTTGTAAAAATTTTGGGAAACTACTACTTACCATAGGAGAGCTGGTTAAACCTCTTTGATTTAATACACATTCGCCATCCGCTCCTGTACTTTCGTAGATTCTAATCTGACCAAATAAGTCAAGTTAATCAAAACAAACCAGCGTTACGCTAGAATCGGATAGCACGTAGTGTGTGTTATCCCACTACACTTGATGACTACACTTGGTGCTACACTTGGTGCCTACACTTGATGACTACACTTGATGACTAGACTTGGTGACTACACTTGGTGATTACACTTGGTAACTACACTTAGTTACTACACTTGGCGACTATACTTGGTGACTACACTTGGCGACTACACTTGGTGACTACAGTTGGTATGACTACACTTGGTGACTACACTAATTGGTGACCACACTTGATGACTATACTTGATGACCACAATTGGTGACTACACTTGATGACTACACTTGGTGACTACATTTAATGACTACACTTGGAGACTACACTTGGTGTCTAAACTTGGTCACTACACTTGGATACTACACATGATGACTACACTTGGTGACTACACTTGGTTACTATACTTGGTGACTATACGCTTGGTGACTACACTTCTTGACTACATGACGACTTCATTTGGTGACTACACCTGGTGACTACACTTGGTGGCTACGCCTGATTACTTCACTTGGTGACTACACTTGATGACTACATTTGGTGACTAAACTTGGTGACTACACTTGATGAATACACTTGGTGACTACACTTGGTGGCTACGCCTGATGACTACACTTGGTGACTACACTTGTTGACTACATGACTACACTTGGTGACTACACTTGATGAATACACATGGTGACTACACTTATTTATAAAATATTTTTTATTTTAGAATTTTACAGAATGTTGAGCAAATCTCTTTAATTTGTAATAACAATAGTTTATTGCCTTTCGTCCACCTAGTGAATATCTTTTGAACAACATTGCTATTTGACATTACAGTTTGTTTGTTATGAAAAATGAAACAATCGATCAAAATCAAAAGGCCCCACATTTGGAAATATTTACGTTATTTGGTGAGATTTAAGATATTTCACTAAAAATGCTAAAACCAATGACATAAGGAAAAAATAATTTTAATTGCCCGATTGGTAAAATTCAGTTAATTCATAATGCGTTTATCGGACATGTGTCATTTAGCATATTCATTTAATTTTATCGCCACGAGAGGCGCTTATTCCATATGTACAATCGACAATGTTTCTTGGCTAAACCAAGAAGAAATTGGTGGTTAAAAAAGTGCCTACGAAATTTTTAGTTGTAATAACTGCCACAAGACGTGACGACACTTGAGAAGTCATGAAAACAAGAGACGATATGAAAACACATGAAAACAAAATTGAGAATTTGGTTAACTTTTGTTGTTGCCAATACCAATCGTTAACTAAAAAAATTACCTCTCATTTTAGACGAAGCAATACACTTAATAAAACATAACTAGAAGTTGGTTATGATGAAAATAAAAGTCGATCAGTTTCAATCCAGGCTGTACAAAGTTACCTTTCTAACAAATTTCATTTTCTATTTACCTTTAACTATGTAGGGTTACTTACATATCAAGTGGGGAACGAGATTTTAAAACTTTTTATTCACCATCGACAGCTATAAACATAGTACAAACCACATAGTTTTACTTAGTTGGAATGTGCAACAGGCTTTTAAAACAGAAAAAGTGCCATCTGTTGTTGAACTTTTAAATGATTTAGATTATCATCTTATGACGTTGGCCGAAGGCTGATTAAGACTATCAATATATGTTTTGAAATAGGCAGCCTGAAAATAAATGGAAACAGTACAGATAACAATAAGCCTCATTTATTTAATACAAAATTTCTAAAATTAAAAATTAAAACACATTAAACTTAAACATTCCTATTATTATTCTTAAAGTTAAATTAAACAAAACTGCAAATTAAACAATATCATAAGTAATCTCCACGCTCCCTTAGCCTTTTTCGTATCGTGCTAAAATCTTTGCCTTTTGTCTCCGGAAGATAGTAGGAAATGAATATGGCCTCAAAAAAACAAAAACCCGCAAATGCTCCCAAACATCCATGAAATCCAAATCGTTCTGTTAAATTATCGTAGAATTTTAGTAACACGAAAGCAATCACCCAAAGTAGAAGTATACATTTCGAGAGTACAATACCACGTAATCGTTGTGGAAGAATTTCACCGGCTAAAATAAACGGTATAGTCGAGATACCCCATGATGATGAAAATACAGCACCAGATAAACTGGCAACGGGTAACCATCCAAGACTTGTAACCCGATAGTTATTAGTTTTTCGATAAAAGAATATGGCCAACATGACCAAACTTATTCCAGTGAATATGGACGATAATTTGAGTAAAATTTTTCGTCCAACACGATCAACTAGCATGGTCGACAAACAATTTCCAAATAATTGCATAATCGCTACTATAATTGAAGATGTTTCAGGGCTAAAACTAGATCCGGCCTCTTCAAAAACATCGGTCGCATAATTTAGAATCAAAAATACACCCGACATTTGTTTCATCAATATTATGACACATGTTATCAAAATTGCTCGCCTCGTCGCCTTATCAAATTTTGTCGCATTTTTTGTGTTCAAAAATTTTTTTCGTATAATTTTCCGTTTTGCATGGATTTCTTTCGCTTGTATGAATTTTTCCATCGCCAAAGCATCATCTTCTGTTTTGATATCGTAAAAAAATCGATACGCCTTTTCAGCTTCTTCGTATTTATCTTGTGATAATAAATAGCTTGGCGATTCAGGAATTGGTAAAAATACGGCCATAAATAATATGGTGAAAAAAATCCCAATGCACGGTATCCAATAGTAATCCATATGTATACCAACTATAAATGTTAATAGCACGCCGGTATTGGCGATTAGCATTAGAAACGAACCTAGTGTACCACGTATTTTATCATCCGAAATTTCTGAGACATATATAGGTACAACAATAAAAGCTGAGGTGCCAGCGAATCCAGAGAGAATTCGTCCAATATATAAAAAATAAGCAT
The DNA here is from genome assembly GCA_963556165.1 of Tipula helvola. Classification (NCBI taxonomy): domain Eukaryota; kingdom Metazoa; phylum Arthropoda; class Insecta; order Diptera; family Tipulidae; genus Tipula; species Tipula helvola. The sequence goes on from OY744482.1 coordinate 93,467,239, forward strand.
CTTTGGCTAATATGATGAATAACCACGCCAAAATATATGTCATAGCTGGAATATGCATTGATTTCTTGCGGCCATATTTATCGACCGTGTAACCAAATACAAATGTTCCGATAAAAGCACCAAAACTATAGCAAGACACCACCCATGACACCTGAATTTCGTTTAATTTTCCGGATATTAGAGGTGTTTCATCTGTTTCCAGGATCGGTATTATTGGTGATGACCACCCGACAGCAATCCCTTGAACTAAGGTAATTAAATTCACTAAAATAAAATTACTAAACATTAGATCTCATCATACGGAATAACTACACCGATTTTTTTTTAATTACAACAAATGGTCGTATAATATTGATTCTTGAATTCACCAAACATTCCAAAAATTATGTGTTTGTATCCTAAACTCCTGGTTTCTTAGAATTACTGAAGAATTTTGTATGGTACAAACACAATACCACTATTTATTAAGACAAAACACTGCGGAATCTTTTGTCTTCGTATATAGGAACAAACTCGTAATGTATAAAAATAATTTTACTTTGTGTTATCTTAAGCACAAAAATTTAATAACGGGATGATGATAAATAATACATGATGTGACAAGCCTATTCAAGATTAGCAAATAATAATAAGATAAATTAATCAGAGATAGCTAAACCTCAGACAGAGCACAGTAAAATGAAATTTACAATGTGTTGTGTTCATGATGTCTATATACACGTGGGGTAAATTAAAAAACAATTCTTGACGGCTTAAACTTAATCATTTGGAAAGTGTTTTGTTTTGAATAGTTATTTGTTTGTAGTTTAATCTCTACATCAGTGGTTTTAAACCATTTTTCAACAATCCAGTTTAATATACTCAAGCACAACTTCTTATTACTCTCTTCTAATCGCCCTGTTTAAAAATAGTAACACTCTTAAGTTGCTTTCAGGGTTGCCCTCATTTATTGAAAAATTTGTCATTTTTATGCAAGATGATTGGTTTAAAAAAAAAAGTAACGAGCGAGTTCATTCTCAACTTTCAAAATTTTCATAAGAAAACATATGTATGTATGTGTAAAGGAGTTCAAGGATGCTTCTATAGATAAGATAAAATCGATTTGTGGTAACTAAGTTCGTGCCACTTTTAAGGTGCTCAGTAATATATGCTTCGGAGAAGTTAACTTTGAAGTTCCCCGAAGGAACCATCAACAGTTAAGAATCACCCAGTAAATGGCTTAACGAAAGTTTCAATTAAACCCACTGTAACTTAAATTTCCCCGGCCTTCCCCCAGAAACTGCAAATGTATGAAGTATAAAAACTTGCCGTCATCCGCCACCATAGATGTGTGAAAAAGAAATGTCAACACACGTTTATGGATATTTAAATTCAAGTCATATTTGTAGACTTTTCTCAGTATAAATAAATAAATAAATATCACCTGAGGTCTCCTTGTTCAGGTAGTCCTCCGCGCATCATTCGCTCCGCGTGTCCGTTTGACGATGGATGGAACAGATCAACTAGAGTATGTCGGATTCCGTTATTCTCGCAGAACATCTGGAAGCCTGCTGAGGTACATGCTGTTATCTCCGGAATGCCGTGAGTAGCGAAGATAGGGCGAAGTGCGTTGAGGGCGCATTTTGTTGATGTACTAGATACGAATTGCACCTCCAAACATTTGGTGATCGACTAAGATAAAAAATACTTTGTCTTGAAATGTTCCCGCAAAATAAACATGTATTTTGTCTAGACCATGGTCTTTTCGCTTCTTCCCAAAATTGAATGGGTGCTTGAGGATTTTCAGGACGGTTCTCATCGTCAATTTTCGGCCACCAAACGTAACTTCTCGCTATACTCTTCATACGCACGATTCCTGGGTGTGCGATATGTACATCGATCAATATTGATTGACGGTAGCACGATGGTATTATTGTGCTTTGTCCCTACAGCATGCAGCCTTTCATACAACTCCTTAGATTTGGCAATCGACTGAGGCCACCAGCGTTTCCATTTTCCTTCCCTGGTCGGTGAATGATTTGAAAATGATACGCATTTAGGAAATCATTCCAGCGCATCATCCTGGGAGAGAGAATTTGAGGTGTTGGCTTCTAAGGGTTAAACAACCTCAAAAGCGGCTTGTGATCTGTTACTATGGGAAAATTCCGATCATATAGGAAATGGTAACATTTTTTGACACCGGCTATAATCGACAAGGCCTCCTTATCGATCTGGACGTATAGATGTTCCGTGGAAGTCAGTGTCCTGGAATAGAAAGCAACAGGCCTTCCGGAAGTAATAGAGTTACTTACCCTGTGTGAAAACACAACCCCGATGCTGTACGCAGAGGCATCGCATACCAGCAATAGTGGAAGATACTCATCATAGGGAATGAGCACATTATCGGACGAAAGTGCAGATTGTAACTGGTCGAAACTCTTCTGCTTAATTGGTCGCCACTTCCTCTTCGTATTTTCAAGGAGGATTTGGTGCACGGGCTCAACGATGTTTGCTTTGCCCTTTATAAAAGTGTGATAAAAATTGATGAGACCCAAAAACGTTTGAAGCTGCACCTTGTCTCTCGGTGGTGGCATCTTACGGATTGTCTCAATCTTGTCTCAGTCTTGTGTGAGATGCAATTACTATAATGTCATCAAAATATGGAATGAGGCCTTCGATTTCACGGAGTAAACTTTCAATGAAATTTTGAAAGATTCCCAGTACTGTGGAAATTCCAAATTGGAGTCGCTTCACTCTGTAGGCTCCTCAACAACCTATATCTGTTAATAGGCTTGAGCCAAGTCCAGCTTTTCGAAAATATTACCCCTGACAAGCCCATTCGCTATAATCTACGCTCTCCAATATCTCCTGTAATATCAACTTCTTCAGTTCTTCTTCGACGGGTGCTCGAGCGATTGTAATAGACCGAGCTGGTAGATGAATAGGCTTAACGGTTGGATCCAATTTTCATGCTACTGATGGACCAGGGAATTGTCCAAGATCATCTGAAAAGAGATGCTGGAATTTTTCGGTCTCGTCGGGATACTTTGACGATTCGACAGCATGTACTCCATGAATTGATATGCCCAATGGTGCGAACCATTCACGACCCAATATATTTGTCCCGTTCCCCGATGTAACGTATAATGGAGGTTGACCACTATAATGGCCATTGTATTTAATGGCAACCTCCAGTCGACCTAGAAGTAAAATCCGTTAAGACTAGATCAGATCGCTGAAGCATTGGTCGAGTTTTCTATATATTGTTCAAAGTTCGCTCAGATATAATAGTATATCTCGAGTCCGAATCGACTTCAAATTTGCCCTTTAAATACCTCATAACTCTTTTGACGGCATTCCAGGGAGCAAAGTGCGGATTTTGATAAAAGCGGCTTAATTTATTGACGGCATAACATATATCAGACCGTGCGACTTGCGCGGCGTACAATGCACTGTCAATTACTGGTAGTTCTCTATCAGTAACGTATCAAAGCAAATATATTTTGTACCACACTAGCTGGAAACATGAAACAAGAACCAACTTCTTGGTAGAGAAGGATTCGGTCTCGTATCCCAGCTCTGAATATGATGGAAAAACTCCGAAATGCGCTTTTTGGAGGAATGGGAAAATGTCTAATAATGGGATATCCAACAGATTATGAAGAGTATGGGACGGAGAATGATTTTGTTGTTGTGTTTATGTTTGTTTATTTAAATAAAATTTTTTATTGTTTGGTTTTTGTTCGAAAATTCAAAAACCCTCAGCCGCATGTTTAGAAGAGTAGGTCATACCCACATTTTCTAACATTGCTTTGAATGACCTAGAACTTGGTTTTTATTTCATGTTGTTAGCTGGTGCGATTTAAGAAAATTCACCAACTTTAATTATTAACATTATTGTTTTTCTAAGTAAACAGTTCAAGCATCTGACGACTGTGTCATTTGTTATACCAGAATCCTTCAACTGTATGTCTAAATTCTGATTCCAAATGTGGCTATAGCTTCCAAATATGGCAAATTTTTTTACCGGATTCGAAACTTTCTGGTTGAACCATATAAATACTTTCTTTTAGCTCACCTTGTCAGAATGCCGTTACCGCGTCCGTTTGGTGAATCTCCAAACCATATTTAGCTGCTACTGCAAACAAAAAATCCATAGAGCTCTACCTTACGATAAGAGCATACTTTGACGACCAGTCTTTTTATTGAGCTATTTGTCCTAGAGCATTGCGCTTCATTTGCACCCATTTACAGTTGATAGGCTTTTTATCGACAGGCAGATCAACCTGTTTTAATGTATGATTTTTCATCAACGACTAGTATTCAGATTCCATGGCTTACTTCCACAAATCCGAAGCTATTCTATTTAACGCTTTTTTACAGATGTTGGATCATCATAATTTGTACTAATTTGTATTCTGACAGTTTGAATATTCGACGGAGGTATGTCGTTAGTGTCTGATTCTGGATTTGAAATTTACTCGCCATCTGTTTGCTGCGAATCATCATGGCCGGTCTCCACTTGTGCATTTTTCTCTTGACAAAAAAAAAAAATCTAGTCCATTGTTTTTCTCGTGACAATTTTTAGTACATTTTGCAAAATACATACACAAAAATTGTTTTGAGCATGCGCATTAAAATTTTGTCAAGAGAGGAAAAGATTAGAATGTGGGGGGCGAGTATAATAATGCGTGAACAAATAACGTCAAGCAACACGTGCTATAGTTAGTACAAATTTGGGTGCATGGGAACCTATTGCTGGAACGAAATCTCGCCCCCCTCCCTCACAACCGCAGATGGAAATAATAGTAGAAATTTCTTACAGCTTTTCAGAAACACCTGCGGCACTAATGAGGAACGCTGATTAGGAGATTGTGTTGTCTTGTGACTAACAACTTGTCAAAAAAAAAAAAAAAAAAAAAATTACTAACTATCGACTGCATAGGTGGCTGAAACCGGGTCGAGTCCATAATGCTAACATTCCTTTCCTATCCTTCGATCTTGTTATATGTAAGGTGGTGTACGGTGGATCCGGCGTATCCGGGAATCTTGCTGAGACTTGGTCGTACATCCGTATAAATCAATCTATCAAAAAGAGAGGAAAAGATTAGAATATGTATTGCATTGCAATATTTTTGTCATCATGACGTTGTGCCAATGGAGCATAATTTATATTTTATGCTCAATTTCTTGTCATTTTATGTTGAAAATTTTGACAACCAAAATGAAATTTTCATGTTTTTTTTGGGAAAATTTTAGCCTTTTAATAAATTTTAGGTGAAAATAAAATAAAATAAAATAGAAATTGTCTTATTAAATTAAAACATAAATAATAAATTGTGGAATATAAATATAATATTCTAAAAATTATATTAATCGAAAAAGGAACCGAATTCAATTTTTTTTTTCTTATTCTCAAAGAGAGAAATTTATTATATTCTTTACGTTATGCCTCATTTCCATGGGAAAAATTGACTGACAGTCAAAAAAATCGAAAAGAGAAAAATAATCTGATACTCCATACAAGAGACAAAGACAACGCAAACACGTTGGCTCTGTCTCTTATATGAGGCATCAAATTATTTTTCTCTTTTCGTTTTTTTTGACTGTCAGTCAATTTTTCCCATGGAATACAGGCATTAGTAGTTGTACAAAAAATAGCATGAGCCGAATGTCATTTATTTTTTGTCAAGAGAAAAATATACAAGTGGAGACCGGCCATCAGAATTATTATTTGCCGTGCTTTCTACAAAAGATTGTTATAAGGTACATTAGCAGCTTCTATTTCACGTAGTTGATTATTTATCTTTCCCCCAGAATCGGTTTCTGAGAAAGGGAAAAAGTGAAGATTTACTTGTTAAATTTGTAAAATGCCTAAGGCGACCAATCAACGCTGTGCTATTAGTTCCGGAACAAAACGTGAACTAATTTCAAGTTTACAGGGTTTATTCAACGAACGTAATCATCTGGTGAATTTATTCAAAATATGATAAAATTCAATCGCAACTCTCCAATAAAGTTTCTTAATTCTTTGGAGCCACCTGGAATGGGCACATACTATTTTTGAAAAATTGGTTCACCAATAATGCTTCTTCGTACACAACTTTGTGTGAAAAAACTGATGCCGAATGAGATTGAAGCAACGTTTATTACTGATAAAAGTAAAGGAGAAGATGTGCTGATTCCGCACATTCCAATGATTTCCGCCGATTTATACAGTAACAATCATCAAAGCCCAGGGTCAATCACTGAAAATTGTTTTTTTTTTAATTTGGAAAATTCATCAGGTCATGTTATACGTTGCTTGCTCCGTAGTGGTAACGCAAAAATTTTATTAATTTTTTCACTGAATAGAAAAACCAAAAATACTGTTTATCCATACACATTATTATAAAAATTAATACTAATTAAAGTATTTTCTTGATTATTTACTAAATGAAAAATTTTATTTATTTTTCAGGCGTAGCAGCAGGACTTTACCAGACTAAGTTCTACGTTTCACGAAATAAAGTGAAAAATGTTAATTGTGTTTTCTAAGACCATGATGTAATAGTAAGGCTAGTATTATTAGGTAAGTGTTTAACCCAATATACAATGTTGTATAAGCAAACAAAAAAAGAACAACGAGCGAGTTCACGCTAAACTCGCAAAAGATTTATGTGAAAGTTAATCATCTATTACTCATACATGGTAATCTTGTTCAAGATTCCATAGTTAGACTGTAGTGAATGATTACGGCAAACTCGCTGAACAAAGCAAAATGGCATCGTTGGGGAATGGAATCCCGGGATCAGGGATATTTTTCAATTTTCTTTTTGTCAATTCCGAAATCCCGATTCTCGGTGCAATCTCGGGATCCCGGTCTTTTTGTCGAATCCCGGGATCCCGGTCTTTTTGGCAATCCCGAAATCCCCAAAACCCTGTTTCTTGTCAATATGGAATACCGGGATCCCGGGATTCCATTGTAGCTTCCTAGGCATCGTTTGGTCACAATTTTAAAATCATTATTTTATTTTCTATCAATGTGTATGTGCCATTTTCACAGCTCGCTAAGATAATAGGTAATATTTAATATTTAAGCTATGAGTGTAATTTCTCTTTGTCTCAAATAAATATTATTCCATTTCGTTTGTTTGAGTCACTTACACTACACGAGTACACATGCGTAATTTGTGTTCCTTTTGTTCGTATGTGATTTTCGTTTTCAAAAATATTAAAAATACTTGCAGCTGTGGGCACCTAGTATATATTTTCACAACAAAATAAAATAAAGTAGGCTGATTTTTTTTGTTCGTATTCGGCTCACGATGATTTTGAAATGCCGGATGATGTTGTATATTGCATGTGTAAGCATAGATTTTGTGTTGATTTTAGGTTTTTTTTTTTTTTTTCTGGTTGATATTCACACATAAATGCAATATTATTTGTTCGGAACATAATTGTTTCCGTAACATGATTTCTCTACAATTTTTTAGTTTTTCCTGCTGCTAAAGATGTTTTCACATCAAAAATTGAATTGTACTCGTAAACACCCAAAAATAATAAATTGTTCCCGCATAAACATAACTCTATTTTATGTCGTGTTTGTTTACGGTGACATCACTAACACTAATATACCTAAATGTATAGGGACAGCACGGCTTATATAAACATTTTTGTTGGTTTTGCTGGCAACTCTTTTTATTTCGTATACAGAGGAATCCAAACTGTCACGAACATTACCGTCAAACTTTCCATTAGTACAAATGAACTCATCCAAAATACGTTGACCTACAAAAAAAAAAAAAAAAATAGATAATACAACTAATAAAATTCAGGATGACTCAGAAATTTTAACAAACTAACAAGATCTAATGTAAATATTTTTTGTGTCACGATACTAAATGAGAGACTCGAAAGTCGAAACAGGGTGTCGTCGTACGTTTTGATAACAAACAAGGAAATATTATCGTTTTGCTAAATGGCGGCCAATTTCATTATTCCTCTTGTGAAGTCTAATTGATAAAAAAATCAAATCATCAGCACATCAAAACACACGTAACCTTTTCGACAGCCAACAATAAATTAAGCATCCAAAATGGCATAAGCATACAAATATCAAGATACGTCAGGGTTAGCCGTATACTAACACAATAAACAAAAAATGTGACAATTGGGCTTAAACGCGATTTCCAGAAAATAGCTGACATCTGCTGAACATAGTTTAACTGTAGTATAGTTTATGAGGATCAGAACAGGAATTTGAAAACTTTCGTCGTCGTTGATTCGAAATCGCCAATATAGTCTGCGAAATTCAAAAATTCAAATACTGGCATTCACAAAATTTGTTGATTGGTTTTTCAGAAAAATAAAGAGGCCAGAAAAGTAAAAATATCAATTCCCCCCCCTCCCATACTTTACCCCAAGAGTCATACCAATGTATTGACTCTACAAAAATTAGAACTCAAGGATTATGTTGGTAGTTTGGTTTCGTACTGAAAACGTAAGGTCTACTCATTAGGTAGCTACGACCAAATTACAAAAATACAAGTCCCACTTAATACATAAATTACCAAATATGAACGTACTGATCTAGTGAATTATATTCACTAAATCAAAAAACTCAAGGAAAGCCCTCATTTGTGTGTGTAATATCCACACGAATAGTTAAGAAGGCGTGGGGCCTCTGCAAACTCTTTTAACCCCAAAATTATGATTTTACACACCAACACACTTAATAATTTTATTAATACAAATTTTAATATTTATTATTCGTTAATATACAATACTTTTTATTATTTAATATTAGTTAATGCAGTTTTTTATTATTTAATCAAAAAATAGTTGCACGATGTTTTTTGCGTCTGTTCAAGATGGAAGCTAATCGCTTTATTATGTTTTTGAAGATGCCGGAACTGCGATTGTCAAATATTTTATTTATTTTTCATTATTTGTCCAACGCCGTACTTTAATTGGTTGACAGGGCAGCGTACCTGTTTTCACTCACGGTAGTTCACGGAATATCCACAGTACTCCCCTTTAGTGACAACGCTACTCGACGTCGCATTAACCTGATATATACGTCTCAAGGTACCTCTTGGGGAAATGCACGTGTCGCCCTGTTCTCGTTTTTACTGGCACAGGTCCTTCCAGCACCGATGAGGGTCTATCCTCGCATTTTGCATCTTTCGTTTTTGAAAATTTTTGCTTAAACGGCATCTCGTTTTCTCCTGACATCGCGTCATGTTCGGCTTGCTTCGTATTTTGCATCGGACGAGCTTCACCTTCGGTATCCGGAAGTAAGAACGCTGGCTTTAGTCGATCTATCGAAACAACGACTTCTTTGCCCCTTATTCCTAATTTAAAATATTTCTCCTGCCGGTTGAGGACAGGAAATGGACCGTCGTACTGTGGCTGTGGCGGACTTTGTACAGCATCAACCCTAACAAACACATGAGAACATTTTTTGAGTTCCGGATGTACAAACGGTGTTTCTCTTGTATGCCTTGCAGTTTGCACCGATTGTAATTTCTGCATCCTTTCTTGCAAACTGGAAATGAATTCGTGCTCGTTGGTATTGTTAGCTGATGTGCTAAAAAATTCTCCAGGTAGCGAAATCATCGTACCGTATACCATTTCTGCAATTGTTCCACCTAGATCAGGTTTAAAGGCTGCTCTCATGCCCAAGCGAATAGTGGATATAACTTCCACTCATTTTCAGCTGCATAACATTTTAGCGCTGCTTTTAAATCGTGATGCCATCTCTCTATTATTCCGTTCGCTGCTGGGTGATATGCCGTTGTTCTTATTTGTTTGTATCCGAACAGTCTTCCCAGTTCTCTAAAGAGCGAAGATTCGAATTGGCGTCCTTGGTCCGTAGTTATTTTTCGCGGCACTCCAAATCGACAAATCCAATTTTCATAAATTGCACGAGCTACATTTTCCGTTTTATATCCGCCATTGGTGTTGCTTCTATCCATCGCGAGAATCGATATACACATGTTAACAAGCAACTGTAACCTTGTGATCTAGGTAGTGAACCTATTATATCTATGTTAATGTGTTGAAAGCGGCTATCCGGCAGAACATATCTTCCTAGAGGACTTTTCGTATGTCTCGATGTTTTTGCCCTTTGGCATTTCACGCAGCTTCGTGCCCAGTCTTTGCGCAATCTTTATTCATGCCGGGCCATACATACTTTGTATTTATCAAGGTATAGTAGAAGCCTTTACCCCTGGATGGCTATATTGTGAAAATTGTTGAACATCTCTTGTCGTAAGCTCTTCGGAAGATACGGTCGTGTTCTGTTTTCCCTTACTTCGCAAAATACGTTTCTATCACTACCGGGCAGCATTATTGGTGCTAATTTCAAACTCATCTGGTTTTGCGAGTCCAAAATTACTTTAAGCTCATCATCTACCATTTGCAAATCCGCTAATTCATCGAGATCCACTAGCTTTGGAGTTGAAATTGTTTCGACCCGGGACAGAGCATCCGCTATGACATTATCTTTTCCCGCAATATGTCAAATATCCGTCGAAAATTGCCCTATATAGTCTAAATGGCGGAGTTGCCGTGGTGATGCCTTCTCCGGTTTCTGCTGAAAGGCAAACGTTAACGGCTTGTGATCCGTGTATATTACAAAATTCTGTCTTTCCAGCATAAATTGAAAATGTTTCACCGCCGAATATACAGCCAACAATTCCCGGTCATCGGCGCTATAAATTTGTTGTGTCGCCGTTTGCTTTCTCGAAAAAAAACTAAGCGGTACCCAATTTGTACCTGACAATTTGCTGGACTACGGCTCCCATAGCATAGTCGGACCGTCGAGCTCTGCCTTGCATTTTTCGAATGCATTTCTTGCTTCGGACGTCCAGTTGATCTTTGTTTTATCATTCTTCTTATTGCCCTTCATGTACTCCAACAATGGTGTCTGAATTTTGGCAGCATCTCGTATAAATCGTCGATAAAAATTACCTCTAACATCAGTTGGTTCTTTATATTCAGCGATGGCAGCAACCTTACCAGGCAGTGGTTTCGTACCCGATGTGGATAGACCCAAAAATTTCACTGTACTTTTTCCAAAAACAGATTTGGACATATTGATTACAATACCGTGTTCTCTAAAAGGTTCTAGCAAAGGTCAACCGCTGAAACTCAAATAATCTAAATGGTGTTATTATTGCTGATTTCTCTATATTCGATGACTCGATGGGTATCTGATGGTATGCCTTTACCAGATCGATTGTGGAAAATATGACCTTACCATGCAATCCGTATGCTAAATCTTGAATGTGCGGCAATGGCAATCGGTCCGCTACTGTAGCATGATTAAATCGGCGGTAGTCTCCGCATGGTCGCCATTCACCGTTTTCCATTTTAACCAAGTGCAAATTCCCAGTTTCATCATGTTGCCGAACTCCCGTTTTGCGATAATTAGTTTTTCGACTGTTAGTCGCCGATACTTTGAATATAATGGAGCATAATTTATTTCTATAACGTTTCTATAATGCTAGCATTTGGGCGCGTGAGGTCCTTATATTTCATGAGTAACTCAGAATATGGAGAATCAACCGCCCGTAGTGTAGTACCGTAACTCGTTGTTTGGTCATTCGCTATTCTTCCGATCGAACTAAGATTGGTTGTGCTGTCAGTTAGCTTTTTCCGTTTTAAATCCACGAGTAATCCAAAGTGGCTTTAGAAATCGGCGCCTATGATAGCTCTATTGACATCGGCTATGATAAAAGTCCATGTAAAACTTCGCCGCAAACCCAAATCGATCGTGATTGTCTTGTCTCCGAAAACGTTAATTTTAGTTTGGTTAGCTGCGTATACCTCTATCGAGAACGTCTCTAATTTTTTCATCTTAACATTATTTGCTGGTGACATGACATAAACGTCGGCCCCCATATCAATCCAAAAATGACAATTTGTGGAGTTGTCAAACAATATAAGGAGACGATTTAATGAATTCCGATCGCTAGTCGCTACAAGCGATCGCCCTTCTAGTTTTCCGAGTTATTTGAGGAAATGGGAGCAGCATTTAACCTGTAATGGTACCAGCAATTCTTGTACTCAGTACGCTTACTAGAGATTGACCGTGAACTGCTGTCATTTTGCACTCTACCCTGTGTACGGGAACGCATCGATTTTCGCTTCCAACGATGATATAATAGAGTTTTCGGAATTTGATCCGGATTCCTTTATTTTACTGCATATGTTCACCTCTGACGCCTTTGTAACTTTCATAATACGGTCTGCCATCGTAGCTAGCTTGTCCAAATTGTCGCCGCTAACTGATAAAATGACCTGCATTTGTGTAGGCAATCGCTGAATCCAAAGTGATTTAAGCAACTCGCTACCGATTTTTGGTCCTGCGAGCTGCCGCATTTCTTTCAAAAAATGCGACGGTCGATTTGTTTGTTTTCGGCGGATTTAATACTACTTCATCCAACAGAGAAAGAATATTGCTTTCAATCGCGGCTACCACCGTGTTGTATTTTGTTTCGTCGGCTGTTATGTCACTGGCTTCGAATTGTGCTTCCAATTGGCAAAACCAGAGTGGCGGATTCGCCTTCCAAAATGGCGGAATTCTTACCGCAACACGGGCTACTTCGGAGGATATTAATCGTTAACTTGTTGCAGTGTTGTCATCCGGAACTCTTTCTTTTTTTCCGTCGTTCTTGTTTTTGTTCCCACCAGTCATTTTTACGTTCACTTAAATTTACGTGGCAATAAATAATTCGTGTGACAAACACGTGTAATTTTGTTACTTGAAGATTACTCCGCGCTTATACCGCTTCTCAGTCGATATTATATATATACAAAATATATATAACACATTAACAACGTATTCGCTATAACTTGTGTCACCGTATCCGCTGCAAACTCTTGTAACCCCAAAATTATGAATTTACACACCACACACTTATTAATTTTATTAATACAAATTTTACTATTTATTATTCGTTAATACAGTTTTTTATTATTTAATCAAAAAATAGTTGCACGATGTTTTTTGCGTCTGTTCAAAATGGAAACTAATCGCTTTATTATGTTTTTGAAGATGCCGGAACTGCGATTGTCAAATATTTTATTTATTTTTATTTGACCAACGCCGTATTTTAATCGGTTGACAGGGTAGCGTACTTGTTTTCACTCACGATAGTTCACGGAATATCCACAATATCAATTTAATTTTTTTCTCGGCTTTTTATAGATAATATACTAATAAAGTAATAATAATGAGTAATGACATTCATAAAATTTTTCGATTGATTAATCAGAAAAAAAAAATTGTTTTTTTATACACGCGCCATACTCCAGATAAAATTCCAAAAGAGTTTTTGACAAATGGTGTCAGGCTCTGCTTAAACGGTGGTTAAAAATACGTTGTGTAGTAGTTTATCTTAGTTGACCACCTAAAGGTGGGCGCATTAAATTCTCTATTAGTTGAAGCGCCTCGTCAGCGACGAATACGTACAGCATTCTTTTAAAATTTTCAGATAGGTCACGACTTTCAGGTATACTACAATTATTTTAAATCACAATTTTTATTAAGGTTTTTCAACTTTTCAATTAAAAATAAATCTACTTACGATTGTGTTTTCGTATAAAGTTTTCGAATAAATAAACGAATCGACAACAAAAGGAATAGAAGGAATGGAATAAATAAAACACGATTTACGTCACTTTCAGTCGAAAATGTATTTTATTACTTCTTACCATTTAAAACACTATGTAGCACAAATTCTTCTCTTGTAAAATTGTTCAGCAGAATCCATATACCAGATGCTCATAATCGCCGAATGGCCCTTTGCTCCGATTAACCTTTAAAATTACAATACATTAATTAAAAACTTTAAAATTAAATTCATCATTCAGTTTTTCCCCCAATTCAAAAATAAATAAAAACAAATGAATATTTCAACTGACAATTTAAATTACATGCGTAATTTTATATTTGCACTTGTATTTTTAAACTGTTCGAAAATAGTGGTTTTTATACAATATTCGTTAGATGTCACATAAAACTGTTCGAAAATGTGTCCTCGCTTCAAAAATGCTTCTTACAAAGAAATTAGCTTCATGTATTTGGACAATAAATTAGGTTCAGTAGTAAATTGAAACTTTATTAGAGTTGAATTTGAATTTTCATTTGTGTTAAATATAATTATGAAAAACAATCAAGATTTGTTGACCTTATGAGAAAATTTAAATAGAATTAACAGAACTCTGATTATATGTTAAATTGGCAAGTGTTTAGTTTATTTCAAACAAAATCAAAATTGAATGACGTTTAAAGTAAATTTGGAACTTTATCTTATTTCTCCCAAAAATTCAGTTATTTAACAATCACAAATAAGAAAAAAAAAAAAATTGATAAATCCGTCGTCATAACTTAGAAGTCGCCTTATCAATACATTTATGACTTCTACAAATATTTAAATGGTTACAAATTTACAATTTTCCTTTCAGGATTTCTTTCTCCAAAATACAGTTTTTTAGTTTAACGAAACGTGTACTGTGTGGTACTTGATATAGTGAATCCGCGTATAATATTAAATCCTTTTTTATGTTAAATTTTAAAGTATGGCGAAGGAAGTTAATAAAAGTGTTGGGAATTTCCGGAATCAATACTATGCAACATTTGTTTGTAAATATAAATTAAATCGCGTTTTAATTAAACAATTTTGTGCTAACCGCCGTTTTAATTAATTTTAGTGAATTTAGTGACATTTGTTAATGGGATTGGATTTGGTTGGTTGTCCCCGATACTACCGAAATTACAATCGGATCATTCACCCATAAATATTGGAATAATTAACGATAGTGAAGCTTCTTGGATAGTAGCTAATACTAATATTGGCTATTTAATTGGTGTGGTTTTGTTTGCCGTACTCGCTGATAAGATTGGACGCAAAAAATCTATGTATTTTCCTGGTATAATGCTAGCAATTGCATGGCTTCTAAAAATTTGTCCACAAAATATATTCTATTTGTACGGTTCACGGCTACTTATTGGAGCTGCGTCTGCATCAACATTTATAATATTACCAATTTATGTATCAGAATATTCAGATGAATGTATTCGAGGCAAGCTCACCTCCAGCATGATGATCGTAAATAATTTAGGATTTTTGTTGGCTTTCGTGATGGGATCGTACACAAGTTATTACTATATCGCCTATATTTCAATCGTAATATGTGGTATATTCATTTTATTGCACATTTCATTACCGGAATCGCCCAGTTTTCTGTTACAACAAAATAAACTGAATGAGGCTAAAAAGGCGTACGAATATTTTAACAGTATCCAAAGTGAAAATATTATGACGAGGGAGAAATTTTTGTTGAAGCCTACTAACGGAGATGAAGCAAAAGGTGGCGAAAATAAAAAAGTGTCTTGGAAGGATTTTACTGAAAAGTCCACGATGAGGGCTACACTAATAGCATTCGTGACATCTATGCTAATGCAATTTTGTGGATTGTTTGCACTGATGTCCTATACGGAACGTACGTTCCGAGAAGCTGGTTCTTCAAACCTAAATGCTGAAATATCATCAATTATTGTATCTGTCGTACAGCTGTTAGGCGCCTATATATCAACCTCTCTAGTCGATCGGGCAGGACGAAAAATACTGCTCAGCCTATCATCTTTAACCACCGGATTATTTTTAGCCATACTTGGAATATTCGTCTATTGTAAACGAGCCAATATTGAAATGTCACAATTCGAATGGATTCCGGTTGTTTGTTTCTCGGGAGCCATATTTTGTGCTTCATGGGGTATATTGCCGATCCCGTTTGTTATGATGTCAGAAATGTTGCCAATTAATTGGCGTGCCATTGTTATGTCATCGTGTACATTTTTGGTCGGCATTTTTGGTGTATTTTTAATGAAATTTTATTTAGATCTTGTTAATGCGTTCGGGTTGCATAGCTGCTTGTTTATATTTGCCGGATGTTGTATATTTGAAACGGTATTTGTTTTGCTATTGGTCCCCGAAACTAAGGGACACACGTTTGAATCTATATCACATTTACTTGGAGGTGGAAAATAAACGAGAAATTTATGAAAATGTTTTTTATTTATTATTTGTTATATTATGATAAGCTGAAACTTACTTTATTCAAATATGCGGTGATTAACAGACGGAAAGTTTTCAAATCATATGGAAAATTGTACGTTTCACAAATCAAAAGGTTAGCAAACACTTATTGAGTTTTATTCTTTATTTGTTCAGAATGTGATTTATAAACAGTATTTGGTCATGCAATAAATTAATCAATATAGATCGCAAAAAGCCAACAGTCTCAAATAATACGATCTCAAATATTTACTAAAGTATTTCTTTAGTTTAATCCGGAATGAATATAACTTTGTGCGAGGTTGATAGTAAGATTTAGTTGGAATTACGTTAGCAATGTGGACTAATAGTGCAAAGTACCAGTACTATGCTGCATTTGCGGGTATATAATTTTATTCAAATTCAAAAATTTTGTTTTAATATTCCATTTTTACAGTAAATATTAGTGCCATGATTTATGGAATCATTTGTGGATGGCCATCCCCAACTTTTCCGATTTTGGAATCCAACGAAACGCCAATAGCATCAGGACCGATGACAACGGAAGGTTTATCCTGGGTTGTTTCCATAATGTGTTTAGGTGGATTTGCTGGTACAATTGTATTTGGGTATATAGTGGATATCGTTGGTCGACGGATGGCATTGTGGTTGCTTACAGTTCCGTATGTGGTAATGTTAAAGGCTTCTTGCCACTATTATATAGCCGTGCTTCCATTATTAATTTTGATTTAATTTTTTATTTCAAGATATGCTTTCTATTTATAATATTGGCACAAAACATATATTATCTACTCGTGGCACGATTTATGGGCGGCCTCGCCGGTGGCGGCACATTTATATTAATTCCACTGTACATAGCAGAAATATCTGAGGATGGAATACGTGGCACCTTAAGTTCAAAACTTGTTTTTTCGTGTAATATTGGGTTTATAATTGCCTTTACAGTTGGAAGCTACGTCAGTTATACGACGGCGGCAATCATCTATATTTGCTTACCATTTTTATATTTGGTAGCGGTGATTCGACTTCCCGAAACTCCATACTTTTTAATCAAAAGGAATAAAATTGTAGAGGCAGAAAAAAGTTTGGCTTACTTTCGTAATGTAGGCCAAAATATTGAAAGTGGTAATGAGGAGTACAAAATGGAGTTAGAAAATTTGAAAAATCAAAATGGTGGAAATATTAAGGTGGTTGAAGAAACTGCAAAAATTTCCTACAGAGATTTTGGTAAGGCTTAAACCTCTTTTATACCTTTTCCTATAATTAACTAAAAATATTATTTAAATATATAGTTAATCGACCAACCATGAAGGCAATGGGTATCAGTATAGGCCTCCTTGTTCTAAATCAAGGGTGTGGATGCTTTCCAATGATGAACTATACGGAAACGATTTTCCGTGAGGCAGGTTCAAATTTAACACCTGATATGTCTGCAATAATAGTTGCAGTTACTCAATTGCTTGGATCTTATATATCGACTATACTTGTGGACAAAACGGGTCGTAAATTTTGCTTAGGAATTTCATCATTCGGTACCTGCATTGGTCTCTTGATAATGGGATCGTTTCAACATTTAATTATTAGCGGATATGATTTAACCGAATTCTCATGGATTATGGTGGTCAGTTTTTCATTTACCATATTTATTGCCTCTTGGGGAGTATTAACACTTCCGTTTGTAGTTTTGTCGGAAATAATGCCCGAAAAAATTCGATCAACAGCCGCCTCTCTAGCTATGACCTGTTTATGGCTAATCTCGTTCTTAGCTTTGAAATATTTTTATAATCTATTTGAAGTACTTGGAATGCATGGCTGCGCCTATTTATTTGCGTGTATATCGTTTCTGGGAACACTTTTCATTATTTTGTTTGTCCCAGAAACTAAAGGGAAAAGTTTTGAAGAAATACAGAAACTATTATAAAACTTACGAAACACTTTATTTAAACCAAACAAATTTTAATTACAAAATATTTTGAATCTCCTCCAATGTTTTACCCTTCGTCTCTGGAACCACAAAAGCGATAAATATTGAACCCAATATACAGATGAAGGCGAACAAGAAAACACTTCCGTGAAGCCCGATCGATTCGGATAATATATAAAAATATTGCACGAAAATAAAAGCTATGATGTATAGAAACACCAAACAGATTGTTTGACAGTAAGATCTGATTTTGTCCGGCATGATTTCCGAGATTAACACAAATGGTAATGATTGAAGCCCGCAATTGGCCGTAAACACTACAAATGAGAAACTTGCTACTGGAATCCATGAAAAACTTGACACATTAAATTCCAATACTTTTAAATACAGGTAAATTCCCATTACAATGTACCCAGCTCCTACGCTTAGGGATGATACGCCTAAACAAAATTTTCGCCCAGCTTTATCAACCAAAAATGTTGATACGTAAGCACCCAATACTTGTATTGAACCGACTACAATGGCCGACATATTTCCCGATAAAGCACTTCCAGCTTCTTCAAAAATAATACCAATATAATTTAGCATAGCAAATATTCCGCAACCTTGATTTACAAATAGCAAAACTAGTCCAATGAAGATAGCCTTGAGCGATTTTCGAGTCACTGAAATTTTAAACAAAATTTACGCAAAGTTTATCAACATCATTTCTTATCGCACTTACCGAAATCTTTATAGCTGATAAACTTATCACCGTCTTTATTGGCACTAGATATTTTCTGATTTTTTAAAATGTCAAGCTCCAATTTTTGGGCTGCCGTAGCATCTTTAAAATCCTTCCTAACATTACGAAAAAATGCTAAACTTTGTTCTGCTTGCTGTGGGCAATTTTTTTTCATTAAATAGGGTGGACTATCCGGTAAAAATATTACACCCAATAAATATATAATGGGGCATGCTAAATAGATCATCGCCGATAATCTATAGTCACAATAATTTCCGATCACAAAGGCGAATAGAACACCAACATTGTAGAACAGGATAAGATTAGAGCCTAATGCACCGCGAATACGACTTTCAGCTATTTCGGCTATATATAACGGTGCAACAACAAAAACACCGCCGGCAGCAAATCCGGCAAAAAATCGTGCTGCATATAAATAGTTTGCATCTTGAGCCCAGAGAATTAGGGCAAAACTGATAAAATTTGGTACACTTAATAGGCATAGGCAAGCTTTTCGACCAATAAAGTCCACTATATTTCCAAATGTAAGCGTACCCGCTAGTCCCCCTAAACATATCATCGATCCAATCCAAGATAGTTCGTCAGGCGCTAGTGGCCCAATGGGTAGTGGGGTTTCCACTGATTCGAGTATCGGGAACGTTGGTGATGTCCAGCCGCACGATATTCCATATAAAATACTACTGCAGCTTACAGCGAAAGCTGACAAATACTGATATTTTGTACTTGATCCGACCATCACGCTCGATTTGAGATAAAATACTAAAGTTGCATACTGAGATAAAAAAACAGTTGTGCATCAACTTTTGTGACAACCTAAGATTTATGTCTTATTTGTACTATAGAGATTTAAAAACATCGTAAATTAGTGTTATAAAAACACGCGCTTAGCTTTAATAGAACACTTTTATGCATAAACAATAGGTGTAAGCATCCCAACCAGGCCATCCAAACAAGAAAGTAATAAGAATGAAAGTTCGGATGGTGCTACAGGTCCTAATCTAATTGTATCACAAATTAAAACAATTTATTTTAAATTATTTTTAACTGCTGGCATTATTTTATTTACAATAATTTTTGAATCTCTGCAAAACTTTTCCCCTTCGTCTCGGGTAAAAAGATTAGAATTAGTACAGCACTGACTAAGCAAACGGCAGCAAATAAAAATACGCAACCATGCATTCCGATCGTGTTTTGTAATAAATAAAAATATTTTACCATTAAGAATGCCATTATCCAAAGCATTGTCATACAAATCGTTTGACCTTGAGCCCGAATTTTTTCTGGAATTATTTCGGCGATCACAACAAATGGGAGTGCCAAAATTCCTAATCCGGCCATAAAAATTACGGTTGAAAAACTTGCAATTGGAATCCATGAAACTGTTGTCATGTCGTAGCCTAATACTTTCATATACTGATATGTTCCCATGGCACAATGGCCACATATGCATCCAATGCACGATGTGATGTAACAAAATTTTCGTCCTTTTTTATCAACCAGCTTGGATGATACAAAAGTGCCTAAAATTTGTAGGCATGCAACAATCATTGCTCCTACATTTGGTTCTAAGCTTGTACCAGCCTCTGCGAATATCGAGGCTAAATAATTGATCATCGCAAAACATCCGCTTCCCTGATTCAACATTAATAGGCCAATACCGATGAGTATAGCTTTGATTGTTTGGCGGGTAGCTAAAATTAACAAGAAATATTTAACATGCTTACAAAACCTTTAAACTCATATACTTACTAAAATCTCTCCAGGTGACTGTTACATGATCTTTTTTAACGATATTGTTTTGCCCCCCGTGTAATTCCCATAAACCAATAAACTCAATTTTAAGATTTGAATCCAAATCAATCTGCTCTTTTTTAACGTTTCGAAAAAACGCAAAACTTTTCTTCGCCTCTTCTATCTTATTGCGTTGTATCAAAAATACAGGTGTTTCCGGAAGTGTCATGACTCCAATAAAATATATTATTGGCACCACAGCAAAAATACCAGCTGCTATTTGATAAGTAAAGAAATGGCCAACAACAAATGCCGTTAAATAACCCCAATAACCCAACAAAATGAGCGTCGATCCAATTTGGCCACGTACATGAGTCTCAACAGTTTCGGCAATATACATTGGAACCGAAACATACATGCCACCAGCCGCTATACCTGCAGCAAGTCGGCCAACAATTAAGTATGCTAAGTTTTGCGCGAACAAAATGAGTAGACAATTTATTAAATTTGGTAGGGCAAGCAGACAAATCGAATATTTACGACCCATACAATTTACAATATATCCATATATCCATGTGCCTACCATGGCACCAATACAAATGAGTGAGCCAACCCAGGATAACTCTTCGGCCGTCATTGGTCCGCTCGGTATAGGCGTCTCATCTGACATTAAAATTGGGAAAGTTGGCGAGGTCCAACCACACGATATGCCGTAAGACATATTGCCAAGACATACTGTGTATATTTAGAATAAAATTTGTATTAGCGAATTGTTTATTTTGTAGATAATACTGAACTTTAAATACCGATCAGCGCAGCTATATATTGATATCTCGTACTGTTGGCCATTTTAAATGAGCGATGAATTCAACTAATGTAAAAAGTGTTTATAAAGCGCGAGATAAATTTTTGGTGAGGTAAATAAACGTAAAAAGATATTAATTACTTACACAGTAATTGCGTATCTTGTGCTGTAATCTTGAGCAAATAATTGCTCGGAATTTAAAATTTTCTTATTTTACGGTATTTCGTAACCATTTTTTGAAACTTTCAAAAAGCATCATCAGCTTTAGTGTGAAACAATCTTTAATAATATCTGTAAGGATTAACATAACATGGCAGATACGGATGGTTAACAGGCTGCATCACGCAACACGTTTCCTTTGTATAAGAGAATTTCGTTTGATGTTGAAAGGCCGAATGCCGAAGAGCCAAATGTCGAAAGTCCAAATGGGTCGGAAAGCCGAATGGCGAAGGGACGAGTGTGTCGAAAGGCCGAATGTCTAATGACCGAATGGGTTGAAAGGCCGAATGTACATTCAAACATGAAAAATATACGGTTTGAGGTTATGTCATCCGCAAAATTTTAAATTTGTGTTTAGTCTTCGCTACGCTTTTCTCCTTCGTTGGTTGTGTGTACTTTTTCGGGTTGGTATCGTTATCCAGAATAAAATAATCAAATAAGATTCTTTCGGCTTTTTATAGACAAAATATATTAACAATAATGGCATTCACAACATTTCTCGACTTGTTATTTATTAATCAGAAAAAATGAAGAATGCCATTATCGTTAATATATTTTGTCTATAAAGAGCCGAAAAAATCTTATTTGCTTTTAAATACAGACAAACTTCTCTTTCTATTATTTGTGTGGGCATAAAACACACAGAAATGAGGATTTTCCTTAAGTTTTTGATTAAGTGACTATAATTCGCTAGGTCAGTACGTTCTTGCCTCATACTTAATGTATATTTAGAGTTGTACTGTTTTGTAGTTTGGTCGTAGCTACCTGAAGAGTAGACCGAACTTTTGTTGGTACGAACTTTTCAGTATGAAAGCAAAATACTACTTAGAGAACTCAAGGAGGGTTCTCATTTTTTGTTATTCAGGGTCGATACATTTTGTATGACTCTTGGGTTAGAGTACGGGGGGAGGGTAGATGTATATTTATAAATGATTGGCCTCTTCATTTTTTCTAATTAACAAATAACATGACTAAAAATGTTGTGAATTCCATTATTGTTTATATATTTTGTATATAAAAAGCCGCAAGAACCTTATATGATTTTAATACAGACAAACTTCTCTTTCAATAAAATAATCCCGAAAAAACGAAAAATTCCCAAAAATCAAGTTTTTGAAATATAACAAATTTTTTAAATATTATATTAATTCGTTTTATACCTTAGAGGATGAGAGCTGGTGCTCCCAAACCTTGCTTTGGCGATATTTTGAAAGCCTAACATTCATAGAGATTAGTTGAGTTGAGTTTTTAATAATTACTCATATACAAAAATAAAAAACTCCCCAAAGCCGCTTAGCATTGGTTCTTTCCGCGCAAGGATGACATGAAATTATGTAGATTCCTTTTGTTTTCATATTGTAGTTAACAAAAATTTAATGGGGTCTTCCTTTTCGATGGGTATTTTTCGGTCATTTTTTCGGGATTTTTGCTTTCGGGAATATGATGGTATCCCTTTTTTCGCGGTCACAAAGTGTCGAAACGACAGGTTTTGAGAGACTGGCAAGAATTCATGTCAAAACTGTGCCATCAATACCAATTTTCGACACTATGTAGTCATTTCTGTTTTTTCTCTCAACTTTTTTTTGGATTTTTTCCGAAGTGTCTGACATTTGCTTGCGTTTTGAAAAATATTTCTGTAATCGACATCAAAAATTTCTGTCACCAAACAAAATTTGGGATATATTAATAAAGTGAAATTAGATGACGTAAAATATGTGAAACATAGACCCACAACTGTTTCAAGTTATTTTGTGGTTGGCTTAATTCGTTGGGTTAGTATGGCATTGACGAATGTATTGAAGCGAATTGTGGATTTAATGTTTCGTAAATGGTTCGTCAACCTTGCAGACACAGATCAAAGGAATTGTATCGCTCCTATCGCTTCTACTGGTAGATGGATCACAAATGTTTCAAGTGATGCCAAAAGTCTAAAAATGACTTAAAATTGAATTTTTTTCATTTATTTTAAACAAAATATTTTTTCTGGATTGTTTTTCCGGTAATTTCTAGATTTTTTATCGGGATTTTTTTTTCTGGATTTTTACTTTTCAACTATTCTGGATTTTTTCAGGCAAATGTAGTGATCCCGGCTATATACAGTGACTCACAGCTTATTTGATCCAGCTGCACTTCATTGGGGATTGTGCAGACCTGGCTCATTTGGAGTTGTCCAAGTATCATAGAACCCCCAGTACAATCGCCAGATTTGAATGTCCTCCAAAATGTATATTCATATTACATTTAATTTTTCTCAAACAAAATAAGAAATCGCGAGATATTTACAATAAGCGTGTTTTGTTGAACAAAACTGAATTCGAATTATTTTCTGTTTATTTGTTTCCCAAGAAAATAGCGAATTTAATTTAATTGGCAAAAGCCAACTTTTCCAAATAAAATATAAATTTAATATGTAATATGACCTGGTGGCAGGTATCATAACCAAAAATTAGAATTGGGTTTAATTAGACCCAATTTTTTTTTGGGTTAATGTTATTCTTGCGAGGGTTTATCATATGCAATTGTTGTTGTAATTTTGTCAAGGAAATACGTTTAATTTTGTTAATAAAATGAAACTGGATCAAATAAGCTGTGAGTCACTGTATAGTACATTACGGCATATGGTACACTACAGCATATTTCAGTATGGTATATGGTACAAAACGGTACATTTAAAGACTTGTGTTCAATTCGATGTATACGATGGAAATGTTAATGGGATTCTAAAACGATTTTTTGATGAAGTTCTGGAGTATCGCCAATTAAGGTGGAACTTAGCTGTTTTTTAACTGATTATACTCCAATTTATTCACTTAATAAAATTATCCTTCACCTATAGGAATTTTCCCTGATCTAATATAATTTTCCTAATTTCCTTGACTTAACAGAATTCTCCCTCACTTAATTCCCTTCACTTTTATTCGGCCTTTCGGCACATTCGGTCTTTCGACCCTTCAACCTTAGGTCTTTCGACTCTTTCGTCCTTTCGACCCATTCGATCTTTCGACATTCAGCCTTTCGACATACGGCATTCAGCCTTTTGACATTCGGCTTTTCGATATTCAGCCCTCTTCCGAGAATTTAAAATAACTATTTCTAAATTAATAGAAATAAAAATGGAATTTTATTTTCGATGAGGATAAACTAGGTAAATATAAAAAAAATCTTAAAGTGAGTAAAGCTTAATGGTTTAAAAAAAAAACTTAACCTACAAATCGAAATGAAAACTGAATTGAAAATTGGGGATACTATTTCTTCATTTGATTTGAAATGTAATATACTGACAAAAACCTCTAAAAGGTGTAACCGATAGACACCGTTTGAGACAAGAGAAACCGTGTTCCTCAGTTTTGAAACACGTATAGTATTTGAAGTCTCCGAGAGCTGAATGATTTGTGAAAAAACTATTTTACTTTTCTTTGGTTACAATGAGTGAACAAAAAAAATGTTTTTTGACAAGTAACCGCCAAGGTCAAATAATGTAAATTGAGAGAAAGGTTGTAATTTAACACTAAACCAACCGACACTTCATACATAAATACCTATACTCGTGACAAGTCAAATGAACGGTTGTGGCTGTGTTATCTGTTGTTTATATATCTTATAGCTTATAATATTTTTATAAAACTAATAAAGCATTTATTATATTTCACTTTTTTATTTAATATTAAAATTTGTCTGTCTTTCAATGCTTCTTATCTTATTATGTGTTTTCCGTTGACTGTACCTTTTCATATTCTCGTACAATACTAAAAACATTTGCTAATTATATGTAATACTAGTATTGGTTGACTAGATGTCACCACATCTCTGTTTTACAATACAATAAATGTTAGTGATATTTCATTTGCCAATTTACAACAACAATGCTATATAATGAATTTAAATTTGGAATTCATCGAATTCCTTCTGAGTTGATGGTATTACAATTCCATTCTGTTTAGTTACTGTGTTTTTCACCAGAGTTTTCGTATTTATAAATAAAGTAAGAATACTATTCAACTACATACTAAGGCCCCTTTTTTCTATTTACCGGTGTCAATTCACGGTTTCGGTCATAGTATTTGCTAAACAATGCTTAATATTTACTAAAAAGAAACACTCAAACACTGCCAACTTTTAAAAAATCACGAGAACTCGTTGGTTATTTCTTTTGACCAAAATTGAATTCCAATTCCAATTCGTTGGTCAAATGAAATGTTAATTTCTTATTCAATTGAAATTTAAATTAAATTTTTATTTTTATTTTTTTTTTTAAACTTAAAATAACTATTTATGTCTTATCTTCCTTCTCAAGGGTTACACCTTATATAATTCCTTAAATACTGCGGAGGCTTACTAATCCTTCCAGATCGAGTTGTATTAGGTACACAATCTTCACTTAAATTATTATTTTTAGCATTATAAATGAAATTTGATTCATTGTCATTTATGCCAAAATTATTATTTATTCGAACTTTATTTTTTGGCTCATTATACAACTTTCTAAGGTGAAATGAGTTTCTCCTCAGTATTTTACCCTCTTCATTCCTAATAATAAAAGTCCTTGGACTATGATGTATGTCTTCAATTTTAGCTGGTTCCCAAACTAAGTTCTCGCTTTTTCTTGATTTTCAAGTAATGCTTCATGCCCGTTCGTTTCAACTTTGAGCTTCAATAAGGATCTACTCATTAGAAGCATAGAAAGTAAAGCTTTAAGATGAGCCACTGGATGATTTCTATATTCCAGTAACATATATTCTGTATCTTTATTGTCATTAATCAATTTTCTGACGGGAGTTTTTGCAATATGAACTCCCTTCTCCCTTGTCCATTCGAACGTGGATATGTTGGACTTGACGTTACTAAGTCAAACTGCCACTCTTGGCTAAAACACTTGAACTCGTTAGATGCAAAAGGCATGTTATCACTGACCATAACTTTAGGTATCCCAGGGTGGAAAAACAGATTTTAACTTTTGGATAATTTCCGAAGAGTAATAGTCAGTTAAAATTAGGTATTCCTTAATACCCACTTGCATAATATCGCCAGCTATATAGCTTCCTAAATGGAAGTTCAGGTACCTCGTGTGGAATTAGAGGTTCCTTGACATTATTTGGTTGAAATTTTTCGCAGGTTCTACATTTGCTTATATAGTCTTCGATGTCAGTGTCAATTCCGAGCCAATATAATAATTGTCTTGCACGTTGTTTGGTTTTTGTTATCCCAATATGAGATTCAAGTAATTTATTTAATATCTCATAGATTTTGGAACTATTATACGGTTTCCCAGAAATACTAATCCATCATCGCAAAATAAATCACTTTTCAACTTCCAATATGGTTTTGTTACTTCCGGTAATTTGCCCTTTGTATTTGGCCATCCGTTTTGATAAACCATTAACAAAGCTTTAAGTGTATCGTTACATTCTGTTTCTTTTTTAACTCTTCTTTCTTCTTATCAGTTACATTAATAGTAAGCACAAAATCTTCATATTCAGTGAATTCTAATGCTGTTTCATTTGGCAAATAAGACCTAGACAAGTGATCCGCTAAATGCATTTCCTTGCCTGGTATGTATTTTAAATTTAAATTGTAAACTAACAACTTTATCTTCATTCGCTCAAGACGTGATGAATTAATTTTGCACAACTCGTTTTTCATTATGCTCACAATGCCGCGTCCATAAATGTAATGGTGTAACGTGGAACTTTACACAAGAATATACACTACCGCCAGTAACTTTATTTCTACTTGTGCGAAGTTTATTTCTGTTTCTGTCAAACTCCTTGAAGCATATGCTACCGATCCGTTTGAATTGTTGCTTTAACATCCATTTGAATTGTTGCTTTCTTTGTTGGATCAAATGCTTGCAGTGACTTTGTCATTAACTCCTTTAAATGTAATACAGTTTTAGTATGTATTGGTAACGACTCAAACTGCACATACTTTTTAATAACTATGATCCTTTCGGCTTTTTTATAGACAAATATATTATTTTTGATGCATTCCAATATTTACGGTTTGGTAAACCAGTGAAATAAAGAAGCATTTACTCATAATACATCTACCACTCAAAAGTGGTAGTTTTTTAATAGCTGTTCAAGCGGTTCTGTTATTTCTGCCATATTTGGTATAAAACTTCGTAGATAATTTATCATACCTAAAAGCCTCTGCAGTTATTTTCAAGATTGTAGATTTTTTATTTCAATTATCGCTTTAATTCGGTTTGGACCTATACTAATACCTTTTTCTGATGACCCAGAAATTTAACTTTTTCCACGTTATATTGTACTTTGCTCAAATATTTAATATTTAATTCTTTGGCTCGATTTATAACTTTTGGTAAGTTGGCATCATGTTCTGCCTCACTACGTCCATAAATTAATAGATCATCTATATGGTACTCCATCAATATCTCCAAAATTATTTTCTTTCATTTTTTGAAATGTTTCTGGTGCTACATTTATTCCAAACGGTAACCTTCTACATTTAAAGCAACCGAAAGGTAACCTAAATGGACATAGTTTAGATCAATGATCGCAAATACGTGGCACGGTTAAAATTTTTTCCGGCACGTTAAACAAATTTTGAATTTTAAAAATCGACCTATTTTGCAGTTATTCTTACAAAAAATGGAAAAGTCGTTTCTAGAATTTTGATAAAGTCCAAATATGTATCGAAATGCTGGAAAATGGGGACCCGTGAAACTAATTTGGTCATATAACCCCACCTTTGGAATGAATATCAAATATTTTTGACAAACACGGAAAGCACGAAAGAAAATTACTTGTGATAAAATACATGGCTTGATCAAAAAATCGTCAAATTTTCCAATTTCGCAGGTTGTTTAAGTCCAATTGCCACAATTGCATTTTGGTTGTGTTGGTACACTTTCCCTGACGTTTCTTAGCATTTTGAACCTTATTGGATGCTTAGTATAATTTCACCAAAATTTACTAACAAGCAGAGAAGTGTGAGCAGGTGTATTATCGTGGTACAATGGCCATGAGTTGTTTCTAGGGCATCCAAAATCGATTACGGTTAACCGGTTAATCGATTAATTTTATTAATCGAGTTTACGATTAATCGATATTACATTAATCGATTAATCACAATAGTATATACATATTTCTTATCTTAAAATAGTAAACAAATTATAAAAAAAAATTTCTATTTAAAAATTAAAAGTATCGGGAATGCACAATGTACAATTTTGGGGATGGATGATTTTGGGCGGATGAATTGAATATGAAATTAGATTAAATCAATATAAATGTCGCATCTTTGCAGCAAATTTTAAATGTACTTAAACCAGTAGAACTAACTATAGTAAAACTGAGTAGCAATGATGCCTCATTATTAACATGTGAGGGTGTTTATAAATTTATTTTCACCAAACTACGTCATTTAAATACAGAATTAAGACACACATTTTTAAAATTTTTAAAAACACTTGTTAAATATTTCGCAAAATTACAAAAGGTTTAAAAAAACTCGGTAGAATTGATTAGCAAAATTCAAGATGTTGATATTCCACTACACTCAAAACTAGTTTCATTTGACGTTGCTAGTCTTTTCACTTCTATTCCTATTAACATTTTGTCTCAAATAGTTTATACCTACTTAGATAGGGATGTTGCAGATGGAAGCCTTCGGAATGAACTGAAGCTGATATTTGAAACTTGTATTAAACAAAATTATTTTTGCTTTGATAATAAGTATTTCAGATTCACTGATGGTCTACCGATGGGCTCCCCTCTGGGTCACCTTTGTTAGCAGAAATTTTCATGAATTTCTTCGAACAAACTATTGTATCAAGCAATAATCCTTATTTCCGTCATGTGATCTCTTGGTACAGATATGTTGATAACATACTATGTCTATGGAATGGAACTGATAGGCTATTAACCTCTTTTCTCACTTGGTTAAATTCTCAATATCCCACCATTAATTTTACGGTAGAAAAAGAAGAAAATAAATCTATTAACTTTCTAGATATAACAATAACAGACGCCATTATACCTAACTCTTCAAACCATCCCCATAATATTAAAATGTCAGCTTTCCACTCATTCTTAGATAGATTAATAAACATTCCTTTGACCATATCCAATTATAACAAAGAGCTTAATATAATTTTAGAAATAGCAGCGAATAACGGTTATGCAGCTAAGACTATATTAAAGCTATTAAACAGAAAACTGAAACATAAAGCTTTAGCTAACATTTATCCACCTGATAGCCCAATGCCGAAAAATTGGCGCCGCTTAGAGTATGTAGGAAAAACTAGCCAACAGATTAGTAACATCGTAACACAATTGTAACGGGTGCTTGTCATCCCCGTCACAAAATAATCTTATCCATCAAATTCGCGTATAAAACCGTACCCCACATTTGAAGATTTTTCTTTTCTTCTAATAAATACCAATTTACATGACTAAATCCGGGTACAGTTCACATTACATTTACATTAATTGTGTTGGAATAATCTTGTCTGTACATATTAAAACATGCACATAAGCAAGATTCATAACCAACAACTAAATTAATGTAAAATCCTATTATCTCCAATGGCGCGTGCCCATATGACTTGGTTTTCATTTATGTTTATTTGCGGAAGCTCAAGTTTCGGTAAACAAACATAAGAATATTTTTTTTTATTATCACACATTCTTTAATCAGTGTGGAGACACATTTGTTTTTGTTGAAGTCTCAATTTTCGTTTCCGTTTATTCAACCTGGGTCATTGTCAATGTAATTGAATTTCTCAAGGTAAAAATAAGCGTGGAAATATATTTTTTTTTTTTTTGCGACTTGGGCAGTTCATGTGGTTACACATGCAGCCAAACGTGCCTCATGTTTTCAGTTCGTGCATATTGTCCGGAAATTCGGATAAAATGTCAGTGGGGTGATTATGGAATTTTTCAAGTTGATTGGAAGAGAAAAAGAAAAAGAAAATATGTGTTTTTTTTTTTTTTTTTTTGATCAGCAGAAAAATTGTATAAAAACTCCACAAAAATTTTATTCGGGGTTCTTTTTAGTTGATTTTTGCTAACCGTCAGGTTAGAAGTTTTCTATTTAAAAAAAAAAAAAAAAAAAAAAAAATAAATAAAAAAATTTTTTTGGAAAATAAATATTTTTTTTTGCAATTTATAAATTAAATTTTTTTTGGTGTTTTGTTTTGTTGCGGTCTAAATCGAGGAAAACAACGGTGAGTATAAAAAAAAAAAAAAAAAAAACCATACTAACTAAGAGAGGTCCAGTCAGTATAGTAGGAAGCCAATAGCCTCATTAGAGGCAGGTGAATGTACAGCTTCAACCGCGTCATTTACCCTTTCTTTTGGCTAACTACTTACTGACCAAGTTAATTACTAATCAAACCCTCATACAGGGACTTGCTAATTAATTATTTTTTTTTGTGTGAATTTCAAATAATGCGTGGCTAAGGCCAAAAACTGTCCATTCATGCTGGACAAATAACTTAGTTTTCTGTTGGTCACTATAGACAGGTCCAACGTTTCTGATCCCCAATCCTTTTGTGATCTCAATGATCACCCAATATTTTCATCCAACCGCGGTATAACTAGGTTTCTCAACTGTGTCACCCCAAACCCATGACTAATTTTACCTCTACCGGCCTTGAGCACAGGTAAATGCCGCAGGGGTGACAACAGCGGTCGAGAAACAATTTCTTAGTAATGTTAAGCTGAGGTAACTCAGTTACTTCTTGTTTTAACATTACAAGTGGCGCCCAAAAAGGGGCCAAATAGGCCCGAATTATCTGGTAAATCTGTGTTACCAAAAATATTCAATCGAAATAAATCCCAGTGAGGCTGAGCCTTAAATAAATCTAATATATTTACCCCATTACAATCAAATAATTATCTGATCAAAATTCAGATTCAAAATTGAAAAGTTCGTTACGTATAAATTTTTATAGTTAGGTTCGCGTCATATTTTCACTTCAGTATAAAGTCGTAATTTTTCATCCTTCGGGATGGGGTCGTCGGTCCGCACATTTAGTATTAAGTTTAGGTTATCGTCCAGGGTATATCTCTAACTACTTATCACGCCTTTGATCTGCCATGGACGGGTATGGAATTCAGGTGTGGTAGTACGGGTAGTCAGTGGATATACTACAAAAACACGAAACGGAACACAACAGCGGGCGAGCTGTTGTCCCGTGTGAAACTGGTCAAAACATTTCTGCCGGAGGCATGGAAATTTGTTCAAGACCAATCCATCAAGTTAACATTCTACATACGCGGTCTAGCTCTTCTCAATGGGAATGGATGCGGATTGCGAGGAATTGTAGTTTTGTGCTTGGTGGAGCACACGGGTAAACCCAAATAGGCTGTGTGGTCTGGATTCGCCATAGTAGTGAGACTCACTCGTGTAGAGTTGGAATTCCACTGCGCGATTGGAAATCAGCCAACAGTCCTAACAATTAGAAATTACAATCCTTCATTCCTTTCCTTTTTGACCTGTCTCGGTGATACGACATCACTATTCCAGCATGAATGGAACATTCGTTA
Source organism: Tipula helvola (assembly GCA_963556165.1). Lineage (NCBI taxonomy): Eukaryota > Metazoa > Arthropoda > Insecta > Diptera > Tipulidae > Tipula > Tipula helvola. Next base: position 93,499,226 of record OY744482.1, read on the forward strand.
TAATTTAGGTTAGGTTAGTTAGTTTAGAGTTTGTTTTTTTTAGTCTAAGTAAATAATCGCTTTAAGGAAGAGCAAGATGATTCCAGCAAGGCTACGTGATAAGTTAGTGGAAGTGAACATCGACGCTTATAAGGTAGCCACATCCTTAACGGATAGTCGTAAACTGCCTACAGCCCACATGGAATATCATGACGGTGAGTTCTACGAACAATTAGATGATCTCACGTGGATACGAGACAGCACGCGTTCACCAACACAACGTCAACCAGAACTCGAGATTGCTACCTGTCAAAAGAAGCTATGGTTGGTGCAGCAGTCTTTGTTAGAGCAAATTCGGACAGGTACGTCAGCTGATGAAATATATCCGAATATGAGAGCCGGAATAATACACATCCATGTGAGGTTGATCCCCTATCGCAGTATAGCATGTCCAACACTAAAAGACCGGGTAGAGCGTATAGTAATAATGATGCGCATGGTTCGTCAGATAATCATAGATTTAGATCAAGGGGTGAGTACACCAAACGACGCAGCTGCCAAACTGTCCAGGGTAAAAATAAAAGTTGAAGAGCCCACGAACAGAAGATTAGGAGAGCAAGTGGCACAGATGCAATATCACGAATGGGATACTGCATATGAAGTGCAAGTCCAAATGCATGTAGCCCAAGCTCTTCTCCTCGAACAACAACTAGAGGAAGAGAATACAGAAATATGTGTAGTAAGCGAGGAAGGTTATTCGATCAGTGTAGAACCCGTATACATAGATGAAAGAGAGGTTCAGGAGGAAGATCTGACACAGGAGGTGAAAGAAATTCAGATAGAAGAGCAAATTTTTACCGATACCCAAGAGGAGTTTACTGAAATAGAGCCAATTATGGTTTCCATTTCATTGCCAAGTACCGACAAAGATTCTGTGATGCAAGTGGGTCATTCGATATCTGAGCCATCAGGGTGTACATGCTCCTCTGCTGAAGAAAACCGCGTTGTGTTGTGCAAATTGCATATTGAGATCAAAGGTAAGTTCAGAACTAAAACCCGAGGCAAGTTCAGAGCTAAGATAAGGCGCAAGATCAGAAGCAAGTTCCGCGGGGTGTCAGGTAGGCGCGCGCGCAAATCACAACTGCGGCGCAAACCGAAGGCTCGAGGCTGGTTGAAGAGAACGTGCAGCACCAGTTGCATAATGGTGTACGTTCGAAGATGGGTTCGGGTGTGCGCAACCCAAAGCAAAATACCGGTAGATCATCTACCAGGTGTTTTGGATTTACGTTTAGCGGATGAGGTGTTAGCCAGGTCTAATCGGCGACTGGTTTCCGCAAGAATATAATTTTCCGCAGTTACCACTTTACCTTTACAACACCTATGAGTTTGTAAACCGGTGGTGTAAAAGTAAAGTGAAGGCTGGGTTGTTTCTGGTTTATCGCTATAAACCAAGAAACACCAGTATTTAGTGTTAAGAATTTGTTAGGTTTAGTAATTAGTAGGGGTTAGATAGGGAGTAGATCAAAATAATATAAAAAAAAGAAAATAGGGCAGGCACTATTAACTAACACGGAATGGAAGATGGTACTGTACTACGACTTAGCTAATTACTGGCATGAGTGGGAATCCCTGTCTTTTATACTGGATCGCATGACGACTGCTTGTCACATCAAAGAAACGTCAAAGAACAATCAGTCCCTCAACAAACCACCTGTGGGGCATTCATCAGCCTGTAGTCATATGCTAGAATCCATCCAATTTATGATGAAGGGAATAGAAGACCGTAATGTTCTTCTGAAAGTTCCAGTACGAGTAAAAAGAGCACCACTGGAATTCGTGGGAACTTTCCTGAGTGAGGCATTTGGGGTACTGGACCAGAGGGCAGCAGTTCAATATGAGGCACAGATACGGGATCTGCAGGCGGGAATATTAAGCGCGAAACAACTACTGCGGCAACAAACCCACGTATTGGAGGTAACTACTAACCTGGTTCGCAAGCAACAAGAACAGATTCAGCGCCAATATGCCCAGATGCAAGCGGAGATAAGAGCATTAGTGGAACACGCTGAATTCACCGATATGGTTCTCCAGTTAACCACTCACATCCTTCTTTTCAAGGAAATGCAAGAAGCTATGATTGATGTGATGGTAGACTTGCACCAAGGACATCTTAATACCAAGTTGTTGACCCCAGACCAACTCCGGGGCCAACTTAAACAAATGGAGGCATGGACATCGCCCGAGGTACAGGTACCCGATTACCAGCAACATTGGGTCCAGTTGTACCAATTACTAAAAGTCAAAGCACGGCTTGTGGGTAATTACCTTATTTTCGAGTTAAGGGTACCGCTTTTTGGTATTGAAACATACCAGATTTTTAAAAATTACCCAGCACCAACTATGATCCAGGGTCAGATGGTGTATATCCAGCCAACATCCGAAATTCTGCTAGTCAATATCAAGCGCACCTGGTACTATCTGATGTCTACTAGCGAACTGCAAGAGTGCCAGCGATGGGACCAGACCCAGATAATCTGTTTCCAAAAAGGAGCTCTGTACGTCAACCAGGAGAGCTCGGCACCTTGTGAATTAAGGCTCTTACAAAACGACGATCAGGCAGCAGCTAGGTGTCAAATTAGAACTACTACGACCAAAACATACATAAGAGCTATAAACCAATCCAACAAATGGCTCGTGTCATTAGCCAAGAGAGAAACAATGGATGTAATCTGCAATGAGACACTACAATCTATCACTATAGGTGGAACGGGTTTGTTAAGTCTGGAATCAGGATGTTTCCTCAAAAACAACAAATTTTTATTGAGGAGCATATCAACGCATACTTCCGAACAACCTGCGCAATTTATACCCCATTTTAACCTCAGCCAACAAATGGGACCAACGATAGATCTGGAAACGGTCAACCTAGAACCAGAGGTACAAAAGATGTTAACAGCCGTCCAGATGTTGCACCGTGAAGAGTCATGGTATCAAATGAATATCCATGATTTTCCTCAATATGCGATATCAGGGGCCCTACTCATTCCAGTTGTTTTGCTACTTGTTGCATGGTACCGGAGACGACAACTCGCTCAAATGTTGTTCCAAATAAGTCAGCGCCGACCAACGGACAACAACATTTTACCGATGACAACTGCCTATCGCCGCCGAAGCATAAGTTAGTCGTATTTTCGTTAGGTAATAGTTAGACAGAGCAGAATAATAATAATTAGGTTTAAAAAGGCAACAGTGAAATTGAAATCAAAATCAAAATCAGCTGTTTATATTTTCTAAACTTAAAGTAAAATAATAATGATAACAATAATAAATTTCTCCTTGCAATTTGCCATATGATAAAACAAATAATTAATTAGAATACAATTTCGCTTCATAAAATCACAATAATTGTCAGGAAAGAAAACTGTTCGCCTTAGGTTAAGTACATTAATAGTTAACTTATAACACTAGAATAGCTCAAAGTCGAGGCTGTCTCAAATTTAAACTATTCTTAGCAAACAACCTATTTTTTGTAAGCACTGATACAAGAAACAATTAACACTCACAAGAAGCAGGTTAAAATTGAGACAGCGCCGTTCTTATTTACTAATATAGCGTTAAGTAGGATATATAGTTAGATTAGAAAATAAATTGTTTTTAGGTAAATAATGAGCGTTAAATTTTCATTTAAAAATAAAGGTATATCCTATTGAAAAAAAAAAAAAAAGGTAATAATTTTTCGCTCAATTATAATTTTTTTTTATTATCAACAGTAGTATATTTTAAGAAAGTATATTATATAAAAAAAAAAAAAAAAAAAAAAATATATATTATATACAATCCATAATATTAGGAAATTAGTATTAAGAAAATCCAAAATTTGTAAATCTATTATTGGCCCGGCTTGAGACTATCTCAGGTTGTGGGGCGTCCCCACGTTGGGTTGACACAAATTGAAAACAAAACTGACGGAAGCATCCTATCCCCGCCAAACAGAGCATGAGATCTCTTTTCATCTCAGGGATTGGGTTTTCCCCACGCTGTAACGGGTGCTTGTCATCCCCGTCACAAAATAATCTTATCCATCAAATTCGCGTATAAAACCGTACCCCACATTTGAAGATTTTTCTTTTCTTCTAATAAATACCAATTTACATGACTAAATCCGGGTACAGTTCACATTACATTTACATTAATTGTGTTGGAATAATCTTGTCTGTACATATTAAAACATGCACATAAGCAAGATTCATAACCAACAACTAAATTAATGTAAAATCCTATTATCTCCAATGGCGCGTGCCCATATGACTTGGTTTTCATTTATGTTTATTTGCGGAAGCTCAAGTTTCGGTAAACAAACATAAGAATATTTTTTTTTATTATCACACATTCTTTAATCAGTGTGGAGACACATTTGTTTTTGTTGAAGTCTCAATTTTCGTTTCCGTTTATTCAACCTGGGTCATTGTCAATGTAATTGAATTTCTCAAGGTAAAAATAAGCGTGGAAATATATTTGAATTTTTCAAGTTGATTGGAAGAGAAAAAGAAAAAGAAAATATGTGTTTTTTTTTTTTTTTTTTTGATCAGCAGAAAAATTGTATAAAAACTCCACAAAAATTTTATTCGGGGTTCTTTTTAGTTGATTTTTGCTAACCGTCAGGTTAGAAGTTTTCTATTTAAAAAAAAAAAAAAAAAAAAAAAAAAATTTTTTTGGAAAATAAATATTTTTTTTTGCAATTTATAAATTAAATTTTTTTTGGTGTTTTGTTTTGTTGCGGTCTAAATCGAGGAAAACAACGGTGAGTATAAAAAAAAAAAAAAAAAAAACCATACTAACTAAGAGAGGTCCAGTCAGTATAGTAGGAAGCCAATAGCCTCATTAGAGGCAGGTGAATGTACAGCTTCAACCGCGTCATTTACCCTTTCTTTTGGCTAACTACTTACTGACCAAGTTAATTACTAATCAAACCCTCATACAGGGACTTGCTAATTAATTATTTTTTTTTGTGTGAATTTCAAATAATGCGTGGCTAAGGCCAAAAACTGTCCATTCATGCTGGACAAATAACTTAGTTTTCTGTTGGTCACTATAGACAGGTCCAACGTTTCTGATCCCCAATCCTTTTGTGATCTCAATGATCACCCAATATTTTCATCCAACCGCGGTATAACTAGGTTTCTCAACTGTGTCACCCCAAACCCATGACTAATTTTACCTCTACCGGCCTTGAGCACAGGTAAATGCCGCAGGGGTGACAACAGCGGTCGAGAAACAATTTCTTAGTAATGTTAAGCTGAGGTAACTCAGTTACTTCTTGTTTTAACATTACACAATATACAGATATTAGCTTTGCTTTTTATAACAATAATACAATTAAGAAAATGATTTTTAACAACAAACCAAGAATTGATCGCCTTTCCAAGTCTGGCGTTTATAAGATCAATTGCAATGATTGTAGTTCCTCTTATATCGGACAGACTGGGCGCAATTTTGAAGTTAGAGTTAAAGAACATTTATCTGGTAGCAATGAATCATCCCTTCATAATCAGTTAAACAATTTAGAAATATTACATGTACAACCAAAAAGCAGACGTTTAGACAACTTAGAATCTTACGAAATCCGAAAAGCTACATTTCTTAACCAAAATATCCTCAACGAACAGAGAGAAATCCGTTTCTCACCAATTACCGACCCCGCATTGTTTTATTCACATACTCATACCATTCCATAAAATTACTAATCCGTCGGGTTATAATAAAATAAAGGGGGAAAAAAAATCAACATCTGGAATTTTGTTATTCGACCGTTGACTAATCAATAATCATATACCTGTGTTTAACTCACCCCCTTTTAATTTTTAATGTTTATTGCTCTCTCCAATTTTATTGTTTACCACTCCCACATTTTTTTATTTGTACATTTTGGTTTCACTTTTTGCTTTTTCCTACTATATACACTCTACGAATTAATTCACCGTACGATCTAAAAAATTTAATTTTCGAATTGGCTTTTGAAGCAAATAAATCGTGCTTACTGTAAATTTAAAAAGAAAAAAAATACAGACAAAACTAAGTTTATTAATCTACTTTTCAAGGCCGAAAATAAAAAAACTTTACATTTGTATTCCTTTTTTTGCGAACAAATTCATCGTACGATTAGTTTAATCATTATTCAACAAAAAAAAAAAAAATTTATTAATAACGGGTAGGCCTCCTTCGACATCTAGAATGGCTTTTAGTCTGTTATTCATGGACGAAACCAATTTTTGGTGAATTCTGGCGGCACCCGATCTCAATCATATCTTATTGCTTTTTCAGTGTGGCCTTAGATGTAATTGTGTGTATTTTTAGTTGCCTTTCTACTTAATCCCCCAGATGCTCTATGGGATTAAGGTTCGGATTTTGTGGAGGAGAATGTAGCTGCTTAGGGGTGTTTTACAGCTACCAGTCTCGAACAATTACCGCTATGTGCTTCGAGTTGTCATCTTGCTAGAAGACCCAATTTTGTGGCAGTTCTAATTTGTCTACCGATTCGTGCAAATTGGCTTTCAAAATATTCAAATACATCCTTTTATCCATATTTCCTTCAATAACTATCAAATTTCTGACTTCCGAACCCGCCATACACCCCCAAACTCAGTACATTTCCTCCAGCGTTTTTAACCGTACCATAAAGATTTGCTGTTTCCATTGCTGTTCCCTTCTTGCGCCATACCTATGATGGTCCATCATATCCAAATATATTATACTTAATTTCGCCGGCAACTATCACTTCTTTCCAGAATGAAAATTCAGCATCCAGGTGTGATTTAGCGAACTCAATGCGTTTCTTTTTAATTACCTCACTAATAAGTGTTTTTTTCTGACCATTCTGGAAAATTACCCGTACGCCGCGCCGTACCAGTTTAATGTTTTCTGGTTTGTACGTTAACATACATCTGCTCCATAATTCTGGTGTAGCATTGCTAGCAATATTGAACTAAATATTCGCTGCTCTTTACGTACACAACGCCATACTACCCTTTATTCCTTCTCGGTAAGAGTTCGCGGACGACCAGTTCTTTTTAATTATTCAACACTACCCGTCTTTTTATATGTTTCTACAATGTGCATGACGATTTTAATTTTTTTGTTAACTTTGGACTTGGAATTGGAAGATAACGGTTTTCCTTCCAAATGCTTATTGATAACGACTTCTTGGAAGTCAATACTGGTTTTTGTTCGTGTGGCCTTCAAAATGATAAAAGGTGTTTTGTGTATCGGTAGCTTTAATGTCTTACAATATACTGAACTATTCTATCACAAAATATTGAAAAAACAAAAGACGCACGGGTGTTGTTAGATAAAAACAACAACCGTACGATGAATTTGTTCGCAAAAAAAGGAATACAAATGTAAAGTTTTTTTATTTTCGGCCTTGAAAAGTAGATTAATAAACTAAATTTATATTAGTTTTGTCCGTATTTTTGTCCTTTTAAATTTACAGTAAGCAGGATTTATTTGCTTCAAAAGCCAATTCGAAAATTCAATATTTTAGATCGTACGGTTCTAATTCGTAGAGTGTATATAAATAACTACATTTTAATTTTTACAGTTTAGTAGATACTCCTGATGATGGCCTAATGAGCCGAAATCGATCGAGTGATTTTTTAAACCTTTTGTAATTTTGCGAAATATTTAACAAGTGTTTTTAAAATTTTTTAAAATGTGTGTATTAAGTGTGTTTCGCCAAGTACCTACGGCAGAAAGTGTAAAAAGTACAGAATTAAGCTTGAAATTACTGCAAAACCTGAAATTAAGAATGTCTCAGAGAACGCAACAAAGTATTAGTAACGCTTATTTAATTTATTTCCAAACTGGTAAAATACTAAAAACTACAAAAGATTTTGAGTGTTAATGTACGCCGAACGATTAATAAATCGATTAAACCTTGTATCAGGTAGCAACCATCAATCGCTTCGTAGTGATGGAATTTCATGCAGCGAAGTTGATGAAATTCAGATTAGCGATGATGACATGGATTTAAATAAGCAACTAGAGGCTGATATTTCACCAATTGCTCCGCCAAGCATTCGCCCGAACGTAGATATAAAAAATTACTTCAATTATTTGAATCAACAGGAAAGAGATCAAAGGTTTTAGAAGATTTGTATAAGGCATTGTTGACAATTCGTCCTACATCCACATAGCGAACGCACATTTTCGGTTGCAGGGAACTTTGTAACAAAAATTAGGTCAAGCCTTCAATCTTCATCTCTAAATGCACTTGTCTTTTTAAAATATTACGTTTTAAATAATAAATAAAATCGTTACAAATAAAACGTTAGAAATACATTTTGTTTGTAATTTGCATATGAATTCCTAATTTTTATTTTGTGAATTTTTGATATTATATGAATAATAAAATTCTGAAGTCTTAAATAGATAGATTAATTTGTATATAAATGTTTTAACCGTTTCAGCGAAATATGTTTGACAAACCTCAACTGTAGTAATTCTACATTAAAGTCGATTAATTATTCGATTAATCGGTTAATTTAGAAAAAATATAACGATTAATTGGTTAAATCAAAAGTCGATTATTTGGATGCCCTAGTTGTTTCCCCACAAATCCAGACGTTTCGTTCAGATCGCTTCACGCAAACAGCGTATAACTTCCTGGAAGTAGTACTTATTAATCGAACGACCTAATAGCTCATGGTACACTACTTGACAGTTTTTTTGGTTTTGCGTCTTTAGGAAGCTTTCAGTGGGGCGATTGAGCCTTACTTTCGATGTTAAATTCGTAAACTCCTATTGTATCACCAGCTATGACCCGTTTGAGCAGTTCTGGATCGTCGTTGACTTCATTGAGCAACTTCTGCACTTCGACGCAGCATTTGGTCGAAATTCAACAATTTCGGAGGTAGGTTTACTGTCACACGTTTCTTGCCTGAAACCCATTTGAAATTATTTTTGTTAGATACCGAAATGTTTCAAAACGAGCAGCCACAATAAACCATCGCAAATTTTTATTGCGATACATTTTTATTAATATTTTCTTCATTGACTTATGTAGTTTAAGTTCAGAGATGTGTTGGTATTAGTTACAAGAAAAGGATAGCCAATGGAAGTTGTCACTAGGATGACCAGACCAAAAACAACTAAATTGGAATGAAATTGGACAAATTTGAAAAAGTCGAAAATGTCGACTTAAAAAAATCAGGACAGTTTTAAAGTCTTGAATTGTTTGTTATATATTTGAAAAAAAAATAAAAAATTGGTTTGGTGGGGCCGACCATCCACTGGTCAGAAAACAGATTTGTTGTTAAATCTCTTCTAGAAAAGTTTTAAAAGCCGGCCTCTTGATTCAACATTTGGATGTGCTGAAACCAACTCATTTATCATCAAATTTGTTGGTTAAGTCATATACCAAATTACAATGGAATTGGTGCAAAATTACAAAAGTTCCGTTTGGGGCAGGCATCGAGTTTTTTAAATGAAACATGGAGAGAATTCAACAAATATTCCAACACACTGCTAATAATACTTTGGTACGTAAATACAAGCCATAAATCAAAACAAAAAATTGCTAAAGAGACACTTGTTTTTTAAATACATGACCAATCCAGGCCTCTTCTTCACTTCCAGCGCCAAATGGAATACGCATGTTTGCCAATAAATTTGAATGAAATTTTATATTTACGTTATTAAGCCGATTCTGTAAGTACTTCCTAATATTAAATCGAAATATTCATGCTCTGAAGAATTTCTGGGGTTATATCATTTGGGGTCGGATTTCTTAGATAAAATAAGAGCTAAATTCAAGAAATATTGCGGAACCCTCTACTGGTATTATGGCATCATTAATTAAAAATTGTTTCACCAATTGTTTTTTATATGAACAACCAATCTAGGACCGAACTAAGTGGCAAGTTTGTGGATCTATTTTAATAAAATGTTACATCTGAGATTTGAAATGTAAAGTCGATTCTTTAAGTAGTTCCTAATGCAAAATTTAAAAAATTCCGGCTCTGAAGAATTTCTTCGGCCATATCATCATGCTTTAGTCGATATCTTAAATCAAAAATTATATTCGCCAAATGTATTTTTACATACTGAGCCAATTCAGACTATCTTAACTCTAACATCAAATGGAACAAGCTCACAAACCTATAATTACATGGCCTGAAGGATTTTTTCGGCCCTAAGGTTGGGCTGAGATCAGAATTTATAAATTAAAACATGGCCCAACGGCAAAAAATATTTTGTAACATTACTCGTACTAATGGTGTTACGGTCGATACCATAAATCACAAATTCATTTGCCAATTTGGTTTTTCCATACACAGCCACAATGTAGTCAATTTTGCCACCTTCAGCGTCAAATGGAATAAACGCATTTATCGAAGGGTTTTTGTGAAATTTTATATTTGAGAAATTACGCCGATTCTATAAATAGTTCAACATCTAAAATTAAATCACGCCTTAGAGAATTGTTTGGGCCATATCATTTGGGCTGCAGTTTGATTTTTTTAATTAAAATATTTAAACTGTATGGAAATTATTATTTTTCTGTTCTTCCTCTGAGTTTTCAGGACAATGTAAGACATTTTCCCGGATGCCCGCAGAAGTTTGAAAAATCAAAACATGTCCGAAGAAACCAGGACATCCGGCCACCCGTAATTGTCACTCCTCTAAAATGAAAGAAATTTATTCATTTGAATTTGCATATCAATTTATTGAAGAAGCGTTGAACCAAAAGTTACCAGAGAAATGCGATTAGCAGAAAGGTTAACTCACATATTAACAAAAAACAAATATTTTACCGAATAAGTTTGGCACGCAAAAAAAACAATTTTTAAAGAATTAATTGTATTGGCACGCAAATAACCAACTTGCGAACACTGGTTTAGATGGATAGTTGCATAGTTTAGATTCTATGGATTCGACACAAACGTCGGAATGTTCTGTTTCATCTTCAATTTGATGAAAATACTCTTTAATAAATATATTTGAATTGTTTAATTTTAAATAAGATTTGACAGCGATAAAAAATTGTGTATTACACTAGATTTTCACCATAATTCTGATAGGTGGCAGGTTACCTAGTGTCAATATAACTGAATATGACTTTATTTTCTTATAATTTAATCCACATGATTTTATAAACACCATTAGCTAAAATATTTCGACATAAACCGATAACCAAATGACGTTTAAATGTCAAAATCCGCTACACTACGCTGCAATAGTGTTCACATGGAGCGTACTGGTTTTCGAAATGTACTATAATACGTACGCAACTTTAAGCGGAGTTGATAATCCAATACATTGTAATTTTTTTAGTTATCACGTGCGGCGGACTTTGAAATCCACTACACTATAGTACGCTCCACGTGAACGTAATATATGTATGTGCAGAAAAGGATCGCTGGAGTAGAATATTTAATGTTTATGCCAAAGTAAATGATTCAACCAATCAAGATAAACTAAAATGACAGCTCTTACACTTTGGTGTTTGGAATTACACTGCTTATTTTTCGGTATACTAGAAGCCGTTGGGAAACAAAAAACCAACAAAACTAAGATTGTTGATGTATCCATTTTAAAGTTAGACGAGAGTTTTTCACCAAAGGGAAACTTTCTTCCAACTCTGTTGTTATTACGATGCCACAAACTTGTTTTAGTGAGAATACTGCAGAAGCCAAAGTAATCAATATCAAGGATAAAATTATCGATATATGTAGTAAAAATAAAACTATATAAAGAATTGCTCAATAAAGAAATGTCGCTGGACGGAATCCTTAATATCATGATCAGGTTGTCGTTGAAAAATTTGGCAAATCTACTCACTCAGTGCACCAAGTAGAAAGCGATAAAGGGCGGAGTCTGGTAAACATAATTTAACCGAAGCGATTCAAATCATCGACCATCAGACAAATGATTAGAGAGGTGGATCAAAAATAGAATTGATGAGGAGGTGCCACTGAACAAGTACACTGAAAAAAAAACATACGCATATACAATAAAAAAGATTATTGTTGCAATGAATTTTTTAATAACTTGGATCCTTAAACTTTGTTGATTGATTGAATAAACTCAATGTTATTAGTTTAGAATAGCATTTATTAAAAGCTAACAAATTAATATATCCAATGTAACTATTTATATTTTTTTGTCAAAAAAAATTAATAAATTTTTTAATTAATACAACGCAACACAAAATTATCATTTTGTAACCAATTTGGTTGACCTTGCAACTTTTTATTGAATCAATGTACTAATTTAATAGAAGTTTCACTAAATGTTATGCTATGGTTTATATTATTGATGAATTAATTAATTAATCTTACTAATATTTATGAAGCAAAATGATTGATACAACACCTATATTTATTAATTTAAATAACTAATTCATTGGCACAATGTAATATATAATATTGGATTGGTAACCTCATTTCACGATGTATGAACTTTGTGTTTAAATCAACGAATAAATTAATCAAAACTGTCGCAACGATGATGGGGGGGGGAGGGGGTAATATATATATATATATATATATATATATATATATATATATATATATATATATATATATATATATATATATATATATATATATATATATATATATATCTATATATATAAAAATGAATTCCTGTTTGTTTGTTCCGAATGGGCGCCTAAGCCGCTCAACCGATCGCCATGAAATTTTTACCATGTACAAGTTGCATATCCAGAACCAACCTTACGATATTTTGGAAGGGGCTGGACCCCGGGGTCTAGGGGCTGCGGTACAAATTTTTTCGAAAATTTTAATTTTCTTTAAATTTTTCCACGAAAATGAGTTTATGGGGCTGGTTATATGAAATTACTGACATGTTCGAATCCGAGGGGCCCAGCCCCGGATCAAAAATTAATTTTTACATGTATAGATACAAATATTTGATTATTTCAAAATTACTTCTCAGTCGCTCAACCGATCGCCATGAAATGTTTACCATGCAAATGTTGCATGTTCAGGACCAATCTTACGATATTGTGAAAGGGGCTGAACCCCGGGGTCTAGGGGCCATGGTACAAATTTTTTCAAAAATTTAAATTTTTTTGCGAGAATGAGTTTTGGAAAGGGGTTATATGAAATAAGAGACATGTATGAATTCGGGGGGTCCGCCCCTGGATCAAAAATTCATTTTTACATGTAAAGATACAATAATTTGATTGTTCTGAAATAACGCCTTAGCCGCTTTACCGATCGCCATGAAATTATTACCATGTATATCTTGCATGTTCAGGACCAAGCCAACGATACTTTTGAAGGGGCTGGACCCCGGGGTCTAGGTGCTGTAGTACAAATGTTTTCTCAAATTTCAATTTTTTTAAGATTTTTTGACGGGAATGACTTTAGGAAAGGGGTTATATGAAATTAGTGCCATGCTCCAATCCGGAAGTCTGCCCTGGATCAAGAATTCATTTTTACATGTATAGATACAATTATTTAAATGTTCCGAAATAGCGCCTTAGCCGCAAATTTATACACCAAAAAGGATATCTAGCGTGCGATTGTTATACACAAATCATACCTCTACTATAATTGATTTAATTATTCAAATTAATTTTATTAATTTAAATTTAAGACAATCTTTCATCACTTTAACTGAAGACAAATCTATGAACACTTATATTATCCATACTAATAAACCATTTTTACTGGTTTGACATGTACTGTTTAATTTATTATAACCTGTTTTGAAATGTACCTACCATAGTCAGCGAGTTCTAATTTCCACATAACTTCAGAAATAATTAACATTCTATTTTAATCCACTATTGCAACCGGCGGCTTTTAATGAAAATAGTAGTTTCATACTAAACGCCAATAGATTATTACTTTATTTAGTTTATTACTTAAATAATCAATGATTGTTTCATAAAATCAATTCTAGGAAAGGTACTAAAAAATATTGTACGTATAAACTGATTGACTTTGAAAAGTACTAAGTAGCGTTTTATATTTGAAAATAGCATCTTCTACAAGAAACATCCTTGGATTCAAATTATTGTACGTGTAAAATTGCCTTAGTTTGAAAAACTTCTTTTGTTTTTCGAAATGTCATTTTCAGCCACAGTTCGCGGTAAAACGTATCGAAGTGGACGTAGTTTTAATCGTTTTGAATAAATTAATATTAATTTGTATTTCGGATGCCGTTGTTCTCGATTGGTTAGCTATATTGTAATAAAATAATTGTTGGTGATTATTTTCCAGGTATTAAATATTATTTCAAGTGAATATACATTCTTATTAGATTTAAGTTTTCAGTTTATAAACATGTTAATCTATGATAACTTTTTGACTGTAGATAACATTTGATTTTGCTTAAAAAAAATTCCGTAAAGACATTTCAAACACAGTTCGCGGTGAAACGTATCGAAGGGAACATTAAAATCGTTTTGATAAATTAATACTAATTTCTGTTTTGAATGCCTGTCATTCCTGATTAATTAGCTACACGTTTCATTTTTGCTTAAAAATGCCACCGAATAAAGATCAATTGGGCAGGTAACTGCAAAGTCGAAGAAGATTAGAGCCGCAAGGGTGGCTGAATCAAGCGAAGCACGACTTGAAAATGATCGAAGCAGTACGTCTTCTTCTAGAGCTAATGAAACAACTAAACAGCGCGAAACACGACTTGCAAACGTTCGAAGCAGGATGTCTTCTTCAAGAGCTGATGAAACAACTGAACAGCGTGAAACACGACTTGAAAATGTTCGAAGCAGAATGTCTTCTTCTAGAGCTACTGAAACCATTGAACATCGTGAGGCCCGGCTGAAAGTCGATCGGTTACGATATGGACGATTAATAGAAACTTTTAGAGGTGATTTAAAGTTAGCAGCATTCAATTACGAGAAAGACTATGATTACAATGTTTCAATTGGGCAAATGGAAAACATTTGTTTGTATTGTCATGCTTTAAAGTGTCACAATGAATCGCCTGGAATGTGTTGTTTAAATGGAATAGTGAATTTGCCTCCTCTGGATGATCCACCTGAACCTCTTCTAGCTTACGTCTCCGGAACTACTGAGTTATCCAGACATTTTCTACAAAATATTCGAAAATACAAATCATGCTTTCAAATACTGCGATGTAAAGAGAGAATTCTTGCATAACAATCAAGGTATTTAAATTATATACCTCCCGAGCAACGCCGGGTAACTCAGCTAGTATATATATATATATATATATATATATATATATATATATATATATATATATATATATATATATATATATATATATATATATATATATATATATATATATATATATATATATATTTGTATATATATATATATATATATATATATATATATATATATATATATATATATATATATATATATATATATATATATATATATATATGGGATATTATGGTTTTAAGGGTAATGTTTAAAACGCTTGCTTTAATGTTCAACATAAATTTTTTTTATTTTCAACGATATTTTCTCTTATTAATTAATGATTTTCATAAAAAATATCCAATAAAGGAATTTACAAAATAACAAAATAAACCAAAAATAAGAAATTAAACAATAAATTAATGTTGTAAAATTTAACACTTAAGGATAATATAAACCTAGGTACTAATGTCATTCAATGTTAAAAAATTTTTAAATAAAGATAAATTGAATTGAATCTTTAATATTTAAATATTAAATAATAAAATTTAGATAAAATAAAACTTTATAATAAAATTAAAAATACTCACAACCAACAAAAATACTAACTTACATTTTCTAAAATTCAACACTTATATAATTTTAAATTACAATAAGTAACTACATAATTTTTATTTATTTATTTTTTTTTTTATTTCGGTGCTAAGTATTTCGTTCAATAAAACATTAACATTCGTATTTTCAATTTTAGCTATTTTTATACCATTAAATAGTTCCTGTACAAAACAATAGCAATTTGTAGTAGCATCGATAGAATACTCCTAATTGAAAACATACAGTATTTTGAAGCATATGTCCGTTGCTCGCAAAATATTATTGAATTCGAATCGAACACCATCGAAATATACACAAAGTCTCACTAATTTCTTCAGCGGTATTTTCCACAGCCAAAATTATAGGCTGAATAGGCGCTTGTTTAGCACCTAAAAATCGGAGATGATCTTCAATCTCTTGGTCGTCTTCCCTATATATAAAGAATACTCTTACTAGTCTTTAGAAGTAAATTTTGTAACCGCCTTCTGGCCCGTGTTGGAGTTTGTTACCATCTTTTTTGTTGGCACTAAATAGCCATGTAATGCCCATAGCAACAACGACAACGAGTCCAAATTATCTGTAAATATATAATTAAACATCACATTATGTTAATGTTTTTAATATATTTATGTCGAGTTTAGGACCAAAAAAATTGACGTAAATAAAAAAAAACTGCACTAAATCAATTTCTACTAAGTTCCGGTTCTTATTTACACCAGTTTTTTTGTCCCAATACACTCGACATAAGTAAAGTTAAATTGTAACGAAATTATTGCGTTTCATGCATGAATAGCTTTAAATTTAAAATAAACTGGACCCCTTGAATTCTTCTCTGTTTTAGTTTGGTCACTTCTAATAATTTGTAATAATTCCCTGTATTTTAATATTAAGCTATGGTAACAATGGTATATAAAAAAAAATAGAAATCAAATTATTGGGAAATTATGGAAATGGTGGGGATGGAGATTGATGAAGAGGCCGGATGTGATGAAAAACGAAAAAACGAAAAAAAAGAGGCAGTCAAGTGTAGGTGACGAATACGAGAACATAAATTAAAAATAAGAAAAAATTGAATTTTTAAAAAACGAAACGTTGTCACGGAAAATATTTAAGCTAAAAATTAAAATAAGAAAAGTTATAAAATAATAATAATTAATAAATAGTTTAAAATCATAATAATAATAATAGAGTTTAAATAAATACATATTTTTAGTGAAATTAGTGCTAATATTGTAAATAATTAATTCTATAATAATTAAGATTAAGTTTTGGCCATAGTTTGTAAGCGGCCATATTGTGTGAAAAATGAACAGAACATGTTTAAAGCTAAAAGTGATAAACAAATTTGTATTTAATTAATTAGAATATAAACAATTTAATAATTCTAAGTTCTAAAAATTAAGTTTCTGTGTTTTTTTTTTAAGTGATCATTATTACGGATAATCCTAAAGTTTTTTTTTTAAAAAATCAGCAATCTATAAAAACAATAATAAAATTAAAACATAAAAAGAACAGTCATAGTAGTGTTAATAATTATCCGTTACTTTAATTCATAATTTCTAAGTTCTTAAACGATAAACATGAATTACGATAATATTCATAACCTACGATAATATATACAGGAAAATAATAAAACTCAAATAATAACAACACCAGTTACATTACACTCCGTAAAATCAACACCATGGTGGTCACTTCATTTTCCACGTATCGGATCCGCAACGCGCGTAAAAATTAGTTAAGTTTATTTTTTTTATATTATATCTTACTTTTACATTTTTATTTTTATTTCTTTTCATATTAGTTAAATTAGTTAAGTTTAAATTCATTTCATTTTATTATTCTTATTATTTTCTTTTTTTTATCGGTGAAGGGTAGTGATCTAGTTTTCTTTCTTACTTTTCGTTTTCTTTATCTTAATAAAAATTATTGTTAAAAATGGGGAAAAGTTCAATTGCTTAGTTTTTATTTATTTCTCTTCTTTATGTGTATTTTCGCTTCGTTTATATTCGTGATTAGTGATAGTGATTAGTGAGTTAAATTAGGATGCATTAATAAGTGCACGTGTATCGGGATGGAATCAAGGTGAGTATGGTACATATATGGTGAGTTGTCTTTAGTTGGTGGTCCTTTCGTTGTCTTCCTCGTTTTCCTTTTTCCTTTTTATAAATTTCCTTACTCCTTGCGGTCTATCAAGGATCATTTAGATGTTCAGAAATCACCCACCCCAAACCCTGAGTTCTAGCCGACAATCCATGACCGCCTGAGCATCTGAATGGTTAATTTCTGTTAACTGGCTGGATTTAATTGTGTATGAGAACATCACACGTATGCGACCGTGACAGACATTCTCATATGCATGACCTTCAGTCATGTTACAGTGGCGCCCAAACAAACTACGTTGGCTTCCCATTTTCCTTTTCCCATTCCTACTATAAAGTGTGCACCACTGATGTTACAGTGGCGCTCATACAACAATATAGTTTTCCTATCCTACAGATATTATTATTATTTTTTTTTTTTCATAATTCAATTTTTTTTATAATCCCGTTAACAACTTAATTTTTATAAGCCTATGCGCAATTGCATCTAGTATACTGTCGAATCAATTGTCGGAACGTAAGGTTTTTAAAGTTAAGTTAACAATTTAATCACATTTCCATAATTTTTTTTCTATTCTTATTAAATTTTATTTTTGCATTTCCCGGTTTCATCATAACGGCATTGAGCAAGCCTCTGCTGCATTACCGTTCCATTTTAAAATGTCGATTCTAGTGCAATATCGGATGCTTGTTCAATCCGGACATGATTATTTTTTTGTTTTCTTCACAATCGCGCGTGGTCGTCCATCTTGATGTTGAACACTATGTTAGTTAGAGATTTGTGAAAGAAAATTTGATATAGAAGAAAATATTTTTCTCAATCGCGAACGATTCCAATATGTCGATTTCTTTGTTAGTTAGTTGAGAGAAATGTTTTCTTCTGATTTTATTTTAATTATTATTTTCCCTACTCTCTTTTTCCTTATTCCGTAATTCCCACGACCACCACTAGTAGCAACATTACAGGTTCAGCTTAGATCTGACCGCGACCATCCACTTGATTTCATCCCGATATATTCTTTAGACATACATACATACATACTAATCAATTTTTGCTCATTAGCTTATTGGCTGATACTATTATCAATTTTTTTTTTGTAAATTAGTTCTTAAATTGTAATTTAATTTTATTTTAATTATTGTAAGAATTTGCCAATAATCGTGAATATATTATCTAATATTTTATACTAATTGATCGTTTTGGTCTTATTTCGGCAAATTAATTTTTTTTTCCGGTAATTTTGTTAACTCAGCAACAACAATTTAAATAATCCAATTAACATGGAATTTTCAATTAAAAGTAAGGATTTGGAATCCGATGAATTTGATGTCGAATGCGAGGTTAGGAACTTGAAAGGGCCAATGTTAATGCTGATTAGTGAATTACAAGCGTGCTTTGACCAAGAGTTTGCCAATCCCGAGATATTGCCGACTCGCGCTACGAATCGAGCGATAAAAGCCCCTCGTAAAGAGATATCAATTTGTACCGATAAATTAAGATCTTTACACGCAAAGATAAAAGAAAACCTAAATTCAAATATGGAGTTTAATGAGGCTATTTTTACAAGTATAGTTTCCCGATTGCGACATGTTCAACTTCGGCTAGGGAGAATGTCCAGTTCCAAAAGCGTTCAGTCTTCAGTTGTAAACCTAACTGCATCCTGCCAGTCATTATTAGATCTCATACTTAAATTCAAAAGTGCTGAATCACTTGACGAGTCAGTAGAAACCTTGAATGCTGTTCGTATTGAGGATTTTCAAAACGACGAAAATCAAGACGAGGAGCACACTGATGACGGATTGGATAGGCCGGTCAAATCAATTCAAAATACTGCTCAGGGTCAACAGAGTAGACACGTAAATTTCCGTGACACTAGTTTAAAAGAAAGTTCGCCTTTAAGAAAAAATATTTCCCCGGTGTACAAATCGGATTATGCAACGTCAGTTGTTAATGAGTCGCAACCTTCGGCTCCCCCTCATCTACAAGATTCATACGTACCAGCTGGATGGATACCACCCCATACATCATCAACAATTGTAACCCAGATGCCATCATCAAATTCTCAAGTACCTTTGATTACTGGAAACGTAGTTAACCCACCAATAAGCCATCCACAACAGGCGGAAGTAACCCACTCCATGGAGCCGCCTCCACATCGTCCCAATGTGAATGTTGGTTGGTCAAATAATTTTTATAATATGAATATTCCACCTCCGGTACCTACATCATCAACGTTTGCACCCCCACGGTTTTATGGTCCTCAAGTCGGTCCGAACCGCTTGTACCCTCCGGTTGATGTTCAGAAATGGAATATATCTTTCGACGGCGCAGCTAATGGTTTGTCAGTAGAAAAGTTTTTTTTCAGAATCGAGTTAATGGCAGAAACACATGGTATCTCAACCGATTTGTTAGTGCATGATATTGGTTCCCTATTACACGGTATCGCCCGCGAGCATTACTGGATATTACTAGAACGGAATCCTCGATGTTCATGGCAGAATCTTAAAAGTGGATTTATCCATCGGTTTCAAGATTTTCGGTCCGATCATGATATTAAGAATACTCTGGATCATCGTAAACAAAAGGTTAAAGAAGCGTTCGTCGATTTTTATTACATCATATTAAGTTTAGCACACCCACTTAGAATTCCCTTACCAGAATTAGAATTAGTAGAGATTTTAAGGAAAAATATGCGTCCTGGGTTAAGAATTGCATTGGCTGGAGAAGCATTTCAATCTGTTGCCGCTATGGTAAATAGGTGCGTTGCAATGGAAGAGGCATGGAAGAGTATGGGATACAACCCCGAACTTGCCATGGGACCTGGTTTTATTCGTGGTGTGCATGAACTGTCAATAAATGCTCCACCCTATTCTCTTCAAGCAAATTATTCTGTGATGCCAGGAAATTATACTATGCCTCAACCTCAGATACAAAATGTCGAGACCACTAGTAACTCCCAGACGTCCGTTGCAAGTCAATATCATAGTTATCCATCCAATACTGCGTCTCTAGTAAACTGCTGGAATTGTGGACACCGTTTTCCAAATACCATGACTAATTGTGTGAAATGTAATTGGAGACCGGAAAACCCACAGATGGGAATGAGAATTCCTGGGAATTTTCATTTCCAGCAGCCAGCTCTAATGCCTCCCAGGTCAAATACAACGGACTCAGCAGCGAATACCGATCCGGAATTTTATTCCCGGTTGAAGCGCAAATAACTACCCCTTCCAAAATTTTCAATCCATTAACATTTACCGGACCTGTCCCTACCGATAGTTACAAAAATAGGTCAATTAAATATTTCCGAATTAAGAGATTAATGTATAAGAAATTAGCTAAAGCTACTTTCGCCTCAGTATCAAATGCAGATGATCTTTCAGATAACCGTCCCTACGCATTAGTAAATATTGCCGGAACTAACATTAATGGTTTGCTTGATAGCGGTGCAACAATTAGTGCTTTGGGTAAAAATAGTACCGAGTTTATTACTCTTCATAATTTAAGGCTATACCCTTTATCTGCAAGTGTACAGACGGCGAATGGTGCTAGACAGTCCGTACTTGGCTACATTTATGTCCCTATAACGTATAATAAAAAGACCTTAAAAATGCAAATATTTGTCGTGCCAGAATTGCAACAAGAACTATACCTGGGCTTCGATTTTTGGACTATGTTTGGTTTAAAACCTACATTAATAGAAGAACTGACGAATCCAACTACTGAGCTTAAAGTAAATGTTACCTCCAAATATCACGATTTAAATAAAGGTCAATTAGTAAGACTTGATCAAATAATCAACATGTTTCCTAGCTCGGAGAAACTTGGTCTGGGCCGGACATCCCTTATTACTCACAAAATAGATACGGGAGACGCAGTTCCAATAAAACAACGGTTTTTCTCGGTTTCGCCTGCTATCCAAACGCAAATGTATTCGGAATTAGACCGCATGTTAGCATTAGGAGTTATTAAAGAGAGTGGTAGTCCTTGGTGCTCACCAATGACCCGAGTGTTAAAATCTAATGGGAAGATTCGCTTATGTCTTGACGCCCGTAAACTTAATAGCGTCACGAAAAAGGATGCGTATCCTTTACCACTCATAGATGGTTTGTTAAGTCGACTAGAGAGGACGCAGTTCATGTCCAGTATAGACTTAAAGGATGCGTTCTGGCAGATCCCATTAGACCCCGAATCTATGGAGAAAACTGCTTTTACCGTGCCAGGACGTCCGCTTTACCATTTTACTGCGATGCCATTTGGGCTCTGCAATGCGCCTCAAACCTTATGCCGATTGATGCACAGGGTGATCCCACACCATCTGCATGATCGAGTTTTCGTATATCTCGATGATCTTCTCATTACAACCGCCACATTTGATGAGCACCTTTCTCTTCTAGCCGATGTAGCAACTCGGTTAGTCGCCGCGGGTCTCACGATTAATGTGGAAAAAAGTAAATTTTTACTGAGAGAGATCGATTATCTTGGTTATGTGGTTGGTGGGGGCACTTTGCGTCCCAATCCGGAAAAGGTAAGAGCCATTGCAGAGTATCCGGTGCCTAAAACGGTACGTCAGGTAAGGAGATTCTTGGGTATTTGTGGTTGGTATAGAAGATTTATTGATCAGTACTCCTCTGTCTCCGCTCCTTTAACAAACCTCTTGAAAAAGAACCAAAAATTCATCTGGTCGGAACAAGCACAAAATTCTTTCACTGAACTTAAATTAGCCCTTACAACTGCTCCCGTTCTAAACACTGCGGACTTTAATAAAAGATTTTTTATACAGTGCGACGCAAGTTCAACTGGGGTCGGTTCTGTATTATTTCAAAAGACGGATGATGGTCAAGATAGGCCAATTGAATACATGCCACACAAACTTAACTCTGCGCAGCGTCACTACAGCGTGACAGAATTGGAGTGTTTGGCAGCTGTTTTGGCTATCAAAAAGTTTCGAGCGTATGTGGAGGGACTGCCTTTTACTGTAATTACGGACCACGCTAGCCTCACCTGGTTAATGTCTCAGAAAGATCTGACAGGGAGGTTAGCGCGGTGGAGCCTGAAATTACAGGGTTTTGATTTTGATATTGAATACAGGAAAGGTTCCCAAAATTGTGTTCCCGACGCATTGTCTCGTGTATTCATGGATGAACTGAAAGGAATATCGAACAAGGATTTTTCTAATGATGAGAATTCACCCATTCACATCGATCTTAATTCTGAGCATTTCCGAAGTCCAGATTATCTATCGCAAATCCAGCATGTCGAATCTTCTGTAAGTAAATCAAACCTAAAAGTAATCAAAGGAAAACTTTTTATACATAAAAATGGACATAATGTTGACGGAGAATCAGATACGCCGGACTGGAAGTTGATCATTCCTGAAGGTCTTCGTAAAAATTTAATCGAGTCAGCACATTCTCCTCCTACTGCTGCACATTTGGGCTCTCATAAAACCATCGAACTTGTAAAACGTTATTTCTTTTGGCCCAGCATGATTAAAGATATTCGTCTATTTATAGCATCTTGCGAGATTTGTAAGTGTAGCAAAGCTCCAAATTATACTTTACGACCACCGCTTAGCTCGCTTCCTATTACGTTTAGACCATGGCAACGAGTTTATTTAGACTTTCTAGGACCTTATCCGAGATCGCATGCAGGCAATACATCAATTTTGATAGCTGTTGATCACTATTCAAAGTTTGTGATAACTCGAGCTGTTCGCCAAGCCACCGCCAACGAAGTTGTGAAATTCTTAGAAAAAAACATATTTCTGATGTTTGGTGTTCCAGAGACTATTGTGACGGACAATGGGCGACAATTTGTTTCTCATACAGTTCAGAAATTATTACACAAATACGGAGTGGCCCATATATCTACTGCCAAATATTCCCCTCAGAGTAATTCTTCTGAACGGGTAAACCGAACAATACTAGCTTCATTACGAGCATATATTGGCGAGGATCACAAGACATGGGATAATCACCTTGACGCTGTAACTCAAGCTATACGAGTAACAATTCATGAGTCGACCGGTTTTGCACCCCACTTATTGGTATTTGGTCAACATCCAGTGATGCATGGATCTCTATATGAACTGCTGCGGGACGTATACACATCTTCTGGAAATTACGTGCTACCGGAACACAAGCCCGACGAATTACTCAAGTTATCAGAAAAAGTTCGTGACAATTTTTCTAAAGCTCAGATAAAAGCTTATGCTCCGTATAATTTACGAACACGCCCACCGAAGTTTCATGTTGGTCAGCACATCTTTGTAAGAAATTTCTCGCAAAGTAATGCTGCAGAATTTTATTCTGCAAAGTTAGCCCCAAAATTCTTGAAGGGAAAAATTACGCGACTTATCGGGAATGTCTCTTGCGAGGTGGTAAACGATAAAGGTGATATTTTGGGAATATACCATTTCAAGGATGTTAAAACTTAATTTCGCATTCATTTATTGGTTTTCTTCTACATCATTTAAATTTTTTTTTTGTGTTTCCATAGTCTGATTCTTTATTGTTGTTGTTGAGTTGATGGCCCGGCTGGATGAGACCTCAGGGATCGATGGGTACGTCCTCACGAATGTAACGAAATTATTGCGTTTCATGCATGAATAGCTTTAAATTTAAAATAAACTGGACCCCTTGAATTCTTCTCTGTTTTAGTTTGGTCACTTCTAATAATTTGTAATAATTCCCTGTATTTTAATATTAAGCTATGGTAACAATGGTATATAAAAAAAAATAGAAATCAAATTATTGGGAAATTATGGAAATGGTGGGGATGGAGATTGATGAAGAGGCCGGATGTGATGAAAAACGAAAAAAAAGAGGCAGTCAAGTGTAGGTGACGAATACGAGAACATAAATTAAAAATAAGAAAAAATTGAATTTTTAAAAAACGAAACGTTGTCACGGAAAATATTTAAGCTAAAAATTAAAATAAGAAAAGTTATAAAATAATAATAATTAATAAATAGTTTAAAATCATAATAATAATAATAGAGTTTAAATAAATACATATTTTTAGTGAAATTAGTGCTAATATTGTAAATAATTAATTCTATAATAATTAAGATTAAGTTTTGGCCATAGTTTGTAAGCGGCCATATTGTGTGAAAAATGAACAGAACATGTTTAAAGCTAAAAGTGATAAACAAATTTGTATTTAATTAATTAGAATATAAACAATTTAATAATTCTAAGTTCTAAAAATTAAGTTTCTGTGTTTTTTTTTTAAGTGATCATTATTACGGATAATCCTAAAGTTTTTTTTTTAAAAAATCAGCAATCTATAAAAACAATAATAAAATTAAAACATAAAAAGAACAGTCATAGTAGTGTTAATAATTATCCGTTACTTTAATTCATAATTTCTAAGTTCTTAAACGATAAACATGAATTACGATAATATTCATAACCTACGATAATATATACAGGAAAATAATAAAACTCAAATAATAACAACACCAGTTACATTACACTCCGTAAAATCAACACCATGGTGGTCACTTCATTTTCCACGTATCGGATCCGCAACGCGCGTAAAAATTAGTTAAGTTTATTTTTTTTATATTATATCTTACTTTTACATTTTTATTTTTATTTCTTTTCATATTAGTTAAATTAGTTAAGTTTAAATTCATTTCATTTTATTATTCTTATTATTTTCTTTTCTTTATCGGTGAAGGGTAGTGATCTAGTTTTCTTTCTTACTTTTCGTTTTCTTTATCTTAATAAAAATTATTGTTAAAAATGGGGAAAAGTTCAATTGCTTAGTTTTTATTTATTTCTCTTCTTTATGTGTATTTTCGCTTCGTTTATATTCGTGATTAGTGATAGTGATTAGTGAGTTAAATTAGGATGCATTAATAAGTGCACGTGTATCGGGATGGAATCAAGGTGAGTATGGTACATATATGGTGAGTTGTCTTTAGTTGGTGGTCCTTTCGTTGTCTTCCTCGTTTTCCTTTTTCCTTTTTATAAATTTCCTTACTCCTTGCGGTCTATCAAGGATCATTTAGATGTTCAGAAATCACCCACTCCAAACCCTGAGTTCTAGCCGACAATCCATGACCGCCTGAGCATCTGAATGGTTAATTTCTGTTAACTGGCTGGATTTAATTGTGTATGAGAACATCACACGTATGCGACCGTGACAGACATTCTCATATGCATGACCTTCAGTCATGTTACAAAATTTTAGTGTAATGTTTCACTTACTTTTCGAAATATCATTCTCCCTCAATTTGCGTAAACATGGAACAATACCCCTATCTTTTTCGTTTCCTGGTTCTGATAGAATTTTTTTAAGAGACATTTTGCATTCCGGCATTTTAGCAAAATCTCACTAGTTTCTGCAAATAGGACCTTGAAATCCATGTCAATCTGGAAATAAAGAAACATTTTGTTAATTATTATTTTAATACTTCTGCTAATTTAAAAACTTACTAAACGATATCCCGAAATCTGTTTGTAGAATGGATATTTCCCAAATACTGCAGCGGTGTTGTCTATGTGTAATGGCTAGCTTGCATAATGCGGGCAAATTCAAATTTATATAAAATATAATAAAATTCAAATTAATATTTATTTCTACCGCCATGAAAAATGAAAGTTTATTCAGACAACCATTTACTGCCGTGCTAAATATATTTTATCTAACTACATTTTTGGCTAAATTTAATATTGATGCCAATTGATAGCTAATAATAAACGTTTCATTAGAGTTAAACAAAAATAATAAAAACGGGAGAAACGCATAACAAGGAAAATAGTTTTAATTTTTGCTTAAAATACACTAATTTCAAAATTTTAACATCGATTCAAAACGCATTTTCCGTAATTATTTAAAACATGTTTAGTACGGCATTTTATACACGTCGATTTTTCCTTTCTAAGATCAGGAAACATGTATTTATATTTTATTTCAAGCACTTTAAATATAACACTGTAACAATTTTTCGCTTACCTGAATAATTAAGTCTGTGTATATACATTATATATCCATGTATCTGGATAATTGGATATTAACATTTTTTATATTAACTTTTTACACATAACATAAACACCTTTTCAATTAAACGCTCAAAATTAAAATGAAGACGAACGCGATTATTAGACAAATAAGACAGCGAGGACCTCGATTAGATGAACATGACGCGGAGAAGCAAAAAGTCATTACAATTAGTGATTTTCCCAAATATAATTGCAACGCTTGCTGACTGGCGGCTAAAATATTTCGTATGGAGTTTTATATGGTCAAACATGTGTTTGAATTTTTCATTAAATTATTAATTTCGACTAAATTAATTTTAAAATTTGATATTTATTATTAATCGCAACATACTCATCTTTATTAATCATAAAAAAAAAGTAGGGGGACATCCACTAATTTAGACAAGAAACTTGCATTTGTAAACATGATTTTACGTGTTTTTGCATGTAAAATAAAAAAAAAAGTAGTCAGCGCTGCCCAAGCGTGGGGACAAATGAACTAAAATCGATATTGAGAAAGTCCCTCATTTTAACACTACAGCTTCATTATTTCAATTAAAATTTTAATGTTGTTAACGAAAATATTTATTAACGTTAATAAGTTTCATTGAATTCATTACCTAATTTATAAAATTCAACAAATAGTTTATAAAGTAATTAAAATGTTATTATTTGATTAATTTTTCCTTTAACGCCATTAAAATATTTATTAAGTTTATAATTTTGTTTATTATGTCTATCAAGGTTAAGCAGGTGGATTTTTTTATAAAATGTAACAAGAGAATTTTAACATATAGCATTTTTGGTGCAATTTATATTTATTTTAAATCAAATTGATACTGACTGATACTGAAGCATACAGGCTACATTTTATCAATTAAAATGAAGATCAATTATTCAAAAAATAACTTTCCGCTTTCAACAACTTTTCTTGGCTTACATAACAGTCGGTATTATCTTAATAAGAAGAAGTGAGAAACCGAATGCCCACTGCATGATTTCAATTTTCCTTTCCTGCAATCACAAAACGAAATCATATTTTTGAATATTGGAAACTAGAATGAAAACAGTCTAGCCGTCGATTTGTTGAATTGCGTCTGTAAAATACTGACCCTAAGACAAATCCATGAGACGCAAACAAAAAACTGATTCAAGCAATATATTATAATTCTAGAGTGGTGCGGTACGATAATGAAACATTTATTTACGGAATTATTAAGTACAAGTTCGAAATTAGGTTAAAATCTCATTCCAATTCTAACTCTGAATTTCGGTCAAGAACACCATTACCACCAGACAATTTATTTGGACATTTTATATACAAGTCAGTTCAGATAATTCGTTTTTATTTTTGACTGAATGAAATTTTTATATAATTTAAGAAATATGTTCTAGCATAACAAGGAGTTAATTCGCAATCAAGACTAAATAAGTGCAATATTAAAACAATAAATACTTTATCGATTCAACGAATTATTCTTTCAGAAAATCATATAAATACGTATATTTAATCTATTAATCATTTAAGTGAAATAAACTGGTTTTTACTAGTTTTTCCTTATTAACTTAGTTTATAAAGTTGTTAAAACTTTTATTAACTTCCCTAGATTTCAGGATATCATAGAGAAATCCGTCAATAAATGTCTATTAATTGAATTGACAACTCGGTTATTAATTTATAACCGTGATTATTTTAGAATTAATGTGACCAGTTAATAAATTCATTGGCTCAAAGAATTTTTCTTCCGAAAAATTTAATGAAATGGATTCATTGAATTATTTTTTTCAGTGTACGAATGTTGATTGTGCCGGCTGAAAAAAAGTACGATTACATTCTGAATATTCAAAATCATTAACTAAATTATTCAGAGCATTTGCAAACCGAGAGCCCTCGATAGTGAGAGCGGGACTTAACGAGAAAATTTCAAGTGATTTTCGCACATGGAAAAGTTAGAACTTCTTGCAACGTTTTATGTAATTGAAAAGGCAAAGACAACGTTGTTGGGAAAGAAACGGCATTAAAGTGACGAATTGTATCGTTGGGCTTGACAAACTCACTAGCGAATATTACCTAGTTCGCGCAAGAAATTACATAATCGGCGAAAGACCAAATCATATGGCAATCTCCATTGTGACAAGAGGCGCACAGAGTTTTTTGATCCACAATCATTTCAATTGAGTATTTCAATAGAGCATCGGCCACTAGAGACTATTTTCAGTTCAGATAATATACAATGCGACAAATTAAAAACAGATTGACGAAGATTGTGAACAATACGTTTGCACCATTAGTGACGCTGGCGCTTAAGACACCAACGAAACTTAAAAGAGAATTTAAAATAAACATCTCCGCATTAAAAGAAATAAAAAATTAAATTTTTTTGATCATTACAACAATATTGAAATTTATAAATTTGTAAATATGCCCGTCTGCCCCTGTAACAATCTACAATAACTTCTGAATTTCATCCAAACTTTTTCCTTTCGTCTCGGGGACACAAAATATTATGAATAATGTTCCCAAAAAACAAATGAGGGCAAAAAAATATGAAGCGCCATGTAAACCAAATACCTCAAATAGCATGTAAATGTATTTTAAAAATAAAAATGCCAAAGTCCATGAAAAGACCATTGACATGGATATGGCGGTTGAACGAATCTAAAAATAAAGGCTTATATAAATACAAATAATTTAACTTTATAAAAGATCTTACGTTCTTACCTTATCAGGCATAATCTCAGATAGCACGACGAATGGAATAGTCACGATACCACATGATGCACAAAATATCATAAATGCAAAACCCGCAAGTGAAATCCATGTAAACTGTGAAACATCATAATGCAGTAATTTTAAATATTGGTAGGTACCCATAACGACAAGCCCAAGGCACGTACCAAATGATGAAAGGCTTAGACAAATTTTACGACCCGATTTATCCACCAGTATTGTCGATATATAAGAACCGAACACTTGAATTACACCAATTATGATTGCAGACGTATTTGGTGACATATTTGATCCGCCCTCTAAGAATATCGTTGCCGTGTAGTTTAACAATGCAAAACAACCACAACCTTGATTAAGGAAAACAATTCCAGCGCCAATACCCATCGCTTTTAAAGCTTGTCTTGTACTAAAATCTTTATATGTAACGCTGGTCGTTTCATTTATATTTTTAGTTTGCGCTTTTAAATTGTCCAGCTCCAATATATACTTTTCACATATAATTTCACAATTCATTGGCTTATTCCGATAGTACGCCAAACTTTTTTCAGAAGCTTCCATTTTATTCTGCCTGACTAAATGGTATGGAGTCTCAGGAAGGTACATTATAGCGATGAAATATACGAATGGCAGACAAACATAAATTATAGCAGCGGTTTTATAGTTGCAATAACCTCCGATTATAAATGCTATGGATACACCAATATTACTCGACAACACTAGCAGTGATCCAAGAGATCCTCGAATTTCATTTTCTGCAATCTCCGTTACATATAATGGAACTATTACAAATATTGCACCACCGGATATTCCTCCTAGAAATCGGGCCACAAACAAATAATACGGATTTTGTGCCAATAAAATTAATGTAAAGCTCAGCAAAAATGGAATCGTAAGAAGCCATAAAGATAGTCGCCGGCCAATAATATCCACAATATAACCGAATAAAATTGTACCAGTCACTCCACCCAAACACATAGCTGATGCCACCCAAGATAAAAGTTCTGAGCTCATTGGGCCTGAAGCGATTGGTGTTTCATTAGATTTTAATAATGGGAATGTGGGTGATGGCCAGCCGCTGGTTATACCATACATGATTGTGCTTATATTGACTGCAAATGCAGCGTAATATTGATACTTTTCACTACTTCTAGCCATCTCGAGATAGACTTGCATCTCCAAATTTCAAAACTTGACTACCCTGCGATGCATGTGCCGCTGTATCTCTCAAGATAAAGTCAAATTAAACACATATTTGTTATATAGATTAAAACTTAACCCTATACAATAGATAACAATATTATAAGTAGCAACAATTTATTCCAACAGCTGTTGTATTTCTTCAAAACTTTTGCCCTTAGTTTCGGGCACACAAAAAATTATAAATAACATGCCCACAAATGAAACCCCGGCAAATATGAACGAAGCGCCATGCATGCCGAATGTTTCAAAAAGTTGGTAAATATATTTAATACTTATAAAACTTAATATCCAGACTACGGCCATTGCCATTGAAACGGCCGAGGCTCGAATTTTTTCGGGCATTATTTCAGCTAAAACGACAAATGGTAGAGTTAATATGCCCCATGATGCTATAAATATGGTAAATGAAAAACTGAACACCGGTATCCATGTAAATTGTGTTAAATCGTATTCAATAATTTTCAAATATTGATATGTCCCCATAATGGCGAGGCCGACTGCTGAACCGAACGATGATATTACTAGACAAAATTTTCGTCCAGAAGTCTCCACCAAAATTGTGGATATATAAGCGCCCACCAATTGAATGACACCCACGACTATGGCAGATATGTTAGGTGACATACTCGACCCACCCTCTATAAATATAGTGGCCGTGTAGTTTAACATTGCAAAGATGCCACAGCCTTGGTTTAATACCATAAGTCCGATTCCTATACCCAAGGCTTTTAAAGCTGGTTTTGTAACTGAAATTTAAAAGTTAAATAGAGTCAGAACTTATGCATCATATCCATCTTTGCTTACCAAAATCTAAATACGTAACTTCCATCGATTCATCAATAACTTTAACATTCCCTTCATCACCATTTTGGTGTTTTAAAGATTCTAGTTCTAATTTATACACATCATTCACTTCAACATCACCTTGAACATTACGAAAGAATGCTAAACTTTTTTCGGCCTCATCATATTTGTGCTGTTTTATTAAATAGTATGGCGTTTCGGGTAGTTTCATAATGGCCAGAAAATATATGAATGGTAGACATGTATAAATAATGGCCGATATTGTATAGGTACAATAATGTCCGATTACGAATGCGATTAAAATTCCTATATTACAAGAGAATACAAGTTTAGAGCTTAGAGTACCGCGTATCCGATCTTCAGCAATTTCAGCTATATATAAAGGTACGACGATAAATGTCCCCCCACCAGCCAGTCCGCCAAAAAATCGTGCTGCTAATAGATAATAAACGTTTTGTGCCAATATGGTTAGGACAAAGCAGAACTTGAAAAAATAAGACAAAGAAATAATTACAGAAATTTCATGTCACACTTTAAAGAGTGTTCCAACAGTTTTTGCCTCGGTTTAAAAATATGAACGGCGAACCATATAGGTTTAGTTAAACAAAAACCAAACATTTTTTTCACAACTTATAACTTTAATTGATTCTTTAATTAAATAACCCATTTCCAAACCGGGCAAAAACCTTGTCTATTTTAAACACATTCAATACCACATTCGGAATCACAATAATCCATAAGGCCATCCTTCGACCTATTTTATCCACAATAAAACCAAACAGAATTGATCCGACAAGTCCACCCAATCCCATTATTGAAGCGACCCACGATAAATTTTCATCATTTAATGGCCCTGATGGTATAGGTGTTTCATCAGATTTTAAAATTGGAAATGTTGGTGAGGGCCAACCACATGTTATCCCATAAATTATTGCACTAATATTCACTCCAATTGTACTGTAATACTGATACTTGGTACTATTTCGCTCCATCCTCGATCGAATTTGATATACGTTCAATAATTACAGAATCTCAACTAGTTTATTAAAACATGTTATATTTATCTTAGTTCTTATCAGCAAAAAAATATTTAGGTTCATATCATATAGTACATACAAGATCACACGCATTACTATTTATTATGGGTAATAAAAATCTTACTTTACAATTACAATATTGATAAAGAATATATTTACAGTAACATCTGAATTTCCTCCAAGCTTTTGCCTTTTGTTCCGCGTATACAAAAAATTATGAATATTATACCTACAAAAGAGCATGCAAAGTAAGCGTAAAGACGTGTGAATACCAAACTTCTTGTCATTGACATTGAAACAAAAAATAATGTTAAAACGCCCCATGAAGCAATACGCATTTTATACGGCCACAGTCGAGATTCCCTTCGACTGTCCCACCCTCAACCGGCCATAGTCGAGTTCGGGACTGGTCTCAAAGCGGCCATTTCCAACACCTCTTGGCAGGCCCCAAAGCTAACTCCATTAGCTTCACAGCTCAGTGAAGAAAGATAAGAGGTTATGACGTTGGCCAATATATCTAAGCCCGTCACTGTTTGTTTAAATGAAACGCACAAATTGAAATTCAAGTTTATAAATTTATTTAATTACTGATAATAATTGAATTAATCACTGAGTGTTTATTAAAAAGATTTAGTTCACGGATTTGGTCCACAATATTTATTATTATGAGAATATTATTTATCACCGCGTATCGTATTATTTATTAAAATAATTTGAGCACAGGATATCTCTGTACTGTAATTGATTACAATCACGAAACGAACGTCAAAAATATTAGAATTGATTTTTTTCACGATCAGAAGAACTACAGAATAAAAAGCATAAATTAAAACTAAATTAATGACGCGCAGCTTGATTATTATCTTTTGGTATTTGTAATAGAGGTAAAATAATTGTTTGGTAATCGTTGATGTCATCATTAAGAAAAACATGTTGGTGGACGGTGTCTACTACAAGATACCCACCGATATTTCCTATCAAGTATGGCTCCGACAAACATCCTCCTTCACAGCTACTAATGCAAGCAACGACCGACCACATTATCTTCCGTTACCTCTGTCTCGGCACTGTTGTGAAACAACCTTATCTCACCCAGTATATATGTACATAATGTATAACGGTAGCACGAACTTTAGGCGGTTTTCATTAGGCGATTTTGACAAAGCTTGTTCTTTAGGTTCACAGTTATTATCGACATGCGGCTCGACATCCGTTTTGATTGGAATCTTTGTTTGCGATTTATGAAAGTGATGATAGTTTCTTCGATAAAGGTTTCCATTGTCCGGCCGTACGATTACTGACCTTGGACTTTCTAATTGTTGCGTTACTCTAGCGCTAATCCATAATTCTCTCGGGGCTACTTGCATTCTTACGTTGCCGTTGACTTTCAGGTCTGGTAAGTCTCTGGATCCGTGATCTGCAGATTGTTTGCCTTTATTGCGTAATTTAGCAATGTTATCGTTTACATTTTCTCTGATTTTTGGTTTTAAAATATCAGAACTGACTGGTAGTACAGTTCTAGTAACTCTGGACATTAACCGTTCATTCGGAGATCCTAATTCCGTATTTCTTGGAGTGTTTTGTAAAGCTAGACACACATCAGTATTATCCTTCTGACATTTCTTAACCAATAATTTAACCGTCTGCACTGCCCTTTCGGCAAGTCCATTGGCTTTTGGATAGTGTGGACTCGAGGTGTTATGCTTAATTTTCCATTCTTCTGTAAAATTTTTGATCTCTTTGGATGAGTTTTGTGGGCCATTATCGGACTCGAGAATCTCTGTGGTTCCAAAGATTGCAAAATATTTTTTACAGAAATTAATTACTTTCAACAAATTGAAGTGCTTTAACCCTTCGAATTCTATAAAGCTCGAATAGCTGTCGACTAATTATATATAATTGTTTGAGTCAAAGTTAAACATGTCTGACGCGACAATTTGAAATGGGTAGTCTGGAATAGCTTTCAGAATTATCGGCTGTTTGTTGTTGGCTCGTTGGGTAGCTTGGCAGATACTACAATTTTCTACGTAGTGTATGACATTTTTTGTTAAATTTTTCCAGTAAAATGATTGGCGTGTTCTCTGTAATGTACTTTAAATACCCAAATGACCCAAGTATGCTGTTTTTAAAATTTTCTCCACCTGTTTGATGGGAATTACTATTTTACTTCCTTTAAATAGTATACCGTCGTAAATTGACAGCCAACTCTTCTTTAAAGTTTAGGAAATGCTTTAGTTCATTTGGAACTTGCTTATGTTCTGGAAATCCGTTTAATATGTATTTCTTCAAAATTGACAAATTTTGCACATATCACGACTTAACAAGTCCGCTATCAGTATATCCTTGCCTTTTCGATATTATTTCTGGATTATATGGGTAAACCTCTAACATAATCCTTTGCAATCTTGCTGGTGCGGCTTCTAAATTTTTCTTAAAAATAGATTCGAGTGGTTTGTGATCTGTTTCGATAGTCAATGATCTCCCATATATGTATTGGTGAAACTTTTTGCAGGCAAACCGGATTGACAAAGCTTCTTTTTCTATCTGTAGATATCTTGTTTCAGTTTCAGTTCAACGATTTTGAGCTATAAGCTATTGGATGCACTGTAAGTTTTACCGGCAGGTTAACATTGTAATATCCAAGCACTGGCGGCGATGAAAGGATACTTTTTATTTTTTCAAAAGCCTCTTATTGGCTAAAATCCTACACGAATTGATTATTTTTCTTTAATAGCTCTCTTAGTGGAGCAGTGACTTCCGAGAAATTCGGTATGAACTTTGATAAATATGTTATAATACCCATCAGTCGTTGGATTTGACTGATATTATTAGGTATGTTTATGTTTTTAATAGCCAAAATATTTTCCGGATCTGGTCTGATGCCTTCTTCTGACAATAGATGCTCTAAGAATTCAATATGTTTAACATTACATTGGCACTTTTCTTTATTTAGTTTGAAACCGCTGTAAGTTAGCGCTTTAATTACTCGATCCGTTATCTTTTGCAGCTCTTCTATCGTTGATGCATAAATTAGGAAATCATCCATTGAACATTCTGTGTTTTGGATATTTGCTATAATCCCTTGCATCACTTGCTGGAACACTTCTGGTGCATGCAAATCCTTAATTTTTAGTTTTATTTACTATTACGAGGAGCGACACCGGTGGCGTTGGAGTAGTTATTTTTTTTAGTACTCCTAATTTTTCCGTGTTATCCAATTCCTCCTTTACATCATTTCTGATGGCGTACGGTATTCTCCTAGCAGGTACAACCTCAAATTTTCCATCTTCTTTTAGATCAATGTTGTATTCAAAATTTTGTATACAACCTAATCCATTAAATATACATATCTTCATGTAAACCAAAACTGTCGATTTTTTTAATCAAATTTAACGATTGGCATGCATTTAATCCTAATACATATATGTAGGTGTAGGACAGTGATGGCGAACCTTTTTTCAGGTGGGTCAAAATTAATTTTAAAAAATTTCAATTTAGAGTCGCGGGTCAAACTAACTAGCTTTAAAATTAAAACAATTATTATATTTACTTTTTTGATAACACTTATTTAAAAAAAATTATACAGACAATTCAGTAAACAAATAAAATATAATTTAAAATATAATTTTATTCGTTTTATAATTAAATCTTTTTCTGTAAAATCGGAAAACAACGATTCGCTGCAATCTAAAAGAGCCTTTTTAAAAAACTTCCTTCTGATAATGGTTTCCCATGTTTTGCAATTGAGTGCGCCAGCTGAAAACTAGCTGATGTACTATTTGTTTCGGGCAAAACAAAGGATTTCAACGTACCAGTTTGAGCATGATGTATTTTAACTCATGCGAAAAGTATTCTTTTTTCTCTGCTTCTGTTAATGAAACTAGGTTTCTGTGAATATGTATAGTTTCAAAATGTCATTTTACATTATAATTACGAGTTGTGACATCCTCTTTGCGCAGAATGCAGTGTTGTTTTATTGTTTTCAATAACTTCAAATTTGAAAAACCATTCTTCTTGATACAATCTTACTGTACTTGCTTCATTAGCCCAACAAGACAACGCGAAATCGCATTTCAACAAAAATGATCCAGATATGTTGAGAGAGGGATCAACAGATAGATTTTGCATTATGTTTAAAAACCAACCACCTAATGGTCCCGATTTAAACGTATTGGATCTCGGGTTCTTCAATGCCACCCAATCCGTTCAACATCAGTATTCTCCGCAAACCATTGACGATCTGATTAGCTGTGTGAGCAATGCTTTTGAAGAGCTACACCCAGATAAGCTGGATAATGTATTTCTAACTCTTCTACGATGCTTGCGAGGGGATAATTATAAGCTGCCGCATATGGGAAAATCAAAATTTTGCAATAATGGTACCAGTATCCTTACTTAGCTTGCAGATCATAAGTGATTCTCACTGCTCGGAAAAATATTGATGAGCAGCCTCTGTAAAATTAATTACTCTTAATATCTTATTATTTCTCCAATTATCTCCTATTATCTTTAATAAAATGTTCTTTTATTAAAAAATCTTAAAATGTGTGTTGAAAACAAAAATGAAATCTCAAATTTTAGAGAAACTTTCTAAACATTCTTGTGGGTATTAAAAATAGTTTCGTGGGTCACACCATGACCCGTGGGTCATGGGTTCGCCGTCACTGGTGTAGGACCTCTTGATGACATTATATACGATTTCAAAACTTTGATTGTTTTTATTTTCGATCAACAGTTTGGTTTGCCCCATCACCTTTATTTTGTGTCCACTGTATGATAGATATTAAGTACTTGGTACGTGAATCGTACAGTTCTGACCCTACTACCAAATTAAATGTTGAACTAAAGCTGCATTTGGATTTGACTTTCGAGTCAGGTTGTTGTTTTAATTTTTTCGTACAAAAGAATATTTTTAAAAATATCCGTGGTACGATTGGAATCAAATGGAAAATTTCAGAGAAATTCCTGGATTCAACATTAAAATTCCTGGACCCAGTTAAAAAGAGTGGAATGTTTTCCAAATGAAGAAACAATGGACATTTTCAAGGGAAGGACTGAACAGCAATTTCGGCAGTTGTTTGCAGTTTCTTTTTTTAAATAAAATTTTAGCCACCTTTTGAACACTATTGTGAATGAGCTATAGCTCAAAATAGACTGCGCCAAAATTATTGTAGATAAATAAATAAATAAATAACTATAAATTACTATAAATTACTTTGTTCATTAAGTCAATGTCAACTACATTACATTGGGCACCTGTGTCCAGTTTAAAGTTTTCACAAATTGATTTATTAATTTTAAATTCTTCCAACCAAATTTCTTTCTTTAGTATTTTTAATTTCTTCTATAAATAATGAATCAAGAGTTTCCTCGTCACAATCTGAATTAGTCTGTACTTCATTTACTTAATGATTGTTCTTACTTCTACATGCTACTGCAAAATGTTTTCTTTTTTTACATTTATTACAGGTTTGTCCAAAAGCTGGACAACTACGCGAATTATGAATCGTTTTGCATCTACCGCACATATAACCCGACAAACAATTTCAATATTTAGTACTGAAAAATAACTGATGAGAGACTGGAGGACCGAACTGTTTTTCGGCAGACTTGACTTTTCTCAAGTACTGTAAAAAAATCGTGTTTTGGAACACCTTGGGCGGGCTCTAATGTCTGAACGAGGACCGTAGGTTGTTTTATGGGCAAACTGCCGACAATTTGTAAGTGGCATTCCTCGTAAATAACCGTTATTTTGTGGGTATCAGATACCGTTATACAGTCCCCTCTCCCTTAATATGTAAGCAAAATTGTTGGATATAAAACCGTGCAATAGTCGAACATTTACATGCGAAATTTGCCGTAAATTAGCCATCCCTTTGTGTGTATCAGGTAATATTCTACAGTCTCTTTGCCGTTAATATGTTAGTGAAAGTATCGGATAAAAAACCGTCCAAATGTCGAGCTTTTCGTAAAACGAAATAAATCGTCAGTAATATTACAATACAATTACCTACATAATAGCCGTGTTTTCCATGAGAACTGCACTAGAACTCGATAAATTTTAAATTCCTTTTATTCTAAGTAAACCGAAATAAAAAATAAATTCATAAAGCGCGAATGTGTAGTGCATTTAACATTAATACACATTTAAAGCTGTTACAGCATTAAATAATTACAATTATAGCTTATTTTTTAGTTACACTTGATAAACCCATGAATTTATCGAATGTAATCGCGTGTAATGACGTCACCAAAAAATAAGAAAATATTGATTAAATAACTTAAGTGGGAAATTTGTAAACTTAAAATATGTATTTATGCTAAATACACCACATATTCGAGCTTTATGAATTTAATTTTTTCGGTTTACTTAGAATAAAATAAATTTAAAGTTTATCGAATTCTAGTGCAGTTCTCATGGAAAACACGGCTAATATATGTGTATTATATACCAGTGCAACCCTAAAATTAAGTCACTAAACATTACAAATTAATATAACAAAGCTCAACGATATCTATAATAAAACGCATCTAGATATTACAATCAAGCTAAATTATATGCACGACATAAGTATATAAATCAGTAAATTCGCAATAACATAATCATTATACGCAACTTGGTTTTACAAATCCAACCATAATATAAATCAACCATCGTAAATATATTAACCAATATATATATATATATTCATATATGTAAAAAACTGTAAATACATCATAATATTATAACAGCACAACATCTCAAATGATGTTCGGTGGATGGAAGATTTGAATTGGGTGATCGCCACGCCACTTCTATTCAACTGATTTGAATACCCAGACATACCGAAAACATTCATGTTTCGCAGAGTGGGGGAATCACTTGCGGCGGAATTCTGTAGTGGCTCACTCATGCGTTCTCCGTCACAAGGTATCAACCACATACTTTGGCGCCTGAGTTCACCCAAATACCAACAACGCTATCATTTGGGAACACAAGCATATACACAACCAATGAGTTCTGCCTCTTCCATTATAAGAGACAACACAACATAAAATAGAAATTATTCTCGTTTTTTAGTCTCGTCTCGGATTTGAACAGGCAACGACAATTATTATGTCGGCAAATAAGGTGTAGTGAAAAATATGAAAAATAATTAATTTGTATAAGTAAAGTTTTTAATAAAAATTAATAAATAAGAAGAGGAGAAATGTATGCGTTAAATACAATAACAAACATTGAAATTGTTAAAAGTTTAGAAAGGGGAATGTAAAAATTCGCTAATACTACAAGTGCACGGTTGATTCCTATATATAGGAAAAAATCAGTGTAATAAATTAGCAATTCAGTCGCTATAGCCTGATGAGATGTACTGAAAGATGATTTATTTTTCACATGCTCGCAGATCGAAACTGAATTGCAAACTCTTAACAATTTCTCCTCTTCTTATAAATATTTATCAATTTGGAATATACCAAAATAATTTAAAGTTTGAACATAATAAATAAGAGTTAAGTAAGGTAAATAGCGGTGTACAATAAATAAATACAAAAGTGTTTGCGTTAAC
Organism: Tipula helvola; assembly: GCA_963556165.1. NCBI lineage: Eukaryota > Metazoa > Arthropoda > Insecta > Diptera > Tipulidae > Tipula > Tipula helvola. The sequence goes on from OY744482.1 coordinate 93,539,381, forward strand.
AAATAAAAGTTGAAAAAATTTCTGACTTTTATAGTTTCATCAAACATTAGTTTCAACATAATATTGATCTACATTACGGAAGTATGCCAAATTCTTTTCCGCCTCATTGATTTTATTCTGCTTAAATAAATAGCATGGAGCTTCTGAATGTCGCATGATAGCAAAGAAATAAACAAAAGGAAGGCACACGTACTCTGTAGACTGAGAGCGAGATCTCCAGTGTCTGCTATTCTGGAAACCTTGCGCTAGTCTTCTCATCTTTGCTTCTATCATAGCTTTGCTTCTATCACAGTTTAACGGAATCGCAGGTTAGGCTAACTCTACTTGCCTCGTATTTTTAATGCGGATCCAAAGACTTTGTTTATGCTTTTTACTTTCATTGGTTATTTCTCGTTCCACATCGTGAAGGCCTTCTCCTCGTTGCTGTCGCCTAATATGCAGCTGGATTTTGCATACCTCCTGGATACGGCTCTGCTCTTACCTCAACTATAATTCCTTCAGAACTTTTTCACTGTTCATCTCTGCTGCAGGTAAGGTCAGTAGCACATCAGCTGCCTTGCCTTTTAGTACCAAGATTAATGCATTTACCTGTTCTTCTGCACCACATTCATTATGTTGCACTACAACTTGAAATTGCAACTTGAAGTCCTAAACCGGAGTTTTGCCATCAAATGATGGAGGTTTCAAAGCCCCTTTGTGGCCTCCAGTAAGCGGAACCGTTGATGTGATTATGCTACTTCGTTGAGGAGTATCATTGTTGAATGAGGGAGCGTTTTTCTGACGGGCTTTAAACTGTTTAATCCTGCTCTCCAATTGTTTTATCCTTTCACTCACTTTGGCCGTGATGGATCTCTCCAATTCTTGCGTTTGTCCTTTAAAGTCTGTACTTTAAAGTTTACCAGTTGAGTTTATAATAGTAGGGCGTTGAGGACAGCTCCGATGTTTATTAGTTCAGTCAACCATCGTTCTCGTTAGATATGGCTGATGATTCTTTCATCGAGGGTAGTTGTTGCACTGCCGGTGATAGTGGTCACGATCCTACAGCCTCTCCATTTTCGCTAGTCTCCAGTAGCCTCTTCTTGGTCACGTTTCATAGCCTTTTGAAGAATTAGATGTAGTTCCGTCTTATTGCCATCCGTGGGCAGTCCTCGCTGCTCCAACTGTTAGTCTGTTTTGAGGATTCGTATTGGATTTTACAATAAAACACTCGATTAATTTATTAACACTGTACTTTATACGACATTAAATTACAACACTTGTTTCCAACACTTTTACGTTCCGACTTTGAAGCATTTTGCTATTTCACTAGTTCAATTTATTATCATTTGTTCATTAATCACTGGTTGAATTTTAACTGATCTTATATCATTATGGGAATTAACGATCATTTGTTAGCGGTCTCATTGAAAACGCAGAAGATCGATACGATCGATGAATTGAGGGAACGTCTAGAATGGTAGATGTCAAACCAAAAATTTGACTTACCTGCTGGGCATTTTGTTAACTCGAGTGGAAAATCGAATTTAAAAACGGAAATAAAACTGGAACGTCCTTTAAACCAGGCACATACTGGTTTGATGAAATGAACGTGGTTAATTTGAACGTGGTGAATGTGGTTTATAGTAAGGTGACCATACGTGCTCCTTTTAGGAGTTTTGTACTCCTTTTTTCCAAGTTGTACTCCTTTATAAATCTGTACTCCTTTTGTACTCCTTTTTTGTTTGGTGAACTCCTTGAACTCCTTTTTAAAAAAAATTCGAATTAAAAATTACCAATCGGATTCCTTTGTTTTGACATACAATCAAAAACAGTTTGAAGTGTAAGCGTGGCTTTATTATACCATTTACTCCTTATCTCAAATACTATCGTTAACGATAAAACTATCAATACCTTATCTCATAATGGTTGGCCCTCTTCGTAGTTACTTTTTATGTTTGGATAAATGTCCGAAAATTCTTGTAGCTTTTTTCACCAATGAATTGGCTAGCAGAACCTATATTATATTTTATGCACAAACAGGCTATCAATTTCCATAAAACTGTCCAGGAAATTGAGTCTGACACAATTTGAGCCGCGGAAATTATATGCAAAATCACAAATTTTAAAAATCAACTATATGCCAGGCTTGAAGAAGGATTCGTTCCCCTCATTTTAAAAAATAAATTATCAAGTTTAGAGGAATCTAATCCAGGAATTCAAGCCAAATTTTTAAGCGAAGTGAAAAACTTTTATAAAATTTGCTATGAATTTACTGCTGACATTAATTATTTCGAATGGAGGCTTCTCAGACGGGGCATTGCCTTGAATCTTTAAACAAACATGGGGCGTATCCAGCTCAGTTAGATCTACAAATAAGATGTTTTTCAAATGTACACAAGAATTTTTAATCTCAATAGAACAGTGAGATTAATCTACATTTTATACTGAGATATTTATCCAGCGCATTTGTGAGGTCAATTTTTTTTTTTTTTTTGTGAGATCTATCTGCGCTGGATATGCCCATGGTGTTGCCAATTACAATATTAATGACGATAGTTTGTTTGAAGAAGTGCGGAGATTGAAATTATATTTTACTCTTAAAAAATAGATGAATGAACGGCTAAAAATATCGAAGTGGATATGAGATGGGTTGACATTTTTTTACATTTTAACAGAGAGCATATCCCGATCCAAAACTTGCAAATATTAGTAGAAATTGACCGGTGTGAAGTATTTCACACAAAGTGTAGCTACACAAATTAACGAAAAGTGTAAGTGTATGGAAAAGTGTAGGCCTACATAAAAACGTTTAAATAACCAGTATAGCAAAAATGTAACAAATTTTTTGATATTTTAGACAGGTCAAGCTATCCGAAACAATTTCTGTTATTAAGATAAAAATGGTTGGCCATGTGCGAAGATATTTTGAAAATTGTCAAAATCACTAAAAATGTTCAAACCTGGTGCTACACTATAGCAGTTTTGTAAAATCTCAGAGATGTTACCAGGTGTGGGCTTATATTTCCATAAAGTGGACAGGTTGAGCTATCCGAAACAGTTTTTGTTATTAAGATAAAAAGGGTTGGGCCTGTGCGACGGTATTTTGAAAATTATAAAAATCACCTTGAAAATCACTTAAAATGTTTAAACCTGATGCTACACTTTGGCTATTTACAAAAATCTCAGAGATGTTACCAGGTGTGGGCTTATATTTCCATAAAGTGGATAGATCAAGCTATCCGAAACAGTTGTTGTTATTAAAATAAAAAGGGTTGGGCATGTGCGACGATATTTTGAAAATTGTGAAAATCACTTAAAATGTTTAAACCTGATGCTACACTTTGGCTATTTACAAAAATCTCAGAGATGTTACCAGGTGTGGGCTTATATTTCCATAAAGTGGATAGGTCAGGCTATCCGAAACAGTCTTTGTTATTAAGATAAAAAGGGTTGGGCCTGTGGGACGATATTTTGAAAATTGTGAAAATCACTTTGAAAATCACTTAAAATGTTTAAACCTGATACTACACTTTGGCTATTTACAAAAATCTCAGAGATGTTACCAGGTGTGGGCTTATATTTCCATAAAGTGGATAGGTCAAGCTATCCGAAACAGTCTTTGTTATTAAGATAAAAAGGGTTGGGCCTGTGGGACGATATTTTGAAAATTGTGAAAATCACTTAAAATGTTTAAACCTGATGCTACACTATAGCCGTTTTGTAAAATCTCAGAGATGTTACCAGGTGTGGGCTTATATTTCCATAAAGTGGACAGGTCGAGCTATCCGAAACAGTTTTTGTTATTAAGATAAAAAGGGTTGGGCATGTGCGACGATATTTTGAAAATTGAGAAAATCACTTTGAAAATCACTTAAAATGTTTAAACCTGATGCTACACATTGGCTATTTACAAAAATCTCAGAGATGTTACCAGGTGTGGGCTAATATTTCCATAAAGTGGATAGATCAAGCTATCCGAAACAGTTGTTGTTATTAAAATAAAAAGGGTTGGGCATGTGCGACGATATTTTGAAAATTGTGAAAATCACTTAAAATGTTTAAACCTGATGCTACACTTTGGCTATTTACAAAAATCTCAGAGATGTTACCAGGTGTGGGCTTATATTTCCATAATGTGGATAGGTCAAGCTATCCGAAACAGTTGTTGTTATTAAAATAAAAAGGGTTGGGCATGTGCGACGATATTTTGAAAATTGTGAAAATCACTTAAAATGTTTAAACCTGATGCTACACTTTGGCTATTTACAAAAATCTCAGAGATGTTACCAGGTGTGGGCTTATATTTCCATAAAGTGGATAGGTCAAGCTATCCGAAACAGTCTTTGTTATTAAGATAAAAAGGGTTGGGCCTGTGGGACGATATTTTGAAAATTGTGAAAATCACTTAAAATGTTTAAACCTGATGCTACACTATAGCCGTTTTGTAAAATCTCAGAGATGTTACCAGGTGTGGGCTTATATTTCCATAAAGTGGACAGGTCGAGCTATCCGAAACAGTCTTTGTTGGCCTGTGGGACGATATTTTGAAAATTGTGAAAATCACTTTGAAAATCACTTAAAATGTTTAAACCTGATGCTACACTTTGGCTATTTACAAAAATCTCAGAGATGTTACCAGGTGTGGGCTTATATTTCCATAAAGTGGATAGGTCAAGCTATCCGAAACAGTCTTTGTTATTAAGATAAAAAGGGTTGGGCCTGTGGGACGATATTTTGAAAATTGTGAAAATCACTTAAAATGTTCAAACCTGATGCTACACTATAGCCGTTTTGTAAAATCTCAGAGATGTAACCAGGTGTGGGCTAATATTTCCATAAAGTGCTATCCGAAACAGTTTTTGTTATTAAGATAAAAAGGGTTGGGCATGTGCGACGATATTTTGAAAATTATGAAAATCACTTTGAAAATCACTTAAAATGTTTAAACCTGATGCTACACTTTGGCCATTTACTAAAATCTCAGAGATGTTACCAGGTGTGGGCTTATATTTCCATAAAGTGGACAGATCAAGCTATCCGAAACAATTTTTGATGTTAAGATAAAAAGGGTTGGGCATGTGCGACGATATTTTGAAAATTGTGAAAATCACTTAAAATGTTTAAACCTGATGCTACACATTGGCTATTTACAAAAATCTCAGAGATGTTACCAGGTGTGGGCTTATATTTCCATAAAGTGGATAGGTCAAGCTATCCGAAACAATTTTTGATGTTAAGATAAAAAGGGTTGGCCCTGTGCGACGATATTTTGAAAATTGTGAAAATCACTTAAAATGTTTAAACCTGATGCTACACTTTGGCCATTTACTAAAATCTCAGAGATGTTACCAGGTGTGGGCTAATATTTCCATAAAGTGGACAGGTCAAGCTATCCGAAACAATTTTTGATGTTAAGATAAAAAGGGTTGGCCCTGTGCGACGATATTTTGAAAATTGTGAAAATCACTTAAAATGTTTAAACCTGATGCTACACTTTGGCCATTTACTAAAATCTCAGAGATGTTACCAGGTGTGGGCTTATATTTCCATAAAGTGGATAGATCAAGCTATCCGAAACAGTTGTTGTTATTAAAATAAAAAGGGTTGGGCATGTGCGACGATATTTTGAAAATTGTGAAAATCACTTAAAATGTTTAAACCTGATGCTACACTTTGGCTATTTACAAAAATCTCAGAGATGTTACCAGGTGTGGGCTTATATTTCCATAAAGTGGATAGGTCAAGCTATCCGAAACAGTCTTTGTTATTAAGATAAAAAGGGTTGGGCCTGTGGGACGATATTTTGAAAATTGTGAAAATCACTTAAAATGTTTAAACCTGATGCTACACTATAGCCGTTTTGTAAAATCTCAGAGATGTTACCAGGTGTGGGCTTATATTTCCATAAAGTGGACAGGTCGAGCTATCCGAAACAGTCTTTGTTATTAAGATAAAAAGGGTTGGGCCTGTGCGACGATATTTTGAAAATTGTGAAAATCACTTAAAATGTTCAAACCTGATGCTACACTATAGCCGTTTTGTAAAATCTCAGAGATGTTACCAGGTGTGGGCTAATATTTCCATAAAGTGCTATCCGAAACAGTTTTTGTTATTAAGATAAAAAGGGTTGGGCCTGTGCGACGATATTTTGAAAATTATGAAAATCACTTTGAAAATCACTTAAAATGTTTAAACCTGATGCTACACTTTGGCCATTTACTAAAATCTCAGAGATGTTACCAGGCGTGGGCTTATATTTCCATAAAGTGGACAGATCAAGCTATCCGAAACAATTTTTGATGTTAAGATAAAAAGGGTTGGCCCTGTGCGACGATATTTTGAAAATTGTGAAAATCACTTAAAATGTTTAAACCTGATGCTACACTTTGGCCATTTACTAAAATCTCAGAGATGTTACCAGGTGTGGGCTTATATTTTCATAAAGTGGATAGATCAAGCTATCCGAAACAGTTGTTGTTATTAAAATAAAAAGGGTTGGGCATGTGCGACGATATTTTGAAAATTGTGAAAATCACTTAAAATGTTTAAACCTGATGCTACACTTTGGCTATTTACAAAAATCTCAGAGATGTTACCAGGTGTGGGCTTATATTTCCATAAAGTGGATAGGTCGAGCTATCCGAAACAGTCTTTGTTATTAAGATAAAAAGGGTTGGGCCTGTGCGACGATATTTTGAAAATTGTGGAAATCACTTAAAATGTTCAAACCTGATGCTACACTTTGGCCATTTACTAAAATCTCAGAGATGTTACCAGGTGTGGGCTAATATTTCCATAAAGTGGACAGGTCAAGCTATCCGAAACAATTTTTGATGTTAAGATAAAAAGGGTTGGGCCTGTGCGACGATATTTTGAAAATTGTGGAAATCACTTAAAATGTTCAAACCTGATGCTACACTATAGCCGTTTTGTAAAATCTCAGAGATGTTACCAGGTGTGGGCTTATATTTCCATAAAGTGGACAGATCAAGCTATCCGTAACAATTTTTGATGATAAGATAAAAAGGGCTGGCCCTGTGGGACGATATTTTGAAAATAGTGAAAATCACTTAAAATGTTTAAACCTGATGCTACACTTTGGTCATTTACTAAAATCTCAGAGATGTTACCAGGTGTGGGCTAATATTTCCATAAAAAATATCGTCGCACAGGGCCAACCCTTTTTATTTTAATAACAACAACTGTTTCGGATAGCTTGACCTGTCTAAAATATCAAAAAATTTGTTACATTTTTGCTATAGTGGTTATTTAAACTTTTTTATGTAGGCCTACACTTTTTCCATACACTTACACTTTTCGTTAATTTGTGTAGCTACACTTTGTGTGAAATACTTCACACCGGTAGAAATTGCTATGTTTTCCTGGGACTAACACTGCGGTTGAGAGGTTTTTTTCATCTGGAAATGATTTTTGGAGTAGCAAGAAATCGCAGTTTGCTGTAAAAACATTATCTTCTGTATTAACAGCTAAATATAATATGCGTGAATTTAATTGTGTGCAAATAAGTCAACTCCTAGAAGATAATGAAGAATTAACCAAAAAAAATCACCAATCAGAAAAATATTCGTAATTAAATCAGCAAAGCTCAATAAATATTATCAAAATGAATTAGGTACATGCTGTGATTTTTGTTAGAGTACAAGAGTTTTATTTAAATTAAATTCGGTGTACTCCTTTTTTCAAAAAAATATACTTTTATTAACGATTCTTAAAAATGTCCATATAATGTACTCCTTTTCTGAAAAAAAATTATGGTCACCTTATTTATAGACGAAATAGTGGCAGAAATCGAAATGTATGAAATAATCGACGAAAGGCTGAATATAGATGTGTTAATTAATAGGGCAAAATTTTCTACCAAATTTTAAGTTAACCGTGGTGAATGGGTTGATGTTACTGGAAAGGGTGGTTATAGCTGACAGTAGCGAATCTAGTGAGGTTAAATTAATGGTTGTTAGAGTCAATAAAATTGAGGTAGGCGGCCACAGTAGTGATGAATTATGTGAAGGGAAAATCAAAATGGACGAATCCTTGACATACCTTGATCGGTGTAGGAATTGTTTCGCATGTAGGTAACCAATCGGAGTTGGAAAAAACAGAGTCTATTGAAATGGAAATAAAACTGACGAATGATGATCGAGTGTTTTAAGGTCCGTACCGATTATCGTTACACCAGTGAAATAATGTAAAGGTAACAGTTGGTGAACTTTTACATAAGGATATCATCCGGAATTCGGATTCACCTTACTCTAGTGCTGGTCCTATCGTTTTGACGAAATAGAAGTCAGATGACACAAGGATAGATGAATTTTTAAGAATGCCGTTTGGTCTAGCAAATGCTCCAGCGGTGTTCCAGTAGTTAATGAACAGAATTGCTCATGAGATGAATGATGAAATTGTTGTGTATATAGAGTATAGACGATATTATTGTTTCTAGCCAAACAATACAGGATGATATGGCAAAGTTGGAAAGACTATTGGCCGTTATTCAACGACACTGGCTAACTTTGAAACTGGATAAATGCGAATTTCTAAAGAAGGAAGTTGAATTTTTGGGTTATAAAGTCTCAGCGGGATCGCTTAAAATCGAGAACTTTTAAAACGGACGCTTTAACCAATTATCCTGTTGCTATAAGAATAAACACGAAATTAGACAATTCGTTTGATATCGATTTTGAATGGACGGACGAACAACGAAAAGCATGAAGTTAGGAAGTCACTGGTTATACCATACATGATTGTGCTTATATTGACTGCAAATGCAGCGTAATATTGCTACTTTTCACTACTTCTAGGCATTTTGAGATAAGACCTGCATCTCCAAATTTCAAAACTTGACTATCCTACGGTGCTTGTGCAGCTGTATCTCAAGATAAAATCAAATTAAACACATATTTGTTATATAGATTAAAACTTAACCCTGTACAATAGATAATAATATTATACGTAGCAACAATTTATTCCAACAGCCGTTGTATTTCTTCAAAACTTTTGCCCTTAGTTTCGGGCACACAAAAAATTATAAATAGCATGCCGACAAATGAAAACCCAGCAAATATGAACGAAGCGCCATGCATGCCGAATGTTTCAAAAAGCTGGTAAATGTATTTAATACTTATAAAAATTAATATCGTAACTAAGGCCAGTGCCATTGAAATGGCCGATGCTCGAATTTTTTCGGGCATTATTTCAGCTAAAACAACAAATGGTAGAGTTAATATGCCCCATGATGCTATAAATATGGTAAACGAAAAGCTGAACACCGGTATCCATGTAAATTGTGTTAAATCGTATTCAATAATTTTCAAATATTGATATGTCCCCATAATGGCCAGGCCGACTGCTGAACCGAACGATGATATTACTAGACAAAATTTTCGTCCAGAAGTCTCCACCAAAATTGTAGATATATAAGCACCGACTAATTGAATGACACCCACGACTATGGCAGATATGTTAGGTGACATATTCGACCCACCTTCTATAAATATAGTGGCCGTGTAGTTTAACATTGCAAAAATGCCACAGCCTTGATTTAACACCATAAGTCCGATTCCTATACCCAAGGCTTTTAAAGCTGGTTTTGTAACTGAAATTTAAAAGTTAAATAGAGCCACAACTTACATATGTATGTGCATCATATCCATGTTCGCTTACCAAAATCTAAATACGTAACTTCCATCGATTCATCAATAACTTTAACATTCCCTTCAACACCATTTTGGTTTTTTAAAGATTCAAGTTCTAATTTATATACATCGTTCACTTCAACATCACCTTGAACATTACGAAAGAATGCTAAACTTTTTTCGGCCTCGTCATATTTGTGCTGTTTCATTAAATAGTATGGCGTTTCGGGTAGTTTCATAATGGCCAGAAAATATATGAATGGTAGACATGTATAAATAATGGCCGATGTTGTATAGGTACAATAATGTCCGATTATGAATGCGATTAAAACTCCTATATTACATGAGAATACAAGTTTAGAGCATAGAGCACCGCGTATCCGATCTTCAGCAATTTCAGCTATATATAAAGGTACGACGATAAATGTCCCCCCACCAGCCACTCCGCCAAAAAATCGTGCTGCTAATAGATAATAAACGTTTTGTGCCAACATGGTTAGGACAAAGCAGAACTTGAAAAAATAAGACAAAGAAATAATTACAGAAATTTCATGTCACACTTAAAAGGGTGTTCCAACAGTTTTTGCCTCGATTTAAAAATATGAACGGTGAACCATAGGTTTAGTTAAATAAAAACCAAACATTTTTTTCACAACTAATTAATTAAAGTATTGATTCTGTAATTAAATAACACATTTTCAAACCAGACAAAAACTTTTTATATTTTAAACACATTCAATACCACAAACGGAATCACAATAATCCATAAGGCGACCCTTCGACCTATTTTATTCACAACAAAACCAAACAAAATTGATCCGACAAACCCACCCAATCCTATTATTGAAGCGACCCACGATAAATTTTCATCATTCAATGGCCCTGATGGTATAGGTGTTTCATCAGATTTTAAAATTGGAAATGTTGGTGAGGGCCAACCACATATTATGCCATAAATTATTGCACTAATATTCACTCCAATTGTACTGTAATACTGATACTTTGTACTATTTCGTTCCATCTTCGATCGAATTTGATATACGTTCAATAATTACAGAATCTCAAATAACAGTTTATTAAAATATATTGTATCCGTCTTAGTTCTTATCAGCAAAAAATATTTAGGTTCGTATCATACATACAAGATCACACGCATTAATATTTATTATGGGTTAAAAAAATCTAATTTTACAATTACAATATTGATAACACATTCATATAAAGATTTTAGTTTCAAATAACAAATAAATTTACAGTAACATCTGAATTTCCTCCAAGCTTTTGCCTTTTGTTTCGGGTACACAAAAAATTATGAATATTGTACCTACAAAAGAGCAGGCAGCGAAACCGTAAGCAGCACCGTGAATACCAAACTCCTCGAATAATTTGTAAATGTATTTTACTCCGGTGAAAGCTAGTATCCATAATATTGTCATTGACATTGAAATGGCGGTTGCGCGAATTTTATCGGGCATTATTTCAGATAAAACTAGAAATGGTAATGTTAAAACGCCCCATGAAGCAATAAATATAACAAACGAAAAGCTAGCAACCGGGATCCATGAAAATTGAGTTAAGTCGTATTCCAAAACTTTTAAATACTGATAAGTTCCCATTACGAGAAGGCCAATGCATGTACCAGCCGATGAAATCCCCAAACAAAATTTCCGTCCCGTTTTGTCCACGAGTATTGTAGATATATATGAACCGATCAACTGAATAACACCAACGACAATCGCAGACATGTTTGGTGTCATACTCGAACCACCCTCCTTGAATATTGTTGCCGTATAATTTAACATCGCGAAACATCCACAACCTTGATTCAGTACGATTAGACCCACTCCAATACCAATAGCTTTTAGAGCTTGTCGTGTAACTAAACGTGATAAATAAATATTAATTAAGAGATTGTTTGTACAGGAGATAGGCGTCTTACCAAAATCTTTGTACGTAACTTTTGCTGTTTCATCAACCACTTTGGAGAATCTAGTACCATTTTGGTTTTTTAAATTTTCTAATTCCATTTTATAATCATCATTAGTTTCAACATTTTGCTTTACATTACGGAAGTATGCCAAACTTTTTTCCGCCTCATCCATTTTATTCTGGTTAACTAAATAGTATGGAGTTTCTGGAAGTCGCATGATAGCTAAGAAATAAACAAAAGGAATGCACACGTAAATTATGGCCCCAGTATTATAGCTGCAGTAATTTCCAATTACGAATGCAATTAAAATTCCTAAATTGCATGAAAATATCAATTTTGATCCTAACGATCCACGAATGCTGTCTTCCGATATTTCTGCTACATATAGTGGTACTACTATGAATGTACCTCCACCGGCTAAACCACCTAAAAATCGCGCCACTAGTAGGTAATAACTATTTTCGGCCAATAATATTAATGTATAGCACAGAATATGAGGGATGAATAGAATCCACAAAGACAATCGACGTCCGACGACATCGACAATATAACCAAATATTACAGTACCAGCCAATCCACCCAAACACAATATTGATGCAATCCATGATAAAGTTTCGGCCGTCATTGGCCCGGATTCAATTGGTGTGCCATTCGATTCCAAAATAGGAAATGTAGAGGAAGGCCACCCAATTAAAATCCCGTATATTACTCCGCTTATATTCACTTGAAATAATAATTATTGAAACAAATTAGAGGGAAATTTTGGCACAAACTATACAATTTTCTTTTAAATACCACCAATTGCTGCAAAATATTGATACCTGGTACTATTTCTACCCATTATATCGGTATTTTGTACTAAACTAACTGACTTACGAATTGTGTTGTGTTATCATACATAGAACATAGGCATAATGTACTTATATTTTCAAAATAGATTAGATGGTCAACATCTTGAGATATTTTAGTATGATAAGTTTATCTTGAAATTTTAATCTATAAAAATGTGTAAATAAAATTTGCCAATTCAATACGATTCGTGACTACAATACAACAATATCTGCGAATTGTTACCATGTATGTATACCAAATAGACGATGTATATAAGATCACAATACGCAATTTAATATGAAGTGTACCTACAAGGTTCTTCTGTCTTTGGGGTTTTACAATGATAATTACGAAGCATTTAAATTGGATTTGGAGGTACATACTATGCGAAAGGCATTCCCAAATGGCAAATGTAGAACCACCGACCGGAGTTTTATACCGACATATCCAATTTTTGGCTTGAGTAATTTTTTTAATGCTTCCATTATGACACTGGAAAGGGTGGTTATAGCTGACAGTAGCGAATCTGGTGAGGTTAAATTAACGGTTGTTGGAGTCAATAAAATTGAGGTAGGCGGCCACAGTAGTGATGAATTATGTGAAGGGAAAATCAAAATGGACGAATCCTTGATCGGTTTAGGAACTGTTTCTCATGTAACCAATCGTAGTTGAAAAAAACACAGTCTATTGAAATGGAAATAGAACTGACGAATGATGATCGAGTGGTTTATAGTCCGTACCGATTATCGTTCCACCAGTGAAATAATGTAAAGGTAACAGTTGGTGAGCTTTTACATAAGGATATCATCCGGAATTCGGATTCACCTTACTCTAGTCCTATCGTTTTGACGAAATAGAAGTCACATGACACAAGGATAGACCTATGATCGAGGACTTCTTACAAAGGTAAAGGGGTTGCAGCTGTTTTGCAACGTTCGAATTGGCTTCTGTGGGTACTACCAGATTCCGATGGTTAAGTTTTCTAAACCTTTAACGGTTTTTGTTACTCCGGATGGGCATTATGAATTTTTGCGAATACCGTTTGGTCTAGCAAATGCTCCAGCGGTGTTCTAGTAGTTAATGAACAGAATTGCTCATGAGATGAATGATGAAATTGTTGTGTATATAGAGTATAGACTATTGTTTCTAGCCAAACAATACAGGATGATATGGCAAAGTTGGAAAGACTATTGGTCGTTATTCAACGGCTAACTTTGAAACTGGATAAATGCGAATTCCTAAAGATGGAAGTTGAATTTTTGGGTTATAAAGTCTCAGCGGGATCGCTTAAATCGAGAACTTTTAAAACGGATGCTTTAACCAATTATCCTGTTGCTATAAAAATAAACGCGACATTAGACAATTCGTTGATTCGGTCGATATCGATTTTGAATGGACGGACGAACAAGGAAAAGCATGAAGTTAGGAAGTCGCAATGTTTTGACAATTTTCGAAACGGAGAAAGAGCACCAGATTTTTACGGAATAAGCAAGCTCATGAGCATAGGCGGAGTTTGATTTTGTGGTGAAGCATAATGCGTTGAGCAGGAATAGCGAAACACCCGGCGAAGAACCAGAATCAGCGATCATTGAGGTTTTTCAAATTTCTCAATGTGAGGGAGATTGGCTAATCGGAATGCAACAACTCGATGATGAGTTGTTAAGAATAATCGAACTTTTAAAATGAAAACCTGCGACACCTGAGGTATATGCACGAGATATATTATGAACTATATGATGGATGTCTGTTCCGATGGGTTGTGCTGTAAAATTTCCGATATTTTTAAATTGGGTAATATTACCGGTATCACCAATTTACAGCAAAGAACACTAGCAAAATGTTGACATCCTACTGGACAAAAGAGGAAGCTACTTGATCTACATTTAAACATAACACTGAGATTCAAAAGTAGTAAGACTTTTTAAATAAAACACAATAATATCCACAATTATACACACCACCCAAACACATAGCTGATGCGACCCAAGATAAAAGTTCTGAGCTCATTGGGCTGACGCGTGTTTCATTAGATTTTAATAATGGGAATGTTGGTGATGGCCAGCCACTGGTTATACCATACATGATTGTGCTTATATTGACTGCAAATGCAGCGTAATATTGATACTTTTCCTACTTCTAGGCATTTTGAGATAAGACTTGCATCTCCAAATTTCAAAACTTGACTATCCTGCGGTGCATGTACCGCTGTACCTCTCAAGATAAAGTCAAATTAAACACATATTTGTTAAATAGATTAAAATTTAACCCTATACAATAGATAACAATTTTATAAGTGGCAACAATTTATTCCAACAGCCGTTGTATTTCTTCAAAACTTTTGCCCTTAGTTTCGGGCACACAAAAAATTATAAATAGCATGCCCATAAATGAAACGCCGGCAAATATGAACGAAGCGCCATGCATGCCGAATGTTTCAAAAAGCTGGTAAATGTATTTAATACTTATAAAACTTAATATCGCAACAATGGCCAGTGCCATTGAAACGGCCGATGCTCGAATTTTTTCGGGCATTATTTCAGCTAAAACGACAAATGGTAGAGTTAATATGCCCCATGCTGCTATAAATATGGTAAACGAAAAGCTGAACACCGGTATCCATGTAAATTGTGTTAAATCGTATTCAATAATTTTCAAATATTGATATGTCCCCATAATGGCCAGGCCGACTGCTGAACCGAACGATGATATTACTAGACAAAATTTTCGTCCAGAAGTATCCACCAAAATTGTGGATATATAAGCACCGATCAATTGAATGACAGCCACGACAATGGCAGATATGTTAGGTGACATATTCGACCCACCCTCTATAAATATAGTGGCCGTGTAGTTTAACATTGCAAAGATGCCACAGCCTTGGTTTAACACCATAAGTCCGATTCCTATACCCAAGGCTTTTAAAGCTGGTTTTGTAACTGAAATTTAAAAGTTAAATAGAGCCAGAACTTACATATACTTATGTATCATATCCATGTTCGCTTACCAAAATCTAAATACGTAATTTCCATCGTTTTATCAATAACTTTAACATTCCCTTCAACACCATTTTGGCCTTTTAAAGATTCAAGCTCCAATTTATACACATCATTCACTTCAACATCACCTTGAACATTACGAAAGAATGCTAAACTTTTTTCGGCCTCGTCATATTTGTGCTGTTTCATTAAATAGTATGGCGTTTCGGGTAGTTTCATAATGGCCAGAAAATATATGAATGGTAGACATGTATAAATAATGGCCGATGTTGTATAGGTACAATAATGTCCGATTATGAATGCGATTAAAACTCCTATATTACATGAGAATACAAGTTTAGAGCATAGAGCACCGCGTATCCGATCTTCAGCAATTTCAGCTATATATAAAGGTACGACGATAAATGTCCCCCCACCAGCCACTCCGCCAAAAAATCGTGCTGCTAATAGATAATAAACGTTTTGTGCCAACATGGTTAGGACAAAGCAGAACTTGAAAAAATAAGACAAAGAAATAATTACAGAAATTTCATGTCACACTTAAAAGGGTGTTCCAACAGTTTTTGCCTCGATTTAAAAATATGAACGGTGAACCATAGGTTTAGTTAAATAAAAACCAAACTTTTTTTCACAACTAATTAATTAAAGTATTGATTCTGTAATTAAATAACACATTTTCAAACCGGACAAAAACCTTGTCTGTTTTAAACACGTTAAATACCACATTCGGAATCACAATAATCCATAAGGCTATCCTTCGACCTATTTTATCCACAATAAAACCAAACAGAATTGATCCGACAAATCCACCCAATCCCATTATTGAAGCGACCCACGATAAATTTTCATCATTTAATGGCCCTGATGGTATAGGTGTTTCATCAGATTTTAAAATTGGAAATGTTGGTGAGGGCCAACCACATGTTATGCCATAAATTATTGCACTAATATTCACTCCAATTGTACTGTAATACTGATACTTGGTACTATTTCGCTCCATCCTCGATCGAATTTGATATACGTTCATTAATTACAGAATCTCAACTAATAGTTTATTAAAATATATTGTATCCGTCTTAGTTCTTATCAGCAAAAAAATATTTAGGTTCGTATATACAAGATCACCCGCATTAATATTTATTATGGGTAAAAAAAATCTAATTTTACAATTTACAATATTGATAACACATTCATATAAAGATTTTAGTTTCAAATAACAAATAAATTTACAGTAACATCTGAATTTCCTCCAAGCTTTTGCCTTTTGTTTCGGGTACACAAAAAATTATGAATATTGTACCTACAAAGCAGCATGCAGCGAAACCGTAAGCGGCACCGTGAATACCAAACTCCTCGAATAATTTGTAAATGTATTTTACTCCGGTGAAAGCTAATATCCATAATATTGTCATTGACATTGAAATGGCGGTTGCGCGAATTTTATCGGGCATTATTTCAGATAAAACTAGAAATGGTAATGTTAAAACGCCCCATGAAGCAATAAATATAACAAACGAAAAGCTAGCAACCGGGATCCATGAAAATTGAGTTAAGTCGTATTCCAAAACTTTTAAATACTGATAAGTTCCCATTACGAGAAGGCCAATGCATGTACCAGCCGATGAAATCCCCAAACAAAATTTCCGTCCCGTTTTGTCCACGAGTATTGTAGATATATATGAACCGATCAACTGAATAACACCAACGACAATCGCAGACATATTTGGTGTCATACTCGAACCACCCTCCTTGAATATTGTTGCCGTATAATTTAACATCGCGAAACATCCACAACCTTGATTCAGTACGATTAGACCCACTCCAATACCAATAGCTTTTAGAGCTTGTCGTGTAACTAAACGTGATAAATAAATATTAATTAAGAGATTGTTTGTACAGGATAAGCGTTTTACCAAAATCTTTGTACGTAACTTTTGTTGTTTCATCAACCACTTTGGAGAATCTAGTACCATTTTGGTTTTTTAAATTTTCTAATTCCATTTTATAATCATCATTAATTTCAACATTTTGCTTTACATTACGGAAGTATGCCAAACTTTTTTCCGCCTCATCCATTTTATTCTGCTTAACTAAATAGTATGGAGTTTCTGGAAGTCGCATGATAGCTAAGAAATAAACAAAAGGAAGGCACACGTAAATTATGGCCCCAGTATTATAGCTGCAGTAATTTCCAATTACGAATGCAATTAAAATTCCTAAATTGCATGAAAATACCAATTTTGATCCTAACGATCCACGAATGCAGTCTTCCGATATTTCTGCTACATATAGTGGGACTACTATGAATGTACCTCCACCGGCTAAACCACCTAAAAATCGCGCCACTAGTAGGTAATAACTATTTTCGGCCAATAATATTAATGTATAGCACAGAATATGAGGGATGAATAGAATCCACAAAGACAATCGACGTCCGAAGACATCGACAATATAACCAAATATTACAGTACCACCCAATCCACCCAAACACATTATTGATGCAATCCATGATAAAGTTTCGGCCGTCATTGGCCCGGATTCAATTGGTGTGCCATTCGATTCCAAAATAGGAAATGTAGGGGAAGGCCACCCAATTAAAATCCCGTATATTACTCCGCTTATATTCACTTGAAATAATAATTATTGAAACAAATTAGAGGGAAATTTTGGCACAAACTATACAATTTTCTTTTAAATACCACCAATTGCTGCAAAATATTGATACCTGGTACTATTTCTACCCATTATATCGGTGTTTTGCACTAAACTAACTACCTAACTTACGAATTGTGTTCTCATACATAGAACACAGGCATAATGTACATACATACTATATTTGCAAGATAGATTAGATGGTCAACATCTTGAGATATTTTAGTATGACAAGTTTATCTTGAAATTTTAATCTATGAAAATGTGTAAATAAAATTTGCTAATTCAATACGATTCGAGACTACAACAATATCTGCGAATTGTTGCCATGTGTACCAAATAGAGGATGTTTAAGACCACAATACGCAATTTTATATTAAGTGTAGGTTCTTCTGTGTCACAATGATAATTACAAAGCATTTAAATTGGATTTGGAGGTACTATGCGAAAGGCATTCCCAAATGTAGAACCTCCGACCGGATTTTTATACCGACATTTCCAATTTTTGACTTGATTGTAATTTTTTAAGGCTTCCATTAAATACGAATAATTTTTTATAGTTTCGTCAGTAGGTCAAAGATTGAAAATGTCGGTTTAAAAATTCGGTCTTGTATGTGGCAAAGCGATTTTCAAGGTTTTTCTCGAGGTCACAGTTATTTGATAAGATTTTTTTTTGACTACTTAGATAGTATAGGTTTTTTATAAACAAAAACACCCAGCATAATATTTTTCAGACTATTCACAAGTTACAACGAAGTTTTGTTTTTCTGCTAAGGAACTTAATCCTGACTGGAACATGCCACTACAAAAGGGCGAAAAAGTTTGCAGATTAAAAGATTGATACAATTTACTGAGGTTAATTAATAAACAAATTTATTAAAAAAATTTCATAAATTTTAATTACATTTTTAAAGACTATTTCATTCCAATCATTCCCAATATCTCTATACTGTCCTTATACCGTTCATCACATAATTTCGTTTGTTCATTCCAGCATTTCCGCACTTGTGACCATCGATTCCGATGCTCAGTTAATAATTCCTCTCGTGCAATCGATGGATTATCCAAGTCATAATCCAAATTGATATTATTCTTATTAACTTTCGATTGAATAGGCAACAAATCGGGAATCCGAGAAACTTCTATTAGTTTCGGTGCTGGCAGTGTTGTAATATCAAAAACCTTTTTGTCGCGTACCAAATCCACCAAACCATCGATGAGTTCACGTTTCGGTATAACCAGCTTTTGTTTTTTATTTTGCTTAAGAGCTTGTGGCTGATTTATCATCCAGTCGCGGCATATTGGATACAGCGGTGAATCATCATTGTAACGAGCCAAATCAACGCTTCGATCAAATAATTTCATGATAAATGATTGATTCGTTGGTAACGAGGATCCAAAGTCTAGTTTAATTTTTTTTGGCGGCCTACCACGTACCGGAATCATTCGTTTTTCTTCCTCCGTTTGTACTTCGTCCGAGGAACCATCCTCATCATTGTCCATTACCTCTTTCAGTGCCCCTTTTAAACGACCTCTGGCTGTTAGCATTGTGGGTTCTATACAAAACAAATTAGCTATATATTAAACGCTCTATAGAATATCAAAATAATTGATTTACTTTCACTATTATCAACACTTTCACGTTTTTTTGGTGATTTCATTAAATAATAAATATTAAAATGTTTTTTTTTAAATTTCAATTTTCAAATTCAACTTTGCCTATTTTTTGTTTGTTTATGTGCTGCTTTAATTAATGAAATGTCAAATCTAAATGGTCGATAAACGTAAAAGGTATAAAATTTCTATCAATATTTCACATATTGATGAATCCGATAGACGCCAAAAATCTGTCAAAATTTTGTGTACAAAACAAATCAAGAATTTTTTGTTGATTCGTATTAATAATCCATGCAAAATTTAAAAATAAGTGATTATAATCGAATATGTCGATTATGTTTAAAAATTGGAAGTAACTTAAATAAACTAATAGTGGTTACAGATGAATTACGTGAAAAAATTGAAATTACCATAGCCGTAGAAGTGAATCTCGGCGATGAGCTTCCACACAAAATGTGCACAAATTGTATGAAAACAGTTACCAAGTTTATAGAATTTCGGGAATCATGTGCCAAACGTGCCGAGATGTTAAAGCTACACTATTTGATCAATAAAGATGACGACTCTGGTAAATCGGATGATGAACCGCTACCGCTGCCGCTTGAACTAGTTTATAATAGTAATCTGTCTGAATCGGAGGTTCATTCTGTTTCCAAAATAGCTGATGGTGGTGATACAGCAGAACATGCAACAAATAAGGTACGAAAATCTACTCGAAATCGTAAGCTTAGTAAATATCTAGAGGCAATCACAAAATTCACGGAATTAAAAGATGACGAAACTGACGATGATCGTTTTGAGAAGCGAGAGACAAAAGATCATAATATTGTGAAATGTGAAATATGTTCGGCACCAGTCAAAAGTTTTCTACTCCAATACCATATTAATGAGCATAATAACTTCTACCCATTCCCGTGTTCCACATGCGGCAAACAATTCAGCAGCCCATATAAATTGAAACGCCACAAATTTTCAGTGCATAAATATGCGCAGGAAATTAAATGCTCGGAGTGTGGTATTATTGTGAAGGGGACTCAAAATTTGCAGCGTCACAAACGAGGTGTTCACCTAAAAGAGTATCTAAGTGTGTGCACGATATGCAATATAAAATTTACAACACGAGAATCATGTAAACGTCATACCATGATTCATGCCAATTTAAAACCATTCGAATGCGAAATATGCACGGCCAAATTCCGAACGAAATCAAATTTAAATACACATTTTCGTATACATACAAATGAAAAACCGTTTAAATGTGAAATTTGTGATGCACACTTTGCGTACAATGCGGCATTGAAGAAGCACGTCCAAGAACATGTCCATGACAATGTAAATTGTAAAATTTTAATGTAAATAAATTTCGTCAATAATTTAGGTGATAGTTTTTTAATTTTTATATAGGCGTGTATGGATGCCTTTTTATACCATTTATTAATGTAAATGGTACAATTGTGCTGAATTAATGTAAATGGTACAATTGTGCTGGAGAGCGCAGAGAAAGGTTAAAATTTAAAACGAAGCTTGATTTTTGTTTACCTTCAAATAAATTTTCTATCTGTAGTTTTCGGTGCATCGTTTTCAATTTCATAACGTGTTATTTCATGATATTCATAGTTTACGCAAAATCCATTTCATGATCGCATTTTTTCAAACATCTGCCTTGCTGTCTTGCTGAATAAAACTCAAAAGAAAAGACATAGCTCATCATTTTTACAAATGTCTGAAATTCGCAAAGCGCTATAGGAATATTGTCTAATTTGTGTGCGAATTTGTGATTAAAACATAAATTAATTAACATGTCGATTGTAGAGAAATTATCAATAATGGGTATTCGAAGTTTTGGCTCAGAGCACAATGATAAACAGGTAAGATCATCAAATAAACATATTTTGCGTCTTGTACGGGGTTTTTATTAACCGCTTATTATGTTATCGTAAATTGTAGAGTATCATATTCAAACCGCCAGTGACTTTAATACTTGGGGCAAACGGTTGCGGTAAAACCACGATCATAGAATGTTTAAAATACGCTATTACTGGAGAAGTACCACCTGGAACCAATAAGGGACAGAGTTTTGTTCATGATCCTAAGTTGTCAAAATCTATTGAGTCTCTCGGACAAGTTAAATTGCGTGTTCGCACGCTAAAGGGTCATCAGCTGACCGTAAGTCGTTCAATGAAAACTTTTATTAAAAATAACGTTTTGAGATTTTCCGCATTTGATTCTTCAATGACACTTACGAATAAAAATGGACGTGAAGAGCAACTTACTAATCGGTGTCTTGATGTTTCAAACGAAATGTGCCAAGCAATGGGTGTTTCGAAGGCAATTCTCAATAACGTTATATTTTGCCATCAAGAAGATTCTAATTGGCCGCTCGATGAACCGAAAAAGTTGAAAGAAAAATTTGATGCCATATTTGGAACGACTGAGTACAATAAGGCAATTGACCGAATTACTAAAATGCGGAAGCCATATGCGGAAAAACAGCGAGACAAGGATAGCGAAATCAAAGTTCTGCTACGATACCGTAAGGAAACTGAAACGAAACAACTTGACTTGGAAGGGGCTCAAAATAAGCTTAAAAAATTTCAGAATGACATTGAGGCGTGTGAGAATAAATTGATTCCAATTCAAATTCGACTTGCCGATATTTTGGAGATTGAGCACAAATTGGGCGCACAACAAAGTCGGAAGGTTGAGGTGAGCACTAAATTGAAAAATTGTCAAGACCAACAGGCCACTTTGAAACGGAAGATAAAAAATTTATTCGACGGCTCCCTTATCTCCCTAGAACAAGAAATGCATAATTTTAATAGTAACATGGCCAATAAAAAAGATAAGCAGGAAAGTATGAATTTGGAGTTACAAAGCTCGAAGAATAAAGAAAAAAAATTGACCGTACAACTAGTAGAAAGCGAGAAGAAACGCACTGAGTTTTCTTACGAAAGACAACAGGAACAGGAAAAGCTGTCAGTGAGAGCCGAGACTTTAAAAAATATTTGTCGCTGCTTGGGAATCCCGTTAGACGAAGAGTTCGATAGTTGTTGCGATATCAATGGAATTGTAAATAAAATTGATGATTCAATTTTAGCAGAAAAACGTAAAATTACCACTATTAATCAGAGACATGATGAAATCGACAAAGATCTACAAAAGCAGATCGATGAGGTCAAAGGCAAAAAGGTTGAGTTTGAGAGTAACAAAAGATCGAAAACGCAACAAATTACCGTGTTACAAAATGAGAAAGCTAAATTAGATCAGGAAATTGAAAAAATTGAGCGCTCGGCTGAAGAAATGACCAGGTTGCAAAAAGCTCTCTTGGAGTCGGACCAAAAATTAGCGTCATCAGAGTCGAAAACGAATTTACCAGAAATGAAGAGTGCGATCGCTGAACGGAAGGCTAACCGTGATGAACTACAGCTCAAGCAAGACCGCATCGACAAAAAACTCACGGATATGAATAAAATGTCGAAATTATTGGCACAAATCTCATTAAAAGAGGATCAAGTGAATCAAAGATCAGCAGAAGTCGCTCGGATCAAGCAAAAACATAACGAAAATTTTAAAACTTTGTTGAAAAATAACGCGACCGAATTAAAAAATTTATCACGTAATTATCGGAAATATTTTGAGCAGCTAATGAAAACTTTGCAGCGAAATTTAAATGCGGAGGAACAAAATCTCAAAAAGAACGAGAAAAATTTAACCGAACTAAAAATGACTCGTAAAAACCAGCGGGATGACCTTAAAAAACTCGAAAAGGAGCTAAATGATAGTGAGGACACGATATACGAGTTGTGTGGTACATCACCATTCGACGAAATTGTCCACAAATTGAAAGACGAAATCGATAAAATCCGGTTCGATTATGGTGCGCTTGAGTCTTCGAAGGTTTTGTATCAAAAATATATTGAACAGGTTGATTGTGATCCACATTGTCCACTGTGTCATCGATCGATGAATAGTAATGAGACATCTAAGCTGTCAACTGAGCTACAAGATGAGATCCAACAGCTACCTGAAAAAATTGAGCTAGCCAAAGAACGTCTGCAAGAAAAACAAACGACCTTTGAGAAATTGCTTAAGAATCAACCGGTTAACGACAAAATAGATGTCCTGCGAACCAGCATCAAGAAATTAAACGAAAAATTACGAAATATCGAGGAAAATTTAAAAGCGGCCGAAACACAGAATGAGTCTATTCAAAAGGCGAAAACTGAGCCGACCAGTCATTTGGAGATTGTGAACTCGCTTATTGGAGACATGAGTATTTTGGACGAAGCAATTAAAGATGTAACGAACTTCGAAACTGAAGTCTCTCGATTGAAATCACAGCTACCTCCGAACTTCAATCAGGACTTGTCAATTGATGACGTTGAATTGGAAAAATCAGTAATTAGTGGAGAGCTAAAAGCCGCACGTACCGAAGTGGATAACATGGAAAAAGAATACGACACTAAAAGCAACAGTTTAAATAATATTCGCGACACAAGAAATAAATTAAAAGAGCAAATATTAAAGCTTCAAGAAAATGCTCAAACTCTCTCCCACAAACAATTACGGACCAAAGAAATCTCGAAGCAAATCGCCGCCCTTAAAAAGGAAATAGATGAGCTGGTTAATCGACTACAACCATTAGAGATCAAAATAAGATTGGAAGAAGAGAATAAGGAAAAGATACGGAAGCAAAATCGTCGTATTTTGGAGGAGGAACAAACTAAGTTGAATAATATTACAACATTGTATCAGCAGATTACGAAATTGTCGCAGGAAATTGATGAATTAGCCGAAAAGAATCTTGCTAGTAAAATCGAAGTATACACCGCAAAGATCAAGAAGTTCGAAGAAGAGAAGGAGGCGCTGCTAAAAGAGATCGAGGATATTACAACCAAAATTACGGTACTACGAAACGATATTGCACTGCAAGAAGTTAATAAACGGAATCTACAGGACAATTATGAACTGAAAAAGTTGGAATTTCATGAGAAGGAGCTGCAAAGTAACTTCGATGTGTTACAGAAAGAGATTGGGGACGCTGATTACAGAAGCTTATCGCAGGAGAAAGCAAAACTTATTGCGACTCAGGAAAAGCACATCAAAGATAAGAGTAAATTGTCTGGACAAACGTACGAGTTGGAGAATCAAATAGAAATAATTCAAAAATTTTTGAAGCAAGATGAATACAAGAACTCGCTCTTGAATTATCGATGTGCCTGCCATGAACTGGAGGCCCTTAAAGCCGTGCAGCACGATTTGAAAGAGTATCAAGTGGCACTGGAATGGGCTCTGATTAAATTCCATTCGGAAAAGATGGCAAAAATCAATCAAATTATACGGGAGTACTGGCGTTCAATTTATCGTGGGAACGATATCGATTTCATCGAAATCAAAACTGATGAAACTGACACGGATAGCGATAAGAAACGGAATTACAATTATAGGGTGGTCCAGACCAAAAATGATGTAGAGCTCGATATGCGAGGTCGATGCAGTGCTGGACAGCGAGTTCTCGCCTGTTTAATCATTCGTATAGCATTGGCTGAAACCTTTAGTGCTAATTGTGGTGTTTTAGCTCTTGATGAGCCTACCACAAATCTAGATCGGTAAGTTATATAACTAACGGTTTATATGTAAATCAATTTTCTTATTTTTTTTATTTTTATTCTTGTATTTAGTTCAAACATTATATCTTTGTGCGACGTCTTAAAACGGGTAATTGAGGAGCGACAGTCTGAGTCAAATTTCATGTTCATTATCATCACGCACGACGAGGAATTTGTTAATGCCTTAGATCGCATCGAGAATTTCTACAAGCTGTGTCGGAACAATGCTGGTAAATCGGTCATTGAACTTGTGGACCAACATTAAAGATGAATTTTGTATTTTATTAAGAATTTCAGCCGAAATAAAATAAAATTGTTAAAAGTCTCTTTTTATCACATTAAATTACTCCTAAGTTCATTCCGCACATTAGGTAATACATGTTTTGGTTGCTCCAGCTCGTATGTATTTGTGTCGCCGAATTTTATCAAAACACGAACGTGACGAATTCATTTTAATTTATATTTCATGTTCATAACAAAATATTTCATTCCAGCTCCATTCTCTAAGCTTGTCGCAAGCCGGTGGTAAAAAAAAATATAGTTACAAAGGTGTTCAAAGTTCAAAGTGAAAAAAAACTAGTGCAAAATGGTGCCTCCCGTAAAAGTGTATGTGATTGGTGTTGGTATGACGAAGGTACGTGAAAAATAACATTTTGTAATTCATTAACCAAAGCCGCCTCTACACTCTTGTAATTTTCGTTATAATATTTTTATTCATCTTCCAGCTATTAACAGTTCTCCTTAGAAGTTTCTAAAATTGTAGCCGCTTCTTATCGCACCCCCTAGCTAAGTATGTACTTCAAATAAACAAATCTTCATAATCTAATATTTGATAAAACTCGAAATTCGCAAATTCACCTCGTATCATACAATTTTTGTTTCCAACAATGATAATAAATTCTCAAGTGTTTGTTCCAAAGTACTAATTTGTTTTTGGCTTTGCAACAGTAAGTCTTATCTCTGCCTGTAAGCATGATAACGTTTTTTTGACAATGTTCCAACATTTAAATATTTATTTTTGTTTAATTCTTTATTTCTCTGCTTTTCTAATGTACACAAATTGTAATATGTGCCTAACGTTAGATGCTTTTTGTAAACAAGGAATAATCAGTGTTTATTATGGGAAGGATTGTTGAGGGGCCAGTTTGCAATTAGAATATGTAATTGATATGTTTTTGTAACAGTTACTCAAACACTGCTTTAGCCGTTGACTGGACGGCTAAGAAGAGGCTTAAATGAGAATAATGAATGTGCTAAAAAGTCGAAAGACGGCGCAGATCAAACTGTTCGAAAATATCACTATTACACAAAAATATAAATATTGGCTTTCGGATTTGTAGAAATTTGGAACAGTTCAATTTAAACCAAAGGAGTAAACTCGCAACGAATTATGCCTACTCTAAAATCATACATTCCTCCGTTAGGAAATTTTAGTTCAGGTCCTGGGGGGCTATTTATGAACTCGATTCGAACGTATTCGACTCTTCGAAATATAAGATTTGTATTTGATTTAAATAAGAAACGAACTAATCTGACTCAATTCAAATAAGAATCCAATACTTCGAAGACTCGAATAAGTTCGAATCGAATTCACAAATAGCCCCCGTGGTCAATCAAATCGGCTTGATGCGACAAAGTATTACGTTATACTAATGCGATCTATGTAATGCGCTAAATTTTGTTGACCTCTTAAATAGAACTGTTCCGCCAAATCGGGCTGGATATTTGATATCTAAAACTGTTGTATGGATAGGGATCCTCATTTTCCAGATGAAAGAAATATTTTGCAGTCTCTTATAATAATTCAGAGTGAGGCCGGCGTACATATCTCTACTTGGAACATTTTCGAAACAGATCCAGCACCGGATAATTTTCTAATTCTAGTTACTGATAGCACTCTTAGATTCGCGTTTCAGCAATTCAGAGTAAAAATCTTCTAAATCACCTTGATTACCTATTTGAAAAAAGAAAGATAAATTAAGCCACGCTTTGAACAATAATCAAAAATCAGGCCGTCAAAAAATCAAATAAAAATTTAATGAAGAAGAAACAACTGTAGGATTGGATAGACATGTGCTGCTGATGGATGATCATATGGGTAGTAAAATTATGTAAAAGAGACAATACTCCTCTTCATCTCCTCTAACTTCCGGTCAAATCAGTGGCTATTCAGGTTTCAAGAAAGTTTCATGTTTTATCATGAAGCACAACCGTAGTAAATGCGGATAAACTTTGTTGAGGGTAAACGCATGTAAAAAGATTTCAAGCAGCTGGTCTTAAGTCTCATAAATAACTCCATATGATCAAGGCCCTCGTTTTCAGTAACTGTGTTTCACATTCAAACGTTTTAGATGCAAACGGCGAATTTGCTCTAAATCCACAAGCAATGTTACGAACTGTAAAGTTTTGAACATCATTAATTATTGTCGTCTTATTGTGCATAAGCGGACATGAAGCTTTCGTTTTGTGATCTTTTTGTAAACCCATTAACCTAATGATTCCCTCAAATTTTGACAGTTCGAAAAACCAGGAAGACGTGAAAATTTTGACTATCCACAAATGGCACAAGAAGCAGTTCAAAAAGCCCTAAAGGATGCAAAAATTGACTATTCCGAAATTCAGCAAGCTTGCATCGGTTATGTTTCTGGTGATTCGACATGTGGACAAAGAGCCCTTTACGAAATTGGAATGACCGGCATACCAATGTACAACGTAAATAATAATTGTTCGACTGGATCAACTGCGCTTTTCTTGGCAAAGCAGCTAATTGAAACTGGAAATAATGAGTGCGTGCTTGCATTGGGTTTTGAGAAAATGGAGAGAGGATCGTTGTCAGCAAAGGTAAGAAATTATTAGTCTTTATCTCGCAGCATCATCATTTATACCCATTTTTATTTCTTTATATTAGTACCTCGATCGAACAAATCCGATGGATAAACACATCGAAACAATGGGTAACATTCATGAAATTCATGGAGGGCCAATAACCGCTCAACTTTTTGGCAACGCGGGAATCGAGCACATGAAGAAATATGGAACAAAACCAGAACACTTTTGGAAAATCGCTTACAAAAACCATAAACATTCTATTAATAATCCGTAAGTCTACACATATAATTTTGAATTAATTTTATTTAAATTTGTTTTTTTTTTACATTTTGTATACAGATATTCCCAATTCCGTGATGAATACTCATTAGAACAAATCAAAGGGTCTCCAGTCGTACACGAACTTTTGACCAAATTGCAGTGTTGCCCAACAAGTGACGGTTCGGCTGCTTGTATTTTAGCGACCGAAAATTTTGTTCGCAAACATGGTTTAGAAAGTCAAGCGGTTGAAATTATTGGCATGGAAATGTCAACCGATTTATCATCAACTTTCAGTGAAAAGAGCATGATGAAAGTTGTTGGTTACGATATGACAAAAAATGCAGCTGCTAAATTATTTGGCAAAACCAATTATAAACCGCAGGACGTTGATGTTGTCGAATTACATGATTGCTTTTCGGCAAACGAGTTGATTACATATGAGGCTCTTGGTTTATGTGAACCCGGAAAAGCTGGCGAATTAATTGATCGCGGGGATAATACATATGGTGGAAAATATGTAATTAATCCGAGTGGAGGTTTGATTTCCAAAGGACATCCACTTGGCGCAACTGGACTCGCTCAATGTTCGGAATTGTGTTGGCAGCTACGAGGCGAGGCAGATAAAAGGCAAGTGTCCAATTGTAATTTAGCGCTGCAACATAATATCGGACTTGGTGGTGCGGTCGTTGTTGGATTATACCGATTAGGATTTCCGTACACCCGGAAACAATTGAAATTAAACTTGACTGGCGCCCAGATGGAACATGATATTAAAGCCAAACTTTAAATTAAATTTATGAAAATCCCTATATGTATTCCTAATTTTATATTACTACTCTTACATATAATTTTTTAAAGCTGAGGACTCATAATTTGTGGGCATTTATTGTATTCGTTTTAATATTTTTTATTGTGGTGTTTGAATTTTATGATTTTATTCTGTAAATATATACAACTGTAAATATATTATGGTGAACATATGAAATAGATTTCATGTTTGTAAAAAGTTAAAAAAATATATTTTTATTTTAATGATTCAACGATTTCAAATAATTTTTTATCGAATTCAAAATATGTACATACTGTTATAAAAAAAACTGTTATACAAAACATATACCGGACATCAGGCAATACGGTTTATATCACTTTATACCGGACATCAGGCAATACTGTTTATCTCGCCCAACATTTCGGTTTTCCGAATTTTTTCACCATATCATTTTCCAATTTCATTCCAAATTTCCGCGATCTTTGCGTCGTATAAAATTTAAATTATTTAAAAATTAATAGCAAACCAATTTGTAAATGGTCGTGTGATCTGGTGGTGACTGTGAGGCTTTCAATTACAAACATATTTTGTATTATATACAGTGTAAATTAAGTAAACATCTTAACACAAAACATCTTGTTTTTGATAATAAAAAGTGCAAAACAAAATGGTTCGTTCAATTAAAGTATTTATATGTGATCGGCGTCGGTATGTCAAATTCTTTCGGGTTACTCGAAATAAAGTAACTTTTACGTCCCAGGTGAGATCCCAATCCCATTGTACCAACTCCCATCCCAAAGAATTGAAATATTTTTGTAGTTGTGTTTGTGTAAAAAAGTAAAAAGAGAGGTTATGTTTTACTGTCAGTTGAGCCAGATGATTACACATTTACACGATTAAATAACTAAAGGTTTTTTTAAATTTAATAAATCTTTCATAAAGTTTAGCATTAATATTCACATAAACCACAAATGAAATATCAAACTGGAGTTTTGTTTAAAAGTCACTTTGACATTTCACATTCTATGTAATATTTGTAAAAAGCAAAACAAATCTACGAAAAATCCAGTGTGCAAAATGCTCGAACAAAAAAAGTGCTTTATCCGAAAGAATTTGTAATTTTTTTGCCATTCGAGTAAAATTTTTAACCCTGTGTTTTTTCCGAAAGAATTTGACATAAGGTAAGTGAAAATTGGCATTTTAAGCTCAGTATGCAGAAACAGTATACAAAAACGTCATTTTTATTTAATTTTGTAGTTTTTAGAGTGTCCAGCAGTTCAAACGAATTTTTGATATTGATGAGATATACTGCTGGACACTCTAAAAACTACAAAATTAAATAAAAATGACGTTTTTTGTTCTTTAGATGTATGTTCACTATTTACAAATATTCCGGTAGAACTAGCTCTAAATCAAATTCAGATTAGGTGGAATGAACTTAGATCACATACAAAACTTGAAAAATCCGAATTAATTCAATTACTTAAATTCTGCGTACTAGATAACAATTACTTTACTTTTAGGGGAAAAATTTATAGACAAAAAATAGGTTTAGCAATGGGAAGTCCGTTGTCGCCGATATTGGCGGACATAGTTATGGAAAACCTTTTTGACACATGTCTCGACATAGCTAATATAAAACCAACTTTAATAAAGAAATATGTAGATGATATTCTTATAGCCATACCTGAACAATATATTGTAGAATTGAAAAATATATTTGAAACATACCACACAAACATTAATTTTACGATTGAAAAAGAACAAAATGGAAAAATCAACTATTTAGATATAGAAATAATTAGAAGCTCCAATAATAGCAAAATAATAACAAACTGGTATCAAAAACTAACTTCATCAGGTAGAGTTCTAAACTTTTTATCAAAACATCCCTTTCAAATAAAGAAAAACGTTGCAGACCAATTAATATATAAAATATTATATGTAAGTAATAAGGAATTCTTACATAACAATATTGACAGGATTTATGATATCTTATTAATTAATAACTACCCTAAAAATCTAATTAAAAAACTTATATACAAAAATATGAACAAAATTGAAAGGAAACGTCAAAATAACAATAGCATAAACACGACATTACAATATAGGGAAAACATAGAAACATCAGAAATCTTTAACGAAAATAACAATGAACAACAACCAAAAATAATAGGCTCACTTAGATATATCCCAATATTAACGGACAAGATCAAAACTACTCTTACAAAGTATGGAAATAGTAAAATTGGATGTAAACCTATTAACAAAATGGAAGGACTGTACACAAAACTAAAAGATAATATAACTAAAGAAAAACATAACGTCATATATGAAATACAATGTAACGATTGTGAAAAAACATATATAGGTCATAGTAAAAATTTAAACAACAGAATAAAAAGACATAAAAGTGATTGTAGGAATGGTGGAAAATCGACGGCTTTAGCGCACCATCATATACATGAACAGCATAACTTTAATTTGGACGAACCTAAAATTCTTGAAACAGAGAAGAATAAACGAAAAAGAGAACTGATTGAATCGGCATATATACTATATAACAAAAATAAAGTGGTTAATTTTAAGTGTGATACACAATTTATTAACACTAAACAAAAACAAATTATTGCAAAATTAAAATATGAAAGTGAACGAAAACAAAAACGCCGGAATGATACTAATAATAATAATAATAATTATCGTGTAAACTTGTAATAACCTGTATTTAACTTTTTTCTACATGATACTTACAATAACATAGTTACTTATTTACAACTTGTAAAATTGGCCATTTTTTTGTTGTTGTCTTTTAATATTTGACAATTTGACATAATGAAGAAAATACTTAAAAAAGATGCCGTAAAAACTAAATATTACCAATTAAATAATTAAAACTGGTAAAAATTTGTTTTAAAAAAATTGTAAAATTGTAAGATTTTTAGTTAGAAGTTTTATAATGTTTGTAGTTTGTTTAAAATTTTTTTTTAAAAGTATATTTATTTTCAGACCATGATTATGCCATAATAAGGCGAAATATCGGTGCTATATAAGTTATATTAAAAAATTTTCAAAATTTGTATATAAAATTAAAAAAGTGTTTTGGCTTTATGAAATAATACGAGGAAATATATAAAAAATTCAGATAAAACCAAGAAGCCAAAGGAAATAAATTTAAATTCCAAAAAATCTAGAACTTCATGCAAAATTTCTATTTCCATCTCAATTGTGCAATTTCATTATAGTTGGATAATAAATAGCGAAGTTTCACCCAAATGGCCATATCCCAGAACTTATAAAAAATTCAATTTAAAATCCTATATCCATCTCACATATCGAATTTCATCGTAATCAGAGAAATTACTATTTCTTTCAGCCATACGATCGTGTACAATAATTGAAATATACGAGAGAAAGAATACAGAAGAAAAAAAATAAAACTGATAATTCCAACTACAACATTTTTAAAACAACAAAAAATTCAGTTTATTTCTGTACATAACATTTTACGCTGTTTACAACAATAACAACGAAACGAAATAATAAATAATTTAGTACATAGTTGTCTTTTGGTTTAGTCGTTATGTACATATATGAAATCGAAAAAAAAAGATATTTACTCAAATTTACAGTTTTTACACTAACAAGACACCCTTCTGAAAATAAATAAAAATTTTGTATATAGAAATTATATAGAGTAAAATAAATATGTAGTGAAAATGATCGAAAAGAGAATAAACAGAGAATTTGAGCTATACATTGCAGTGTTTTATTCTCTTCAAATTGTTGTTTTTGTAAAAAGCCAATTTCAAAAATCAGAAAATTTTTTGTTCGTAGGTTTTCTTCTGTATATGTTATTTTTTTCTGTGCTTGTACCATCACTAAACCCAATACAACGAGATAGCTCGAATATTTTCAAGGGTTAGTGCACTAATCTCGATTAGTCACTAATCCTCAAATAAAACGAGATTAGCTAATCTTCAACTTGACACACTACAGCTAATCTCAAAAAAATCACTAATCGCGCTTAGCTAATCCCTAGTCTGTCAAGGGTATTAGATGTAGAAAAATGTTTGCCTTGCAAAAAAAGAATAGATTAGTACATTAAAATTTTCGTTTGGATGATAAGAACGACAATATAAACATGCAAAATTTTGCAAGGCTGTTTTTTGAGCAATTGTTACTATAGAAATGTAAATTTAACTATAAAATATATTCGACCCGACAATATTTTTTGATATTTTATAGTAACAAACTAATCCAAACACAATAAAAGTATACCCATACAATGACTCTAGACGTCAAAAGTTTAGAGGAGGCAAAAATAATCAAATTTTCAAAAACAAACATGCCGAACCATTTATCTTTGAACATTGTTAAATACAAAAATTTAATTAAGAGCTTTCATATTTATTTTATTTTGATTAATTTCCCTCAATTAATTTAATTTATGTAACTACCGATAAATGTAAAAAATATGGCGTCAAATTATCAGCCTCCAAAAATTATAGCATCGCCATTTTTGTTTACATATCCTTTCTCTTTTTAACCAGTGTTTATTTTTCTATTGCGTGCAGTTCTAACCGACATGCAAACATTTTGTCGGGTAAACATTTTTCTTCATCTAAATCAGCCTTAAAATTCGAAGAAAAAATTTGTCAATCTTTTTCCGAACATGGGTAGTAAATTTGTATGTTGTTGTTTTTATTATTTTGACATTTTTAATCTTTATATGACCGAATTTATGTGACGAAAATTAACTTTATATCGAATTAAATTCAAAAAAATATGTTTTTTCGTGTACTTAATGGCAAAGAGTGTCATTTCTTGGCTGAAAACAGTAAATAAAACTGCTACTTTTCTCCTTAGCAACACATTTCTTCACTATAAACACTTTTCTTCATAGAAACGCTTTTTTTCCAAATGATTTTTGAATTTTTGACTTGTTTTTTTTATTTTTACCTGCACCCGAATTCCGGTTCTATGAGAAATGATTTAATTTTTTTCTTCGACTAGTCAGTTCACATACTCATCAAAATTTCGATTCCCGTATTGCAGACGAGTTTCAATTATAGTAAAACATTATAGCATGCGTTATTTGGTTTACTGTATTATGTTTTGCCATTAAGCCGGTATAGATCACCCAATATGCACGCCCAACGGAAATCCGTGTGAATTATCGTGCGAAAAACATACTGTTTCTATGGAAAGAAACATCAAAAGTACACGGAATAGTGTACTACTCGCCAAAGAAAAGTGTCTCAAAAATTCCGGTGTGGGTGTGTGCCCTAACTAAAACGAGACAAAATCAGATTTGGAAAGTAGATGGAATTTTGTTAGAAATTTGCATATTTTCATATCCTTTTCCGTACTAATTTCTGGCAATTATAAAAGGTTTTCCGTCGGAAACAAAATATTATTTCCATAGTAGATTTTTGGTCTTTTCCTGATGGAATCAACCAATATTTCCATGCGAATAATAACTCAAAATAAAATTTTCATTTCAAAATAGTGTTTTATTTATTTCAATTACAAATTCAATAATTTTGTATATCTGTACTTAAATAATGAATGTTATACATAAATAAATAAATAAACTTATAATAATTGCGTTTAATATGTAAAACATAATTAGATAATTAAGATTCTTAAGATTACAACGAAGTATAAAATAAATTTAAATAATCACGTCGATTATAGAATTCGCGGTTGCGAATCTATCGCGGATCGTAAACTACATATAATAAAAATTGGAAACAATTGGTGTAAATCAAAGTATCCTGGAAAATATCTATTGATTTACATGTGATTTATATTTTTTGATTCCCCGTACAAACGCAATATTTTTATTGCGGATCTAAAACAATTTTTTTTTGACGAATTGTAAAATTATCCTAAGGAATTTCAATGAAACTATGATAAAAAAATATTGTTTCCAATTTTTTTTATATGTAGTTTACGATCCGCGATAGATCCGCAACCGCGAATTCTATAATCGACGTAAATAAATTGAAAAAACACTTTAATTCACACACACGTCTGGCTCAATCAAAACACAAATCACAACGAATTGACAAACTCAGCTGAGTGTAGAAAATGGCGTGTGCGTCGATATTTTTATGTGAGTATTTTTTTTGTGAGAGAAAGAGAAAGACAAAACCCGATACACTTCAAACGAATTTGATGTGTCTTAGATATTTTGTTGTATGGAATTTCGTATGGAATTCGAATAATTTTTCCACAGTGTGGAAAATTTGCATACTGGGATATAATAAAAATTGGAAACAATTGGTGTAAATCAAAGTATCCTGGAAAACTTCTATTGATTTACATGTGATTTATATTTTTTGATTCCCCGTAACGCAATATTTTTATTGCGGATCTAAAACAATTTTTTTTTGACGAATTGTAAAATTATCCTAAGGAATTTCAATGAAACTGTGATAAAAAATTATTGTTTCCAATTTTTTTTATATGTAGTTTACGATCCGCGATAGATCCGCAACCGCGAATTCTATAATCGACGTAAATAAATTGAAAAAACACTTTAATTCACACACACGTCAATCAAAACACAAATCACAACAAATTGACAAACTCAGCTGAGTGTAGAAAATGGCGTGTGCGTCGATATTTTTATGTGAGTATTTTTTTTGTGAGAGAAAGAGAAAGACAAAACCCGATACACTTCAAACGAAATTGATGTGTCTTTGATATTTTGTTGTATGGAATTTCGTATGGAATTCGAATAATTTTTCCACAGTGTGGAAAATTTGCATACTGGGCATATGTCAAATTTTCAACAACCGCAAGAGCTACCATCTTTCGGAAAACTCCGAAAACACAAGCAACTTTCATATAATGCCACTAGGTGTCACTAAGTATTTGATGTCAAAAATTGTATGACATTTTTACGTGTGCATTTTGTAGCCATAAACAAAAATATTTTCGTGTTATAAAGGAGATTATTATTAATACGTGATAATTAAATTGGTTTTGACTATATCCTTTTGGAAAACGTCAGAAATGTTTTTGATTGTGTAGTGACATCTAGTAGCAAACGCTCTGTACTTCTTTTTGACCGTGCTGCCTCTTTCGGAAAACTATCTGTACTTTTTCAACAATCGTGCTGCCTCTTTTGGAAAACGCTCTGTATTTTTTCAACAATCGTGCTGCCTCTTTCGGAAAACATGATCTATTCCATTGTGAAAAAATATTTATCAGCAAAAATATATTGAGATAAAAATATAAAATCGGTGGTTGTGTGAATGAAACACCGAACGTCGTCAGTAAACATTTTTATTACAAAACAGTTGAGGCTGGGTTAGTGTGATGTCATAATCATTGACAAAAAGTATCAAATGGAGTATTTTTTATTGCAACTCTCTAATACATCTACAAATTAAGAATGACGCATAATTTTGTTCATATTTGTTGGTTATGTTTTTGTTTGCTGTCAAAATTTATCCATGCGATTTTGCTATAAAATAGAAAATAAAAAAATTGTTTTTTCTTTGTCACTCTTATGTAACATTGGGCGTATCCAGCACATAGATTTCTCACTAAAAAAAGTAGATATCTCACATTTGACATGCTGGATGCAAAATATCTCACTAGAAAAATGTAGATATTCTCACTATTTAGTGAGGCAAAAAAGTTTAATCTACATTTGAGTAGATATATCTTGGTTTGTATCTTCGCTTTATTTTTAACATTTTTAATGCAAAATTTTTTTATACGAGTATAGTCAAAATAATATCTCGCTGAAAATTCCTATTCTTTCATTCCCGAGTAAATACAACAACAAATTCATTTTTTGTTGTTGTTTTACTCGAGAATGAAGGAATAGGAATTTTCAACGAGATATTATTTTAACTATACATATTAGAAAGACAACGGCACATTATGCACATTTGAAATCTTTCGAATCAATTTAATTAAATTGAAATTAAAAAATAAATAATAATTGATCATTACAACAATGAAGGTAATACAGATAATCTAAGACACAAACAAAAACTAATATGTAGATTTCACGTCCAGCACATTTGGCAGTCTACAATTGAGACTATTCTACATTTGAGAATATCTCAAAAGTAGATATCTGTGTGCTGGATACGCCCATTTTTTTTTTGTCTTCTTTCATTTTTTCCAGCAGTCAGTAAATTTTTCATAATGGAATAGGGGCCCTATTATGAAATTTTCGATAGCGTTTATTTTCGATAATATCGAGTGTTTCGATAGCGTCGAAAATACCTATTATGAAATTTTCGATAGCGTTTTTTTTCGATAATTTCGAGAGTTTCGATGATGTCGAAAATAGCTATTATGAAATAATCGATGTCGAAAATCATTTTTATTTTAGTTTCAAATCACATAGTAATTATTTTTAAATTAAAATTTTTTAACAAAACTAATTTTATTATTAAAAATAAATTTTCTAAAAACTCGTTTACTTATTATTATGTATATCCAAGCAAACTGCGTCATTATTTTAAACTTTTAGTGTAGGCCTGTTAAAAATAATTGTAAACAAATCGTAAGAACTACAACAACAAAATTTATTTTGTAGTAAATATGTAATAATTTTAAATTAAAAGAGCACTTTTATTATCACAAATTACTATATTAACATCGCGATTTTATTTGCGTTCTAAATAACCTTACTCTTTTCCTCTCATCGACGGCTTTTCTGGAGGACCTGCATAGTTCAATCATTTACGAACGAAAGGCCTCGCTAAGAGGACAAAATAATTATTATGACATAGAAAACAAAAGGCCTCTATAAGAGGACATGTGAAGTAGGGCATACAGATAACCATGGAGATTTCCGAACAAACCGGACATGCAATTTGACATGCGTCTTGGAAAAGGGATCCTGAAATGATTTTTAAATGATTTTTTGGAATATTGCCAATTAGGATGGAAATTGGCTATTCCTTAACCAATTACGAAGAAATTTAATATGTATGTGCGTTGGAAATGGGATTATAAAATGATTTTTACTGAAGCTCTGGAACAGGTGAAGAAGGATGGAACTTTGCTGAGAGTTCTGGAATATTGCCAAGTAAGATGGAACTTGGCTATTTCTTAACCGATTTTAGTGAAATTTTTTATTGGCGATGGCAATGGGATTCTAAAATGATTTTTGAATGAAATTCTGGAATTTGGCCAACTAGGATGAAACTTGGCTATTTCTTAACCGATTGTGATGCAATTCGACATGTACGATGAAAATGAGATTATAAAAGGATTTTTAGATGAATTCTGGAATATGGCCAACTAGGATGGAACTTAACTTGGCTATCCCTTAAACGATTTTAGTGAATTTTTTTATTGGCGATGGCAATGGGATTCTAAAATGATTTTTGGATGCAATTCTGGAATTAGGCCAACTAGGATAAAACTAGCCTACTCATTATCTGATTATGATGAAATTCGACATGCATTTCATATTCAAAACTTTATCCAAAAATCATTTTAGAATCCTATTTCCATCGCACATGTAAATTTTCACTAAAATCGGTTAAGGAATAGCCAAGTTTCTTCCTAGTTGGGCATATTCCAGAACTTCATCTAAAAATCATTTTAGAATCTCATTTCCACCTCACATGCCAATTTTTTACTAAAATCGGTTAAGGAACAGCCAAGTTCCGTCCTAGTTGGCCATATTTCAGAACTTCATCTAAAAATCATTTTATAATCCCATTTCGATCTCGCATGCCAAATTTCACTAAAATCGGTTAAGGAATAGCCAAGTTCCACCCTAGTTGGTTCTATTTCAGAACTTTGTTCAAGAATTATTTTAGAATCCCATGTCCATCGCTCATATAAAATTTCACTAAAATGGGTTAAGAAATAGCTAAGTTCCTTAATAATTGGCCATATTCTAAAACTTCATCTAAAAATAATTTTAGAATCCCATTTCCATCGCGCATGCCAAATTTCACTAAAATCGGTTAAGGAATATCCAAGTTCCATTGTAGTTGGCCATATTTCAAACCTTAAGAGTATTACAAAAAAAGCTCTCATTTGTTAAGGATTAAGCGTTCCACCATTTCAGTCCACAAAACTTGAATTGTAAGGGTCTATTTTTTAATTCACCCCGAGCGAGTATACTCACTCAACCGGTGTAAACAGAGTATAGAGTACGGACAGTGTCAAGTTGTCCAGTGTACCCAGAGCGTTTATGTTTCTATAAAAATAAATTTGTTATAATCTGTTTTTATAAAAATATTTGGTTTTAAATGTCAAATATGTGTTTTTAAATGTTTTGCTTTTTCTCTACACTTACATTCATTTCAGAGCAAAAATTTACAAACGGAGTAAGCTCAGAGTATGTTCAGTTCACATTAAAAAATATGTACCTACAGTGTATAGATTAGTCTGGTTGAATAAAAAAACGCAGTGTGTTATTTTGACAACGCACTGCTCGCTCAGGTTGAATTAAAAAATAGACCCTAAGGAATTTAAATAATTTTTGGCAATGCCTACGTTTTCCTCCATAAAATCCATTAAGATTTCAAATTGTTCATTGTTTGTTGCAGTCGTATTGGAAAAATTAAAAAATTAATAATAATATTAATATTAAAATATTAATACGATACATATAACACAAATTTAATTTAAATATAAAATAAAGGTTTATTTACAACTCACATTTTTGAAAAAATATTTTTATTTATTAAATATTGCAGTTTAATTCTATTAAATTACGTTGATGAAATAAAATGGTCGTCACCTCAAGAGCAGTCGAAAATTTTCGATATTATCGAAAAAAAACACTATCGAAAAATTTCGTGATCGCTCATTTTCGATAGTATCGAAAAAAAAACGAAATCGAAAAATTTCGTGATCGCTCATTTTCGATACTATCGAAAAAAAAACGAAATCGAAAAATTTCGTGATCGCTCATTTTCGATACTATCGAAAAAAAACGCTATCGAAAATTTCATAATAGGGCCCCAGGCATTATTTTGTTGTAAAAACAAAATTTTCTATCAAAATATAAGGCTCGTCATGAGCTTCCGTATTTCATAACTTCGTAAATTTAACGTTTCTTCTGATCGGTTGAAATTGATTCCTCTAAATAAGCAAGATACGTCAAAAATAAACACGCTCACAGGCTATTTTTCTTCAGCGTATTTTGACAACTGTGATTATTTGTGATTTTTAATAAATAATATGGAACAAAATATTAAAAAACGGCCAAGTATATCTACCAAAAAATGGGAAGAAGGGGAAAAGATGAATATATTGAATTATTTTAAAAAAATAATTCAAAATAATTTAGAAATAGAGGTTTGTTTTATTAGGTGCCTACATTTATGTATAGGTATGTA
Organism: Tipula helvola; assembly: GCA_963556165.1. NCBI lineage: Eukaryota > Metazoa > Arthropoda > Insecta > Diptera > Tipulidae > Tipula > Tipula helvola. The sequence goes on from OY744482.1 coordinate 93,579,846, forward strand.
AATATTTATGTGATTTGTATTTTGATCCATGTTATTTATTTTTATTTATTAAAAATTACAAGTAATCACAGTTGTCACAATACGCTGAAGAAAAATAGCCTGTGAGCGTGTTTATTTTCGACGTTTCTTGCTTATTTAGGGGAAACAATTTAAACCAAACAGAAGAAATGTCAAATTTTCGAAGTTACGAAATACGCAAGCTAAGTCCGAGTTCGCGACAATATTCTGCGGAAAATTTTTCAGCAGGATTGCATGCGATTTAGAAATATTTTATTCGGAAGGGGAAATTTGTTTACGAAATAGACTACTTTGATTAGTTGCTAATTTATTTTTTTTATAATTTACATAACAACACAAGCATTATTACAATGTTCTGTTATTTATGATTTTTTTTTTAATTTTAAGCATTATAACTAAAATATATTCCTTCAGGTGACCTTGGGAGGTCATGGAAAATACATATTCGGACGTACAATTGATCGCTCTTTTCGAATCCGATGTCAAAACAGGACTTTCCCTATAAAAAATGACCTTGACCTCAATATGACCTTGAAGATGAAAGTCAAGGTCATAACCAAGCTCACCATTAAATTCCTTGTTGAAAACTACCTAAGACTACACCTTGCTTAGTTTTTTTTGACATACTTCGCGAGATTTCTAGGTGTTTTCATACTTTAACCTCGCAATGTAAATTCCTTCAGATGAACTTGGGAGGTGGGGGAAAATACATACTCGGACGTAAAATTGATCGCTCTTTTCAATTCTGTCATCAAAAATAGGGGTTCTAATTAAAAAAAATGACTGACCTCCAAATGACCTTGAAGATGAAGGTCAAGGTCACAACCAAGCTCACCATTAAATTCCTTGTTGAAAATAACCTAAGAATAAACCTTGCTCAGTTTTTGTTTTGACCGAACTCCGCGATATTTTTAGGGGTTTCCATAATTTTTCCTCACCCGGTATATTTACCTTTGCAATTCGCTTGAAAAACTGATCGAAAGTATTAAAAACAAAATTGGTCAAGAAACTTTTCGATAGACATTACATGGAGAGACACTCAGAATGCGTGTTTACTTAATGAGTTCTAACGGCTACGGACCTTTTTTGTGTCTATGCCTGGTCCTAGTGGACCGCCATCCAAACCTAACCTAATGAGTTCTAGCTACAAAGTGAGGTTACATTGAGAAATAATTTTGACACTTATCACCAACGGCAAACTTCCGAAATATGACTGAGGATGGCGCTGTCTCACAACTCGCTATGTCTCACAACTCCCCAATCTCCCCTACCCTTTTGTTTTCGTTTTTTTTTATTGTATATATTATTTTTAACCATCAACACAAATTATTGAATTTTATGAACATCCTTAAACATATGTATGTCGTATGTATATAATTAAAACAAAAATCCAAATGATTTACTAAATGCAATAAAAAACGAAAAAATCATTACGAAACCTTTAGTAACGTTCCGTTACGAAAATTTTCGTAGTCCGATTTCAAGAATACCATTTTAGGGTTTTCTTAATATTTTGACACTAACTCGCAATACGAAAATTTTCGTAATGGTTCAAGAATAGCACCCCTGTAACTAAAATTTTTTTTCCATTGTGTGAATGCTTGATAACGAATAAAAATTGTTCGTTTTGTTGGAAATTCATCCAAACGTGCAAGTTCAAATTACAATTATTTTGCATTGTGAATGTCCTTTTATTATAAATACATAGAATTATTTTCGTAAAACAATTTTATATAAAGTATTTATTTGGTAGAAAATTTAAATTTTTAATAATATTTCAATGATTAATATTTTTTAGAGTGCGGTAGCGCTTTTTAGCAATCACCCTTATGTAATGGGCCATTACAAAATTTGGAGTTGAAATTGCGGATGATAGTATCTCCGGATAGTCCTCTTTTGACGTTCTTCTTTTTGAAGACCGATTAATAGGCTACCGAACCATAAGCGTTGGTGGAAAATAGCCGATTAATAGGCTTCCGGAAGGTAAAGTTTTATTTTAAAATCTTACGATGGTCCACACCACGCCGATAGCAATTTAGAATAGGTGTGAACGCCGAAACATTTTAATAATTACTATAATACGAAGAACCAAAGACATTGCATGATACAATCTAATGATATTTTTGAGTGGCTTTTTTGTGTTATAAAATTGAATAATATGAAAGAAATGTGAATTTGCCTTATTCATTATTTTTGAGACTTAAGTTAGAGACTTAGTTTTCCTTATTTTGTTAAACCCCAATACATATGTATTTCGCAATAAAATACATAATTCAATAGTATTCCAGGAATCGATACAATCCAAAAACTAAAATTTTTCGTTCGCAATTACATACGCAAATGTCGTTTAACTCACAGAGTTTGTATTCGGATTGTATCGCCCAAAAATTGGGCTGTTCAGCGCGCAAGTCCAAAGCGTTCATACAGAAAAATTATGATACGAACGTTTGTGTGAGATGGATGGGATGCTTTTTATTTATATACATAAACAATAATCAATGTAAATTTATAAAAGTGGGGTTCAAATTGAGAGTGATGCGTTCATATAATGCTGCTTGATGTAATGTCTTGTAAGCTCGAGCCTCTCCTCTTTATTCCCAACCCCGCCTTCTCGCGGTGAACCCTGTTATCCTGCGGGTAACAGAAGGGGCTCTGGGGCACGGCTGAGGGGTTAGTTTGCAATTTTATAATAATTTGTATTTTTTTGTATGAATTAGGCAAAATTGTATCTAACTGCTTCAGTCACTCAAGCTAAGGTGGCACTGCATACGCCGATGGCTGCATGACTAAGGGGAGGCTTAGTCTTTAGTATGCGAACTCCGAATTAGGCGACATTCGGTTTTAAACCCCTAGCCTTCCTATGATAATGCAGAGCTCTGTCATAGGTGACCGTTATTTCTCGTGCTACTCGTGGGAACAAATATGAAATCTAATAATAAACAAAACATACAAAATGAGAGTGATGCTTCTCTAACAGCATCAAAAATAGAAGTTGGCACAACAGCTGGTACCAATTCAGGAGAAGGAATCAGTCAAACGGCTCCAATATCTGAAAATACCGCTACTTCTACTGAAAACGGAACTCAGGAAAAAACGGCCGTCGATCAGACAGGTAGTAAACCCAAGACACAGGGTCATTCGAATGAAATAGCCAGTATATTAGCTCTAGAAACTTCCGTCGGAGATAAAACTGAAAATGGAACTGAAACCGTTGCTACATATAAGCTAAATCTTGAAACTGCCATAATAAAACGTTTCAATTTATTAAGGCAGAAAGGCTACACGATCGTAGTAGCTCAAAAATTAGCTTTAGACCCCAAAAATCAAATTATTCGTGTTTTCGTTAAAGCATCGGATCCGACTGCCAATTTTACAAAGATCCAATATCGATTGTTACGAGATGACATCCTGCAAAAAGCTGTTGAATTTAAGGGGACTGGTGTAAAACCAAAATTCGTCGATCATGCGTATAAAGCTGGGTGTATGGCTCTCAGCTGCGCTAACCAACCAACATTAACTTGGTTGAGAAAAAATATTAGTCACGTTAAACCATGGCCAGGCGCCAGTTTTAAAATTGTCCTGGAGTACGAAGACGTCTTAGTTGCTAGTTTTATTCAAAGCTCAGACGATACCAACAAAGTTATTCTTGGGTTTATTGAAGCCCAAAACGAAGGCTTTGTAACTAAACAATGGAAAGTACGTAATCGATTAGTTGAAGGCACAACTGTCCAATTGACACTTCAATTAGATAAGGCATCAATTGAAAAAGTGAAAGAACTTGGTTTTCGGGTCTGCTACAAATTTGGAAAAGCTCAATTTAAACCCAAAGAAGACTTGTTAGAACCTCCTCTAAAACCAAAAATTACTCGGTTAAAAAGATTGAATTCGAGATCGGGTCCTTCAAATAGATCTGGTCCATGGAACCGATCTCGTCCATGGAACCGATCTCGTCCACCAAACCGTTCTGATTCACCAAACCGTTCTGGTTCACCAAACCGTTCTGGTTCATCAAACCGTTCTGGCTCACCAAACCGTTCTGGTTCACTAAACCGATCTGGTACGCTAAACCGATCTGGTCCTTTTAACAGAAATGGTTCACCAAATCGAACTGGCTCATCAAACAGATCTGGCCCTCAAAACCAGTCTGGGCCACAAAACAGAATCGGATCCGGACCAATACGAAATAGTAATAGGCAAGTTGCGCGATCAAATGGAGGCCCATTTAGTAGGCCTCCCTCCGGTAACAATAATCGTGATAGTGCTGGAGGAGGTAGAGGAAGAGGTTCACAGAATGGAAATAATTTTAATAACTCGAGAAACTATTCATCCGGACCATCAATACCAAACCAATTAAGTGAATTTGCAAACAATATCGATAAGTTACGATCTTCAATGCCACAACAGCAACCACCGTCAAATAACAATTATGAAATGTTTTCCAGAAGGAGTGATAATAATTCTCCTACCCGTATGAATGACGGTAATTATGGTAATTCATCATCATACAGTAATGCAGATCAAAGCTTTGGAAATTCAAATTTCCGGGACACAGGTTTCCAAAATAATTCAAGCTTTAGGGATACTTCTAGTTATGGAGGAGGAAACTCTTCAAGCTTTGGAAACTCTGGTTTCGGAAATAATTCAGGAAACTCATCAAATAATAATAACAGCAGAAGCTTCAGAACACAACCGTCAAGTTTCGGAACATCTTCAAACAACTACGGAACTTCTTCAAACAACTACGGAACTTCTTCAAACAACTACGGAACTTCTTCAAACAACTACGGAACTTATTCAGACAACTATGGAACTTCTTCAAACAACTACGGAACACCGTCAAGCTTTGGTAATTCCAATTTTGGAAGGTCCAACTTTGACAATACTCCAAGTTATGGATCTTCAAGACCAAATGTCTGGGATAATAACGATTCAACCGGCAAATCATCACAGAATAACAATAATGGTGGTGGTGGTGGTTTTGGTGGTTGGTATCGTAGATAATCATTTAATACAACAACAGTTGGTAATCCCAGGTAAATTGATCATAATTGCCTGGGATAAAAATAAGACGCAGTAATTTAACATTTTTATTGATTTACTTTGTTTTGATTCTCTCATAAATTAATTATAAATTGTTGTTTGAACGGTAGTGACTATTTATTGGGGTGAATTAAGGACGAGGAATAAAGTACTATGTCTTAAACGGAATCGGTTAAAATGCATTTATATATTCACAGCCTATCAGTCTAGCTTATGAAATGCAATAACCAAATTCTAAAAGTACATTCCGACATTTATAACAATGGCCTCATCAAATAACCATATATAAACAAATTTGCAAAATGTTTCGTTTTGTGACCTTTTATAATTCACATTAATGTAATCTACACACTAATTGATCATGATTACCACAAATTTTGATAGTTCGAAATAGCAGGAAAACGTGAAAATTTTGACTATCCACAAATGGCTCACGAAGCAGTTCAAAAAGTCCTAAAGGATGCAAAAATTCATTATTTCGAAATTAAGCAAGCGTCCATCGGTTACGTCTTTGGTGTGGATAAAGAGCCCTTTACAAAATTGGACTAACTGGCATTCCAATGTACAATGTAAATAATAATTGTTCAACTGCGTCCAGTGCTTTGTTCTTGGCCAAACAACTAATTGAAAATGGAAATAATGATTGCGTGCTTGCATTGGGTTTTGAGAAAATGGAGCGAGGCTCATTGTCATCAAAGGTAAGAAAATCAAATTATTAATTTATACCTTCACTCTTTACATATTTTTGTTTTATTTTCTTTAGTATTTCGATAGAACTAATCCATTAGATAAACACGTCGAAGCAATGTCTAATATTCATGATATTCAAGGAGGTCCAGTGGCCGCTCAACATTTTAGAAATGCTGGAATCGAGCATATGAAGAATTATGGAACAAAACCAGAACACTTGGAAAATCGTACACAAAAACCATAAACATTCCGTTAATAATCCGTAAGTTATAGACTATTTCCATGAGTTTTGGATGCATAGTAATTCAATTTTTTCTTCGTTTTTGTTTACAGATATTCGCAATTTCGCGATGAATACTCATTAGAACAAATCAAAAATTCCCCAGTCGTACATGAACTTTTGACTAAACTGCAATGCTGTCCGATAAGTGACGATTCGGCTGCTTGTATTTTAGCGACCGACAATTTTGTTCGCAAACATGGTTTAGAAAGTCAAGCGGTTGAAATTGTTGGCATGGAAATGTCAACCGATTTATCATCAACTTTCAGTGAAAAAAGCATGATGAAAGTTGTTGGTTACGATATGGCAAAAAATGGCAGCTGTAAAATTATTTGGCAAAACCAATTATAAACCACAGGACGTTGATGTTGTCGAGTTACATGATTGCTTTTCGGCATACGAATTGAATTCATATGAGGCTCTTGGTTTATGTGAACCCGGAAAAGCTGGTGAATTAATTGATCGATAATACATATGGTGGAAAATATGTAATTAATCCGAGTGGAGGAAATTGTGTAGGCAGTTACAAGCTGAGGCAGATAAACGGCAAGTTGTCCAATTGTAGCGCTGCAACATAATATCGGACTTGGTGGTGCGGTCGTTGTTGGATTATACCGATTAGGATTTCCATACACCCGAAAACAATTGAAATTAAACTTGACTGGCGCCCAGATGGAACATGATATTAAAGCCAAACTTTAAATAAAATTTTTGGAAATCCCTATATACCTAATTTTATACATATTAATTACTACTCTTTATAATTTTTTAAAGTTAAGAACTTTCATAATTTGTGGACCTTTATTGTTTTCGTTTAAATATTTCTTATTGTGGTCTTTGTATTTTATGATTTAATTCTGTAAGGTGAACATGTGAAATAGATTACATGTTTGTAAAAAGTTAAAAAAATATATTTTTATTTTAATGGAGACATTCAAGGATTTCAAACAATTTTTTTCGAAAGCGTAGGCACTTATTTTATTTAATGTGAAGTTGGTATGTAGTATTAGTCAGGCCCGCTTTCATGAGATCCGTTTCAAAACGGAATGACAAGCAAACTAAAACGCAATCACCAAATCAACGCCAACCCAACCAGCAACTCAATCATCAATTCTACTTCCAAATCATCCCTTAACCTAACCCTAAATTCAACCTCCCAATAATTTCTCAACCCAACCCCTTAAGTAATAACCGCAAGATAAGCTAATTCAATCTCAACTCAACTTAGTAAGAAACAAATCTCAACCCTCAACTCAACGGCCAACTCAATTCGAAAGCCACAAGCTGTATGAACTCAATCTAACCTCTCACTAATCCCTCAACGCGACTGTAAATTAATCCCCAATCAAACCCCTCACTCAAATCCAATTAAATTTCAACTCAAACCCTATTCCACCCTAACTCTACCTCAAATCAACCCACTACCCAACTCAAAACTCAAACATAACTCAACCTTCAACTCAAGCTCAACCCCAACGTAACCCCAAGTGGGTTTCAGGGGTGGAATGTTGTAACACCACTTTCGATTCGAATTCGATAGATTTTATATCTCATGTTTCAAGAATAAAATTGTATTCTATTTCGTTTTTGGATTATACTTTTTCTATAGCGATCTCTTGTTGCGTACTTTTCTTTTCCTTCAAATCGTAAAGTATCACTAAACAAAAATTTGAGTGATAAATAATCATATTCATGAGTATAAGTAGAAATAGAATGTTGTTTTATTCGAGCAAGCTGAGATAGCAAGAAAAAAAGCATAATTGAAAAACGAAACAGAGTACAATTTTAATATTGAAACATATGAGACATAAAATCTATCGAATTCGAATCAAAAGTGATGTTACAACATCCTACCCCAGATCAATCCTAACTGAAACTCTAACTCGCGCCCAGCTCGACCCTCAACTTAATCCCAAACTCAATGTCTAACTTTAACTCAAATTAAGGTGCCTCGAAAATCTACGTTTGTACATGAACTCAACTCAAAACTCAAGCTATCTTCCAACTCAATCCTTAACAAAACCTCAAATAAATTCCCAATTTAACTGCTGACTCCTACTGAATTCAATTCCAACTCAACTCCAAATCAGCCCTAGTCTATCCCCAACTCAACCTTTACAGTACCTGCAACCCAGCTCATCAACCCCAAACTCACGCTCAACTAACTCTCAAATCAACATTGTCTTAAAAACTACATATAAACGGATATATACGAACTCAACTCAAGCTAACTCTAACTCAACCGTCAATTTAAACACACAAATAAATCCCAGCTGAAGTGCTCATTAAACCTTAATCCAACTCCAATCCAACTTGCAAATGGAACCCAACTCAACTGCAAGCTGGACGCCCAACGCCTCTGCTCACCTAATCCAACATCAACTCAATAACAACTAACCCGAAATATAGCAGCGTGAGATCCAACCAGTAGCGTGAAACCCAATAGTAGCATACCCTCGACCCAACCGCAAACTCAACGCCCAACTCAATCTTCAAACTAGCATTTATAAAAAATATTTATGTGATTTTAGGCAAAAAATTGTTTCGGGTGAATGATTTATAAATCGCCTTGCAAATCAAGGTTCGCGTTCGAATATCACACTAAATCATTTTTAAATCACTTGGTTTAATCTTTACACGATCGCGCTCCAAGTACGAATAATCCAATTCGATCTCATTCGCATATTTATATAGGTACTTAAACAAAAGTACAAAAATTAACTTGAAATACTCTAACCTAGGTCAGTTAGTAAACTTTGCACTTTTAATTAACTTATTCTATTCTACCCTAAGCGTCACCGTAACGCTACCCCTCACCTAAGCCTGTCCATCCCGAACAGGACCCAAATCAGCTCCTATGTAAAAGGCCAGCCTCTCCAAATGCACCACCTTCGATTTACCTCGATGCCTGTTTTGAATCCGATAAACGGGAGCGACGTCACATTCTTGTGCTGACAGTGTAAGTATGGTCCTTCCCGTGCTGGTTTTAGCTTCGATGATAACCCAAGATAAATTGATATATCTCATTAAGGTCCTCTTTCATCCAGTCTACGTAATCCTGTTCACATAATGCCTCTGATGGAACAGCCCCGTAGGTTACCTCCAAAAATGGTTTAAGCTGGTGGTATTTCCGTTGTGGCATGTATGTATCGCTGATCTATCAATCAGGAACATCGATATATGTCGATCCCAGTCGCGTTGATTTTCCTCCGCGAACTTTGCTAGATATTCCTCCAATGTGCCATTTGTTGAGGGACAATTGAAGCTTCATATCCGGGGCTCAGTTCGTGGCATGGGTCGTTGAAATTTGCTCTGTCCTCAGCATTAATTTAGTGATTCGGTCCTGCCCATGGCTCTACAACAAACCGCCAGTCTCCCGGTTTTTATTTACACATAACTGGTACCTAAATTAATTTAAACAATTCCACACAACAAAATATACGACATTAATGTCGAGTTATTTACAGTGCGAATCACCAAACAATGAATATGCCTTTACAATTTTGTGGGGGAACTTACCGTACAAATTCCTCGCTAGTGGACCTCTCTTTTCCCGGTGGGCGACTGCCTGACCGTGCACACTCCGTGCTGGTGGATCCCTCTTCTACCGTAGGCCGACCACCTTTCGGGTGCTGCCCTCAAGTCAGATAGCGTGCCTACCTTGGCTTTACCAAACTCGAACATCCACTTCCCCCCCAAACAATAACACAAGTTTAAATACTTCTGTTTGTTTTTTTTTCGCTATTTATTGGTTTTAATTTTTTCCCCCCTTTTGGTTATTAAATATTCACAAACTTTTTTTCCCCCTTTTGGGTTTAATATGTTTCCTTCTTGTTTGCCCAGCTTATTTGTACTGAAATCTCAATAGGCACATTCACTATCGCTTAGTTAAACACGCGTATTATATATTTGGTTAATAATTCAAATTATTTAATAAATCTTTTCCCTTGTGTTGCTCTTTCTGATTAAAAGCTTAATAACCGAACTATCCACGCATATCCACGAAACTCACGACCCTCACTGTTACAACCTGTTTTTTCTTGGGTTTTTTTGTCGGTAGCAAGCAAGCTTTTTTCTTGAAATATTTCTCGCGAACCCCTTTTTTTCCTTTCACTACAAATTTTGTTACTCCCAGGATGAGTTAATCGAAAAAATTGTGAGCTGCAATATAATTTTGAATGTGAAAACTAACAGGTTATACCGACTACCGCAAACTCATTTGGGACAATATTCATTTTGTTACACTATTGACACAGAAAAGAATGAACAGATATGGAAGTTCCATGTTAAGCATTTACAAAGAAATATTCAATCAAAAAAATGTATTCCTGCTCTAATCTAACCAGTTAAGACAGAGACAATATAATTCAATATTACATATTTCGCTTCTCTTCTTGTATAAAAAACAAAAAAGAAGAGAAGCGAAACATATTATTGTATTATATTTTCCCTTAACTGGTTAGATTAGAGCAGGAATACATTTTTTAGATTGAATATTTCTATGTAAATACTTGACATGGAACTTCCATATCTGTTCATTCTTTTCTGTGCTATTGATGCAAAGGCGTTCTATATGATTTATACCGAGCATCTGGCATATTTCTTGAAATAGCACCAATTCAAAATTCCTTGCTTGATTCGTATGAATTTCCATCGGCACTCGAAATCTGCTAATCCAGTTGTTGAGCACGGTACCAACTGTTATTGATGGTTCCTGATTGTGTACGGAGTATACCTCCGGCCATTTGCTGAAACAATCCATTATCACTTGCTCATATTTATAGCTGCTCTCGGCGGTGAGAAATGGCCCCGCTACATTCATTGCAACTTTCTCTAATGGCTCCCACGTTATACTGTTTCATGGTTCCACGACTTTTACGTGCGGCTCCCTTTACCACTATGCATATGGTCACATTTTTGGCACACCTCTGGGTCATCGACAGTCGACACGATATATTAATTTCTATGCCAACAATTCCTTCCGGTTTTGGAGTAGTATGTAATAACTCGTTCTTCACCAATCGTTTGCAGTGACAAAGTTCCTACTATACTCCTATTGCTTGCATCGGTGTTCAAAATAAATTGCACGTTGAGTACAGGGTATGCGAGGACTGGCGCGACGCTTAATCTTCTCCTTAGTTTCACGAATGTGTCTTCCTGGCCAGCCTTCCATTCCAATGCCTTGTCCTGCCTGGTTAACTCATGTATATATTATTTGCAATATCGGCACACGACTCGTTTATAATAGGGTACAATCCCAAAAAGCTCCATAATTCATGTTAATTTTTAAATCTTGGCCTTCTTTACAGCTGCGATCTTTTCTTTGTCGGTGTAAATTCCATTAACCTACAACAGCTTACATTTCTTTGTTTCTCCTAATATGCTGGTCGAAATTCTTGCATAAAGATGATAACCGCATAACATTAAATTGCCATAAAGTCCGTTATGTTAAAATTAAATTTATTTAAAATTAAAATTGTATTTAAAATTAAATTTATCATTTACAAAAAATCTATTTACCACAAAAAACACAAAGTACCATCAATCTTACAAAATTCGCCAACTAAATAGCAGTTGAATTTTGCCATATGAGTTCGGAAAAATTCGCTGCGAATTTCTTTTTTCATTTACATAGTAGGGCGGATTTTTTCGATATCGTAAAAAATCCGAAATCGAAAAATTTCATAATTGGCTCTGCTTTCCATACAACATCAGACAAATAAACAGATTGAGGACAGGACACGCAAAAAATAAAAAATTTAAAAACACAGTGGGAATTGAGGAAAACAACCTATGTGACATATGCAACACTATAGAAGACAACGAACACATAGTGGAGAAGTGTAAAAAATTCAATCAAATACGCCAAAAATACACACTAATACAACATAATAAACTAATAGATATCCTAAAAGCAGAAAATATTAAAAACTATAAAATAATTTGTGATTACCTAAAAGAAATAGACTACGGTTTATAAAAATATTTATGTTAAAATAAGAAACCCTACTAACCATAAGAATTTTAAGAACTATATTTTGTTCAACCATTCATAAAAGATAAAAAGATAAAACTGTTATAATTTAAGAACAAAAAAAAAACAAAAAAAAAAAAAATAACTTTGACACTTGTATAAAATTTTAATAATGTTATGTATACCAATAGGTCGTGTGGATAAAATAGTATTCAGGCCTAAGCAAATGAAATAAAAAAAAAAAAAAAAAAAAATTGGCTCTGCTTTCTAAAGAGAATTTTAGCAGTTTTGCTTAAAACGAAATACCGACACAACCAACACTAAAAAAAATCACACTTATTTTACCTCCCAAATAATCGTTCTATAGGCTGATTTTGCATGAGAAAATACATCAAATTTTCAGAATTTGTCATCAACCAATGCGAATTCCATGATGAATTTCGCGATTTCGAATTAAAATATATACTGTTATAAAAAAACTGTTATACAAATCATTACCAACTTCATACCAGACATCAGGCAATACGTTTTATCTCGCCTTCGCTTTCCGATTTTTTTCACGATGTCATTTTCAATTTTTTAATCATTCCATCTCCAAATTTACGACGTGTTGGTTGGTGTGTGATGGTGCGTCGTATAAAATTTAAATTAGTTAAAAATTAATAATAATTTATAAATGGTGGTCTGGTGAGGCTTTCAATTACAAACATATTTTGTAAATAATATATACAGTGTAAATTAAGTAAACATATTAGTCTTAACACAAAATATCTTGTTTCTTGATAATAAAAAGTGCAAAACAAAATGGTGCGTCCAATTAAAGTATATGTGATCGGCGTGGGCATGACTAAGGTATGTTGAAAATTTTCATTTTACCGTTTATTACTTAAATTGTAATAACTTTCGATATAATATTTTACATTATCATTACATGGACAAAAAATTTGTTACGTTATTTATATCTTTTACATATTGAGATTTTAGTTGCAATTTGCAAATAGAAATAAGGTCGTTCGGTTAATTAAAAAAGCAAGTGAATAAAGTTCACTTGCTTCGGCTTGGTCTTGTAATAATTTCTGTTCTCAAATCAATAATTCAAGATTTTTTTGTAATGTTATCTTTGTTTGATATCTTGTTCGTATAGTGGTTAGAGGAAGTAAGCTAGCATATCTTTATATTATACGGTATATTTGATTAAACATGTCTAGCTAGTTTGTTTTATAAATTATATGGTTTTGTTTGTACATAATAGATAAATTACCCTATTTTCAGTAAATAATTTTATGAGAAACTAACAAATTTTGAAATCATTAGTCAATTAGAGCCAGATTCTTGAAGAATAATCGTAAAACTTTTATGCTTCCAACATATGAACGCCATTGTTTCTTAAAATTAATTATTGAACTATGCGAAAAGTTTGTTTCGCGTCCAATGTCCATTTATAATTGAGATTATAGGAATTAAGTTTTCTGGTTTTGAATTACGTAATTTCAAATTTTATTTTTTATTTTGTGATGTAGTTTATTAAAACTAGCTTATATTTGATTAATGTTAGCATCTTTCAAAATGGCGTCCAACCATTTTTTTTTCTTTTGTTTGGTCTTTGGTATAAGTTTTTTCTCAATATGCTTGCATGTGATTTAAATTTAGGTTTTTTGAACTCTTGAATAACTGCGCTTGTCCGTACAATAACATTGCTTTGTAGCTATGCGTATTTGAGATATCTTTTAGGTAGGTACATAATAATGTCCGATTGAATGAAATTTTGTAAATTAGCTATGTCGCGTTTTAATGATCTCTAATATTGTTTTCGATTGAAAAACTCTACATACAATAGCTACATAGTAAAAAATGATCGTTTTTTTAGGAGAGTTTAGTTTTTTTGGTCAATCGAAAACTACGTTTCCTTTTTTATTTCACCTACACGGAGTATATTATTTGAGATATTCTAAAATTTAGAATATCTGACTCAACCGAAAATATTATGTTCATCTTCCATTATGCATCAATATCTACAACATAATTACAGCAAGTACTAAGGCTTTGTATCGTCACACAAACTGAAATACATACTCTTATTAATGCGCGCGAAATTTCTTATACACCTTATCGGTGACAACATTTTTTTGTATCTTGTAATGAAAAAGTGTTCAGCGAAAAAAGAGGCGTTGCTCGTTTTTGTAGGCTAATTTTTTTACAAGAAAAAAATCATGTATTCCACTAACAAAAAAGGAATCTAGATCAAAAAATGCTGACTCATAATAGAAATTTATGTCAGTTCAGGAGTGCGGTTATGTAAGCATTACGAGTAAATGCATTGCCCCATGCACAAACGGCGATTCGGCATTTTAAACCGTCAAATCCAATTACATATTGAGAAAATTGTTTGTTTTTCTATATGAAAATTATTAAAAAATAGCTAGTTTAATCTATAAGTTCCACCTTATTCGTAAAATTTTTTATTAAAATTGATGTTATGTATAGTTAAAATAATATCTCGTTGAAAATTCCTATTCCTTCATTCTCGAGTAAAATAACAACAAAAAATGAATTTGTTGTTGTATTTACTGGGAATGAAAGAATAGGAATTTTCAGCGAGATATTTTTTGACTATAATTTCGTTCAAAAAACTCCAATTTTATATTTTGACAGCCGGCAAAACATAAAATTGGGACTTTTTGAATGAAATTAAATCAGGCTACACGAATTAAAAAAGGCTGAAATAAAAAAGGTGTTCATTAATGAAATAAAAAAGGCGAATTTTGTATGAAAAAGGAATACCATTTTTATTTCAGAAAAAAATGAATTAAAAAAGGTAACATAAGGTGTTCATACAAATTCATACAAAATCACCATTTTTAATTCAACCTTTTTTAATTCGTGTAGCCATTATATCAATTTTAATAAAATGTTCTTAGAATAAGGTTAAACTTATAGATTAGAACTATGTATTTGTTAATAATTTTCATATTGCAAAGTGAAGCAGCTTAGCTAAAAATTCGGTTTGACGGTTTTAAATGCCGGTTTTCCGTTTTGCATGGATGCCTTTACAACGCATTCCCAATGAAATAGTTTTTACTTTTGCCTTACAGGAGATTGTATGAATTTCTAATAAAACAAAAATTTTTGTTTGATATTATATGTATTGGAAATTCATACAGCAAAAAAAAGTATTTCATTGGGAATGCAGTGGTTTTCGAAATTGCGACAACAGCGACGAGTTCTCGTAATTGCGACTTGTTGTTATTCGAACAACTTTTTTTAAGTACGCCGTCAACTCGTAATGATTAAAGGATTCTTTTTAAAGAAAAAAAAAATTCTTTTTAGCGTTTTGTCGCAATTCCAACAAAATTGTGCCAGTCCAATCGTCAATTTCGAAAAACTTTGAAACTCGTACATAATCGCACCCCAGTTTTTTCTAGATTCGTTTTTTTGCGTCAATAGAATTCTACTTTAGTTATCAAAAATGAAATCAAAAACGAAACAAAATTTAAAAAAATGTATAAAAATTGTTTTATAATCTATAAAAGTTGGTTTAAAAATGTTCCAAAATGGAATGAAATTTACATGGCATTGTTGTAAAATTTCTAACATAAGACGCTAAAGACTACCCCAAGCGAAACGGGAAACTGGTATTTCAAACCGGCAAAACAATATCAAATTGTTCAAATTATCACAACCTGACATTTCAACCAAAATTGGAGATTTTTTGTTTGTGTTGGTGATAATAAACTCGGTTTTACGTTCTCTAGTTGGACGTATAGAAAATGTCATAACACGAATTCATTCTTGATTATTTTTCTTTTTTTAAGCGTTTCGCTGTGAATTTTTATAAAGTATTAACAAGTTTAATTGTTTTTATTTCCATTCGATAAAACTAAAGCATTGACCAGTCAGTCTTTAAGAAATTTAAGTAAGAATGCGAGCAGAGGATCATGCATGTTACTGACCAGCGAAACTTTAAGAACTTTTCGTTCAGTTTCGTTAAATTTGAATTGTCATTTAACAATCTTTAACAAGAGCGAAAACTATCGCCCAAACTGAAGGAAGAAACGTTAATGTATTCAGTTTTGTGATATTTGTGAATTAATATTATGTATTAATGTTTTGTTAATTAAAATAATAATTTAAATGCATTTTAAACATGTTCCTAGAATATTATGTAGTATAATATGTATTAAAAATAATAAAATACAAATATTTTGAATTTTTTTTGTCAAATCGTGTTAAAGATTCGCTGGGCGATCTGTCAAAATTTCCGTAATAATACACTTTCGTTAGATTCTGTAAGGTTTTATTACGGATTCTTAAAGACTGACTGGTCAATGCTATAATAATCTTCTAAATTCACTAGGTTAGGTTAGGTTGAAGTGGCTGCTATCGCACACTTAGGCCAGCAATGGCCCGTTGTGATACCACAGGATCCCATCTCCCCATTACTCCCGTTGAAACCAACCAGAGCTATTTATATAGCGTAATAAATCTCGCACTCCACAGTCCGCGAGTTCCGAAAGGCTGTCCATACCGTACACACCCAAATACTTATGCCTTCTGTATGATAGCGCCGGACATGAGCATAGGAAGTGTTCCAAAGTCTCCTCCTCCTCTTCGTCCATGCAACTTCTACAAAAGTCATTCGTCTGTATCCCCAGCCTTCTCGCATGCTCCCCAAAAAGGCAGTGACCTGTCATTATCCCTACGACCAATCCTATTTCTTGTCTTCCCAGGGATATTAGTACCTTGGAGCGCCGCAAGTCCAGTTTTGGCCAAACTTGCTTTGCTACCCTGCACGTGAGAGTGTTGATCCACCTCTCATTTGTCAAGGCGATTGCCTTTTTACTGAGCGCCCATTTTAGCACTGCCATAGGCCTCCCCAGACCTACCATTTCCGGCTGCATCTGGAGAGTCGTACCGTACCTAGCTAGTTCGTCCGCCCTGCAGTTCCCCGTGACGTCCGAGTGACCCGGGACCCAGATTATCTGGATGCTGAAATACTCGCTTATCTCGTTAAGAGATGATCGGCAATCCAGCGCCACCCGCGACTTCAGACAAACTGCCCCAAGTGACTTGATCGCTGCCTGACTGTCCACATAAATTGCGATATCCCTCCCGGATACCACATTATGCTTCAACCATGTCATGACTTGCCCGATCGAAATTCACTAACTCCATCATATAATTATAAACAAAATTAACGTTCCTATAAAAATTGACGTTTCTATGATATAAAAATTCGACATTTCTTTTCCTTATTCGTTTTAGTGCAAATTGAAGAAAAAATGGCCATTTTTCTGTTTTGATCTACATGAAAAACCGGCAAAAAAAATTGTAATTTTTTGTGGTAAGCTTTTTGATGCGTTTTTGACATTTTTTGATGTGTTTTTGATTGTTTTGGCAAAAAAACACATAATGAAAAGCGCCTTTTTAAACCGCTACCTAGCATTGAAATTTCTGTGGTCAAAAGGTAAAACATTTATTTCCAATTTCATAATTTTTCTAGACTATTCATTTTTCACTTATGCCGACTAAAATTGCTATGGCTTGCAACCCGACCACAGCCTTGGCCACAAGGTATTAACACTCAAGTCAAATTTAGTAAGGTTAGATGAGAGATAGAAAACGTTGAATATTAAAAAAGGTTAAACAGCTTAATCCTAATCAGTATGGGTCATTTTACTTCCATAAAAGCATGCGATGAATCTTTCACACCAGAATGTATAATTTTTGAAGAAAAATGATTTAGTATATTTATTTATTTATTTACAAACTGGATTAATAAAAGTAAAATACAATTTTTGAGTTATTGCACATATGACGATTCCTCTGCCCAAATGCTGGATTGCATATCATACAGAATACTTCTTCAAAATTTAGTATAGGAATTTTAGTGATGTGCTAAATCGGTTCTTTTTGTTCTGTTTTGCTTATTTTCTCTTATGTTTTTCACAAAAAAACTGACTAAGCCCATCACTAACAGAAATTGCTATGCCAAAATATACGAAGCTCCCGTTTATGCTTATCTCTCCGCTAACACAAGGGCTAATGGAACAATTTAGCCCTTAAGTTTGTTCCATTAATCCCTTTGTTATATTGGTACATAACCAATTCTACATATATCTACATATATTCGTTACAATTGAAAAATTGTTAGCAGGTCATTATAGTTCTTAAATAACCAATATTAGAATACATAAAGCTCAATTTTTATAAAAAAGTATTTTTTGGCAATTTTTTAGCTAACAAACTTAAAATGAGTGCGAGACTCATCCCATACTGATTAGGGTTAAGTCGACTTAAGCTGTTTTACCTTTTGAGCACAGATTTGTCGATGAGTTAGCTCGACCCTGGATTTAAAACACAAAATATATTTAGAAAACGATAGACGCCATTTTGAAATTAAAGAACATTTAACTTAGTTTATAGTTTAATGTTTTATAAACTTTAATAATTCAACCGTAACTTGTGGATTCACAAGCCAAATTACCGTCCGTATCAACTACCACACACATGTAAGCAAAGCTTAATTATTTTCAGTTTTTGTTTTGTTGACTTTATTATTTTTGGTCAACAAAATACAGGCTACTATATAGATTATTTTTAATTAGAAGTGGTGTGGATAAAATTGGGTCTGGGCGTACGGACGGAAATTTGGTTTGTGACCCCGCAATCAAGCCACATGAAGATTAAAACATTTTTCTCTATTTTTGGACTGTTGGTACATTATTTAATTTCGTTTTTTGTCGTTTGTGTTTGTTTGTTGTCGTATGTGCGAGTTTGTTGAATGTCTCTAACATTAATAATTTAAAACCAGTTTTGTGCATCAATCAGTTTTTGTACTTGTTGTCTGCCTGTCGATATCAATAACCATTCGAATTGTTTTCTTTACCTACCGCTTGCAAATTAGTTAATTGTATGGTAAAACACTCGATTCTGATTATTACATGAGCATTTGTGCTTAAATTAAAAGCTCTGCAGCTTTTATATTGAAAATATGAAACAATATTTACCTCTACATTGAAGGAGCGTATTATGGTTAAATTATTACAAGACATTCATTTCAGTTACTTTCAACTTTCACGTTCGTATTTCCACCAAAACGAACAAAAAATTTCCAACAATGATAATAAAATTTACTTTTGATTTACGTTTCTATGAATTTTCAACTTTTGTTCGATATGTTGGAAATTCATATAACCTGTAACTAAAAGATTGTTGCTTTGTGTGAATGCTTGATAACGAATAAAAATTGTTCGTTTTGTTGGAAATTCATCCAAACGTGCAATTTCAAATTACAATTATTTTGCATTGTGAATGTCCTTTTATTATAAATACATAGAATTATTTTCGTAAAACAATTTTATATAAAGTAGTTATTTGGTAGAAAATTTAAACTTTTAATAATATTTCAATGATTAATATTTTTTTAGAGTACGATAGCGCTCTTTAGCAGTCACCCTTATGTAATGGGACATTACAAAATTTGGAGATGAAATTGCGGATGATAGTATCTCCGGATAGTACTCTTTTGACGTTCTTCTTCTTGAAGACCGATTAATAGGCTACCGGACCATAAGCGTTGGTGGAAAATAGCCGATTAATAGGCTTCCGGAAGGTAAAATTTTAATTTAAAATCTTAAGATGGGTCCACACCACGCCGATCGGCAATTTAGAATAGGTGTGAACGTCGAAACATTTTAACAATTTAATAAAACCGATCGGCTTTTCTTGTAATAATGAAACGTACGAAGAACCAAAGACATTGCATGATAAAACCTAATGAGATTTTTGAGTGGCTTTTTTGTGTTATAAAATTGATTAATATGAAAGAAATGTGAATTTCCTTATCCAGTTTAAAAATTTTACTTTAATCTAATAACTATAATTATTTTTGAGACCTAAATGGCGTAAATTAGTTTACCTTATTTTGTTAAACCCCAATATATATGTATTTTGCAATAAAATATATAATTCAATGGTGTTCCAGGAATCGATACAATCCAAAAACTAAAATTTTACGTTTGCAATTACATACGCAAATGTCGTTTGATTCACAGAGTTTGTGAATCAAATTGTGAAAAAATTATGTAGCATAAAGGTAATTTTACAAATAAAAAAATTTCAGATTTTGAGTTGTGTCGGTTTTCTACTAAATAGAAGACCATCGATATGTATATATTTATAAATACGGTGTATTATATTGAATATGTACTCAGAAAATAGTTACCTATATCAAGTATGTATGTACTTTATAGAAAACGAAAATAGTTTACAACTTAATTTTGTTTTTTCTATTGAGTATTATTATTGGTCCAATTAACCAGCTTTATAACACATTAGCCGGGCATGAAAGATTCTTGTGATTTATATATTACTGTTTGTTTATTTTTCATTTGTAGAATAAGTAATAGTAATTTTGCATTCGGATTGTGTCGCCACACACCCAAAAATTGGGCTGTTTAGCGCGCAAGTCCAAAATGTACATACAGAAAAATTATGATACGAACGTTTGTGTGAGATGGATGGGATGCTTTTTATTTATATACATAAACAATAATCAATGTAAATTTATAAAAGTGGGGTTCAAATTGAGAGTGATGCGTTCATATAATGCTGCTTGATGTAATGTCTTGTAAGCTCGAGCCTCTCCTCTTTATTCCCAACCCCGCCTTCTCGCGGTGAACCCTGTTATCCTGCGGGTAACAGAAGGGGCTCTGGGGCACGGCTGAGGGGTTAGTTTACAATTTTATAATAATTTGTATTTTTTTGTATGAATTAGGCAAAATTGTATCTAACTGCTTCAGTCACTCAAGCTAAGGTGGCACTGCATACGCCGATGGCTGCATGACTAAGGGGAGGCTTAGTCTTTAGTATGCGAACTCCGAATTAGGCGACATTCGGTTTTAAACCCCTAGCCTTCCTATGATAATGCAGAGCTCTGTCATAGGTGACCGTTATTTCTCGTGCTACTCGTGGGAACAAATATGAAATCTAATAATAAACAAAACAAACAAAATGAGAGTGATGCTTCTCTAACAGCATCAAAAAAAGAGGCTAGTGCACCTTTAAATGCACCAAAAACAGAAGTTGGCACAACAGCTGGTACCAATTCAGAAGAAGGAGTCAGTCAAACGGCTCCAACATCTGAAAATACCGCCACTTCTACTGAAAACGGAACTCAGGAAAAAACGGCCGACGATCAGACAGGTAGTAAACCCGACATTACTAGAGTTCGGTTTAGTGGAGCTGCACGGAAACGTTATAAATATTTGAAGACGCAAGGTCATTCGAATGAAATAGCCCGTATATTAGCTCTAGAAAATTCCACCGGAGATAAAACTGAAAATGGAGCTGAAACCGCCGCTACAGATAAGCTAAGTCGTGAAACTACCGTAAAACGTTTCAATTTATTGAGGCAGAAAGGCTACACGATCGAAGAAGCTCGTAAATTAGCTTTAGACCCAAAACTGAGCCTCAAGGTTATTGAGAAAACCGTTAGTATTGGTAAATCTGGTGTAAAATCGGGCGATGGCGATACCAAAAATGCAATTATTCGTGTTGCCGTTAAAGCATCGAAACCGGGTGTCTTGTTAACAAAGAACGAACAACGATTGGTACAAGAAGGAATCTTGAAAAAAATTGTTGAATTTAAGGGGACTGGTGTAAAACCAAAATTCCTTGGTCAAGCGTATAAAGCTGGGTGGATGGTTCTCAGCTGCGCTAATCAACCAACATTAACTTGGTTGAGAAAAATTATTAGTCAAGTTAAACCATGGCCAGGCGCAAATTTTAAAATTGTCCAAGAGAACGAGGTGACTATCGAATCACACGTCGTAGTTGCTACTTTTCCTAACAGCTTAGACGATACTAGCAAAGCTATTCTTGGGTTTATTGAAGCCCAAAATGATGGCTTTTTAACTAAACAATGGAAAGTACTTAATCGATTAATTGAAGGCACATCTGTCCAATTGACACTTAAATTAGATAAGGCATCAATTGAAAAAGTGAAAGAACTTGGCTCTCGGGTCTGCTACAAATTTGGAAAAGTTCAATTTAAACCCAGAGAAAACCAGTCCGGACCTCCTCTAAAACCAAACATTCCTCCGTTAAGAAGCTTGAATTCGGGATCGGGTCCTTCAAATAGAGCTGGTCCAGGGAACCGATCTGGTCCACCAAACCGTTCTGGCCCACCAAACCGATCTGGTACGCTAAACCGATCTGGTCCTTTTAACAGAAATGGTCCACCAAATCGAACTGGCTCGTCAAACAGATCTGGTCCTCAAAACCGATCTGGGCCACAAAACAGAATCGGATCCGGACCAATACGAAATAGGCAAGTTGCGCGATCAAATGGAGGCCCATTTAGTAGGCCTTCAGGTGGTGTTGATCTATTCTCAAGACGCTCTGGTAACAATAATCGTGATAGTGTTGGAGGAGGTAGAGGAAGAGGTTCACAGAATGGAAATAATTTTAATAACTCAAGAAACTATTCATCCGGACCATCGATACCAAACCAATTAAGTGAATTTGCAAACAATATCGATAAGTTAAGATCTTTAATGCAACAACAGCAACCACCGTCAAATAACAATTATGAAATGTTTTCCAGAAGGAGTGATAATAATTCTCCTACACGTATGAATGACGGTAATTATGGTAATTCATCATCATACAGTAATGCAAATCAAAGCTTTGGAAATTCAAATTTCCGGGACACAGGTTTCCAAAATAATTCAAGCTTCAGGGATACTCCTAGTTATGGAGGAGGAAACTCTTCAAGCTTTGGAAACTCTGGTTTCGGAAATAATCCAGGAAACTCATCAAATAATAATAATAACAGCAGCAGCTTCAGAACACCGTCAAGTTTCGGAACATCTTCAAACAACTACGGAACTTCTTCAAACAACTACGGAACTTCTTCAAACAACTACGGAACACCGTCAAGCTTTGGTAATTCCAATTTTGGAAGTTCAAACTTTGACAATACTCCAAGTTATGGATCTTCAAGACCAAATGTCTGGGATAATAACGATTCAACCGGCAAATCATCACAGAATAACAATACTGGTGGTGGTGGTTCTGGTGGTTGGTATCGTAGATAATCATTTAATACAACAATAGTTGATAATCCCAGGTAAATTGATCATAATTGCCTGGGATCAAAATAAGACGCAGTAAATTAACATTTTTTTTTGATTTACTTTGTTTTGATTCTCTCATAAATTAATTATAAATTGTTGTTTGAACGGTAGTGACTATTTGTTGGGGTGAATTAAGGACGAGGAATAAAGTACTATGTCTTAAAAGGAATCGGTTAAAAAGCATTTAACTCAAGGCAATTAAACGTATTATATTCACAGCCTATCAGTCTAGCTTATGAAATCCAATGACCAAATTCTAAAAGTACATTCAGACATTTATTACAGTCGCCTCATCAAATAGCCATATATAAACAAAGTTGCAAAATGTTTCGTTTTGTAACCTTTTATAATTCACATTAATGTAATCTTACACACTAATTGATCATGATTACCACAAATTTTGATAGTTCGAAAAACCAGGAAAACGTGAAAATTTTGACTATCCACAAATGGCTCACGAAGCAGTTCAAAAAGCCCTAAAGGATGCAAAAATTCATTATTCCGAAATTAAGCAAGCGTGTATCGGTTACGTCTATGGTGATTCGACCTGTGGACAAAGAGCCCTTTACGAAATTGGATTAACTGGCATTCCAATGTACAATGTAAATAATAATTGCTCAACTGGGTCCAGCGCTTTGTTCTTGGCCAAACAACTAATTGAAAATGGAAATAATGATTGCGTGCTTGCATTGGGTTTTGAGAAAATGGAGCGAGGCTCATTGTCTTCAAAGGTAAGAAAATCAAATTATTAATTTATACCTTCACTCTTTACATATTTTTTTTTTATTTTCTTTAGTATTTCGATAGAACTAATCCATTAGATAAACACGTCGAAGCAATGTCTAATATTCATGATATTCAAGGAGGTCCAGTGGCCGCTCAACTTTTTGGAAATGCCGGAATCGAGCATATGAAGAAATATGGAACAAAACCAGAACACTTTTGGAAAATCGCTTACAAAAACCATAAACATTCCGTTAATAATCCGTAAGTTATAAACTATTTCCATGAGTTTTTGATGCATAATAATTCAATTTTTTCTTCATTTTTATTTACAGATATTCGCAATTTCGCGATGTATACTCGTTAGAACAAATCAAAAATTCCCCAGTCGTACATGAAGTTTTGACTAAACTGCAATGCTGTCCGACAAGTGATGGTTCGGCCGCTTGTATTCTAGCGACCGACAATTTTGTTCGCAAACACGGATTAGAAAGTCAAGCGGTCGAAATTGTTGGCATGGAAATGTCAACCGATTTAACATCAACATTCAATGAAAACAGTATGATGAAAGTAGTTGGTTACGATATGACAAAAAATGCGGCCGCAAAATTATTTGCGAAAACGAATTACAAACCGCAGGATGTTGACGTTGTCGAATTACATGATTGTTTTTCTGCAAATGAGTTGATTACCTATGAGGCCCTTGGTTTATGTGAACCCGGGAAAGCTGGCGAATTAATTGATCGCGGTGATAATACTTATGGTGGAAAATATGTAATTAACCCGAGTGGAGGTTTGATTTCAAAAGGACATCCTCTTGGAGCAACGGGACTAGCACAATGTTCGGAATTATGTTGGCAGCTACGAGGCGAGGCAGATAAGCGGCAAGTGCCTAATTGTACTTTAGCTTTACAACATAATATCGGTCTTGGCGGTGCAGTCGTTGTTGGTCTATATCGATTAGGTTTCCCTTATACCCGGAAACAATTGAAATTAAACTTGACTAGTGCTGGAGCCATCGCAAATTCACCGGAAGGTTTCTTGGTGACACCGTATATGCGAGTTTTGGAAAAGGCTATGGCTGAAGACACTGATGGTTTAATTGAAAAAGCACGCGGTGTGTACGGGTTTAAAGTATTGAACGGGCCAAATGGGGCAACTGGATATTGGATAATCAACGCTAAAACGGGAAAAGGCAGTGTTACCTACAATGGAAAAGGTAATGCAATATAATTTTCTACTTTTCCGAAAAGTTACAGTTCGGTGACAATTTTCTTTTTTATTTTAATTGCAGATAAATGTGATGTCACTTTCATTGTAAATGATGCGGATGTGATTGATTTACTTTCTGGCAAATTGAATCCACAGAAAGCATTTTTCCAAGGCAAAGTTAAATTACAAGGCAATATGGGATTAGCAATGAAGCTGGTTGATTTCCAGAGGCAAGCTGGTGCCCGAATAGAACAAGAACTCAAAGCCAAATTGTAAATTTAACTTTTTAAGCGATTGGTAAATTTAGATCATAATTTTTTGTTAAACCTGAGGACTGAGTTCCGTTAATTTATGGGGCATTTATTATTTTCGTTTCAATTTTTTTACTGTGGTTCTTTGTATTTTGTTCTGTAAATATTTTTAATGACGGTGGTAAACGTGTGAATAGATTACATTTTCGTAAAAAAAAAAAAATAATTAAATATTTGTTTTAATGGAAAGATGTAAATGCCTGTTTTTGGTGGCGAATTTCTCGAATATGGGTGAGTTTTTAAAAAGATGACACCAAGGCCGTTTAGAGTCTAATGTTAAGCCAAGTGGTAAGTATTGAACGTTGTACTATTACTTGAACCATAATAGCAATTGTGAATTGTTTAGTTTACAATTTAAGATGATCGGCCTTTGGAATGGATAATTGGTGGACCCGTAAGATCTGTGAAAGGTCAACTTAGAATATTGTTGTTTGTATAGAAAAAGGTATTTGGCGTCGGGGTTATAATTTATAGGAGGGGTTGTCAAAAGCACATGAATAAATGGCCTTTACTCGGTTTAAAGGTTTACTTATCGCGGCTAAACTCGAAAAATTCAATAAATCCGATTTATTAAATCGCAGTGTGTCAATGCTATTAGCTATTATTAGTGTTGTTTTGTCAAGCTTCGATTTAGTTGCGATAGTAAGTTTCGATTCACCTGAATCGCTCAAGAAATAGTCTGCTGGATTCCTCCTCCATCAACTCTCCCACAGCCGCCTATTTTTTACAGTTTCATTGACGCGAAATTCTTAAGTAGTGGAACTGGAAAGATATTTTAGTGGATTCTGATCTATCGCAATTTGAGTAGCTTGTACTCCAAAAGCTACCCTTCTAACAAAAAAGAAAAGTAAAACTTGCTTTTGGAGGAGAATGTGAGCTTGCAGAGAGTGTTAATAAAGAGAGATCGGTTAATAAAGTTCTAAAAAGCGATGGAATTCATTGTATGCCCGAGTTTCGTATCTTTCTATCAACGTTAATAATGTGAATTGGCCACCATGCAGCCACTCGATAAAGTTGAACATATTTTGGATGTGGTATTTGAGATAAAGAACATAATACACCTGATAGCACTGGAAGAAGGTCTGTTAAACGAATGGCAGGTTATATCCAGATAACATTCACAAACTTATTCTTAGTATGCTACGACATTGTGTTAGCTATGTTAGAAGCTTTGGAGGCAACACAAAAAGTAAAATGGCATGGTTTAAGTCTGTCGATTGAAACCTGTTGTGCTTGCCGTTAATTTCGATACTAAATGTCTCCGTTCCTGTTTATTACCTACTCTATAGTCCAGTGTATGGTGACCAATGATTTCAGTACCGCTTCCGTTCTTAGTGGGTTGTATCCGTTAAATTTTTCGAAATAAACATTTTTTCGGTGCAATGTCTGGAAGCTGGAGTCGGTTTAATTTGATCGAAGTGTTTTTTAAATTTTGTACGAAGTTCGTTTATGAAATTTTGTTGTCTGTGGATTGATCAAAAAACTGTCTTGGTATTCGTAGTGTGCTTCCGTAAACTAGTTCTGCCTGGTGTGGTCTTCAGTTCCGTACTCCCAGTAGAATGAGCGGAAGTATGCTGAGTCCATACTGCCATGGCACATTAATGCGGATTTTAACACTCGGTGCCACCGTTCTATTATTCCATTACATTTAGGGTTGTACCTTGTATTATGCTTCTGTAGAAAACCGAATAGTTTCGATCACTCAGTAAATAAAAAAGATTCGAAATGTGCTCCTGGTTATCCAGACAGAATACACGGCGAATGTGATCGAGGCAGTAGTAATGTCTGGAACTGGAACCGCTTCAGCCCAACGTGTGTAACGATCTATTAACGTCGCACAATAACGATTGTTTCCAGAAATTGGTAATGGATCAATGATGTCGAAATGAATTTCAGAAAAGTGTCGCGATGCAACTACAAATGTACCGAGAGGTGAATGTGTATGCCTTGTAATTTTTGATTTTTGACATGGTATATAATTTTGAGCCATTATTCTTAAATCTTTTGTGATGGAGGGCCATATAACATTTTCAGTTAAAAGTTTCACTGAAGCTCGTAAAGATTCAAAACCAATTTTCCGAAAAGTTAGTGGAATCAAAGGTCTTGATATACCGGTTGAAACATCACAGCAAATAGATTTGCTTGAGTTGAACTTTAGGGGTATTGGCTTAAGAATGGCTGAAGTTGTTGAATCATTATTTAAAAGTTCTCGTAATTCGTGATCATTGGTTTGAGCATCCGCTATTTATTGCTGTATACTCAATACTTTCGGGAATTGAAAGTTGATTAATACGTGAGAGGGTATCTGTTAAGACGTTATTTACGCCGGAGATGTGTTGTATATCGGTAGTAAATTGGCCGATGAAATGAAGATGTCGAAATTGTCGCGGTGTTGCTGTTTATGATCCGTGAACAGTTTGAACTCACGACCCTCTAATAAATGTTTGAAGTGCTTAATGCCAGAATAAGCTGCAAGCAACTCTTTGTCATAAGCACTATACCGTTGTTGTGTTTCATTCAGTCGTACTGAGAAGAATCTGCGTAGTTGCCAAGTACCTGCAACATACTGCTGGACCGATGCGTCCACCATAATGGCTAACCTAGCCGTGGATGAGGGATGGACCAGTAACGTCGCTTGACATAGTTTATCCTTACAATTATCGAAAGCTTGTATGTATTGAAGGTTCTGATCATTGTATCACGGTTTTACTGTTTTCTTGTAATCTTTCAAGAAATCATTCAATAAGATTTGGTCCAGAGCTGCGTTTGGAATGAAACACCTGTAAAAATTAATCATATACCAAAAAATCTTTTGAGATGATTAACCGTAGTTGGACGCTCATAATTTTTGATTCTTTCCTGGGTGGGTGAAATACCTTGTTCATTGACCGTATACCCTAGGAAGGTAATCTCGTGTGTAGCGAAAACACATTTATCTGGATTTATGACCAAAACATGTTCCGAGAATTTTTGTAAGACTACATTTAGATGGTCTAGATGTTCTTCGAAAGATTTTGAGGCTATTAAAACATCGTCCAAATAGACAAAACCAAAATTGAGACGGTACAATATTGATTGCATCAATCTTTGAAACTTTTGCGCTGCACTCCCTAAGGCCGAAGGTCATTTTGGTGAACTCAAATAAATCAAAGGGTGTCGTAATAGCAGTCTTTGGAATATCAGAAGATCCGATCGGTTTTTGACGATAGGCTTGAACAAGATCTAGAGACGTAAATATTGTGCACCCTTCAAGCTGATACGAAAAATTTTGAAGGTGTGGTATCGGATATCTGTCGGGTATCGTAATATTGTTCAATGCCCTGTAATCGCTGCATGGTCTCCAGGTACCATTTTTCTTCATTACCAAGTGTAATGGGCTTGACCAAGCACTGCTACTGGAGCGACAAATGCACTGTAACATCAAAAGTTCGAATTCGTCTTTTCGCGATTCTCAATTTGTCCCTAACCGGTGTGTAAAGGAGTGTCTAATTATGTTCTTACTTAGTGCGCCCTTTGTAATTTCATGATATTTTGAAAGTAGACTTTTAATGTTGGGGTGCAATAGTGACTGTATGCTTCAGAAAATCTGATTCTAACATTGGAATGGACACGTCTTCTATTACAAACTCCCACATAAATGCTCTTCGTAGTCCAATGTCCAATTTCATTACCTTTATGTCGAAAGCTTTCACTAGTATCCCATTATTTGCTGCAAATAAACTTGGTGAGTTCATGGTTGGTTTATCTTTTGTATTTATATTCTGAATTGTGGTTTGAACGCAACCGTGAATTTTTAAACGCACCACATAGTTCCGAAATAATGATTGTCAATCTATTAATATTTTGCTCCATCTCGGCTTTTTCGGTGATTGGTGGAGTTTTTGTGCCCACATTCGTTGGGGCTGTGTTTGCTGTAATTTTGTTGATTTGCGCTGAGTTTGCTTGTGTCAAAATTTCTAAGAGGTTATTCACTCGTGTTGCGAGCGTGTTTAGTCCTATGTTATTTGCGTGGAAATTTCGAAATCATCTATCAAGTTTTTATAGAAATAACAGCTGATTAGAATAAAATACAGGCAGAATAGATAATTTACATTGAATTGGGCCCATTATTTTGAAATATAAAAAAAAACTGGCTTCCGATAAGAAATACAATTTTTACTTGTATATTACACCACAAATTTTTTCTTCGCCATAAAATAACTTAATCTTATCTCGTCTTTTTTTGTTCAAACTTGATTGAGAAAAGAAGAATTCATTCGTTCTCCAAAGTTCAAGTTTGATGCAAGTCGGTTGCATAAAATTAAAATCGTTTTAGTGAAATACCGTATAAATATTTTATAATACATCTAATTACATATAAAACATCCTTAAATTTATTTGCCACATCAAAATGGTGCGCCCAATTAAAGTTTATGTGATTGGTGTCGGTATGACGAAGGTATGTAATTATCAATGATACAAATAATTATTGTTGCCGTAAATCAGTTTGATTTAGACGTTTGTCAAGTACATCGTATCTCTTTTCTGTAAAAGACTTGGAGATTAGCCTATTTTTGATAATGTACCTACTAAAACAATTTATTCGTTTGAATGAAGGTTTGCTGTTGCTCGATAGAACCAAGAACCAAACAGTGTTTAGTAAACACTGTAAATTGTGAGAAAATATGAAATTGATGTGACTTATGAGGTTATCTACTAAAGTTTATTTACTTTAAACGACAATTGCGATTATAGTATTATCACCAATTATGACAGAAAAGAATAATTGTTTGTTTTATTTAAACTGATAAGAATTTTTTCAAAAAATTTAGTAGTACTTTCTCTTAAACT
Organism: Tipula helvola; assembly: GCA_963556165.1. Classification (NCBI taxonomy): domain Eukaryota; kingdom Metazoa; phylum Arthropoda; class Insecta; order Diptera; family Tipulidae; genus Tipula; species Tipula helvola. Next base: position 93,610,062 of record OY744482.1, read on the forward strand.
TCCAACAGCTGAACGTGTTCACTTCACAAACTATGACCATTCGAAATAAATTAAGTATAGGTTTTTAAATTTCTCTGCAATAGAAATATATAGCAATATCGAAGCAGCAAATTGCCCACCACTGTACTTAACAAGTACTCCAAAAACTAACCGTCGTATGTTAACATCGCTAGCGTAATCAGCATCACTAAATTCGTTTGACCGTATTTCAGTAATTCATTTGAACTTTGCCCAGAAACTGGCTGACAGCTCACAGCAAATGCAAAATATAACCAACCATTCAGCAGTGAACAAATACATCAACTGACCCGTTGTCATTATTTGCCCTGACTAAAAGCTTCGTTGATTCGCGTTGAAATTTTGCTATCATTGACACGTTAGCAACAATTCATCTGTCTTCGTGATATTAAAACTAAAGACATACATACATGGGTCGGCCGTGCTTGTTTGGATATCAACTAGAGTTAGCCGCATTCTGGTTCAAAACGGTTAGTTTGACGTATCCAGATCCGAAAACTAGTAATCTTCGGGTTCGCTTTAGACAATCCACCGAAAACGTGAATATTCATCGGTAAAACACACGAAATACCTGGAGCCGCATATTAATCATTTCACCAAAAGCCGCTTCTGTCAGTTCATGATTTGAAGTTTGTCGACTGTAACTATTATGCTGACTGTTTGTTTAATGTCGCGTTTATTCTGATGCAGCTTATCTTACTCAACCAGATTAGCTTCTTTTGTGGATTTTAACTTGCATATCGTAATCGCTCGTATCACAGACCAAAAATGTACATTGTCTCTGTATAGCAGACGCGTCAACTTCCGTTGATTATCGAAAAATTAACAAAACCTTTTCTAAGCGCCTGAATCATAGAATAGTAGCCGGTTAGGCTGTTGTTTCTTCTTTTCTTGTCGGCCTTACCTAGGCAGTCGTACGTGCAAATATTTTGGCGTTCGTGCGAGTATCTCGAATGGTCCATTGTACGGATGCGTCAGGCTTGGGCGAACCGAATCATCTGGCAGAAATACGAGAGTCGCTGTATGCAAATCTCCATGCAGGAATACTTTTGGACTGCCGTGCCACGCCGTTGTTGTTGGATGAATGTTACTTATTGCATTACTTAGGTCGATGACGGTTTGTGTCGCTATCTTCCTTGATGGCTGCTCGTCGAAAAATTCACAGAATGCGAAGCATTGTACCAAAAACGAGTTCGGCCGGTGTTGCATTCAAATCCTCTTTATACGTTGATCGAAGGTCGAGCAGAAATGTTGGTAAATGCGTCGTCCATTTCTCAGTGTAGTGGCAGAGAATTGCTGCCTAGATACACCATGATACACCGTTGTCCTGTAATGTAGAGCCCCAAGAGTTCTCATCAGCTCGTCGAAGTGGTGCGACTCAAACTGAGAACCTTGGTCGATAGTGATTGCTTTTGGCATACCATGCTATCCACCCCGAAATGAGGGCACTTGCGACTATGGGTACTGCCATATCGGGAATTGGAATCGCTATTATTTGAAGCAAATCGCTCGGTCAGAGCGTTGAATTTCTCCAGTTCCGAATGTGTGTGACGTCCAATTTTTGCGCGTTGGCATTTTAAGTAGCTTCGAATAAATTTTGCGACATCTGGTTGAATGTCTGGCCCAACGAATCGTTTTATCATCAATTTAGCCGTGGCTCTTACACCTGGACGCGAGATGTCATGAATTGCCTGAATGAAATGACTTCGAAATTTTTGCGAATGTCGCTAGTGGAGTAATCACAATATACTCGTTTCGCATTGCCTGGAACGGTAAAAACTTTTAATTTAATTGAAATGTTGTTAGTTACCTTCCGCCAGTAGAGATTTTAGTTCTGTGTCGTTTCTCTGGTCATCAGCCAATTTCTAATATTTGATTTCCATACTCGAGTGGATAGGTGTAGATGTGACAACTTCTTCTGTGCAGCATGAATTTAAAATGTTTAACGGTCAAATACATTGATGTGAGCTCACGATCGTTACGTACTGTATCGAAGTTGCGCTTTGTCGAATTTTTTTGAGAAAAAACCTAACGGTTGAAGCCCGTTGTTGAAGACTTGATGAAGTATTGCACCTGCCGCGATCTCGGAAGCGTCGACATACAGTGAAAGCTCTGCCGTTTTTGATGCGGATGAGCGAGTAAAGCGACATTAGACAAATCGAATTTGCACTTCTCAAATGCATTTCTTGCTTCTTCTGGCCACGTTAACGCGTTCGATCATTCTTTTTATTTCCGGGAATCATTTCCAATAATTTGACTTGAGTTTCCATGGCGTTTGGTAAAAACTTGCGATAATAGTTGAGTGTCACCAAAAAACTTTTTAGTTGATTTACCATTGTCGGAAGTGGAAATATTTGATGGATTCGATTTTGTCGGCCAGCGGCAAAAGTCCTTCGGTTGAAACACAAATTTCCATTAATTTCCACAATTCGATGCACTATAGCGGTAAAATTTCCCTTCCTGGCAGTAGACCAGCATTTTGTATTCGGTCGTTTTGTCGACGGTGATGCGCATACAATTTGAATTCAAGCCAGTGAATGGGTCGATTATTTTTTTTCCATTCAAATCGATTAGCAATCCGTAGTTTGCAATGAAATCTGCACCGATGATTGGGGTTGTTGCGTCTGCGATTAAAAACGTCCACGTGAAGTCACGTCGTAATCTGAGGTTTACCTTTAGTGTTGTAGTTCCAAATGTTTTGAATTCGGTGCCGTTTGCTGCGAAAAATTTAATTTTCGACGGTTTACAATAGCTTGCTGACCGACTGCGTGGTATGACTGATACGTCGGCATATGTATCAATTAAAAATCCGATGTTCGTATAGCATTGTCGTAAATTTTCAGTCGGTTAATGAATTTGGATTTAGGCTGTTTGTTACCAAAATCCGAAAAGGCTGTTGGCTTCGTTAACTATTTGACTGGGCGGGATTCGTGGCCTCGAAATTGCATAACTTGCGGCAACGGTTTGCTTTATCGCCAAACTTCCAATGGAACCAACAAATTGGGTGCTCCGAACAGGAATTGGTATGCGCACGTGGCCTATTAGGGTTCGCTGCATTACTGCGATCACGGAAATTGTCGAATTTTCGTTCAAGCTCAGCCACACTGTTTTCTGACGATGCTGCTGGAGTAAATCTCGAATTACACGGTGCTGTGGGTTGCTGCGATGACGTTTGGCGAATATTACGATGACAGATTGTACACAAACTGCGAATTCGAGTAAAGTTCCATTATCACTGACTTTATATGCTCGTACTTTCCCTTTTCTGGGACTTGACCGATTTCCGTTTGGATAACTCCAAGATCGCTGAGCGGAATTTGTGCCATTACCAAATAATACTTTTTATTATCCGTCGTAACGTTGCTGGCCTGGAATCAGAATTCCAGGCTTACAAAATACAGTTGCGTGCTGTTTAGACTGTCGATCAGTCTCGGCATTGGCAAACGTGGAATTGTGGCACTTGCGTCTATGGAGACGGTGGGCTCCTCTTCGTTATCAACACCCAGTTGAGTTTTTCACTTATTTTTCACTTTCACGTGTTTTAATCACGCCGGGTCACCACTTTGGGATTAAAATAATATTTATGTTAGTTAAATGTATTTTATTTTAACCTTAAAAAATTTTAAAACACGTTTTTTCTTGTCCGTCTGTTCTGCTAATTTTTTCTATCTCCTTTTTTTTACATGGCGTCTCTTGTTTTACATTGTTAATATTTTTGCTGTAGGTTGCTCAGTTTTCGATAATTTGAAATGGTACCGGCTAACGTATATTGGTGGTGGTAGTAGATATATACAGGTAATTTGACTAATTTTTTTAGCCGTATTAAATAATTACCAAATGATTCGTGCTCTAATTGTTCCCACATATTGACTTCTCTGTTATACGAGTAGTTCACATTGTAGTTACACCGCACTGACACATTTATTGATTTTTTTGTAAACACTAATGCCTCAGACATTTTTTCGTTATCATTGTTCTTGAAAGGCGCCTGAATCACTCTCTCTTACTTGAGCACTCGTTATGATTCAAATATTTATGTGGGATACGAGAATCCAACTCCTTCATGTCTACCAACGCAATTAACACAAACGAGGCAAAACCCAGTAACCCAAAGTTTTAAAGCCTAAATTGAATTTTATTGAAATATAAACTAAACTTTAAGAAGGTCGAAGTTTCAATTGTGAAAAAAGCTCAATCCTACATTTATGAAGATAATAATTCCCTTGTTCCACAATGTGGAACACATTTTGACCTACCAGCAATTTTTTCTGCAAAGAAGCACTAAAAAGACTGTGAGGCAGGTCCGAGATTAGGCCGCAAAGCTCCCCAGGTCATAAATAAAATTATAGCTAAAACTGCATCCCCCTTTTTATCAAGCGACTTAGCTATCGTATGTTAAGCCTAGTTAAATTATTTTTTTCAGTCTTATAAACATATTAACACAAAATCTTTACAGTCAAACATTTGATAAAACATTAATTCGCAAGTCATATTTTGTTTACTATAACAACCAACAACGATAATAAATTCTCTAGTATTTGTTCCAAAGTTCTTAATTTGTTTTTGACTTTTCAGCGCCGATAGCAAGTTTTATCTCTGTGTGTTGTTTGATAACCTCTATCTTTTAGTAATATTTTTCACTCGACTACTGTCCTATTTATAGGTAATCTGAATTCAGTACCCAACATCAAAAAAATCTTTTCGTGCGTTTAACTTTAGTCGTCTCATCCGATTAAAAGTAAATAATGCCTGATTATACTGAGTTTAATATACAAACCCAAACTTTTTACTGATCTAAACAAACGGCAAACCAACTGATCATGATTAATATCGCAAATTTTGATTTGATTGAATTATTCGTTTATATAGTTCGAAAAGCCGGGACGACGTGAAAATTTTGACTATCCACAAATGGCTCAAGAATCAGTCCAAAAAGCCCTACAGGATGCAAAAATTCATTATTCCGAAATTAAACAAGCAGTCATCGGTTATGTTTACGGTGATTCAACATGTGGACAGAGGGCCCTCTATCAAATGGGAATGACCGGTATTCCAATGTACAATGTAAATAACAATTGCTCGACTGGATCCACAGCGCTGTTCTTGGCCAAGCAATTAATTGAAAATGGAAATGATGATTGTGTGCTTGCATTAGGTTTTGAGAAAATGGAACGAGGCTCATTGAAACCAAAGGTAAGAAAATCTATATACGAGTTGAATTTTATCACTAATAATTTTGCTTTATTTATGTTTTAAGTATTTCGACAGAGTAAATCCATTGGATAAACACGTAGAGGCAATGGTTAAAATTCATGGAACCCAAGTAGGGCCAAGGGCGGCTCTACTTTTTGGCAATGCCGGAATCGAGCACATGAAGAAATATGGAACAAAACCAGAACACTTTTGGAAAATCGCTTACAAAAACCATAAACATTCCGTTAATAATCCGTAGGGCCACATAAATAAATACACGAGAGTTTTGAATTCTAATTTTTATCTAATTTTAGTTATTCACAATTTCGTGACGAATATTCACTAGAACAAATCAAAAATTCTCCAGTCGTACACGAACTTTTGACTAAGCTGCAATGTTGCCCAACTAGCGATGGTTCGGCCGCATGTATTCTAGGGACCGAAAATTTTGTTCGCAAACACGGACTAGAAAGTCAAGCGGTTGAAATTGTTGGTATGGAAATGTCAACCGATTTATCATCAACATTAAATGAAAAAAGCATGATGAAAGTTGTTGGTTACGATATGACAAAAAATGCGGCCGCAAAATTATTTGCGAAAACAAATTACAAGCCGCAGGATGTTAACGTTGTTGAATTACATGATTGTTTTTCGGCAAATGAGTTGATTACATATGAGGCTCTTGGTTTATGCGAACCCGGGAAAGCTGGCGAATTAATTGATCGTGGGGATAATACATATGGTGGAAAATATGTGGTAAATCCAAGTGGAGGTTTGATTTCAAAAGGACATCCTCTTGGTGCAACGGGACTCGCTCAATGTTCGGAATTATGTTGGCAGTTGCGGGGAGAGGCAGATAAACGGCAAGTGCCTAATTGTAATTTAGCGCTTCAACATAATATTGGTCTTGGTGGTGCGGTCGTTGTTGGTCTGTATCGATTAGGTTTCCCGTACACCCGGAATCAAATCATGCCGGAACAGGAACGCAAAGCCAAATTGTAAAGTATTGTTAATCATGCATTTCTACATATTCCTATTATTTTAACCCTGAGGACTGGGTCCCGTCAATTAAAATTCTTTATATTTCTGTATTTTATCCTGTAAATGTAAATATATATTTTTATATACCTAATATATTTAAAAAAACCTATTATAAAAAAATATTGAACATATGAAACTGGCGTTTTTGTTAATAGTGCAAATTATTTGAACTTTTAACGGCGAAATCTTTTGAAATGCTAATTCTTCCACCCCGCAACATTCTCTCAAGGTATTTTCCCATTCATTTTAATTGAAATTGTTCCCTGTTTTTCTTTGAACCATAGAAGCTGGTCTGACTTATTGAACATTCATAATTTATTTTCATAGGATAAGACTTCTTTATGCCCTAGCTAGTCTTCGAACTATGTAGCAGGATGTTGCCAAGAGAACCAAATCTCAAATCTATACTCAACTCCACATTCATCGGCCAAAAGTTACATGCGTTTATGAACTCAATTGAAATCAAATCAACCCAACTTCCCACTAAACGTTCAACTCTACCCACATTAATCTTCAACCGAATCTCTTACTCAAATCCAAAGCAACTTCTACTAAACTCTAACTTGACCTAAACTCAACCCTTTGGTGTTACGCAGGTTTTCAGCAAGTCAAGCCCTATTCGAATTGGACGACTCAAGAGTAGTTCTGACAGTGAATTTGATAAAAATATTTGCTCGCCACACTAATTGCACAATTGGCCGATAGTTGCACATCTTTTAGACACATAGAAATTGTAAGGTTCGTTGGTAGTTTCGTCGCATGTAGTATGCGGTCTATCTAAATAGGACATCAAAACTTATGAATGGATTGTACTTTTAATAGATAGCTTCTTTAATGTTTATATATTTGGGATCAGCAACCAATGGTTGCCAATCTAGCCCAAGGAAATAAATATAGCTATATTTTCAACTGTACCAATCGCTTGCGGTCTTCTTAAATGCTCTAATAATAATAATTGGTAAATCACTTGGTGTTGCTGCACTTAATGCTCAGACATTTTTATACGGAATGTCTTCTTTTCGTAAGAAAAATCGAACATTCACACCTTTATCCTAAAACACCCCCGTGTTATGTGAGGAAATTTTACCGTGCTGTCGTAAAACCGTGCTATGAAAAATTTTTGCGAATTTTTTACTGTGTCCAATGGGAGCTGTGTTATAAAAGTACCATATCCGTTAATTAAGTTTTATTTTTAATTATTTACAAAGTATCAGTAAGATATATTCTTTTAATTTTTCCAGCATTATCTGTTGTATTGTTCGTTGTGTCCGTAGTTTCAGATAAATATTTATCTATATCAACTTCAGTATAGTTATCTGCTGTCTCAATAAATTCTTCGTTTTCCTCCAAAATGAAATTGTGGAGTACAATCGCCGCCACCACAAAATATTTGCTATTCAAAAGCTTTGTAATATGAAGATATTTCAATCTCCTGAACTGGGACATTAACATTCCAAAAGCTTTTTCGATTATTGTCCTCGTCGAACTAAGCTTTAAATTAAATGCAATTTGTTTAGAAGTTAGCATCTCTTTGTCTTTGTAAGGCACCATTAAATATTTTTTCAATGGATACGCGCTATCACCAAGCAAATGACAATCAATTGGTAAGTCGATGTTGCCACCTTCAAACTTGTTGCATAAAGAGCTGTTTCTCCAAACACTGACTTCATGACTTCTTCCGGGCCATCCAAAAAATACATCTAAAAACTTCATTTCACTATCACATACGGCCTGGAAATAAAGGCACAATACAATTTTAGAAAAGTTGTCAAATCATAATAAAACAAAAATCTTTGTTTACTTGTAAAATTAGAGAATAGAAACCTTTCCGATTATAGTAGCTCACTGAATCAACTGATGGAGAGGGGATGGGAATGTGCAGCACGTCTATGCACCCAATAACATTAGGGAAATTATGGGGTCCCCGAAAAGTGTTAAATTTCTCTATAATTATTTTGGATTCGTCACTGGAAGGCCACTTAATATAGTTTTTAGATAACTTCGTTAGCTGCTTGCATATAAACAACACTGTCCCAACGGCACACCCTTTGGAAACTCCAAATCGATCTGCTATGTCGTGATAGCTACACAAATTTCCAAGTGTCCAAATGGTCATTAGTAAGGCTGTCTCCGTGTCAACTTTTGGACGTCTTCGACATGGTTGAACAGCATTATCCAATATCAATAACAATTTCTAAAATTAAGACTTTTTAATTCTTCTATATTCGATACAATATTACATTTTAATTTTCATAAGTTTACCTGAAAGCTACTTTTTGTCATTCGAAAATGAGATTTAAACGAAATTTCATCATAATGATGAACGGTTTCAATATAATTGTTGATTTTAAGAATATCCCGATTTATCGCCACATAACGTTTGTTAATTAATTTTAACAGTAGATATCTTTTCTTACTTTTTCTTTTCAGTATCCTTCGAATTGCTTGCGAATGTACTAAATTACTCGGAACTTCGCATAAAGATTCAATGACATTTTTTATAACTAGATTCATGTTTAATAATCGAAATTGATTTTATTTCCACAATAACCACATTAACAGATTGTGTTAATCTAAAAATTCTGTCATATGTCAAATTTTCTTCTCCCTGCGCATGCCGGCCAGTGCTGTCGTTTCGAAATTTTTTAAAGTAGTACATTTAAATTTCCAGGGGAGTATTTCTAGTCAGAAAGGAGTACATATACCAAATAAAACGATTTCAGATATTTTTTACCGTTTTATTAAACAATTTAAAAAAATTGTACCTTTATAATTTCAAATTGTTTATGTATGTGGGGCATCTGCATTTAAATCTCACATAGCATTTTACAGATAATTTTTAACGGGTTTAAGTTAAGTATTTGATCACAATACAGAAATTTATGAAAATGTATTTTTATTCGAATTAAAAAAATGCAATACAAGCATCGACGGCAATCAAAACAAAATCATTTCTTCAAACTAAGTTTTTATCAATAGTAGTTTTTCAAAATAAATCCTCAATAACTTCAGCCTAACTTTAGATTTTTGTTATGTTGGTAAAAAATTATCCAAGGTATACATCACAAACAAAAAGTTAAGAATAAATTTTGATAACAAAATTCGAAAATGTATTTTGGAGATAATTCAAAGACGTTCATTTTAATCCTCATTAAGTAATCTTTTTAATTTTTATTTGTATTTCAGCTGATTAAATAAAATAATATCTAAATTAGCTTAAAGTTATCTCATTCTTTCTTAAATAAATAGATAAGTTTTACTGTCGAAAGCAAGACTGAAGTTATTCAGGATCTGTTTCCGAAAACATCTAACATAAAATTGTTCAAAAAGGTTTTACACACACACAATATTTTTTCTGATTTACTGGTATAAAATAAAGCATTACTTATACTGTTTACTATCGTAATAAACGGGTATAACTTTACATAATTGACCAAATTGAGTTATTATTAGGTTAAAATAAGCTATTTATTATTTATTAATTTATTAATAATGCATTAGAGGAGTACAAAATGAATTAGCGGAGTACGGGAGTACAGATTATCCAAAAGGAGTACAAAACTCCGATCGTTCTCACTTCGGCAGCACTGATGCCGGCTGCTTTTTATTATTTTTTTTTTGTGCAGCACAGACTCAATATAGAATAAGCGGTAAAAGCGCACATGAATTGAATGCTTGAGAAATTTAAATTTAAAAGTAAATCGAGAAGTGAATATTCAAAGAAATGGAGAGATAATTGAACAAGTAAATGTGTACAGGTATTTAGGGGTATAAGGGTGATCGGCGGTTAAATTTTGTGAGACAAATATTTAGGGGGTATTTGGTTGTTAATTCTAAAAATTAACTGAACGTGATAAAACGGGTGAGCAAGCAAAAATAGGGAGCCCACCAGACAGTGACTGACATATGTTGCGAAAAGTTTTGGTTTCCTCCAAAATAGGATATGGGTTAAGTGTGTTTGGAGATGGAGCGAAAGGGGCTTTTAACCAATTAATGAAAGTGGAGAATGCGTGCGCCAGGGCAACAATTAGTCTAATTTGCCTCTCAATTATAAGAGAGAGTGGATCACATTGCGAGAAACAGTACGATTGGGTATTATAGAAAGAATGAATTATTGAGTGGAATGGTGACAACAATGCAAAGGGGGATGTAATTCAATTTAACATTTATGTAGGTCTAGAGTTTTATTAGAAAACTGTAATATATTGTAAAAGGTTGGACCCTCTTACCTCAAAATCTTGTGCAAATGAATTTAGAGGATTATTATACCAAGGAAGCGAATGAGATCATGGTGAAAATGATCTTTAAAAATTAAAAACGGTTACGGTGAAATCCCGACTTAAATACTGGTTTAATTAAGGAGCATTTCCAGAGGTTCGGAAAATATCCTTGCTGAAGTCTTATGTTAAATAGAACGGTGATGGGAAAGGCGACAGCATGGGCTGTCATTCTAAGAACCAAGGGAGGAATGGAATCGAAACCTGCAATAGTAGTTCATTCAAAACAGTATCAACATCTAATTGCCAGGAAAATATATTTCTAAGTTTATTCCGAAGAAATTATTAATTAAAGGTTACAGTACCTTATTGAAACCACAAAACAAATAAACGAAAAATTAAAATTTAAAAAATAAATCAAATTTTCCAAATATTTTGTTTTTATTTAAAAATATAAACGTTTTCGATCACTCTGTGTGATCATCATCAGATATATCTTGCAACAATCAAATATATTTCTAGCCACAGGACAATAGCTCGATGTCGAATCTGTCGTTACCGGTTTCTTTACATAAACATTCTCAAAAAAGTCTGCGAACAAGTTACAATTATCTTTCAAATTATGACCCACACGAACGGGATATCCCCTTGTTTTTCTTTTAGAATCAGCGAATTTCCAGAAGCTGTCAGGTCTACCTTTTATATTCGATTCAATCTCCAAAATGTAATTGTTGTAAAGAAATTTATTCAATATTCGGTATTCTCAAAGATTCAAAACAGCGTATACCTATCAGAAGTAGCGAAATGTTTAAATCTCTTATTTATGAGCCTTGTCTTTCCGGTTTTTCAGATAATTAAGCTGTTTATTATGCCACGGTTCCTTTTTCTTAATGTTTTATTTATTATTGATTGAACTCGTATTTATATCTTCGCCGGCTCGGTTTTCACCCTGGTATCCCCATGCGGTATTACATCAGGAACAATTAACTTGTTGGGCTCCGACGTAAAACAAGATGGTATTGGATAATCGGTGCTTGGTTGTACAATCGGATCGCCAGAATTTACCGGCAACTTCACTGTAGGCTTATAGGTGATATCAACGTCAGAATCCCCTTGATCGTAATTGGCTATTGGTGAAGAATCCGAATCTGCTTCCCCACCTTAATAGCATATCGTTGTAGCCCCAAAACTTTTGCAACCACACCAGGCTCCCAGTTAAAAGTTGTATTCAGACGAACGTACACGATAAAACATCGAAATCTGAGCACAATTGCAGATTTTCGATTTTTAAAGCTCTGAATTTGTGGGCTATAGTTCAGTTGATTTTCAATAAAATTAAATTTTCCACAAAATGTGTAGAAATATTCGAGCGATCTAAATACCCGTTGGCATCACAATTACAGGTCTCAACACCTATTGATAGAGGCATCAATCATCGAAATCGGAGCACAATTGCAGATTTTCGATTTTTAAAGATCTGAATTTGTGGGCTATAGTTCCGTTGAGTTTCAATAAAATTAAATTTTCCACAAAATGTGTAGAGATATTCGAGCGATCTAAATACCCGTTGGCATCACAATTACAGGTCTCAACACCTATTGATAGAGGCATCAATCATCGAAATCGGAGCACAATTGCAGATTTTCGATTTTTAAAGATCTGAATTTGTGGGCTATAGTTCAGTTGAGTTTCAATAAAATTAAATTTTCCACAAAATGTGTAGAGATATTCGAGCGATCTAAATACTTGTGGGTATCACAATTACAGGTCTCAGGTGGTTTGGCGTCTATTGGAAGGGGCTCCGTATCCTTCCAGTAGGCGCAAGTGTACGTACTGCCTCCTCGTGGCAACCACCGGTAACTGTAACCATTAGGCTGAATATAGACTTTTGTGACAGGCTAAAGTACGGCGCTAAAGGAGAAAACCTTGACAAAAAATCCCTAATCTAAGGTGGAACAGCATATGCCGATGGATGAATGGCTGATAGGTTAATTAGTCTATATATGCGGACTCTGGATACCAGGCACCCTCTAGTTTTATTTAGCCTTCCTGTAGTAAACCTGGGTGACCTACAGGCGACATTTTTTTATTCCCAGCAACTCGCAAGAGTCAAATCAAAACGGTAGACGAGGCACGGGAAGGAATACACGGGAGTGGGTCTGCCCTCTCAAAGTCCTTGAGTCCCAATGCTACCGCTTTTCTAGCAGAAGTAAATGTTATTACATCTAGGAGGGAGAGCAATGAGCCCAGATAGTATGTAACGCGTGTAGAAGTATTTCCTACAGCAGACATCTAGGAGGGAGAGCAATGAGCCCAGATAGTATGTATCACGTGTAGAAGTACTTCCAACAGCAAACATCTAGGAGGGAGAGCAATGAGCCCAGATAGTATGTATCACGTACCGTTAGGCAGTATTATCAGGTTCATTAAGAGCCTGAATATTGACTGGACGGATAATTAAGTAGGGCTTATGCACAAAAGATTTTTTAGGTCGCAGTGCGGGGTGGCTTGAGCCCCCACATGGCCCTCAAGTAATAATAATAATAATAATTACAGGTCTCAACACCTATTGATATAGGCATCAATCATCGAAATCGAAGCACAATTGCAGATTTTCGATTTTTAAAGCTCTGAATTTGTGGGCTATAGTTCAGTTGATTTTCAATAAAATTAAATTTTCCACAAAATGTGTAGAAATATTCGAGCGATCTAAATACCCGTTGGCATCACAATTACAGGTCTCAACACCTATTGATAGAGGCATCAATCATCGAAATCGGAGCACAATTGCAGATTTTCGATTTTTAAAGCTCTGAATTTGTGGGCTATAGTTCAGTTGAGTTTCAATAAAATTAAATTTTCCACAAAATGTGTAGAGATATTCGAGCGATCTAAATACCCGTTGGCATCACAATTACAGGTCTCAACACCTATTGATATAGGCATCAATCATCGAAATCGAAGCACAATTGCAGATTTTCGATTTTTAAAGCTCTGAATTTGTGGGCTATAGTTCAGTTGATTTTCAATAAAATTAAATTTTCCACAAAATGTGCAGAAATATTCGAGCGATCTAAATACCCGTTGGCATCACAATTACAGGTCTCAACACCTATTGATAGAGGCATCAATCATCGAAATCGAAGCACAAATGCAGATTTTCGATTTTTAGAGCTCTGAATTTGTGGGCTATAGTTCAGTTGATTTTCAATAAAATTAAATTTTCCACAAAATGTGTAGAAATATTCGAGCGATCTAAATACCCGTTGGCATCACAATTACAGGTCTCAACACCTATTGATAGAGGCATCAATCATCGAAATCGAAGCACAATTGCAGATTTTCGATTTTTAAAGATCTGAATTTGTGGGCTATAGTTCCGTTGAGTTTCAATAAAATTAAATTTTCCACAAAATGTGTAGAGATATTCGAGCGATCTAAATACCCGTTGGCATCACAATTACAGGTCTCAACACCTATTGATAGAGGTATAAATCATCGAAATCGAAGCACAATTGCAGATTTTCGATTTTTAAAGCTCTGAATTTGTGGGCTATAGTTCAGTTGATTTTCAATAAAATTAAATTTTCCACAAAATGTGTAGAAATATTCGAGCGATCTAAATACCCGCGGGCATCACAATTACAGGTCTCAACACCTATTGATAGAGGCATCAATCATCGAAATCGGAGCACAATTGCAGATTTTCGATTTTTAAAGATCTGAATTTGTGGGCTATAGTTCCGTTGAGTTTCAATAAAATTAAATTTTCCACAAAATGTGTAGAGATATTCGAGCGATCTAAATACCCGTTGGCATCACAATTACAGGTCTCAACACCTATTGATAGAGGTATAAATCATCGAAATCGGAGCACAATTGCAGATTTTCGATTTTTAAAGCTCTGAATTTGTGGGCTGTAGTTCAGTTGATTTTCAATAAAATTAAATTTTCCACAAAATGTGTAGAGATATTCGAGCGATCTAAATACCCGTGGGCATCACAATTACAGGTCTCAACACCTATTGATATAGGCATCAATCATCGAAATCGAAGCACAATTGCAGATTTTCGATTTTTAAAGCTTTGAATTTGTGGGCTATAGTTCAGTTGATTTTCAATAAAATTAAATTTTCCACAAAATGTGTAGAGATATTCGAGCGATCTAAATACTTGTGGGCATCACAATTACAGGTCTCAACACCTATTGATATAGGCATCAATCATCGAAATCGAAGCACAATTGCAGATTTTCGATTTTTAAAGCTCTGAATTTGTGGGCTATAGTTCAGTTGATTTTCAATAAAATTAAATTTTCCACAAAATGTGTAGAAATATTCGAGCGATCTAAATACCCGTTGGCATCACAATTACAGGTCTCAACACCTATTGATAGAGGCATCAATCATCGAAATCGAAGCACAATTGCAGATTTTCGATTTTTAAAGATCTGAATTTGTGGGCTATAGTTCAGTTGAGTTTCAATAAAATTAAATTTTCCACAAAATGTGTAGAGATATTCGAGCGATCTAAATACCCGTGGGCATCACAATTACAGGTCTCAACACCTATTGATATAGGCATCAATCATCGAAATCGAGGCACAATTGCAGATTTTCGATTTTTAAAGCTCTGAATTTGTGGGCTATAGTTCAGTTGATTTTCAATAAAATTAAATTTTCCACAAAATGTGTAGAAATATTCGAGCGATCTAAATACCCGTTGGCATCACAATTACAGGTCTCAACACCTATTGATAGAGGTATCAATCATCGAAATCGAAGCACAATTGCAGATTTTCGATTTTTAAAGCTCTGAATTTGTGGGCTATAGTTCAGTTGATTTTCAATAAAATTAAATTTTCCACAAAATGTGTAGAAATATTCGAGCGATCTAAATACCCGTTGGCATCACAATTACAGGTCTCAACACCTATTGATAGAGGCATCAATCATCGAAATCGAAGCACAATTGCAGATTTTCGATTTTTAAAGATCTGAATTTGTGGGCTATAGTTCAGTTGATTTTCAATAAAATTAAATTTTCCACAAAATGTGTAGAGATATTCGAGCGATCTAAATACCCGTTGGCATCACAATTACAGGTCTCAACACCTATTGATAGAGGCATCAATCATCGAAATCGAAGCACAATTGCAGATTTTCGATTTTTAAAGCTCTGAATTTGTGGGCTATAGTTCAGTTGATTTTCAATAAAATTAAATTTTCCACAAAATGTGTAGAAATATTCGAGCGATCTAAATACCCGTTGGCATCACAATTACAGGTCTCAACACCTATTGATAGAGGCATCAATCATCGAAATCGAAGCACAATTGCAGATTTTCGATTTTTAAAGATCTGAATTTGTGGGCTATAGTTCAGTTGAGTTTCAATAAAATTAAATTTTCCACAAAATGTGTAGAGATATTCGAGCGATCTAAATACCCGTGGGCATCACAATTACAGGTCTCAACACCTATTGATAGAGGCATTAATCATCGAAATCGAAGCACAATTGCAGATTTTCGATTTTTAAAGCTCTGAATTTGTGGGCTATAGTTCCGTTGAGTTTCAATAAAATTAAATTTTCCACAAAATGTGTAGAGATATTCGAGCGATCTAAATACCCGTTGGCATCACAATTACAGGTCTCAACACCTATTGATAGAGGTATCAATCATCGAAATCGAAGCACAATTGCAGATTTTCGATTTTTAAAGCTCTGAATTTGTGGGCTATAGTTCAGTTGATTTTCAATAAAATTAAATTTTCCACAAAATGTGTAGAAATATTCGAGCGATTTAAATACCCGTTGGCATCACAATTACAGGTCTCAACACCTATTGATAGAGGTATCAATCATCGAAATCGGAGCAGATCACTAGCACCATTTATTGATTTAACGTTCTTCAATTATTTGAAAATAGGTAAAAAATGTGTATGAATAGCACACTAGGTAACTTATTAATCTTAAGAAAATTACCACTGATCCTATTTGCAACAGCAATTAAATCAAATATAAGGTAAACGTTTTTTAATGGTGTCAGCTTCCTAATTGAAGCAGACTTTTTTCACTTGTCTTTTTTCAATACTTTCAACAGCAAGTAAAACGAGATGCAGAATATGATTCGTTGCTATACTTTCTTTTAAGATGAATCCGGATGCACTTGGTAAATCTCGAGCGAAAATTGGCATCGAATACATATTTCGGCTTTAATATAGAAAGTCTATGGAGGAATACGAGAGGATGGGTTATTCAACAGAACTTTCTAAAAATGAAATGGTTATCGATGAAAACAATGGATTTTATTTACCAGACCACGCTGTAATCAAACAAGAAAGCGCCGACCAAAGTTCGGATTGTGTTCGATGGTTCCTGCCAAACTGCCGCCTTAACCTTATTTAGTTTTTATTATAAAAATGCACACAATTTTATTCACCCTGCTAAAATTGAATTAATATAGATGCGTACGAGAATAATAAAGTCAAAAATCGATTTATTTTTAATACTTTTACCTCAATACACTTAGCCCCGATCTTCGAAAATACGATTTGTCGGACTCTGCTAATTATGCTTCCTTCGATATTAACCGCGTTCCGCCGAGCCATTCGTTTACGTTTGGAAACAGGAAGAAGACTTAAATCTGCGGACGGGTGAAGGTGGATTGTCATTTTGTAAGAGTACTTTTTCATGCCCGGACGTTCTTCTAATCTTCACTCGGCCATCGGCCAACACAATATCTTGGATTTTGTTGACCACTACATTTGTAGTGACCTCAACGGTTGTCCTGAGCAAAGAACACCAATTACAAACCGTGAAATGTGTACCTTTTACTTTTCTTTGGTTTGCGTAAAAGTTAGGGGCACAAGATAATTTACCAGTCGCTCGAATATTAGTTCAGAAAGATTGGGAGATTAGGTGAAACATATTCTTGACATCTTTTTACATCGCGCCTCTTGAACCAATTCAGCGATTTTGAAAACCATTTAATAAAAAAAAAAATTCGGGATAGGCGTGTCTTCTACACGGCCGTAGGTGTTTTCCGTGATAACGTTTATAAGCTGTGCAAGAAATGGCACGATGTATGGGTTTGTTAAATTAAATTTATTTATTATTAGCAACATGAAATGAGAGTACTACAGAGGTTGTTTGCAAACGAATGAGTACTGGGCGATGATGATCCAGACAAGTGCCTCCCAAATTCGTTGAGGCTAGTGTGTTGCAGGTGCAGTCTAAGTCGAAGGTGTCCATGATGAAGCGCATGAATTCGGATTTAGCGATGACATCGATGTTGAAATGACCGTAGAGCGCAAAAGATATATCGGGGTTCAGACTGATATATGGCGGTACCTACGTACTGGCTCCGGGAGAATGCCTAATCTGCTCCTATCAGATCAGGCATTCTACCTTTACAGTGTTCTCTCGCATTCTAAATCGTCACTTGGTAGACTACTTGCTAAACTTTAATGAGAATTTATGTGAAAATTAATTATTTTAATTTACAATAAATTATCTATCACACATTCTTTACGCACAAATTGATACCAGAATTTCTCCGATCAGATGACGGGTTTTCTCGCTGCAGTGATCTCAAGCAATGTATATCGCTGTTTAGCCCACAAATTCAGAGCTTTAAAAATCGAAAATCTGCAATTGTGCTCCGATTTCGATGATTGATACCTCTATCAATAGGTGTTGAGACCTGTAATTGTGATGCCCACGGGTATTTAGATCGCTCGAATATCTCTACACATTTTGTGGAAAATTTAATTTTATTGAAACTCAACGGAACTATAGCCCACAAATTCAGATCTTTAAAAATCGAAAATCTGCAATTGTGCTCCGATTTCGATGATTGATGCCTCTATCAATAGGTGTTGAGACCTGTAATTGTGATGCCAACGGGTATTTAGATCGCTCGAATATTTCTACACATTTTGTGGAAAATTTAATTTTATTGAAAATCAACTGAACTATAGCCCACAAATTCAGAGCTTTAAAAATCGAAAATCTGCAATTGTGCTTCGATTTCGATGATTGATGCCTCTATCAATAGGTGTTGAGACCTGTAATTGTGATGCCAATGGGTATTTAGATCGCTCGAATATTTCTACACATTTTGTGGAAAATTTAATTTTATTGAAAATCAACTGAACTATAGCCCACAAATTCAGATCTTTAAAAATCGAAAATCTGCAATTGTGCTTCGATTTCGATGATTGATGCCTCTATCAATAGGTGTTGAGACCTGTAATTGTGATGCCAACGGGTATTTAGATCGCTCGAATATTTCTACACATTTTGTGGAAAATTTAATTTAATTGGAAATCAACTGAACTATAGCCCACAAATTCAGAGCTTTAAAAATCGAAAATCTGCAATTCTGCTTCGATTTCGATGATTGATGCCTATTTCAATAGGTGTTGAGACCTGTAATTGTGATGCCCACAAGTATTTAGATCGCTCGAATATCTCTACACATTTTGTGGAAAATTTAATTTTATTGAAACTCAACTGAACTATAGCCCACAAATTCAGAGCTTTAAAAATCGAAAATCTGCACTGTCCAATAGTGGATTGGATGATGTTGCCATTTGCATACATCTCTTAATCGATTGGCTCCTTATAGGCATACGACGCGATCCCATGCAATTGGAACACAATCTTTTGATGCCGATATTGCATCATTACAAAGAGGGCAAATGTATCATTACAAAAGACAAAATTTCATTAAATTTTAATTATTTACATTACATTTATTTATTCTAAGAAAATGTTCACACACACATAATTTTAATTTACATATCACTATTGGGTTTTTGTCTTTTTATCGACCTTTTTTGAGCCGAACACCCGTCGTATAACCCAAACCCAACTATAGACCACAACCGCCAATATAGCTAAAAATGTTGCATAGACATCTAGCGAATGGTAAATATACCATGGTAGATTAATACTGTGGGATCGAATCAATGGTAAGCCACCGGTAGCCGCTACATGTTCCACCCACCACACTGCCAAATCCGATGGATCTTGCGGCCTCGATCTAAATAAGTGGGAAACTTTTTTCGCATTTTCTGCATACTCTGGCCGCAATACTTTCTCTATAGTATTTAAAATAGTCTCCTTGGTCATAGTTTCAAAGTTTAATATTTCGCCCATACCCCGACTCTGCATTGCAGCACCATTATAAAATTGATCACCATACATTGGAGTGGCTATCATTGGTACGCCACAATAGGCACCTTCTGAACTACCAAGCAAACCACCATGTGACATGAATAATTTCACTTTGGGATGACATAATATGTCGCGTTGTGGCATCCATTTTTGTGTATACAAATTCGCCGGTTGATTTGGTAGAGTATCATTTTCCCACTTCCACAAAACTGTTTGTTTTAACATTGCAACAGCACCGAGTAAAGCTTCTCGTTTATCGGCCGGTAGTGTTTCCGCTTTTACCATTGAACCCCAGCTAATATAAATGACACCGTGTTCAGCTGAATCTAGGATGTCTTTGATATTTTTTTCAATCGGTTTCGCCTCTTTTATGTGCACACCACCCAATTCAATTATTTGTGGTGATAAAACTTTTGGCCCACTTAACGAGTAATGAGTATTTACAAATACTAGACTTGTTAGTTTGTTTATTTCTTGTATATCTGGAATATCATCGCCTATGTATTTCTGCACTTGTTGGTTCACTGTACGATCCACAAACATCCTAAAATATTATTAGAGATTAAAATAAATTTCAAATTAAGATTAGGAGCTTCCCAGACGCTGTTTTAACCTGTATAAAAATTGCATCCCATATATGGCGAGCCAATTTGACATTCGCTCCTGATAATTCATTTTATCCGTTAAGGCCAAAAACAAGGATGGTGTATATGATGGATTAATTGGGCTAGAGACTCGATCATATAACCAGGGTAATAAAGTACAACTGCTCAAGCCAATGAATGGAGCATTCAATTTGTATGCCACAGCAGTCATACAGTCGGTGTTGAACTGTTCCACAATGATGACATCGTATTTCTGTTTAGTTCTTAGTATTTGTTGGATTGCCGTTGAATTGAGGGCGTTCTCACATGCATCCTTTCCCCATTTGTATAACAAAAAGAATTCGACATAATGACTGAAGGATGGTCGACTTGTAAACCGCTGAAAGAAGAAAACAAAATTTTGTGTTAGATAGATCAGATTACTCGTGACAATTTTTAATTAAATTGATTGATGTTGTACATTTTTGGTAGGGTATCACATTTCAAGGTGTTTTGAAATAACGATTTTTAAGTTCAACAACCCCCAAATAAAACAAAAACAGTTACATAATTTCTACCTATATTTCTTAAAATCAACCTTGTTTCTCACAGTCGTTCTTCGCTTGCAACATAATCGTCTGACCAGAACAATAAACAATACCAACGTTAAAATAATAAACAATACAATGTCGTATAAATTTGTCTTGAACACACCCAACTCGAGGGTGGGCGACTGTAAATGTTCTAAGCTCGAACTTCGTATGACGTATTCAATCCACCACACGGCCAATTCTAACGGTTTCATTGGGCGATCTTTAAAATTTCGTGACACTTGATTAACGTTGATGCGAAATTTTGGATAATGTAGTACCGCGTTTAAAGCGTCACACACATTTTGTACACTCATCGTTTGAAAATCGATTTTCACTCCAATACCCAACTCTGGGATGCGATGCGAATTACGATTTTGATCCGAAAAGAATGGTATCGCTATTATTGGTACACCAAACCAAATTGCTTCGTGGGTACTTAGTAGACCGGAATGTGAAATAAATGCTTGAATTTTAGGATGGGCCAACAAATCAGTTTGAGGCATCCAACTTTGAATCATAACATTTTCAGGCAAATTCAATTTTAAATTCGATTCAAATTTCCACAAAAAACTGTACTCTGGGAATTGTTTAAAAGCATCGAGAAATTTTTCTTGCAATTCGAGCGGTAACACATCACTACGCACGTTTGTCCCCAGTGAGAATAGTATAAAGCCATTTTTTGCTTTATTTATAAATTCTTCGTATACGGTCGGTAGCGGTTTTGGTTCACGTATTTGTAAACCAGCTACTTGTATTAAATTTGGTTGTGTTGGTTCCGGATAGTCGATCGACGGATGTGTATTCACCAAAAGAAGTTTTGTCCGTTTTTCTCAGAGTTTAAATTTTTCGCTCTTTTTTTCGCTCTTTATAAAAAGTATCGCTCTTGCTCCCAATAATATATTTTTCACTATTCGTTTACGCTCTTGCTCTTTAATGATAAACACAAAAACAAAATTATTTCGTTCTTTCAAAGTGATTTAAATTTTTATTTTTAATATCGCTCTTAAAACAGGGAGCGTAAAAGTAAAAATATCGCTCCCAATCAATACTACAGAGCGATTGAAGAAAAAATATATTAGGGAGCGATATATTAGGGCAAATAAATTATAATACCCTATAAAGGACATAATGACACTTTTCCATAGTAAACTTGCGGTCAATGATATTGGCAGATTTATCGATAATGCAGTATTATTTAACACGTGGAAACATAGTTCGGGATAACTTCTAAAGATGTCAGCTTTAACAATTTTTAATTTTTGGTAAATAAATCAAAAATAAAATTATTTTTTTTTATAATTCATGTCTAGTTGTAAGTTTTATTCGTGTTTTTTGCTTTTGTTTATATTTTTGTTTCGATACAACAAAAAAAAAATTTAAAAAAAACTACTAGTGCCATCTTAAGATTTAATCTATCTATCGCCGTTTTTTGACAGCGAAGACCTTTATAGGGTATTATAATTTATTTGTATTAGGGAGCGATATTTTTTGTAATAAATGGGAGCGATATTTTTTGTAATAGACGATATTGCTCTTTCAAAGTTCAATAAATGGTATTTAGATAATGTTCGGAAATATGACCAACTAGGATGGAACTTGGCTTTGCCTTAACCGATTTTAGTGAAATTTGACATGTGCGATGGAAATAGGATTCTAAAATGATTTTTAGATGAAGTTCTAGAATATGCCCAATTGAAAAGGAACTTGGCCATTTCTTATCCGATTTTGATGAAATTCAGCATGTTCGATGGAAATGGGATTCTGAAATGATTTTTAGATATAGTTCTGGAATATGGCTAACTAGGAAGGAACTTAGTAGAGACAACATTCTAAAATATACACCTCTCGTTTCAACTTATACAAACGATACTAATTTCGCCACCATCATCATTTTGACATATACAAAATTATACACTCTTCATTCAGCTTTCGACCACAACGCTCTATTATAAAATAAATTATATTGTTTTCCAAAAAGAGACGCTAGCGTCCATCTGTAAAATTCTAATTCATATTCTTCGGTGATAATATAAATTTATCTGCATCAAAATAAATAATCCCGTGGAAATTACTTCTAATTAATTTCAAATATTGTAGAAGTGAATCTGTGAATTTCGAATTATAAAACCCAACACCGCTATAATAGTGTCGATAAGAAAATACCGGTTGGTTTTATTTAATTAATTAGGAGTGTGAACGCGCAACTCATACAATATCCCATAGTGGCACACGAGCTCCCATAGATTTATCCTGTTGGTGATAATAATAAAATAAATAAAATTAGATTTGCGTTTTCACTTTATAAATGTGTTAATTTGTACGTTTACTTTTTGTTTGTAGGAAATATTTCATTTTCACCTTCAACAATGCCAGCGTAAAAAGATCAGAATGTGGAATTCGTCTTAAAGGTATTCGTTCGAGAAGTAGTGAGTTATAATAGCAGTTCAAACAATTGAGCAACATGAATGACGTCAGAAGAGCTCCTCGAAACTTCCATCTGCTTTGCGCTAGACGGGGACAGCTGCATAGTTGGTGGGGTACAGTTTCTTCCTCCTCTTCATCCTCACAACTTCGACAGGAATCATTCGAGGAGACTTCTGGTCTCTCTCCACGCTCACCTATGAGACGTTAAATATGATGTCGCAGAAGTGATAACAGCTGCCCAGTTATAATACGCGAGGAACCATCTCAAGTTCGCTGCTCTCTTAGTTTCTTCCTGAAGCAAGAGTTTACATGTATAGCGAGCAGAGTTCAAAATTTGCATTGCTTTATAAAATGAGGCAATTTGTACCCTGGCACGTAAAATGAATGTTGAACTAATCTGCCATTTCGGTTAGAGGTAAAAGACATCTCTGTGATCTCTTCGACGTAAGGAAGCATGTTCGTCAAAATGCGAATGAATATCCATTCAGACGTTCACATTTAATTTCTCACAGAAGACACCACAACTGACTCTACCATCCATCTTTGAATCATCTGTGAAGAAAATCAAAATTTTATTTAGGGTGCAGAATTATTTCACTGAGCCAGTCCTCTCGGGGATGAATGTCGGTTCGTGACCTTTCCTTCAAAAGGTGGTGATGGAATCATATAGTCGGTGTTACCAGGTATGTTTCTGTTACTCGGAAAGGATGAGTGTCCGATAGTATTACTAGGTTCACGTGGAGATCGATTTGAGCCTTATTAACACAGCTGTTGAACCATTTAGAAAGATTGCCAAGCGCGCTCTGCATGCGCTTTCTTAGGGTACAAGGATATTTACCAAAAAACCAAACCGATATCAACGTCATCCGCATAAGAAGCCACCCTAAAGCCTTGCCCTCCAGGCTCAGTAACATGTCTTTAATGACTAAGTTGCACTGAAGGAGGACTTTACCAATCTACTAATGGAAGACTCGTCAAGATTAGCCGTCACAATCCTGCCTCTTAGCATTTGATCTATCTAGATTCCGAGCGACTCATCCATACCCAGATTTGATAGTACCCGAGTGATCGTCCTCCGGTTAACGCTTCATGGGGGGAGGAGGGAGTTTCATGATTTGTTACGGATGAAAATGTTACGTAACACGTTAATCAAGGGGTTCTGAAATATCTCACGATCTGCGGCCCCAGCGAGTATTTCTTATATCCTAGGTATTTCTCAATAAGACAAAGAAGAAGTGTAAAGCTAACGGTCTACAGTTTTTGGGATGGCAAAGAGAGCTTTTACCTGCCTTAGGTATAAATATTACGTTTATCTCAGTCCATTACCTGGGAGTATGATAAAGATCCTGGCTACGTCTGAAAATAACTTCCAGCCAAGGTAGAGTCAAGTCAATAGTTTGCTGAACATCTGCATAGGAATATTGTGATCAGGTCCAAGCGACTTGTATGGCTTAAAGCTCTTGTGGGCAACCATACTATTTTCCTTCCGCTTATTATTTGACTTGCAACGACTGAACCTCTAATAGCACTAGGTATTCCAAGCGCAAGCTCGGAGCACTCCGGAAAGTGTGTTTTCAGTAGTAATTCCAACTTTATCAACTCAACCTAACTCACTTCTATGGAAATGATCGACGCCATTTTGAAATTTAACGAATACCTCATTTCAATCCAACCTAACTCAGCCTCGTTTATGGAAACATGGTAATACATAGATAGACAAAGATTTTCGTTAAAAAATCTATTCCCCATCAATTTTTTCATACGTCAAAACTGCTGTAATTGGGAATAATTTTTTCCCAATAAATTTTTTTCCCAAACATCTGCGGGTGTATTCTGGTTTTCCTTAGGAATTTGGAAGTTTTTTCCTATATAGGAATTATTTTTGATATCAGCTTTTTCTATGCTATTTTTCCTATGGTTTATTCTGGCGAAAGAAAGGAAAAACAATAGGAATTTTTCTGTTAGTTTTAATTCCCTACATGTCAATTTTTTTCCTTTTCCTATTCCTAAGGAAAACCAGAATACACCCGCAGAATACACTTTCGGGGAAAAGCGAATAAAACTGCTACAAAATTTAAAATTTCTATTCCCGGGGAATTACCACAATATGGCCACTGGTGGTAAGAATTCATGGTACACTATGGCTTTGAAATCGAAGAAAACAGTGAGCAGAGCCTTCACATTCGATTGAATTTGACTATATAGGTTTTTTTGGATATTGCCTCTTTAGGAAGCTTTCATTGGGGTGGTCGGACCTTAATTTAGACGTCTGATTCGAATACTCCTGTTTGATTACAAGGAATGACTCGTTTGAACAGTTCTGGACCGCCGTTGACTTGATACGCTAACTTCTGAGCGATTTTAACTGCGTTCGGTCGAAATTCACCAATTTTGATTCAATTTTGTTCTCACACGTTTCATGCCCAAATTATACAAAAAAGTATTTGGGTTGAGCGGTTGTCGGTCTGCTTCGGTGTTTACCGTGCTTATCATTTCTTCAAGGCCTTCAAGGCTCTATTTAAAACGTTTGAACCATTGATAATTGCTGGTTTTAATGATATTATGGTTGATACCATTAATCAAAAAATTGTTTCAATCTTTATTTTACAAGAACCAGATTACTACGTCTCTATAGCTGAAAATGGTACTAGGTGGCCCGTTTGTGGATGCAAAAAGTTAAATTGTTGTAATTACTATTTTTTTGGTTCCTCCTCTGAGTCTTCAGGGCAATTCAAGATATTTTTACGGACACCCGCACAAGTTTGAAAACCGGTGCATGTCCGAAAAACTAGGCCGCCTGGTGGTCATTCTAGTCGTCACTGTTCTAAAATGAAAGAAGTTTGTTCAATTGGATTTATATTTCCATTTATTGCTCTAAGCAAAATACCACAGAAATGAGATTTGCAGAGAGGTTAAATCATGCGAAAAGATTTGAAACTGGAAATTCGTATGAAGATCAAAATTTAGAATCGTTATACTTTCTCTACTGAAACCTACTTAATCAGCGCCGGCTGGCAATAGCTGAAGTAAGAAATTTTCCTGCAATATATCATTGTGAGTTTGTATTTTCAAATATGAATATTATAACCATAATTAGGAAGAGAACGGCCAAAGACAATTGTTTTGGATTAAGATGTTGATTCCGAGAAAATAAAATTCATATGTTATTTTATTTGCCCTCTTTCTATAAAAATTGCGTTGAAAAACAAAACTAAAAATTTGGCGTATATGAACCCGATTTTGGCACGCAAAAAAAGCAATTATATGTATAAAGAAATTCTTTTATTGGCACGCCAATAGCCAACTACTTGTGAACACTGGTGTATACTGTTAGTCGCACAATATGTGGTATTCAACAGAACGAACGATAACAATCAGTTCATTATAAAATTACATATGTATGTGCGCGATGTTTATTTAGATAAGTAAATTTGTAAACAGTTGTACACATAATTTTCGGCCGAAAATAGTTCTCAGTAGATGAGACGATAACGAATAAAGCTGACTACTTTTCGGACCGCTAGGCCTCCTAGAAGTATTTTACAAAGAAGCGTGAAGTTGAGGTTACGCATAGGTCGAGACAGCATGTTCTAAGAACGTGTATAAATAAAAAACTATACACGTCATCAGTAAGCCAGTACCTGTTCTGGATAGGTAGAACGATAGCACAGTACGTTGAGGACGTTTCAGGACAATCGACTTCCCGGTTCGGGTGTATGAAATTTTTGAAGTTGATATCAGTGTATTCAAACAGGTTGAGACAGCATGTTCTAAGAACGTGTATAAATAAAAACTATACACGTCATCAGTAAGCCAGTACCTGTTCTGTATAGGTAGAATGATAAAGAACTACCTGACGAAGTTTCAAGGTAATAGAGCTCCCGCCGCGGATGTAATAAATTATTCAAGTTAATTACAGTTGCCCAAGGATACACCATGAAAAATGCTAAAATCGACATTACATGTCCGATTTAGTTGAAACTTCATACATATCCATAGAATGGCCTTAGAAATCGATTGGAAAAGCAAAAATTGCATAAAAATTCAAACGTCCATTTTCGAGTTTCTACCATGGGATACTGCTATGGAGAAGACTTAGCGAGAAGCGATGTGCGAAAATGTCTATAAATCAGAAAGTACAGCCCGTATGGGCAAAACGGTACATATGTTCTGTAAACAAATTGTAACAATTGTTTTACAATAAATAAAAATCCATAACCGTAGTTTATTGACCAAATTACAACAACAACACTACATATTCAATTTCAGTTATTATTCGTTGAATTCGTACAGAGTTGATATTCTAAAAATTCCACTGATTTTTTAAAATCGGGAATTTTACGGTTAAAGATCATGTGTAGCACTTGTAGTAAACATCAACTGTATACACAGTTACGCTAGGTGTACTATTCTAAATTATGTACATCCATGGTTACAGCAAGATAATTCAAACTATCGCCATTTACGGCGGTATTAAAAACTACTATCGTGATCTAATCTTAAATACGCGTAGAAATTTGGGTATTTCCAAATATAATTTCAAATATTTATCCTAATTGACACGAATCACGAATCAAATCTGCCTTATCCACATAATCGGTCAAAATTATGGAAAGTGTGTTTAACCCTTTCAAACGCCATTTAAAATTAACTTACTTCCAAAAATAAAATACGAAGCACACTAATATGACATTGCTCATATAACTGTAATATGAACATAAATACACAAGAGAACGATCACATAAGAAAAATGAGGCAAAAATTAAAAAATAGCGGTTGGTCGAATCAATGAAAGTTCATGTACAATATATTGTACAAGGCGTTCAGAAGGATTAATTAATTCAAAAGAGTCCAATTAATTGTAGCTATACATATGTATATAGTAATGTCAATACAAGAAGTAATAGAAATACTCATGCAACAAAGAAATAGCGCTTGTTAAGGAAACTTGCGCACATCTTTATCCAAACTTGATCGCTTTATTTTTCGCTATTTTACGTTTACTCAATTGAGTTCCAGTGTATAGTTCTAAGTTTTGTTTTGCGAAAGACGTTTCGTAATCGTATTATGTAAACTGAAGCTATTATTCAATTTATTTATATTTATTTTGGCTTGTCATGCTGATAATTAGGAATACCAATTGTTGATAATTTGTTTATTGGTATTCTGTGAATGTACATTTGCAACAAAACTACAATATATGTAGAAATCTATCAAATAGATTAATTAGTATCATCTCATGCATATTAAATAATTCTTATCACATTTCATTATTGTAAACAATATAAGACATAATGTAGTGTAGCAAATGGGGTATTTACGTATATGTACTTACATTTAAATCGACGGAATTTGTAAAGATTTTAATTCCAGACAATGGCAAATCTTTATAATTTTTTGGTGCTGTTTTATCTGGGAAACGACTAACCACCGTAACATCATGGCCAACATCTGCTAAACTTCGCATTATTGGTTGAAAAAAATTAAAATGACTTATGCCTTGATACGGAAAAAGTCCAAGAACACGTAATGCTTTCACGTTACAAAGTACTTGTGTCAAGATGATGAATATCCAAATGAGCTTTTGTTTGTTTGGTATTTGCATTTTGACGGTGTTTACCTGAAATTTAGAAACAAAAAAAATTACAAAACCCGTTTAGCATAAAACTGGAAATAGAATATAGGAATAGAATGCTATTATCGTCAATTAATTTCTTAATCACAATGCATTAATTAATTAAGCTTATAATTAGGGAACAGGAACTTGGACCTGTTCTTGTTGGATCAACGGTTTTATTAGTCATAACTTTATTGTATGTATAGTTAGAGTTAGTTTACATGAGAAATATTTTGCAACCCAGGGAGATTAAAAATGCAAATTTGATGTTTTTGTAAATTTTTTTTTCTTGTTGCCGTACGCTCATGAGGAAAATCCCTCCCCCAAGTTCTTTTAAAGCAACAGTAAATCAAAGATGTAACATCTTAGCTCCACATGTATCGTACGCGGCTGAAGTGAAATTAAATTTCTCATATAAAATTGACACAAGCGAAAACGAAACTGAAAATTTTACCGTTCAATTTCACTTTACTTTTTCGTATTAGAATACAGATGTCTCTATTTTATCTCTACACATTTTTCACTTCATTTTTATCTTCCCGAACGATAAATGTGAAGCTAAATTTTGACGTTTCATCATTTGAATTTGTTGTTTTTCAATCGCCTATTGCACACAATTTAATTTTTGTTTTTAAATTCCAAATTAAAGTTATCTGATATAAAATTTTATGAGAATCGACAAACAAATTGTTCACGTCAGAATTATCTTCTTGTTTTTGGAGACCAGTGAAAATTTCATTTCACTTGAACAGTGTACTAGGCTTAGAAACGTAGTGAAAAATGTGTAGAGATAAGATAGAGGAATCTATGTTCTAATAAGAAAAGTTCTTATTCTATTAGCTAACTAACTGCGTACTTCAAAGTGAAATTCAGCAATGAAATTTTTATTTTCGTTTTGGCTTATATCATTTTTATATGAAAAATTTCCTTTCAAGTCAAGTGCAAAATAAGCTTTATGCTGGAAACAGATGTGCAGAGTTTTTGCCTGTAGTAGCGCGCGCTTTTCCGCACCCAAAGCACGTGCGCCGTGTTGAAACTATAATTATCAAAATATGTATTGTATGAATTCAACTATTTATGTAAACGAGGTTTTAATATATATACGAAAAAGGTACTAGATGTCAAGAAGAAAGGAGATGAAAAATATAATGAAAAAATAACTTCACTCCAGCAAGCATCGAGAAACAAGAAAGACGTGCGTGTATATTAAAATTAAAAAATAAAACAAATATATAATTTTTGTAAACTATCGGCTTTTTATTCTCCATCTTATTAACCGTGAACATGCCGCTTAAAATTGCATATTTTTTGACGTTTATTTTACACGTATTTAATTTTAATATACAATTTGTCTTAATACATTCTACCGTACTTTGTCACAAACGAATTAATTTGTATCTTCCATTATGGCAACTGTCAGCAAACGTTTATTTTCAGTCAACAAACACCAAAAATTGCCCTGAAAAAATGAAAATGTAGAAAAATCGTACTAGATTTGGTAATACAGCCTACCAATAGATCGATAATTTGACAGCCAAAATATGTCAGATTTTTTTGAGTGTTAAGGAAAATAAAAAGCAGTTTATATGAAGCTAACTTAAAATGTTTGAAAATAACTTAATTTTAATAAAAATAACCATAGAAAAAACTCAAACGGCACAAGATTAAACCTAAAGAATACAAATTTGCCTTCTTTTTATGTTTTAATTTTTCACACGCTTTTCACAAAAAAATTTAGTTGCTTAGCTAAAATGACATAAAATGAATACATTTCAATTAAATTTTTATTAAAAAATATTTAATATATGTGTGTAATTATAGAAATAAAATTGCATCTGTGCCACTTCATACAAAATGATATGAACAATATTTTGACGTTTATTTGTTTTCCTTAACACAAAAAATCACAATGAAGTTGTCTAGCATTCAATCTATTCGTAGCTAAATTAGAAATAGAGACAACTTGCCGAAAAACGCCTACTATGCGGAATACATGTATTTCATTTCATTTAAAATAGTGTGTTCTAATTTAAACGCAAGCATTTTCCGCACGTGTGTTTCCACCATTAAGCTCAGTATGCAGCTCGAGCTAAGATAACTTTTAGCGCAGTCTCCACAATTCTCCATTAAATTACAGATAAATCGTTAAGCTAAAAATTTGTGTAGATATAAATTTTGTTGATTTTGTTTGACTTTTATTCGTTTGTTTTTGAATGAAGTTTCTTTTAGTTTATTACTATTTGATACGTCTAAAGAATTGTTCAAAATTGCTAAACAGTTTATAAAAAGTAAACAAAATAATGGATTCCAGTGACGAAGAGGATAAAATTTTTATTGGTGTTGTAACCGTTGCTGTTCTAAATCTAAAGCCGTTCTGTACCTAAATACTCGACTTCGTAATGTTGGTCGGTTATTTTGATTTCTGTCTTCTTTATATAAAAATAAATTAATTTTACTTCGTGCCTATTTCGATTATAAAATTAACCAAGATTCTAAAGCGTCAAAATTTATCTTCAAATTATTGCCCTTGTGAGATAAATTTCAAATCTAGATTTGAATGAAACAACTGATATTTTTTCAAATTTTTCACGCAAAGGTGCATGCCGCTCAGCGAAATTGTCAGCTAAAAAAAAATAATTTTACTTAGCTAGCTGTAGGCTCGTGCACTCGTAGAAAAGGTGGGCTGACTCGTGCAATTAGGCACGACAAGATAAATGACTCGCGAAAATCCAACGTGGTTATTAAATTGTCACAAATATGATAAATACAAACACAGCACTAATTTTGCTTATAAACACTTTATTTTCATATTATCGATTCGACTCACAGATTGTAACTTTTAAAGATGACTTGCAATTTATTAGAGATGAATTGCCATTTTATTTTATATTTTGTTGTTGACTCTTCGGATGGCTGATTGCAATAGATCGATTATTTGACAGCCAAAATATGTCAAATTTTTTTGAGTGTTAAGGTAAACAAACAGCAGTTTATATGAAGCTAACTTAAAATGTTTGAAAATAACTTTATTTTAATAAAAAATAACCATAGCAAACACTCAAACTGCACAAGATTAAACCTAAAGAATACGAATTTGCCTTCTTTTTATGTTTTAATTTTTCACACGCTTTTCACAAACAAATTTACTTGCTTATCTTAAAATGACATAAAATGAATACATTTCAATTAAATTTTTATTAAAAAATATTTAATATATGTCTGTAATTATAGAAGTAAAATTGCATCTGTGCCACTTCATACAAAAAGATATGAACAATATTTTGACGTTTATTTGTTTTCCTTAACACAAAAAATCACAATGAAGTTGTCTAGCATTCAATCTATTAATTCTAATAAAATATTGACGCCAATCGACGGAAGATTGGCTTGCATAGTGCATGTGCTGATACTTAGATGGCGCGAATATTCAATTCGGCCAGTTTTACTTTTCGGACACTTTATGTATTCCTCTTGGTAATGAATTCCTTGTTTTTGGCATTTTGACAGTAAATAAATAAATTAACATAAACAAGACAAAACATTAAATAGATGAGTAAACTAATAATATAACATATTTTTAAACTATTTCTATCATTCCAATCTAATTTTAGAATGTGTATCATTCTGCGGATTCATCGATGCGATTGGAATTGGAACATAATGACCTCAGATAAGTATTTGTTTCCAGGATTTGTGTTTTTTTGTTTTGATTTTTGTTCCCTTCTTTTTCAGATATATTCCTGGTTTCTGCCGGTCCCGAACATCCCGCCGGCCATGAATCAACTGATTCATTAATTCGTAATTTGCAAACCTTGGATATTGGCGTTCCAATGTTGAATCATTTGACGGTTTCAGCTTGCAGTATTTAGTATCGAGGAGCATATCGTCTATATCGAGGCCAGTGCAGAATGTTTGAGTTTCTTGAAGTTTGGTGACTGCACTTCCTCCTACTATCCACCCAAACTTCGTGTTTTGTGCAACCAGTTTGCTGTTGGGTGATTTGAGTTGACCTTCTTTCAAAATGTTGAAAAATATATCAGCCCCCAGCAACATGTCGAAACTTCTGCTCTGATAGCATCTCGGATCTGCAAGATGCACGGTAGAAAAACATTTTAGATCATCGCGGATCATAAGCTCAGGTGACTTAGCTGCTATTTCCGGAATAATTAGTGCATCTACGATAATTTCATCAGTTTTGTTTGGTAATCTAGGTTTTATTCTAATTGTGACCGTACCACGGGACGTGCCAGCTGCTATGTTACCAATGCCGGAAATATTCGTTGGACCGTTGGATCGCTTTAAGCCTAGTTGTTGAAGACAAGATTCGGTTATGAACGAGGCATGCGATCCGGAATCGAGTAACGCTTTGAATTCTCGCTCGATTCCATGATTGTCGAATATCCGAACCATAGCTGTCGGTAGAACTGCAATAACTCTTGGTGCAGCTGGTAAGCTTTACATTGTCGGCAGAGTCAAAGCTGACGTGACGTTCTCAGGTTTGGACTCAACGGCGGTGAGTTGTTCATCCGTATGTAATGACTTGTGATATCTCCGGTGGCAAATAGCACATCTTGACTTTGATCGGCAAAACTGAACTCGATGTCCAGCGTTGAGGCAGTTGAAACATCGGTTGGTTGAAAGAATGTGTTCTTGGCGTTCTTTAACTTCAAGACCGTTGTACTTTGAACAATCGATCAAACGGTGAGCTTCCTTCAAACAAAGTGGGCAAGCGCTGGATTTTGATGCGACTGGTGTTGCCGATGTGGTGAGCGCCATGGACCTGAAAGTAGGCTGTGTAGGTTTCTTCATGGGAGCAGGCGCTGTAGATTTGGTTGATCCATAAACTGCATCAAGAGCCTCTGCTCGTTCATCCAAGAATTTCATTAAATCGCCAAAGTCAAGGTTGTCTTTGTTGACTGTTGCTTGTGCCCATAACATGTTCGTTTCATCATCCATTTTTTCAGTTAACAAATAGATTAACCACCAATCTCGACTGTCGGCATTGTCACCCACTGCCTTCAGACCCCGAAGTACTTCGTCAGCCGTATCATGGGCTGATCTCATGTTTGAAGCCGTTGCTCGGGAGAGTTTGGGTATGTTTAAAAACTTCCGAATGAATGCGTATATCCTCGGCTTTCTACGGTCATACCGATGGTTCAAACGCTCCATGCCTGCTGTATAGTTGGCGTCCGTGATTGGTAGATGGCGTACTAACGCAGCAGCTTCACCCGACAAATATCTCTTTAACAATTGAAACTTCTGTGACTGCGTATACGTTTCGATATTGTGAACAGCAGCGTTGAACAGATCTATGAAGCTTTGGAATTCGGTTGGCTCGCCCGAAAACGTTGGAATATCGACCTTAGCATATTTCACGATATTGACCGGTTGTTGCATGGTGCAGTCCAATGTTTCGTCCTTGGGAAATGATGATTCTTGCCGAGGAAATGCTTGCTGTTTACACAACTCTGCACTCAGCTTGGCTACTGCAATTAGGTAGTCGTCTTCAAATTCGTCGAGTTGCGATTATTCGTCTTCTGCTTCAAGTATGGCTGCCTCGATTTTTAGGAATCTTTCTAATAAGTCCTTGGAATATGCCATTTTGATTTTGATTTCCTCCGTCGATACTTTAGACCCATCGGTTAGGTCATTTGCGAACTTCAAAATCTTGGTTAGACCGCCCTTGCATGCGGAGCGTTGTCTCCTTTGACTTTCGAGCATGTTTATATTTGTAATTCACTGCACTATATAGCGGTACAATACGAGGTTACGGTATTGTAATTTACCGATATGGTTGACCGCGTGTTTTTCACTTGACAATTTTTCGATGATGCTGGATTCTCGATTGTGGCCCCTATCCGGCTCGAAGGACCAAATGTAGGCTCGTGCACTCGTATAAAAGGTGGGCTGACTCGTTTACGTGCAATTAGGCACCACAAGATAAATAACTCGCGAAAATCCAACTAGGTTAGGTAGTCCAAGGAGAAATAAATAACACCGATTCTATTAACTATTATTCGTTTATTTAACACAAGGTTCACTTTTATAAACTATTTATTCTGCGGTTTAATACTTTTGTTGTTCGCAGTTTGTTACTCACAGATGATTTGCAATTTTTATTAATTTTAATCCGCTTCGGATGACTGATTGCAATTACAATAAAATATTTACGCCAATCGACAGAAGATTGGCTTGCATAGTGCACGTGCTGCTACTTAGATGGCGCGACTATTCAATTCGGCCAGTTTTACTTTTCGGACACTTTATGTATTTCTCTTATTAATGGATTCTTATTTTTTGACATTTTGACAATAAATAAATAAATTAACATAAAAACAAGGCAAAACATTAAATAGGTGAGTAAACTAATAATTTAACATATTTGTAAACTAATTTTAACATTCCCATCTACTTTTAGAATGTGTATCATTCTGCGGATTACTCGATGCGATGGGAATTGGAACATATGACCTCAGATAAGTATTTGTTTCCAAGATTTGTTTCTTTGTTTTGATTTTTGTTCCCTTCTTTTTCAGATATATTCCTGGTTTCTGCCGGTCCCGAACAAGCACTTCATCTAAATGATCGATACCTTCAAATGCACTCTAATTATATTTGTCAAGAAAAGCATTAAAGGAATTATAGTCCCCAAATTTAAAATTAAAATTTTCAACAATTAACTCATTCTTGAAAATTTCACATACAATAAAAGGCAGTGATACTTTTAAAGGAAAATGGTAAATGCTGGACGAC
This sequence comes from Tipula helvola, assembly GCA_963556165.1. Classification (NCBI taxonomy): domain Eukaryota; kingdom Metazoa; phylum Arthropoda; class Insecta; order Diptera; family Tipulidae; genus Tipula; species Tipula helvola. Next base: position 93,645,685 of record OY744482.1, read on the forward strand.
CCCCCTAAATCGTTACACATATCGACAATAACTTCTTGATCCAACGACAAACATACCAGGTCCAAAACATTCCCACAATTGTTTTTAACTTCCACACATTGTTTGAGCCCCATCGAAAATAATCCGGTCATGAAGTTATCATAATTCGCATTCAAGTTCAACGGAGTTAAAATATCATCAACACGAAACCAATTAACATTTGGTAAGTTGAAATCACCAAATATACATAAACGATCCTCTGGTTGCAAAATGGGTGCTATGCTGGACTTGATAATATCAATGAATTTATCATACACTCCAAAGTTAGTACAGATGAACATTTATCCGAAACAGCAATTAACACACCGCCGCACCTTTCGCATATGTGTCTTCAAGAAGATGCCTGTCTCGGCAACACAATGTATGATGTCGGAAAATATTCTTCAGTCTTAAAATTAGATGTCAGCCATGTCTCCGATTTACAGACAACATTATATTCTTCCTCAAGTAAAGTTAGATAGATTCCTCGATTTAGAGCGTATACTGCTCGCGTTATGATAATAAATATTTAGAGCTGAACTACTAGGGGATGAATTAACTGGATGTGATGACGATAAGGTAGAAGAATTTAACGGTGGCACTGATCGAACCGGATCTCGTTTTTTGATCTACGTGGCTGATTCACAAAAGTCGAATTAGAATATGTACCTGGAGGCCACATGTCTGAATTATTTAATTTATTGTAATGCTCCTGGGTCAAACTGATTTTAAAAGAAACGAACACGATCCTTTGCTAGAAATGATTTACAATCCACTTGGTTAGCTATGCAGTTCGGTAGTTTGGAGCAAATGTAAGTTTTTATTGCTTCCTGTTTAACCGAAGGATAGATCCTACTAACATACAGATACATCTTTTCCTGGGGAAGGTAAGTTTGCCCGCTTTTCAAAATCCCGCTTTTCAAAATCTTGGTTTTGAAATTTGAAAGACGTATTTTTTTTAATTCGAGCCGCGCTTTCTGGTGAAGGAAAATTTTATAAAGTAAAATAAAAATCAAAACCGGGATTTTAAAAAGCGGGATTGTTTTCTTAAGCGGGATTTTGATTAAGCGGGATTTTGATAAAGCGGGATTTTGAAATGCGGGATATCGTTACGACCTCCTTTTCCTGCACAACAGCTGGAATTAATATATTCACAGGCTGCCCCGTCCCGGTAATGCCCTGATTAGGGGAAGGTAACAGCAATCCAGAAGAGTTATTAGTACGGTTCACATCATTCACATAGGGTAACCGATCATATACAATTCCGATACACCGGTTGCTTTATCCATTAATGCACCAATTAACTTTTTGTTCTCGGCAACTTCCAATAATTATAATAGTACAAAAAATAGATGCTGAATTGCTATGTTTAGTTTCAATCATATTTTGAGAACTTTGGAGAAAATGGAAAAGCTGCTGCACACTCGTATTTCCAACGATAAGTTGTTAAAGATAATAGGTGAAGCCACATTGAAGAAACGTCTACGAAACACTAAATTAACATTGGGGACATACTTTAAAAATTAAACGAAGATTATAAACCGAATAATTGACAAAGTTATTCCCGCTGATAATATAAAAAAGCTTTAAAACCTTGAAAGCATACATTTGTTGTAAAGGGATTAAATCCCTGATTTGCAATGATTTAAAAGTCATTAGCTGCAAAACATGCTTCTGTCTAACGTGTAGTAAAATAGTCCTACAAGCACCGCCACAACATGCTAAACCATACAGGAGGATAGAATCAACTAGGACAAAGTAAACCAATTTCAGTAGATATAACGGACAGTATAATCGTAAAACGTATATTTTCTTATGGAAACCAAAAGAATTCTCGACTTAAGGCGTTCAATGTGCGCCTTCCAGTTTAGATTATTATCGATTATAACTCCCAAATATCTAATTTCATTAACCGAACTTATGGTGAAGCAACCATTAGAGGTACAAATAGGAGTCTTATTACAGCCAAATGCATGATAGATAATCGGTATTTGGGATCTCTGGCTTCCCCTGAAATGCATAACTTTAGCCTTGCCGCTCAAAATAAAATTCTGGGCTCCTAACATAACCAAGTCATGGTCAATATCAGTTAGGTTCGTATGATTGTTAATGCCAGTATAAACAAATGAAAGATCATCCGCATACGCAGTGAGCTTGAGGGTACCACAAAAATGCTGATTGAAGATTCCATTTATGTAAACCAGAAAGAGTAACGGGTATTGTTACGAAATCCAAATTGTTTCGGAGAGAGAAATTCATTTTTATCCAAGAAATCAAAAATCCTGTTCTTCATAGCCTTTTCAAATATTTTAGAGAAGATTGAAAGAAAATATATTGGTCGATAGTTATTTACACAAGTATTATTATTTTTCTTAAATATGGAGACAACAACAGATCTTTTAAAGGCTCAAGGAAAAACTCCTGTTTCTACACTTAAGAGATACTAAAATAGGGTATCTTTGGGCGCTTCGATAAGCATCTGTTTGGATATTTTCTTCTAGAGGTATTTTATCATCAATAGATAATGTGGAAAACTAACTCATAGTTCTTTTGTTTTTTCGAAATTTTCTTTTAATATTTTGTTATTAGCCCTCAAACTTGGAAAAGTTGTGCAAGTTCGATGCGAATATACAACAACGATAGACAAAAAACTTATTCACAACAATAAAGTTTAATCAATAATCTGACTCGTAGTTTTTTTCTTTTGTAATTATTTTAATTTTTTAATTGATAAAATAGTTTACCCAAAAAACAAAAATTTTTCGTAAAAATAAGTGTGGCAAAATTCCGACAGAGAAAAATTTTTTTTTTCGCTTTATGAATTTACGATTACGACTAAACCTATCATATATTATTTATTATGTATCTTTAATAACATATTGTTTCATGGTGTAGGTAAGAAAAAAATTAATTTTTTTCTAGGTTAGAATCAAATCGAAATTTTATTTTAGTAAAGAAAAGAACGCTCTTAAGTTAAAGACAAAAGACCGTCCACAGGAAAGCAATCTCAACATGTTATAAACGCTATCACGCAAAACACCTACGGCCGTGTTGATGGCACAGCCCACCCCGATTTTTTAATTTTTTTTCTGTCTAAGGTTTTTTGTGTGATGCCCCAATGCATGTGAAAACGTCCTTAAAAGACCTTACTCTTTGGTTTAAGGTCTATTTAAAGTACAATAATCCTTAAAAGCCTTTAATCTCGAGCTTTTTCCACTTGGCTAAAAAATAACGGTTAAAAAAATATCAAATGGCCAAATGGTGATGGTGGCAGTGGCCGTTTAACATCAACATTATATATAAATTGTATCCGTCCTAGGACGGGCTGTACCCCCTAGTTCTAAATACTTTATATCACCGATATCCTTAAATCGATTTCCTAAAAATAGATTAATCGTTTTCACTGCAAACACTTTCTTCATATTCAAACACATAAATAATTTAATTACATAATTATTTGAAATCGCACAAAGTCGTTGGCACAATATTTTTCATTCGGTCATCGAAAATTCAATAGATATAAAAATGTATGCGCGCCCATACAATGAATGAAAATAAAAAATTCTTAATTATCTTCAAATTTAATTCACTTACTTTTATTTTTTTATTACACGAGAGTTTTAAATACACTTCACTATTGTGCAGTACAAAACACAAATAAAATAAAATTATATAACACTTAATTAAATTAAAGCAATTTTAAATTAACCGCAAGACCAATTTCAACGTTCCAAGTTAGAAGTTTAAATTAAAGTTTATAACTGAAAGTTTTATTTTTCAATAATAATCGCACAGCGTAAATTTTTTATTTTTTATTTTAACCATTCTCAATTTTGTTAAGCTCGTAAATTATTATCTCTCAATACAAAATATGTTCGTTTTGTCAAAGCGTTCCTAGATATACAAGCCGTCAGGTTAAAATTCGAACTTAATATAAAAAATCCCCTTATTTACAAACACATCTTTATGTCATGACGTCATACCATTAGTTCAAGTTTTTTTTTATAATAAACCACTAGTGCCACCTACTTATAAACTCGACTAATTAAATATATTTAAAAAAACAAAATGGACGTGTAGTTTCCGTGTTGGAAATCAGATGGCGGTAATAAAAATATTGAAATATTTAACAGAATTATTGAACTGTTAAAAATATTTTCAAAATTAGAATTTCGAATTTTCGAAAACGAAAAAAATCTTGTGTAGCTAACTTCATAATATCTTACGTCATTGATTTTGTGTTTATTAATTTTATACTGTATTTACATTACTTTTTTACATATCCATACAAAGAAAAAGTAAATTTGTAGAATTTTATTTTTAATTATAATTAACAAATTACTAAATTTAAATTACTAGTTTTAAAATATGTTATACTCAAAGGTTTGATTTAAATATAAACCTAAAAACATTTTCTGTTACGAGTATTTTTCATTCATAAAATTTCAATCAAGAATGTTCAATATTACACGGGCTCTTATGGGAAATCTGATGGCTTGTATATTTAGGAGCTTTGGTTTTGTACGTACTTTATGTACTTGACGTAGACTATTGAAACAATGTACTAGGGTATTTTTTTTCATTTTTCATGCTCATTTTATTGTAACGCAATAATTCAGAAGCATTATCGCATTAACGCACATACTCATATCTCTTAAAAAAGAATTGAACCATGAACTTGAACTACTCCGGGATATTAAAATTCGCTGGAATTCGGTAACGCTAATATTAGAAAGGTTCTTAAAGGTAAATACGGCCATTACTCAAGCTCTAAAAGATTTAAACGCTTACTCCATGATGGAAAAATTTGATTTATAGTTAATCAGACATCTCGGCCAATCTCTACATCCAATAAAACTGGCAGTTGAATCGCTGAGCGGAAAAGACGCCAATATTTTTTCTACTTAAGGTGTTTTATCTTTTTTAAGAAATAAAATGAAAGCAATTAGTTCCGAAGTAAATCATGAAAATGTCTTGTTGATCCAAACGTGAATCCAACACAATTAATTTTGAGTTTTGCCACAAACCTCATGAATCAATAATACGGTGATGAAACTACTCGAGTTACCTAGAATGACGAAGCAGAACATGAAACAGCTTTGATGTTGAATTAGATTCAGAATTAAAACTATCATTAAATGAAGAATTAAATATTTATGTTTCAAATGCGACGACAGTTAAACAGGTAACGACATCGAATTTTCCGAGCAGTTTAAAACAAGAATTTAACCGCTTCAAGAAAACTGGTAAGAGAACCCCAAATCTTGATTTATTATTCAAGGCATTAAAAAGTGCAAAGCCAACATCGACAAATTCAAAAATAACCTTTTCGGTTTCAGGTGATTTTTGCACTAAAGTTGGGTCTCGTCTCTCCTGCACTTCACTTAATGCATGAAATATAAAAAATATTTAACTTTAATAACTTTTGTTTATTTTTTACGGTTATCCGGTATCCGTCAGATACTTCATAAACTTCAATTCAATATCCGCGGTTACAGAAAATCCGGATATTTGGAAACCCTAGTTGTGTGTGAGTGAAATTTCTTTAAGTACAGTTGCACATGTACACTGTAATGTGTGCACATACAACAAAAAAACATAAGCTTATTATGAATTGGCCGACTGGCTACAATAATTCGCGATATACAAGAATTGAAATTTGGTTGTTAACTTTATTTTGTTGTTTACATAAACATTATATACAATCTAAGCCAATTCTGTACAAGATGTCATTGATAAGCAGTAGTCTACATATTTTTTATGACGACCACATGACCTAACATGATTTTTAAATTTTTTGTTTGATTTCATATCTTGACTATAGCATAGTTCAAAATTTGATGAACCACCATTAGTAACTAATTTCAATTTAGAATTTAAGATAACTGGAAGTACGTACTAATTGCTAAAGATTCTACAAATCTGAATGTTGCTGTTATAACGATGGTGTGAACATGTACTACTTATCAAATACCACTGTACATTTCATATTCGCCTAATTTGTTAATGTTGCGTTCTTTTGACGCGAGGAACTGATCTAGATAAACAAACTAAATTTAAATTTTAAAAAAGTTGTCTAATTGACTTTCTATATTTATACCCTTAACAGATGGTGATTTATTAAATCCGATTTAGCTAAACGTTTTATATTACGGTTAATACACTTAACCTGTTATTGTTTTGATAATATTTGGCAAACTAATACACCCCCATTACATCGTTTTAGTCACTAAACTCAAAATAAAGCATAAATACCGTGAATCTAACAACGGCTTATGTTGAAAATTCACTGAATCGGATTTATTAAACCATAGTCTGTCTATAGGGCTTAAGTACAAATACTTATACTAGGGTTACAAATCAGTTGTGAGGTTTTTTTTTACGTTCGATGTGAAAGGCCGAATGTGGGAAGGCCGAATGTCTAAAAGCCGAACTCCGAAAGGTCGAATGGGTCGGAAATCCGAATGTTGAAAGGCCAAATGTCGAATGTTTCGAAAGGCCGAATGGGTCGAAAGGCCGAATGGGTCGAAACGCCGAGTGTCGAAAAGCCGAATGGGTCAAAATGCCATGTATGCATCTATCAGTAGAAGCAATACGAGCGATACGATTCCTTTGATCTGTGTCTGCAAGGTTGACGAACCATTGACGAAGCATTAAATTAGTCGATGCCATACTAACCCAACGAATTAAGCCAACTAAAAAATAATTTGAAACATTTGTGGTAGAACTATCAGTAGAAGCGATATGAGCGATACGATTCCTTTGATCTGTGTCCGCAAGGTTGACAAGGCAATTTCCATTATTGAAAATTTAACAACTTTACGGAAAAAGTCAAATTCGGTTCGATAGATATTTTATAAATTTTAATTTTAATTTGGTTCGCACTTTGATAATTATGTTCTGAATTTATTTGTTTCTGGTTTTTTTTTCTGGATTTTTTTTTCGGAATTTTCTGTTTCTGTATCATTTTTTCCTAGATAAAGTAGTCAACTAAAATAAAATTATTTATTTTTCGTTTTTTTTTATAATTAATTAATTTTTAATTATATGACAAAAAAAATGTAAGAAGATTTTGATAATTAAGGCGATTTGATAAAAATAAAAATTTTGAAAATTTTCATTCATAAAAAGATGAAAAATTAAAGTCAATTTCGACACAAACGGCCTTTCGACATTCGGCCTTTCGACACAATCGGCTTTTCGACATTCGGCTTTGCGGTATTCGACCTTTCGACACATTCGGCCTTTCGACATTTGGCCTTTCGGCGTTCGGCCTTGGGCCTTTCGATATTTAACCTTTCGACATTCAGCCTTTCGGCCCTATTTCATTTTTTATAACTTCAAAACTTTATTCAGAGAAATTGGTACAAAGTATTTGATTCAAAGTATTTTCCATCGTTAGATATGACTTTTTCCATCTTTCAAGCAGCATACAGACCCCGCGTCGAAAAAATTCCTCGTCTTTTAAGGCGATACAAGAATCGACCAAATTTTTGGCTTCTTCGTAAGCAATGAAGTGCTGCTCAGCCAGGCCATGAGTAATCGACCGGAACAAGTGGTAGTCGGAAGTAGAAAGGTAGGGGTAGGATAATATCTCATTGAAGCGCCTTCAAAGTTTCCTTGGCGACTTTTGCAACATGTGGCCGAGCATATTGTGGGCGTTTGAGCTTCAATACTCGGCTTAATTGCATCAATTGTTGTTGATAACGTTCTCCAGTGGTGGTTTCGTTAGGCTAGAGTGTGGTGGTTTGGCATATTTGGGGGGGGGGGGGGGGAGGGAGGGGGAGGAGAGTGGCAAAGTTGAGTAAGGAATATTTGGGAGTGGGCTAGCAGAAGTAAATGCTATAGTTAACATCTAGGAGGGAGAGCAATGAGCCCAGATAGTATGTATCGCGTACCGGCCGGCAGTATTATCAGGTTCATTAAGAGCCTGAATATTTACTGGACGGATAATTAAGCAGGGTTCAAGTAACCACAAGGGTCCACAAGGCCCTTCAACAATAATAATAATAATAATAGGCTGGAGTAGCTCATAGTAGATTACTTCGAACTGATCCCACCGCATGCACAGCATTAGTTTCTTGCCATGAATATTCGGTTTGGCCGTTGAAGTCAATGCATGACCGGGCTTAACGCACGTTGTCGTAGTGGATCCACTTTTCGTCTCCCGTTACGATTCGATGCAAGAAACATTTCCATCTCAGCATCTTCAAACTTTACTGGCTTTCATCAATCATTGAAATCGGAGCACAATTGCAGATTTTCGATTTTTAAAGCTCTGAATTTGTGGGCTATAGTTCAGTTGATTTCCAATAAAATTAAATTTTCCACAAAATGTGTAGAAATATTCTAGCGATTTAAATACCCGTTGGCATCACAATTACAGGTCTCAACACCTATTGATAGAGGTATCAATCATCGAAATCGGAGCACAATTGCAGATTTTCGATTTTTAAAGCTCTGAATTTGTGGGCTATAGTTCAGTTGATTTTCAATAAAATTAAATTTTCCACAAAATGTGTAGAAATATTCTAGCGTTTTAAATACCCTTTGGCATCACAATTACAGGTCTCAACACCTATTGATAGAGGTATCAATTATCGAAATCGGAGTGCAATTGCAGATTTTCGATTTTTAAAGCTCTGAATTTGTGTTCAGTTGATTTTCAATAAAATTAAATTTTCCACAAAATGTGTAGAAATATTCTAGCGATTTAAATACCCGTTGGCATCACAATTACAGGTCTCAACACCTATTGATAGAGGTATCAATCATCGAAATCGGAGCACAATTGCAGATTTTAGATTTTTAAAGCTCTGAATTTGTGTTCAGTTGATTTTCAATAAAATTAAATTTTCCACAAAATGTGTAGAAATATTCTAGCGATTTAAATACCCGTTGGCATCACAATTACAGGTCTCAACACCTATTGATAGAGGTATCAATCATCGAAATCGGAGCACAATTGCAGATTTTCGATTTTTAAAGCTCTGAATTTGTGGGCTATAGTTCAGTTGATTCTCAATAAAATTAAATTTTCCACAAAATGTGTAGAAATATTCTAGCGATCTAAATGCCTGTTGGCATCACAATTACAGGTCCCAACACCTATTGATAGAGGTATCAATCATCGAAATCGGAGCACAATTGCAGATTTTTGATTTTTAAAGCTCTGAATTTGTGTTCAGTTGATTTTCAATAAAATTAAATTTTCCACAAAATGTGTAGAAATATTCGAGCGATCTAATTACCCGTTGGCATCACAATTACAGGTCTCAACACCTATTGATAGAAGTATCAATCATTGAAATCGGAGCACAATTTCAGATTTTCGATTTTTAAAGCTCTGAATTTGTGAGCTATAGTTCAGTTGATTTTCAATAATATTAAATTTTCCACAAAATGTGTAGAAATATTCTAGCGATTTAAATACCCGTTGGCATCACAATTACAGGTCTCAACACCTATTGATAGAGGTATCAATTATCGAAATCGGAGTGCAATTGCAGATTTTCGATTTTTAAAGCTCTGAATTTGTGTTCAGTTGATTTTCAATAAAATTAAATTTTCCACAAAATGTGTAGAAATATTCGAGCGATCTAAATACCCGTTGGCATCACAATTACAGGTCTCAACACCTATTGATAGAGGTATCAATCATCGAAATCGGAGCACAATTGCAGATTTTCGATTTTTAAAGCTCTGAATTTGTGGGCTATAGTTCAGTTGATTTTCAATAAAATTAAATTTTCCACAAAATGTGTAGAAATATTCGAGCGGTCTAATTACCCGTTGGCATCACAATTACAGGTCTCAACACCTATTGATAGAAGTATCAATCATCGAAATCGGAGCACAATTTCAGATTTTCGATTTTTAAAGCTCTGAATTTGTGGGCTATAGTTCAGTTGATTTTCAATAAAATTAAATTTTCCACAAAATGTGTAGAAATATTCGAGCGGTCTAATTACCCGTTGGCATCACAATTACAGGTCTCAACACCTATTGATAGAAGTATCAATCATCGAAATCGGAGTGCAATTGCAGATTTTCGATTTTTAAAGCTCTGAATTTGTGTTCAGTTGATTTTCAATAAAATTAAATTTTCCACAAAATGTGTAGAAATATTCGAGCGGTCTAATTACCCGTTGGCATCACAATTACAGGTCTCAACACCTATTGATAGAAGTATCAATCATCGAAATCGGAGTGCAATTGCAGATTTTCGATTTTTAAAGCTCTGAATTTGTGTTCAGTTGATTTTCAATAAAATTAAATTTTCCACAAAATGTGTAGAAATATTCGAGCGGTCTAATTACCCGGCATCACAATTACAGGTCTCAACACCTATTGATAGAAGTATCAATCATCGAAATCGGAGTGCAATTGCAGATTTTCGATTTTTAAAGCTCTGAATTTGTGTTCAGTTGATTTTCAATAAAATTAAATTTTCCACAAAATGTGTAGAAATATTCTAGCGATTTAAATACCCGTTGGCATCACAATTACAGGTCTCAACACCTATTGATAGAGGTATCAATCATCGAAATCGGAGCACAATTGCAGATTTTCGATTTTTAAAGCTCTGAATTTGTGGGCTATAGTTCAGTTGATTTTCAATAAAATTAAATTTTCCACAAAATGTGTAGAAATATTCGAGCGGTCTAACTACCCGTTGGCATCACAATTACAGGTCTCAACACCTATTGATAGAAGTATCAATCATCGAAATCGGAGTGCAATTGCAGATTTTCGATTTTTAAAGCTCTGAATTTGTGTTCAGTTGATTTTCAATAAAATTAAATTTTCCACAAAATGTGTAGAAATATTCGAGCGGTCTAATTACCCGTTGGCATCACAATTACAGGTCTCAACACCTATTGATAGAAGTATCAATCATCGAAATCGGAGTGCAATTGCAGATTTTCGATTTTTAAAGCTCTGAATTTGTGTTCAGTTGATTTTCAATAAAATTAAATTTTCCACAAAATGTGTAGAAATATTAAAGCGATCTAATTACCCGTTGGCATCACAATTACAGGTCTCAAAACCTATTGATAGAAGTATCAATCATTGAAATCGGAGCACAATTTCAGATTTTCGATTTTTAAAGCTCTGAATTTGTGGGCTATAGTTCAGTTGATTTTCAATAAAATTAAATTTTCCACAAAATGTGTAGAAATATTCGAGCGGTCTAATTACCCATTGGCATCACAATTACAGGTCTCAACACCTATTGATAGAAGTATCAATCATCGAAATCGGAGTGCAATTGCAGATTTTCGATTTTTAAAGCTCTGAATTTGTGGGCTATAGTTCAGTTGATTTTCAATAAAATTAAATTTTCCACAAAATGTGTAGAAATATTCTAGCGTTTTAAATACCCTTTGGCATCACAATTACAGGTCTCAACACCTATTGATAGAGGTATCAATTATCGAAATCGGAGTGCAATTGCAGATTTTCGATTTTTAAAGCTCTGAATTTGTGTTCAGTTGATTTTCAATCAAATTAAATTTTCCACAAAATGTGTAGAAATATTCTAGCGATTTAAATACCCGTTGGCATCACAATTACAGGTCTCAACACCTATTGATAGAGGTATCAATCATCGAAATCGGAGCACAATTGCAGATTTTAGATTTTTAAAGCTCTGAATTTGTGTTCAGTTGATTTTCAATAAAATTAAATTTTCCACAAAATGTGTAGAAATATTCGAGCGATCTAAATACCCGTTGGCATCACAATTACAGGTCTCAACACCTATTGATAGAGGTATCAATCATCGAAATCGGAGCACAATTGCAGATTTTTGATTTTTAAAGCTCTGAATTTGTGGGCTATAGTTCAGTTGATTTTCAATAAAATTAAATTTTCCACAAAATGTGTAGAAATATTCTAGCGTTTTAAATACCCGTTGGCATCACAATTACAGGTCTCAACACCTATTGATAGAGGTATCAATTATCGAAATCGGAGTGCAATTGCAGATTTTCGATTTTTAAAGCTCTGAATTTGTGTTCAGTTGATTTTCAATAAAATTAAATTTTCCACAAAATGTGTAGAAATATTCGAGCGATCTAAATACCCGTTGGCATCACAATTACAGGTCTCAACACCTATTGATAGAGGTATCAATTATCGAAATCGGAGTGCAATTGCAGATTTTCGATTTTTAAAGCTCTGAATTTGTGGGCTATAGTTCAGTTGATTTTCAATAAAATTAAATTTTCCACAAAATGTGTAGAAATATTCTAGCGATTTAAATACCCGTTGGCATCACAATTACAGGTCTCAACACCTATTGATAGAGGTATCAATCATCGAAATCGGAGCACAATTGCAGATTTTCGATTTTTAAAGCTCTGAATTTGTGGGCTATAGTTCAGTTGATTCTCAATAAAATTAAATTTTCCACAAAATGTGTAGAAATATTCTAGCGATCTAAATGCCTGTTGGCATCACAATTACAGGTCTCAACACCTATTGATAGAGGTATCAATCATCGAAATCGGAGCACAATTGCAGATTTTTGATTTTTAAAGCTCTGAATTTGTGTTCAGTTGATTTTCAATAAAATTAAATTTTCCACAAAATGTGTAGAAATATTCGAGCGATCTAATTACCCGTTGGCATCACAATTACAGGTCTCAACACCTATTGATAGAAGTATCAATCATTGAAATCGGAGCACAATTTCAGATTTTCGATTTTTAAAGCTCTGAATTTGTGAGCTATAGTTCAGTTGATTTTCAATAATATTAAATTTTCCACAAAATGTGTAGAAATATTCTAGCGATTTAAATACCCGTTGGCATCACAATTACAGGTCTCAACACCTATTGATAGAGGTATCAATTATCGAAATCGGAGTGCAATTGCAGATTTTCGATTTTTAAAGCTCTGAATTTGTGTTCAGTTGATTTTCAATAAAATTAAATTTTCCACAAAATGTGTAGAAATATTCGAGCGATCTAAATACCCGTTGGCATCACAATTACAGGTCTCAACACCTATTGATAGAGGTATCAATCATCGAAATCGGAGCACAATTGCAGATTTTCGATTTTTAAAGCTCTGAATTTGTGTTCAGTTGATTTTCAATAAAATTAAATTTTCCACAAAATGTGTAGAAATATTCTAGCGATTTAAATACCCGTTGGCATCACAATTACAGGTCTCAACACCTATTGATAGAGGTATCAATCATCGAAATCGGAGCACAATTGCAGATTTTAGATTTTTAAAGCTCTGAATTTGTGGGCTATAGTTCAGTTGATTTTCAATAAAATTAAATTTTCCACAAAATGTGTAGAAATATTCGAGCGGTCTAATTACCCGTTGGCATCACAATTACAGGTCTCAACACCTATTGATAGAAGTATCAATCATCGAAATCGGAGTGCAATTGCAGATTTTCGATTTTTAAAGCTCTGAATTTGTGTTCAGTTGATTTTCAATAAAATTAAATTTTCCACAAAATGTGTAGAAATATTCGAGCGGTCTAATTACCCGTTGGCATCACAATTACAGGTCTCAACACCTATTGATAGAAGTATCAATCATCGAAATCGGAGTGCAATTGCAGATTTTCGATTTTTAAAGCTCTGAATTTGTGTTCAGTTGATTTTCAATAAAATTAAATTTTCCACAAAATGTGTAGAAATATTCGAGCGATCTAATTACCCGTTGGCATCACAATTACAGGTCTCAACACCTATTGATAGAAGTATCAATCATTGAAATCGGAGCACAATTTCAGATTTTCGATTTTTAAAGCTCTGAATTTGTGGGCTATAGTTCAGTTGATTTTCAATAAAATTAAATTTTCCACAAAATGTGTAGAAATATTCGAGCGGTCTAATTACCCGTTGGCATCACAATTACAGGTCTCAACACCTATTGATAGAAGTATCAATCATCGAAATCGGAGTGCAATTGCAGATTTTCGATTTTTAAAGCTCTGAATTTGTGGGCTATAGTTCAGTTGATTTTCAATAAAATTAAATTTTCCACAAAATGTGTAGAAATATTCGAGCGGTCTAATTACCCGTTGGCATCACAATTACAGGTCTCAACACCTATTGATAGAAGTATCAATCATCGAAATCGGAGTGCAATTGCAGATTTTCGATTTTTAAAGCTCTGAATTTGTGTTCAGTTGATTTTCAATAAAATTAAATTTTCCACAAAATGTGTAGAAATATTCGAGCGGTCTAATTACCCGTTGGCATCACAATTACAGGTCTCAACACCTATTGATAGAAGTATCAATCATCGAAATCGGAGTGCAATTGCAGATTTTCGATTTTTAAAGCTCTGAATTTGTGTTCAGTTGATTTTCAATAAAATTAAATTTTCCACAAAATGTGTAGAAATATTCTAGCGATTTAAATACCCGTTGGCATCACAATTACAGGTCTCAACACCTATTGATAGAGGTATCAATCATCGAAATCGGAGCACAATTGCAGATTTTCGATTTTTAAAGCTCTGAATTTGTGGGCTATAGTTCAGTTGATTTTCAATAAAATTAAATTTTCCACAAAATGTGTAGAAATATTCGAGCGGTCTAATTACCCGTTGGCATCACAATTACAGGTCTCAACACCTATTGATAGAAGTATCAATCATCGAAATCGGAGTGCAATTGCAGATTTTCGATTTTTAAAGCTCTGAATTTGTGTTCAGTTGATTTTCAATAAAATTAAATTTTCCACAAAATGTGTAGAAATATTCGAGCGGTCTAATTACCCGTTGGCATCACAATTACAGGTCTCAACACCTATTGATAGAAGTATCAATCATCGAAATCGGAGTGCAATTGCAGATTTTCGATTTTTAAAGCTCTGAATTTGTGTTCAGTTGATTTTCAATAAAATTAAATTTTCCACAAAATGTGTAGAAATATTAAAGCGATCTAATTACCCGTTGGCATCACAATTACAGGTCTCAAAACCTATTGATAGAAGTATCAATCATTGAAATCGGAGCACAATTTCAGATTTTCGATTTTTAAAGCTCTGAATTTGTGGGCTATAGTTGAGTTGATTTTCAATAAAATTAAATTTTCCACAAAATGTGTAGAAATATTCGAGCGGTCTAATTACCCGTTGGCATCACAATTACAGGTCTCAACACCTATTGATAGAAGTATCAATCATCGAAATCGGAGTGCAATTGCAGATTTTCGATTTTTAAAGCTCTGAATTTGTGTTCAGTTGATTTTCAATAAAATTAAATTTTCCACAAAATGTGTAGAAATATTCGAGCGGTCTAATTACCCGTTGGCATCACAATTACAGGTCTCAACACCTATTGATAGAAGTATCAATCATCGAAATCGGAGTGCAATTGCAGATTTTCGATTTTTAAAGCTCTGAATTTGTGTTCATTTGATTTTCAATAAAATTAAATTTTCCACAAAATGTGTAGAAATATTCGAGCAATCTAATTACCCGTTGGCATCACAATTACAGGTCTCAACACCTATTGATAGAAGTATCAATCATTGAAATCGGAGCACAATTTCAGATTTTCGATTTTTAAAGCTCTGAATTTGTGGGCTATAGTTCAGTTGATTTTCAATAAAATTAAATTTTCCACAAAATGTGTAGAAATATTCGAGCGGTCTAATTACCCGTTGGCATCACAATTACAGGTCTCAACACCTATTGATAGAAGTATCAATCATCGAAATCGGAGTGCAATTGCAGATTTTCGATTTTTAAAGCTCTGAATTTGTGTTCAGTTGATTTTCAATAAAATTAAATTTTCCACAAAATGTGTAGAAATATTCGAGCGATCTAATTACCCGTTGGCATCACAATTACAGGTCTCAACACCTATTGATAGAAGTATCAATCATTGAAATCGGAGCACAATTTCAGATTTTCGATTTTTAAAGCTCTGAATTTGTGGGCTATAGTTCAGTTGATTTTCAATAAAATTAAATTTTCCACAAAATGTGTAGAAATATTCGAGCGGTCTAATTACCCGTTGGCATCACAATTACAGGTCTCAACACCTATTGATAGAAGTATCAATCATCGAAATCGGAGTGCAATTGCAGATTTTCGATTTTTAAAGCTCTGAATTTGTGTTCAGTTGATTTTCAATAAAATTAAATTTTCCACAAAATGTGTAGAAATATTCGAGCGGTCTAATTACCCGTTGGCATCACAATTACAGGTCTCAACACCTATTGATAGAAGTATCAATCATCGAAATCGGAGTGCAATTGCAGATTTTCGATTTTTAAAGCTCTGAATTTGTGTTCAGTTGATTTTCAATAAAATTAAATTTTCCACAAAATGTGTAGAAATATTCGAGCGGTCTAATTACCCGTTGGCATCACAATTACAGGTCTCAACACCTATTGATAGAAGTATCAATCATCGAAATCGGAGTGCAATTGCAGATTTTCGATTTTTAAAGCTCTGAATTTGTGTTCATTTGATTTTCAATAAAATTAAATTTTCCACAAAATGTGTAGAAATATTCGAGCAATCTAATTACCCGTTGGCATCACAATTACAGGTCTCAACACCTATTGATAGAAGTATCAATCATTGAAATCGGAGCACAATTTCAGATTTTCGATTTTTAAAGCTCTGAATTTGTGGGCTATAGTTCAGTTGATTTTCAATAAAATTAAATTTTCCACAAAATGTGTAGAAATATTCGAGCGGTCTAATTACCCGTTGGCATCACAATTACAGGTCTCAACACCTATTGATAGAAGTATCAATCATCGAAATCGGAGTGCAATTGCAGATTTTCGATTTTTAAAGCTCTGAATTTGTGTTCAGTTGATTTTCAATAAAATTAAATTTTCCACAAAATGTGTAGAAATATTCGAGCGATCTAATTACCCGTTGGCATCACAATTACAGGTCTCAACACCTATTGATAGAAGTATCAATCATTGAAATCGGAGCACAATTTCAGATTTTCGATTTTTAAAGCTCTGAATTTGTGGGCTATAGTTCAGTTGATTTTCAATAAAATTAAATTTTCCACAAAATGTGTAGAAATATTCGAGCGGTCTAATTACCCGTTGGCATCACAATTACAGGTCTCAACACCTATTGATAGAAGTATCAATCATTGAAATCGGAGCACAATTTCAGATTTTCGATTTTTAAAGCTCTGAATTTGTGGGCTATAGTTCAGTTGATTTTCAATAAAATTAAATTTTCCACAAAATGTGTAGAAATACTCGAGCGATCTAAATACCCGTTGGCATCACAATTACAGGTCTCAACACCTATTGATAGAGGTATCAATCATCGAAATCGGAGCACAATTGCAGATTTTTGATTTTTAAAGCTCTGAATTTGTGGGCTATAGTTCAGTTGATTTTCAATAAAATTAAATTTTCCACAAAATGTGTAGAAATATTCTAGCGATTTAAATACCCGTTGGCATCACAATTACAGGTCTCAACACCTATTGATAGAGGTATCAATCATCGAAATCGGAGCACAATTGCAGATTTTCGATTTTTAAAGCTCTGAATTTGTGGGCTATAGTTCAGTTGATTTTCAATAAAATTAAATTTTCCACAAAATGTGTAGAAATATTCGAGCGATCTAATTACCCGTTGGCATCACAATTACAGGTCTCAACACCTATTGATAGAGGTATCAATCATCGAAATCGGAGCACAATTGCAGATTTTTGATTTTTAAAGCTCTGAATTTGTGGGCTATAGTTCAGTTGATTTTCAATAAAATTAAATTTTCCACAAAATGTGTAGAAATATTCTAGCGATTTAAATACCCGTTGGCATCACAATTACAGGTCTCAACACCTATTGATAGAGGTATCAATTATCGAAATCGGAGTGCAATTGCAGATTTTCGATTTTTAAAGCTCTGAATTTGTGTTCAGTTGATTTTCAATAAAATTAAATTTTCCACAAAATGTGTAGAAATATTCGAGCGATCTAAATACCCGTTGGCATCACAATTACAGGTCTCAACACCTATTGATAGAGGTATCAATCATCGAAATCGGAGCACAATTGCAGATTTTCGATTTTTAAAGCTCTGAATTTGTGGGCTATAGTTCAGTTGATTTTCAATAAAATTAAATTTTCCACAAAATATGTAGAAATATTCGAGCGATCTAATTACCCGTTGGCATCACAATTACAGGTCTCAACACCTATTGATAGAGGTATCAATCATCGAAATCGGAGCACAATTGCAGATTTTTGATTTTTAAAGCTCTGAATTTGTGGGCTATAGTTCAGTTGATTTTCAATAAAATTAAATTTTCCACAAAATGTGTAGAAATATTCTAGCGATTTAAATACCCGTTGGCATCACAATTACAGGTCTCAACACCTATTGATAGAGGTATCAATCATCGAAATCGGAGCACAATTGCAGATTTTCGATTTTTAAAGCTCTGAATTTGTGGGCTATAGTTCAGTTGATTTTCAATAAAATTAAATTTTCCACAAAATGTGTAGAAATATTCTAGCGATTTAAATACCCGTTGGCATCACAATTACAGGTCTCAACACCTATTGATAGAGGTATCAATCATCGAAATCGGAGCACAATTGCAGATTTTTGATTTTTAAAGCTCTGAATTTGTGGGCTATAGTTCAGTTGATTTTCAATAAAATTAAATTTTCCACAAAATGTGTAGAAATATTCTAGCGATTTAAATACCCGTTGGCATCACAATTACAGGTCTCAACACCTATTGATAGAGGTATCAATCATCGAAATCGGAGCACAATTGCAGATTTTCGATTTTTAAAGCTCTGAATTTGTGGGCTATAGTTCAGTTGATTTTCAATAAAATTAAATTTTCCACAAAATGTGTAGAAATATTCTAGCGATTTAAATACCCGTTGGCATCACAATTACAGGTCTCAACACCTATTGATAGAGGTATCAATCATCGAAATCGGAGCACAATTGCAGATTTTCGATTTTTAAAGCTCTGAATTTGTGGGCTATAGTTCAGTTGATTTTCAATAAAATTAAATTTTCCACAAAATGTGTAGAAATATTCGAGCGATATAATTACCCGTTGGCATCACAATTACAGGTCTCAACACCTATTGATAGAGGTATCAATTATCGAAATCGGAGTGCAATTGCAGATTTTCGATTTTTAAAGCTCTGAATTTGTGTTCAGTTGATTTTCAATAAAATTAAATTTTCCACAAAATGTGTAGAAATATTCGAGCGATCTAATTACCCGTTGGCATCACAATTACAGGTCTCAACACCTATTGATAGAAGTATCAATCATTGAAATCGGAGCACAATTTCAGATTTTCGATTTTTAAAGCTCTGAATTTGTGGGCTATAGTTCAGTTGATTTTCAATAAAATTAAATTTTCCACAAAATGTGTAGAAATATTCTAGCGATTTAAATACCCGTTGGCATCACAATTACAGGTCTCAACACCTATTGATAGAAGTATCAATCATCGAAATCGGAGTGCAATTGCAGATTTTCGATTTTTAAAGCTCTGAATTTGTGTTCAGTTGATTTTCAATAAAATTAAATTTTCCACAAAATGTGTAGAAATATTCGAGCGATCTAATTACCCGTTGGCATCACAATTACAGGTCTCAACACCTATTGATAGAAGTATCAATCATTGAAATCGGAGCACAATTTCAGATTTTCGATTTTTAAAGCTCTGAATTTGTGGGCTATAGTTCAGTTGATTTTCAATAAAATTAAATTTTCCACAAAATGTGTAGAAATATTCTAGCGATCTAAATACCCGTTGGCATCACAATTACAGGTCTCAACACCTATTGATAGAGGTATCAATTATCGAAATCGGAGTGCAATTGCAGATTTTCGATTTTTAAAGCTCTGAATTTGTGAGCTATAGTTCAGTTGATTTTCAATAATATTAAATTTTCCACAAAATGTGTAGAAATATTCTAGCGATTTAAATACCCGTTGGCATCACAATTACAGGTCTCAACACCTATTGATAGAGGTATCAATTATCGAAATCGGAGTGCAATTGCAGATTTTCGATTTTTAAAGCTCTGAATTTGTGGGCTATAGTTCAGTTGATTTTCAATAAAATTAAATTTTCCACAAAATGTGTAGAAATATTCGAGCGGTCTAATTACCCGTTGGCATCACAATTACAGGTCTCAACACCTATTGATAGAAGTATCAATCATCGAAATCGGAGTGCAATTGCAGATTTTCGATTTTTAAAGCTCTGAATTTGTGTTCAGTTGATTTTCAATAAAATTAAATTTTCCACAAAATGTGTAGAAATATTCGAGCGATCTAATTACCCGTTGGCATCACAATTACAGGTCTCAACACCTATTGATAGAGGTATCAATCATCGAAATCGGAGCACAATTGCAGATTTTTGATTTTTAAAGCTCTGAATTTGTGGGCTATAGTTCAGTTGATTTTCAATAAAATTAAATTTTCCACAAAATGTGTAGAAATATTCTAGCGATTTAAATACCCGTTGGCATCACAATTACAGGTCTCAACACCTATTGATAGAGGTATCAATCATCGAAATCGGAGCACAATTGCAGATTTTCGATTTTTAAAGCTCTGAATTTGTGGGCTATAGTTCAGTTGATTTTCAATAAAATTAAATTTTCCACAAAATGTGTAGAAATATTCTAGCGATTTAAATACCCGTTGGCATCACAATTACAGGTCTCAACACCTATTGATAGAGGTATCAATCATCGAAATCGGAGCACAATTGCAGATTTTCGATTTTTAAAGCTCTGAATTTGTGGGCTATAGTTCAGTTGATTTTCAATAAAATTAAATTTTCCACAAAATGTGTAGAAATATTCGAGCGATCTAAATACCCGTTGGCATCACAATTACAGGTCTCAACACCTATTGATAGAGGTATCAATCATCGAAATCGGAGCACAATTGCAGATTTTTGATTTTTAAAGCTCTGAATTTGTGGGCTATAGTTCAGTTGATTTTCAATAAAATTAAATTTTCCACAAAATGTGTAGAAATATTCTAGCGATTTAAATACCCGTTGGCATCACAATTACAGGTCTCAACACCTATTGATAGAGGTATCAATTATCGAAATCGGAGTGCAATTGCAGATTTTCGATTTTTAAAGCTCTGAATTTGTGTTCAGTTGATTTTCAATAAAATTAAATTTTCCACAAAATGTGTAGAAATATTCGAGCGATCTATATACCCGTTGGCATCACAATTACAGGTCTCAACACCTATTGATAGAGGTATCAATTATCGAAATCGGAGTGCAATTGCAGATTTTCGATTTTTAAAGCTCTGAATTTGTGTTCAGTTGATTTTCAATAAAATTAAATTTTCCACAAAATGTGTAGAAATATTCGAGCGATCTAAATACCCGTTGGCATCACAATTACAGGTCTCAACACCTATTGATAGAGGTATCAATCATCGAAATCGGAGCACAATTGCAGATTTTTGATTTTTAAAGCTCTGAATTTGTGGGCTATAGTTCAGTTGATTTTCAATAAAATTAAATTTTCCACA
Organism: Tipula helvola; assembly: GCA_963556165.1. Classification (NCBI taxonomy): domain Eukaryota; kingdom Metazoa; phylum Arthropoda; class Insecta; order Diptera; family Tipulidae; genus Tipula; species Tipula helvola. The sequence goes on from OY744482.1 coordinate 93,667,228, forward strand.
AAATGTGTAGAAATATTCTAGCGATTTAAATACCCGTTGGCATCACAATTACAGGTCTCAACACCTATTGATAGAGGTATCAATCATCGAAATCGGAGCACAATTGCAGATTTTCGATTTTTAAAGCTCTGAATTTGTGGGCTATAGTTCAGTTGATTTTCAATAAAATTAAATTTTCCACAAAATGTGTAGAAATATTCGAGCGATATAATTACCCGTTGGCATCACAATTACAGGTCTCAACACCTATTGATAGAGGTATCAATTATCGAAATCGGAGCACAATTTCAGATTTTCGATTTTTAAAGCTCTGAATTTGTGGGCTATAGTTCAGTTGATTTTCAATAAAATTAAATTTTCCACAAAATGTGTAGAAATATTCGAGCGGTCTAATTACCCGTTGGCATCACAATTACAGGTCTCAACACCTATTGATAGAAGTATCAATCATCGAAATCGGAGTGCAATTGCAGATTTTCGATTTTTAAAGCTCTGAATTTGTGTTCAGTTGATTTTCAATAAAATTAAATTTTCCACAAAATGTGTAGAAATATTCGAGCGGTCTAATTACCCGTTGGCATCACAATTACAGGTCTCAACACCTATTGATAGAAGTATCAACCATCGAAATCGGAGTGCAATTGCAGATTTTCGATTTTTAAAGCTCTGAATTTGTGTTCAGTTGATTTTCAATAAAATTAAATTTTCCACAAAATGTGTAGAAATATTCGAGCGATCTAATTACCCGTTGGCATCACAATTACAGGTCTCAACACCTATTGATAGAAGTATCAATCATTGAAATCGGAGCACAATTTCAGATTTTTGATTTTTAAAGCTCTGAATTTGTGGGCTATAGTTCAGTTGATTTTCAATAAAATTAAATTTTCCACAAAATGTGTAGAAATACTCGAGCGATCTAAATACCCGTTGGCATCACAATTACAGGTCTCAACACCTATTGATAGAGGTATCAATCATCGAAATCGGAGCACAATTGCAGATTTTTGATTTTTAAAGCTCTGAATTTGTGGGCTATAGTTCAGTTGATTTTCAATAAAATTAAATTTTCCACAAAATGTGTAGAAATATTCTAGCGATTTAAATACCCGTTGGCATCACAATTACAGGTCTCAACACCTATTGATAGAGGTATCAATTATCGAAATCGGAGTGCAATTGCAGATTTTCGATTTTTAAAGCTCTGAATTTGTGTTCAGTTGATTTTCAATAAAATTAAATTTTCCACAAAATGTGTAGAAATATTCGAGCGATCTAAATACCCGTTGGCATCACAATTACAGGTCTCAACACCTATTGATAGAGGTATCAATTATCGAAATCGGAGTGCAATTGCAGATTTTCGATTTTTAAAGCTCTGAATTTGTGTTCAGTTGATTTTCAATAAAATTAAATTTTCCACAAAATGTGTAGAAATATTCGAGCGATCTAAATACCCGTTGGCATCACAATTACAGGTCTCAACACCTATTGATAGAGGTATCAATCATCGAAATCGGAGCACAATTGCAGATTTTCGATTTTTAAAGCTCTGAATTTGTGGGCTATAGTTCAGTTGATTTTCAATAAAATTAAATTTTCCACAAAATGTGTAGAAATATTCGAGCGATCTAAATACCCGTTGGCATCACAATTACAGGTCTCAACACCTATTGATAGAGGTATCAATTATCGAAATCGGAGTGCAATTGCAGATTTTCGATTTTTAAAGCTCTGAATTTGTGTTCAGTTGATTTTCAATAAAATTAAATTTTCCACAAAATGTGTAGAAATATTCTAGCGATTTAAATACTCGTTGGCATCACAATTACAGGTCTCAACACCTATTGATAGAGGTATCAATCATCGAAATCGGAGCACAATTGCAGATTTTCGATTTTTAAAGCTCTGAATTTGTGGGCTATAGTTCAGTTGATTTTCAATAAAATTAAATTTTCCACAAAATGTGTAGAAATATTCTAGCGATTTAAATACCCGTTGGCATCACAATTACAGGTCTCAACACCTATTGATAGAGGTATCAATCATCGAAATCGGAGCACAATTGCAGATTTTCGATTTTTAAAGCTCTGAATTTGTGTTCAGTTGATTTTCAATAAAATTAAATTTTCCACAAAATGTGTAGAAATATTCTAGCGATTTAAATACCCGTTGGCATCACAATTACAGGTCTCAACACCTATTGATAGAGGTATCAATCATCGAAATCGGAGTACAATTGCAGATTTTCGATTTTTAAAGCTCTGAATTTGTTGGCTATAGTTCAGTTGATTTTCAATAAAATTAAATTTTCCACAAAATGTGTAGAAATATTCTAGCGATCTAAATACCCGTTGGCATCACAATTACAGGTCTCAACACCTATTGATAGAGGTATCAATCATCGAAATCGGAGCACAATTGCAGATTTTCGATTTTTAAAGCTCTGAATTTGTGGGCTATAGTTCAGTTGATTTTCAATAATATTAAATTTTCCACAAAATGTGTAGAAATATTCTAGCGATCTAAATACTCGTTGGCATCACAATTACAGGTCTCAACACCTATTGAATTGATAGAGGTATCAATTATCGAAATCGGAGTGCAATTGCAGATTTTCGATTTTTAAAGCTCTGAATTTGTGTTCAGTTGATTTTCAATAAAATTAAATTTTCCACAAAATGTGTAGAAATATTCTAGCGATCTAATTACCCGTTGGCATCACAATTACAGGTCTCAACACCTATTGATAGAGGTATCAATCATCGAAATCGGAGCACAATTTCAGATTTTCGATTTTTAAAGCTCTGAATTTGTGGGGGCTATAGTTCAGTTGATTTTCAATAAACTTAAATTTTCCACAAAATGTGTAGAAATATTCTAGCGATCTAAATACCCGTTGGCATCACAATTACAGGTCTCAACACCTATTGATAGAGGTATCAATCATCGAAATCGAAGCACAATTGCAGATTTTTGATTTTTAAAGCTCTGAATTTGTGAGCTATAGTTCAGTTGATTTTCAATAATATTAAATTTTCCACAAAATGTGTAGAAATATTCTAGCGATTTAAATACCCGTTGGCATCACAATTACAGGTCTCAACACCTATTGATAGAGGTATCAATTATCGAAATCGGAGTGCAATTGCAGATTTTCGATTTTTAAAGCTCTGAATTTGTGTTCAGTTGATTTTCAATAAAATTAAATTTTCCACAAAATGTGTAGAAATATTCGAGCGATCTATATACCCGTTGGCATCACAATTACAGGTCTCAACACCTATTGATAGAGGTATCAATCATCGAAATCGGAGCACAATTGCAGATTTTCGATTTTTAAAGCTCTGAATTTGTGGGCTATAGTTCAGTTGATTTTCAATAAAATTAAATTTTCCACAAAATGTGTAGAAATATTCTAGCGATTTAAATACCCGTTGGCATCACAATTACAGGTCTCAACACCTATTGATAGAGGTATCAATCATCGAAATCGGAGCACAATTGCAGATTTTCGATTTTTAAAGCTCTGAATTTGTGGGCTATAGTTCAGTTGATTTTCAATAAAATTAAATTTTCCACAAAATGTGTAGAAATATTCGAGCGATCTAAATACCCGTTGGCATCACAATTACAGGTCTCAACACCTATTGATAGAGGTATCAATTATCGTAATCGGAGTGCAATTGCAGATTTTCGATTTTTAAAGCTCTGAATTTGTGTTCAGTTGATTTTCAATAAAATTAAATTTTCCACAAAATGTGTAGAAATATTCGAGCGATCTATATACCCGTTGGCATCACAATTACAGGTCTCAACACCTATTGATAGAGGTATCAATCATTGAAATCGGAGCAAAATTTCAGATTTTCGATTTTTAAAGCTCTGAATTTGTGGGCTTTCTTAGTTGATTTTCAATAAAATTAAATTTTCCACAAAATGTGTAGAAATGTTCGAGCGATCTAAATACCCGTTGGCATCACAATTACAGGTCTCAACACCTATTGATAGAGGTATCAATCATCGAAATCGGAGCACAATTGCAGATTTTCGATTTTTAAAGCTCTGAATTTGTGGGCTATAGTTCAGTTGATTCTCAATAAAATTAAATTTTCCACAAAATGTGTAGAAATATTCTAGCGATTTAAATACCCGTTGGCATCACAATTACAGGTCTCAACACCTATTGATAGAGGTATCAATCATCGAAATCGGAGCACAATTGCAGATTTTCGATTTTTAAAGCTCTGAATTTGTGGGCTATAGTTCAGTTGATTTTCAATAAAATTAAATTTTCCACAAAATGTGTAGAAATATTCTAGCGTTTTAAATACCCGTTGGCATCACAATTACAGGTCTCAACACCTATTGATAGAGGTATCAATTATCGAAATCGGAGTGCAATTGCAGATTTTCGATTTTTAAAGCTCTGAATTTGTGTTCAGTTGATTTTCAATAAAATTAAATTTTCCACAAAATGTGTAGAAATATTCTAGCGATTTAAATACCCGTTGGCATCACAATTACAGGTCTCAACACCTATTGATAGAGGTATCAATCATCGAAATCGGAGCACAATTGCACATTTTCGATTTTTAAAGCTCTGAATTTGTGGGCTATAGTTCAGTTGATTTTCAATAAAATTAAATTTTCCACAAAATGTGTAGAAATATTCGAGCGATCTAAATACCCGTTGGCATCACAATTACAGGTCTCAACACCTATTGATAGAGGTATCAATCATCGAAATCGAAGCACAATTGCAGATTTTTGATTTTTAAAGCTCTGAATTTGTGGGCTATAGTTCAGTTGATTTTCAATAAAATTAAATTTTCCACAAAATGTGTAGAAATATTCTAGCGATTTAAATACCCGTTGGCATCACAATTACAGGTCTCAACACCTATTGATAGAGGTATCAATCATCGAAATCGGAGCACAATTGCAGATTTTCGATTTTTAAAGCTCTGAATTTGTGGGCTATAGTTCAGTTGATTTTCAATAAAATTAAATTTTCCACAAAATGTGTAGAAATATTCTAGCGATTTAAATACCCGTTGGCATCACAATTACAGGTCTCAACACCTATTGATAGAGGTGTCAATCATCGAAATCGGAGCACAATTGCAGATTTTCGATTTTTAAAGCTCTGAATTTGTGGGCTATAGTTCAGTTGATTTTCAATAATATTAAATTTTCCACAAAATGTGTAGAAATATTCGAGCGATCTAAATACCCGTTGGCATCACAATTACAGGTCTCAACACCTATTGATAGAGGTATCAATCATCGAAATCGGAGCACAATTGCAGATTTTCGATTTTTAAAGCTCTGAATTTGTGGGCTATAGTTTAGTTGATTTTCAATAAAATTAAATTTTCCACAAAATGTGTAGAAATATTCTAGCGATTTAAATACCCGTTGGCATCACAATTACAGGTCTCAACACCTATTGATAGAGGTATCAATCATCGAAATCGGAGCACAATTGCAGATTTTCGATTTTTAAAGCTCTGAATTTGTGGGCTATAGTTCAGTTGATTTTCAATAAAATTAAATTTTCCACAAAATGTGTAGAAATATTCGAGCGGTCTAATTACCCGTTGGCATCACAATTACAGGTCTCAACACCTATTGATAGAAGTATCAATCATCGAAATCGGAGTGCAATTGCAGATTTTCGATTTTTAAAGCTCTGAATTTGTGGGCTATAGTTCAGTTGATTTTCAATAAAATTAAATTTTCCACAAAATGTGTAGAAATATTCGAGCGATCTAAATACCCGTTGGCATCACAATTACAGGTCTCAACACCTATTGATAGAGGTATCAATTATCGTAATCGGAGTGCAATTGCAGATTTTCGATTTTTAAAGCTCTGAATTTGTGTTCAGTTGATTTTCAATAAAATTAAATTTTCCACAAAATGTGTAGAAATATTCGAGCGATCTAAATACCCGTTGGCATCACAATTACAGGTCTCAACACCTATTGATAGAGGTATCAATTATCGAAATCGGAGTGCAATTGCAGATTTTCGATTTTTAAAGCTCTGAATTTGTGTTCAGTTGATTTTCAATAAAATTAAATTTTCCACAAAATGTGTAGAAATATTCTAGCGATTTAAATACCCGTTGGCATCACAATTACAGGTCTCAACACCTATTGATAGAGGTATCAATCATCGAAATCGGAGCACAATTGCAGATTTTCGATTTTTAAAGCTCTGAATTTGTGGGCTATAGTTCAGTTGATTTTCAATAAAATTAAATTTTCCACAAAATGTGTAGAAATGTTCGAGCGATCTAAATACCCGTTGGCATCACAATTACAGGTCTCAACACCTATTGATAGAGGTATCAATCATCGAAATCGGAGCACAATTGCAGATTTTCGATTTTTAAAGCTCTGAATTTGTGGGCTATAGTTCAGTTGATTCTCAATAAAATTAAATTTTCCACAAAATGTGTAGAAATATTCTAGCGATTTAAATACCCGTTGGCATCACAATTACAGGTCTCAACACCTATTGATAGAGGTATCAATCATCGAAATCGGAGCACAATTGCAGATTTTCGATTTTTAAAGCTCTGAATTTGTGGGCTATAGTTCAGTTGATTTTCAATAAAATTAAATTTTCCACAAAATGTGTAGAAATATTCTAGCGTTTTAAATACCCGTTGGCATCACAATTACAGGTCTCAAGACCTATTGATAGAGGTATCAATCATCGAAATCGGAGCACAATTGCACATTTTCGATTTTTAAAGCTCTGAATTTGTGGGCTATAGTTCAGTTGATTTTCAATAAAATTAAATTTTCCACAAAATGTGTAGAAATATTCGAGCGATCTAAATACCCGTTGGCATCACAATTACAGGTCTCAACACCTATTGATAGAGGTATCAATCATCGAAATCGGAGCACAATTGCAGATTTTCGATTTTTAAAGCTCTGAATTTGTGGGCTATAGTTCAGTTGATTTTCAATAATATTAAATTTTCCACAAAATGTGTAGAAATATTCTAGCGATCTAAATACCCGTTGGCATCACAATTACAGGTCTCAACACCTATTGAATTGATAGAGGTATCAATTATCGAAATCGGAGTGCAATTGCAGATTTTCGATTTTTAAAGCTCTGAATTTGTGTTCAGTTGATTTTCAATAAAATTAAATTTTCCACAAAATGTGTAGAAATATTCTAGGGATCTAAATACCCGTTGGCATCACAATTACAGGTCTCAACACCTATTGATAGAGGTATCAATCATCGAAATCGGAGCACAATTGCAGATTTTCGATTTTTAAAGCTCTGAATTTGTGGGCTATAGTTCAGTTGATTTTCAATAATATTAAATTTTCCACAAAATGTGTAGAAATATTCTAGCGATTTAAATACCCGTTGGCATCACAATTACAGGTCTCAACACCTATTGAATTGATAGAGGTATCAATTATCGAAATCGGAGTGCAATTGCAGATTTTCGATTTTTAAAGCTCTGAATTTGTGTTCAGTTGATTTTCAATAAAATTAAATTTTCCACAAAATGTGTAGAAATATTCTAGCGATCTAATTACCCGTTGGCATCACAATTACAGGTCTCAACACCTATTGATAGAGGTATCAATCATCGAAATCGGAGCACAATTGCAGATTTTTGATTTTTAAAGCTCTGAATTTGTGAGCTATAGTTCAGTTGATTTTCAATAATATTAAATTTTCCACAAAATGTGTAGAAATATTCTAGCGATTTAAATACCCGTTGGCATCACAATTACAGGTCTCAACACCTATTGATAGAGGTATCAATTATCGAAATCGGAGTGCAATTGCAGATTTTCGATTTTTAAAGCTCTGAATTTGTGGGCTATAGTTCAGTTGATTTTCAATAAAATTAAATTTTCCACAAAATGTGTAGAAATATTCGAGCGATCTAAATACCCGTTGGCATCACAATTACAGGTCTCAACACCTATTGATAGAGGTATCAATCATCGAAATCGGAGCACAATTGCAGATTTTTGATTTTTAAAGCTCTGAATTTGTGGGCTATAGTTCAGTTGATTTTCAGTAAAATTAAATTTTCCACAAAATGTGTAGAAATATTCGAGCGATTTAAATACCCGTTGGCATCACAATTACAGGTCTCAACACCTATTGATAGAGGTATCAATCATCGAAATCGGAGCTCAATTGCAGATTTTCGATTTTTAAAGCTCTGAATTTGTGGGCTATAGTTCAGTTGATTTTCAATAAAATTAAATTTTCCACAAAATGTGTAGAAATATTCGAGCGATTTAAATACCCGTTGGCATCACAATTACAGGTCTCAACACCTATTGATAGAGGTATCAATCATCGAAATCGGAGCACAATTGCAGATTTTCGATTTTTAAAGCTCTGAATTTGTGGGCTATAGTTCAGTTGATTTTCAATAAAATTAAATTTTCCACAAAATGTGTAGAAATATTCTAGCGATCTAAATACCCGTTGGCATCACAATTACAGGTCTCAACACCTATTGATAGAGGTATCAATCATCGAAATCGGAGCACAATTTCAGATTTTCGATTTTTAAAGCTCTGAATTTGTGGGGGCTATAGTTCAGTTGATTTTCAATAAACTTAAATTTTCCACAAAATGTGTAGAAATATTCTAGCGATCTAAATACCCGTTGGCATCACAATTACAGGTCTCAACACCTATTGATAGAGGTATCAATCATCGAAATCGGAGCACAATTTCAGATTTTCGATTTTTAAAGCTCTGAATTTGTGGGGGCTATAGTTCAGTTGATTTTCAATAAACTTAAATTTTCCACAAAATGTGTAGAAATATTCTAGCGATTTAAATACCCGTTGGCATCACAATTACAGGTCTCAACACCTATTGATAGAGGTATCAATTATCGAAATCGGAGTGCAATTGCAGATTTTCGATTTTTAAAGCTCTGAATTTGTGGGCTATAGTTCAGTTGATTTTCAATAAAATTAAATTTTCCACAAAATGTGTAGAAATATTCGAGCGATCTAAATACCCGTTGGCATCACAATTACAGGTCTCAACACCTATTGATAGAGGTATCAATCATCGAAATCGGAGCACAATTGCAGATTTTCGATTTTTAAAGCTCTGAATTTGTGGGCTATAGTTCAGTTGATTTTCAGTAAAATTAAATTTTCCACAAAATGTGTAGAAATATTCTAGCGATTTAAATACCCGTTGGCATCACAATTACAGGTCTCAACACCTATTGATAGAGGTATCAATCATCGAAATCGGAGCACAATTGCAGATTTTCGATTTTTAAAGCTCTGAATTTGTGGGCTATAGTTCAGTTGATTTTCAATAAAATTAAATTTTCCACAAAATGTGTAGAAATGTTCGAGCGATCTAAATACCCGTTGGCATCACAATTACAGGTCTCAACACCTATTGATAGAGGTATCAATCATCGAAATCGGAGCACAATTGCAGATTTTCGATTTTTAAAGCTCTGAATTTGTGGGCGAAGTTGATTTTCAATAAAATTAAATTTTCCACAAAATGTGTAGAAATATTCTAGCGATTTAAATACCCGTTGGCATCACAATTACAGGTCTCAACACCTATTGATAGAGGTATCAATCATCGAAATCGGAGCACAATTGCAGATTTTCGATTTTTAAAGCTCTGAATTTGTGGGCTATAGTTCAGTTGATTTTCAATAAAATTAAATTTTCCACAAAATGTGTAGAAATATTCGAGCGGTCTAATTACCCGTTGGCATCACAATTACAGGTCTCAACACCTATTGATAAAAGTATCAATCATCGAAATCGGAGTGCAATTGCAGATTTTCGATTTTTAAAGCTCTGAATTTGTGTTCAGTTGATTTTCAATAAAATTAAATTTTCCACAAAATGTGTAGAAATATTCGAGCGATCTAATTACCCGTTGGCATCACAATTACAGGTCTCAACACCTATTGATAGAAGTATCAATCATTGAAATCGGAGCACAATTTCAGATTTTTGATTTTTAAAGCTCTGAATTTGTGGGCTATAGTTCAGTTGATTTTCAATAATATTAAATTTTCCACAAAATGTGTAGAAATATTCTAGCGATCTAAATACCCGTTGGCATCACAATTACAGGTCTCAACACCTATTGATAGAGGTATCAATCATCGAAATCGGAGCACAATTTCAGATTTTCGATTTTTAAAGCTCTGAATTTGTGGGGGCTATAGTTCAGTTGATTTTCAATAAACTTAAATTTTCCACAAAATGTGTAGAAATATTCTAGCGATCTAAATACCCGTTGGCATCACAATTACAGGTCTCAACACCTATTGATAGAGGTATCAATTATCGAAATCGGAGCACAATTGCAGATTTTCGATTTTTAAAGCTCTGAATTTGTGGGCTATAGTTCAGTTGATTTTCAATAAAATTAAATTTTCCACAAAATGTGTAGAAATATTCGAGCGATCTAAATACCCGTTGGCATCACAATTACAGGTCTCAACACCTATTGATAGAGGTATCAATCATCGAAATCGGAGCACAATTGCAGATTTTTGATTTTTAAAGCTCTGAATTTGTGGGCTATAGTTCAGTTGATTTTCAATAAAATTAAATTTTCCACAAAATGTGTAGAAATGTTCGAGCGATCTAAATACCCGTTGGCATCACAATTACAGGTCTCAACACCTATTGATAGAGGTATCAATTATCGAAATCGGAGTGCAATTGCAGATTTTCGATTTTTAAAGCTCTGAATTTGTGGGCTATAGTTCAGTTGATTTTCAATAAAATTAAATTTTCCACAAAATGTGTAGAAATATTCTAGCGATTTAAATACCCGTTGGCATCACAATTACAGGTCTCAACACCTATTGATAGAGGTATCAATCATCGAAATCGGAGCACAATTGCAGATTTTCGATTTTTAAAGCTCTGAATTTGTGGGCTATAGTTCAGTTGATTTTCAATAAAATTAAATTTTCCACAAAATGTGTAGAAATATTCGAGCGGTCTAATTACCCGTTGGCATCACAATTACAGGTCTCAACACCTATTGATAAAAGTAACAATCATCGAAATCGGAGTGCAATTGCAGATTTTCGATTTTTAAAGCTCTGAATTTGTGTTCAGTTGATTTTCAATAAAATTAAATTTTCCACAAAATGTGTAGAAATATTCGAGCGATCTAAATACCCGTTGGCATCACAATTACAGGTCTCAACACCTATTGATAGAGGTATCAATCATCGAAATCGGAGCACAATTGCAGATTTTCGATTTTTAAAGCTCTGAATTTGTGAGCTATAGTTCAGTTGATTTTCAATAATATTAAATTTTCCACAAAATGTGTAGAAATATTCTAGCGATCTAAATACCCGTTGGCATCACAATTACAGGTCTCAACACCTATTGATAGAGGTATCAATCATCGAAATCGGAGCACAATTGCAGATTTTCGATTTTTAAAGCTCTGAATTTGTGGGCTATAGTTCAGTTGATTTTCAATAAAATTAAATTTTCCACAAAATGTGTAGAAATATTCGAGCGATCTAAATACCCGTTGGCATCACAATTACAGGTCTCAACACCTATTGATAGAGGTATCAATCATCGAAATCGGAGCACAATTGCAGATTTTTGATTTTTAAAGCTCTGAATTTGTGGGCTATAGTTCAGTTGATTTTCAATAAAATTAAATTTTCCACAAAATGTGTAGAAATATTCGAGCGATCTAAATACCCGTTGGCATCACAATTACAGGTCTCAACACCTATTGATAGAGGTATCAATCATCGAAATCGGAGCACAATTGCAGATTTTAGATTTTTAAAGCTCTGAATTTGTGGGCTATAGTTCAGTTGATTTTCAATAATATTAAATTTTCCACAAAATGTGTAGAAATATTCTAGCGATCTAAATACCCGTTGGCATCACAATTACAGGTCTCAACACCTATTGATAGAGGTATCAATCATCGAAATCGGAGCACAATTGCAGATTTTCGATTTTTAAAGCTCTGAATTTGTGGGCTATAGTTCAGTTGATTTTCAATAAAATTAAATTTTCCACAAAATGTGTAGAAATGTTCGAGCGATCTAAATACCCGTTGGCATCACAATTACAGGTCTCAACACCTATTGATAGAGGTATCAAACATCGAAATCGGAGTACAACTGCAGATTTTCGATTTTTAAAGCTCTGAATTTGTGTTCAGTTGATTCTCAATAAAATTAAATTTTCCACAAAATGTGTAGAAATATTCGAGCGATCTAAATACCCGTTGGCATCACAATTACAGGTCTCAACACCTAATGATAGAGGTATCAATCATCGAAATCGGAGCACAATTGCAGATTTTCGATTTTTAAAGCTCTGAATTTGTGAGCTATAGTTCAGTTGATTTTCAATAATATTAAATTTTCCACAAAATGTGTAGAAATGTTCGAGCGATCTAAATACCCGTTGGCATCACAATTACAGGTCTCAACACCTATTGATAGAGGTATCAAACATCGAAATCGGAGTACAACTGCAGATTTTCGATTTTTAAAGCTCTGAATTTGTGTTCAGTTGATTCTCAATAAAATTAAATTTTCCACAAAATGTGTAGAAATATTCGAGCGATCTAAATACCCGTTGGCATCACAATTACAGGTCTCAACACCTAATGATAGAGGTATCAATCATCGAAATCGGAGCACAATTGCAGATTTTCGATTTTTAAAGCTCTGAATTTGTGGGCTATAGTTTAGTTGATTTTCAATAAAATTAAATTTTCCACAAAATGTGTAGAAATATTCTAGCGATTTAAATACCCGTTGGCATCACAATTACAGGTCTCAACACCTATTGATAGAGGTATCAATCATCGAAATCGGAGCACAATTGCAGATTTTCGATTTTTAAAGCTCTGAATTTGTGGGCTATAGTTCAGTTGATTTTCAATAAAATTAAATTTTCCACAAAATGTGTAGAAATATTCGAGCGGTCTAATTACCCGTTGGCATCACAATTACAGGTCTCAACACCTATTGATAAAAGTATCAATCATCGAAATCGGAGTGCAATTGCAGATTTTCGATTTTTAAAGCTCTGAATTTGTGTTCAGTTGATTTTCAATAAAATTAAATTTTCCACAAAATGTGTAGAAATATTCTAGCGATCTAAATACCCGTTGGCATCACAATTACAGGTCTCAACACCTATTGATAGAGGTATCAATCATCGAAATCGGAGCACAATTGCAGATTTTAGATTTTTAAAGCTCTGAATTTGTGGGCTATAGTTCAGTTGATTTTCAATAATATTAAATTTTCCACAAAATGTGTAGAAATATTCTAGCGATCTAAATACCCGTTGGCATCACAATTACAGGTCTCAACACCTATTGATAGAGGTATCAATCATCGAAATCGGAGCACAATTGCAGATTTTCGATTTTTAAAGCTCTGAATTTGTGGGCTATAATTCAGTTGATTTTCAATAAAATTAAATTTTCCACAAAATGTGTAGAAATGTTCGAGCGATCTAAATACCCGTTGACATCACAATTACAGGTCTCAACACCTATTGATAGAGGTATCAAACATCGAAATCGGAGTACAACTGCAGATTTTCGATTTTTAAAGCTCTGAATTTGTGTTCAGTTGATTCTCAATAAAATTAAATTTTCCACAAAATGTGTAGAAATATTCGAGCGATCTAAATACCCGTTGGCATCACAATTACAGGTCTCAACACCTAATGATAGAGGTATCAATCATCGAAATCGGAGCACAATTGCAGATTTTCGATTTTTAAAGCTCTGAATTTGTGGGCTATAGTTTAGTTGATTTTCAATAAAATTAAATTTTCCACAAAATGTGTAGAAATATTCTAGCGATTTAAATACCCGTTGGCATCACAATTACAGGTCTCAACACCTATTGATAGAGGTATCAATCATCGAAATCGGAGCACAATTGCAGATTTTCGATTTTTAAAGCTCTGAATTTGTGGGCTATAGTTCAGTTGATTTTCAATAAAATTAAATTTTCCACAAAATGTGTAGAAATATTCGAGCGGTCTAATTACCCGTTGGCATCACAATTACAGGTCTCAACACCTATTGATAAAAGTATCAATCATCGAAATCGGAGTGCAATTGCAGATTTTCGATTTTTAAAGCTCTGAATTTGTGTTCAGTTGATTTTCAATAAAATTAAATTTTCCACAAAATGTGTAGAAATATTCGAGCGATCTAAATACCCGTTGGCATCACAATTACAGGTCTCAACACCTATTGATAGAGGTATCAATCATCGAAATCGGAGCACAATTGCAGATTTTCGATTTTTAAAGCTCTGAATTTGTGTTCAGTTGATTTTCAATAAAATTAAATTTTCCACAAAATGTGTAGAAATATTCTAGCGATTTAAATACCCGTTGGCATCACAATTACAGGTCTCAACACCTATTGATAGAGGTATCAATCATCGAAATCGGAGCACAATTGCAGATTTTCGATTTTTAAAGCTCTGAATTTGTGGGCTATAGTTCAGTTGATTTTCAATAAAATTAAATTTTCCACAAAATGTGTAGAAATATTCGAGCGGTCTAATTACCCGTTGGCATCACAATTACAGGTCTCAACACCTATTGATAGAAGTATCAATCATCGAAATCGGAGTGCAATTGCAGATTTTCGATTTTTAAAGCTCTGAATTTGTGTTCAGTTGATTTTCAATAAAATTAAATTTTCCACAAAATGTGTAGAAATATTCGAGCGATCTAATTACCCGTTGGCATCACAATTACAGGTCTCAACACCTATTGATAGAAGTATCAATCTTTGAAATCGGAGCACAATTTCAGATTTTCGATTTTTAAAGCTCTGAATTTGTGGGCTATAGTTCAGTTGATTTTCAATAAAATTAAATTTTCCACAAAATGTGTAGAAATACTCGAGCGATCTAAATACCCGTTGGCATCACAATTACAGGTCTCAACACCTATTGATAGAGGTATCAATCATCGAAATCGGAGCACAATTGCAGATTTTTGATTTTTAAAGCTCTGAATTTGTGGGCTATAGTTCAGTTGATTTTCAATAAAATTAAATTTTCCACAAAATGTGTAGAAATATTCTAGCGATTTAAATACCCGTTGGCATCACAATTACAGGTCTCAACACCTATTGATAGAGGTATCAATCATCGAAATCGGAGCACAATTGCAGATTTTCGATTTTTAAAGCTCTGAATTTGTGGGCTATAGTTCAGTTGATTTTCAATAAAATTAAATTTTCCACAAAATGTGTAGAAATATTCTAGCGATTTAAATACCCGTTGGCATCACAATTACAGGTCTCAACACCTATTGATAGAGGTATCAATTATCGAAATCGGAGTGCAATTGCAGATTTTCGATTTTTAAAGCTCTGAATTTGTGGGCTATAGTTCAGTTGATTTTCAATAAAATTAAATTTTCCACAAAATGTGTAGAAATATTCTAGCGATTTAAATACCCGTTGGCATCACAATTACAGGTCTCAACACCTATTGATAGAGGTATCAATCATCGAAATCGGAGCACAATTGCAGATTTTTGATTTTTAAAGCTCTGAATTTGTGGGCTATAGTTCAGTTGATTTTCAATAAAATTAAATTTTCCACAAAATGTGTAGAAATATTCTAGCGATTTAAATACCCGTTGGCATCACAATTACAGGTCTCAACACCTATTGATAGAGGTATCAATCATCGAAATCGGAGCACAATTGCAGATTTTCGATTTTTAAAGCTCTGAATTTGTGGGCTATAGTTCAGTTGATTTTCAATAAAATTAAATTTTCCACAAAATGTGTAGAAATATTCTAGCGATTTAAATACCCGTTGGCATCACAATTACAGGTCTCAACACCTATTGATAGAGGTATCAATTATCGAAATCGGAGTGCAATTGCAGATTTTCGATTTTTAAAGCTCTGAATTTGTGGGCTATAGTTCAGTTGATTTTCAATAAAATTAAATTTTCCACAAAATGTGTAGAAATATTCTAGCGATTTAAATACCCGTTGGCATCACAATTACAGGTCTCAACACCTATTGATAGAGGTATCAATCATCGAAATCGGAGCACAATTGCAGATTTTCGATTTTTAAAGCTCTGAATTTGTGGGCTATAGTTCAGTTGATTTTCAATAAAATTAAATTTTCCACAAAATGTGTAGAAATATTCTAGCGATTTAAATACCCGTTGGCATCACAATTACAGGTCTCAACACCTATTGATAGAGGTATCAATTATCGAAATCGGAGTGCAATTGCAGATTTTCGATTTTTAAAGCTCTGAATTTGTGGGCTATAGTTCAGTTGATTTTCAATAAAATTAAATTTTCCACAAAATGTGTAGAAATATTCTAGCGATTTAAATACCCGTTGGCATCACAATTACAGGTCTCAACACCTATTGATAGAGGTATCAATCATCGAAATCGGAGCACAATTGCAGATTTTTGATTTTTAAAGCTCTGAATTTGTGGGCTATAGTTCAGTTGATTTTCAATAAAATTAAATTTTCCACAAAATGTGTAGAAATATTCTAACGATTTAAATACCCGTTGGCATCACAATTACAGGTCTCAACACCTATTGATAGAGGTATCAATCATCGAAATCGGAGCACAATTGCAGATTTTCGATTTTTAAAGCTCTGAATTTGTGGGCTATAGTTCAGTTGATTTTCAATAAAATTAAATTTTCCACAAAATGTGTAGAAATATTCTAGCGATTTAAATACCCGTTGGCATCACAATTACAGGTCTCAACACCTATTGATAGAGGTATCAATTATCGAAATCGGAGTGCAATTGCAGATTTTCGATTTTTAAAGCTCTGAATTTGTGGGCTATAGTTCAGTTGATTTTCAATAAAATTAAATTTTCCACAAAATGTGTAGAAATATTCTAGCGATTTAAATACCCGTTGGCATCACAATTACAGGTCTCAACACCTATTGATAGAGGTATCAATTATCGAAATCGGAGTGCAATTGCAGATTTTCGATTTTTAAAGCTCTGAATTTGTGTTCAGTTGATTTTCAATAAAATTAAATTTTCCACAAAATGTGTAGAAATATTCGAGCGATCTAAATACCCGTTGGCATCACAATTACAGGTCTCAACACCTATTGATAGAGGTATCAATTTTCGAAATCGGAGTGCAATTGCAGATTTTCGATTTTTAAAGCTCTGAATTTGTGTTCAGTTGATTTTCAATAAAATTAAATTTTCCACAAAATGTGTAGAAATATTCTAGCGATCTAAATGCCCGTTGGCATCACAATTACAGGTCTCAACACCTATTGATAGAGGTATCAATCATCGAAATCGGAGCACAATTGCAGATTTTCGATTTTTAAAGCTCTGAATTTGTGTTCAGTTGATTTTCAATAAAATTAAATTTTCCACAAAATGTGTAGAAATATTCTAGCGTTTTAAATACCCGTTGGCATCACAATTACAGGTCTCAACACCTATTGATAGAGGTATCAATTATCGAAATCGGAGCACAATTGCAGATTTTCGATTTTTAAAGCTCTGAATTTGTGTTCAGTTGATTTTCAATAAAATTAAATTTTCCACAAAATGTGTAGAAATATTCTAGCGATTTAAATACCCGTTGGCATCACAATTACAGGTCTCAACACCTATTGATAGAGGTATCAATCATCGAAATCGGAGTACAATTGCAGATTTTCGATTTTTAAAGCTCTGAATTTGTTGGCTATAGTTCAGTTGATTTTCAATAAAATTAAATTTTCCACAAAATGTGTAGAAATATTCTAGCGATCTAAATACCCGTTGGCATCACAATTACAGGTCTCAACACCTATTGATAGAGGTATCAATCATCGAAATCGGAGCACAATTGCAGATTTTCGATTTTTAAAGCTCTGAATTTGTGGGCTATGGTTCAGTTGATTTTCAATAATATTAAAATTTCCACAAAATGTGTAGAAATATTCTAGGGATCTAAATACCCGTTGGCATCACAATTACAGGTCTCAACACCTATTGATAGAGGTATCAATCATCGAAATCGGAGCACAATTGCAGATTTTCGATTTTTAAAGCTCTGAATTTGTGGGCTATAGTTCAGTTGATTTTCAATAATATTAAATTTTCCACAAAATGTGTAGAAATATTCTAGCGATCTAAATACCCGTTGGCATCACAATTACAGGTCTCAACACCTATTGAATTGATAGAGGTATCAATTATCGAAATCGGAGTGCAATTGCAGATTTTCGATTTTTAAAGCTCTGAATTTGTGGGCTATAGTTCAGTTGATTTTCAATAAAATTAAATTTTCCACAAAATGTGTAGAAATATTCTAGCGATCTAATTACCCGTTGGCATCACAATTACAGGTCTCAACACCTATTGATAGAGGTATCAATCATCGAAATCGGAGCACAATTTCAGATTTTCGATTTTTAAAGCTCTGAATTTGTGGGGGCTATAGTTCAGTTGATTTTCAATAAACTTAAATTTTCCACAAAATGTGTAGAAATATTCTAGCGATCTAAATACCCGTTGGCATCACAATTACAGGTCTCAACACCTATTGATAGAGGTATCAATCATCGAAATCGGAGCACAATTGCAGATTTTTGATTTTTAAAGCTCTGAATTTGTGAGCTATAGTTCAGTTGATTTTCAATAATATTAAATTTTCCACAAAATGTGTAGAAATATTCTAGCGATTTAAATACCCGTTGGCATCACAATTACAGGTCTCAACACCTATTGATAGAGGTATCAATCATCGAAATCGGAGTGCAATTGCAGATTTTCGATTTTTAAAGCTCTGAATTTGTGGGCTATAGTTCAGTTGATTTTCAATAAAATTAAATTTTCCACAAAATGTGTAGAAATATTCTAGCGATCTAAATACCCGTTGGCATCACAATTACAGGTCTCAACACCTATTGATAGAGGTATCAATCATCGAAATCGGAGCACAATTGCAGATTTTTGATTTTTAAAGCTCTGAATTTGTGGGCTATAGTTCAGTTGATTTTCAATAAAATTAAATTTTCCACAAAATGTGTAGAAATATTCTAGCGATTTAAATACCCGTTGGCATCACAATTACAGGTCTCAACACCTATTGATAGAGGTATCAATCATCGAAATCGGAGCACAATTGCAGATTTTCGATTTTTAAAGCTCTGAATTTGTGGGCTATAGTTCAGTTGATTTTCAATAAAATTAAATTTTCCACAAAATGTGTAGAAATATTCTAGCGATCTAAATACCCGTTGGCATCACAATTACAGGTCTCAACACCTATTGATAGAGGTATCAATCATCGAAATCGGAGCACAATTGCAGATTTTTGATTTTTAAAGCTCTGAATTTGTGGGCTATAGTTCAGTTGATTTTCAATAAAATTAAATTTTCCACAAAATGTGTAGAAATATTCTAGCGATTTAAATACCCGTTGGCATCACAATTACAGGTCTCAACACCTATTGATAGAGGTATCAATCATCGAAATCGGAGCACAATTGCAGATTTTCGATTTTTAAAGCTCTGAATTTGTGGGCTATAGTTCAGTTGATTTTCAATAAAATTAAATTTTCCACAAAATGTGTAGAAATATTCTAGCGATTTAAATACCCGTTGGCATCACAATTACAGGTCTCAACACCTATTGATAGAGGTATCAATTATCGAAATCGGAGTGCAATTGCAGATTTTCGATTTTTAAAGCTCTGAATTTGTGGGCTATAGTTCAGTTGATTTTCAATAAAATTAAATTTTCCACAAAATGTGTAGAAATATTCTAGCGATTTAAATACTCGTTGGCATCACAATTACAGGTCTCAACACCTATTGATAGAGGTATCAATCATCGAAATCGGAGCACAATTGCAGATTTTTGATTTTTAAAGCTCTGAATTTGTGGGCTATAGTTCAGTTGATTTTCAATAAAATTAAATTTTCCACAAAATGTGTAGAAATATTCTAGCGATTTAAATACCCGTTGGCATCACAATTACAGGTCTCAACACCTATTGATAGAGGTATCAATTATCGAAATCGGAGTGCAATTGCAGATTTTCGATTTTTAAAGCTCTGAATTTGTGTTCAGTTGATTTTCAATAAAATTAAATTTTCCACAAAATGTGTAGAAATATTCGAGCGATCTAAATACCCGTTGGCATCACAATTACAGGTCTCAACACCTATTGATAGAAGTATCAATTTTCGAAATCGGAGTGCAATTGCAGATTTTCGATTTTTAAAGCTCTGAATTTGTGTTCAGTTGATTTTCAATAAAATTAAATTTTCCACAAAATGTGTAGAAATATTCTAGCGATCTAAATGCCCGTTGGCATCACAATTACAGGTCTCAACACCTATTGATAGAGGTATCAATCATCGAAATCGGAGCACAATTGCAGATTTTTGATTTTTAAAGCTCTGAATTTGTGTTCAGTTGATTTTCAATAAAATTAAATTTTCCACAAAATGTGTAGAAATATTCTAGCGTTTTAAATACCCGTTGGCATCACAATTACAGGTCTCAACACCTATTGATAGAGGTATCAATTATCGAAATCGGAGCACAATTGCAGATTTTCGATTTTTAAAGCTCTGAATTTGTGGGCTATAGTTCAGTTGATTTTCAATAAAAT
The DNA here is from genome assembly GCA_963556165.1 of Tipula helvola. NCBI lineage: Eukaryota > Metazoa > Arthropoda > Insecta > Diptera > Tipulidae > Tipula > Tipula helvola. Next base: position 93,687,927 of record OY744482.1, read on the forward strand.
TAAATTTTCCACAAAATGTGTAGAAATATTCTAGCGATTTAAATACCCGTTGGCATCACAATTACAGGTCTCAACACCTATTGATAGAGGTATCAATCATCGAAATCGGAGTACAATTGCAGATTTTCGATTTTTAAAGCTCTGAATTTGTTGGCTATAGTTCAGTTGATTTTCAATAAAATTAAATTTTCCACAAAATGTGTAGAAATATTCTAGCGATCTAAATACCCGTTGGCATCACAATTACAGGTCTCAACACCTATTGATAGAGGTATCAATCATCGAAATCGGAGCACAATTGCAGATTTTCGATTTTTAAAGCTCTGAATTTGTGGGCTATGGTTCAGTTGATTTTCAATAATATTAAAATTTCCACAAAATGTGTAGAAATATTCTAGGGATCTAAATACCCGTTGGCATCACAATTACAGGTCTCAACACCTATTGATAGAGGTATCAATCATCGAAATCGGAGCACAATTGCAGATTTTCGATTTTTAAAGCTCTGAATTTGTGGGCTATAGTTCAGTTGATTTTCAATAAAATTAAATTTTCCACAAAATGTGTAGAAATATTCTAGCGATCTAAATACCCGTTGGCATCACAATTACAGGTCTCAACACCTATTGAATTGATAGAGGTATCAATTATCGAAATCGGAGTGCAATTGCAGATTTTCGATTTTTAAAGCTCTGAATTTGTGTTCAGTTGATTTTCAATAAAATTAAATTTTCCACAAAATGTGTAGAAATATTCTAGCGATCTAATTACCCGTTGGCATCACAATTACAGGTCTCAACACCTATTGATAGAGGTATCAATCATCGAAATCGGAGCACAATTTCAGATTTTCGATTTTTAAAGCTCTGAATTTGTGGGGGCTATAGTTCAGTTGATTTTCAATAAACTTAAATTTTCCAAAAAATGTGTAGAAATATTCTAGCGATCTAAATACCCGTTGGCATCACAATTACAGGTCTCAACACCTATTGATAGAGGTATCAATCATCGAAATCGGAGCACAATTGCAGATTTTTGATTTTTAAAGCTCTGAATTTGTGAGCTATAGTTCAGTTGATTTTCAATAAAATTAAATTTTCCACAAAATGTGTAGAAATATTCTAGCGATTTAAATACCCGTTGGCATCACAATTACAGGTCTCAACACCTATTGATAGAGGTATCAATCATCGAAATCGGAGCACAATTGCAGATTTTCGATTTTTAAAGCTCTGAATTTGTGGGCTATAGTTCAGTTGATTTTCAATAAAATTAAATTTTCCACAAAATGTGTAGAAATATTCGAGCGATCTAAATACCCGTTGGCATCACAATTACAGGTCTCAACACCTATTGATAGAGGTATCAATCATCGAAATCGGAGCACAATTGCAGATTTTTGATTTTTAAAGCTCTGAATTTGTGGGCTATAGTTCAGTTGATTTTCAATAAAATTAAATTTTCCACAAAATGTGTAGAAATATTCGAGCGATCTAAATACCCGTTGGCATCACAATTACAGGTCTCAACACCTATTGATAGAGGTATCAATCATCGAAATCGGAGCACAATTGCAGATTTTCGATTTTTAAAGCTCTGAATTTGTGGGCTATAGTTCAGTTGATTTTCAATAAAATTAAATTTTCCACAAAATGTGTAGAAATATTCGAGCGATCTAAATACCCGTTGGCATCACAATTACAGGTCTCAACACCTATTGATAGAGGTATCAATCATCGAAATCGGAGCACAATTGCAGATTTTTGATTTTTAAAGCTCTGAATTTGTGGGCTATAGTTCAGTTGATTTTCAGTAAAATTAAATTTTCCACAAAATGTGTAGAAATATTCTAGCGATTTAAATACCCGTTGGCATCACAATTACAGGTCTCAACACCTATTGATAGAGGTATCAATCATCGAAATCGGAGCACAATTGCAGATTTTCGATTTTTAAAGCTCTGAATTTGTGGGCTATAGTTCAGTTGATTTTCAATAAAATTAAATTTTCCACAAAATGTGTAGAAATATTCGAGCGATCTAAATACCCGTTGGCATCACAATTACAGGTCTCAACACCTATTGATAGAGGTATCAATCATCGAAATCGGAGCACAATTGCAGATTTTTGATTTTTAAAGCTCTGAATTTGTGGGCTATAGTTCAGTTGATTTTCAATAAAATTAAATTTTCCACAAAATGTGTAGAAATATTCTAGCGATTTAAATACCCGTTGGCATCACAATTACAGGTCTCAACACCTATTGATAGAGGTATCAATCATCGAAATCGGAGCACAATTGCAGATTTTCGATTTTTAAAGCTCTGAATTTGTGGGCTATAGTTCAGTTGATTTTCAATAAAATTAAATTTTCCACAAAATGTGTAGAAATATTCGAGCGATCTAAATACCCGTTGGCATCACAATTACAGGTCTCAACACCTATTGATAGAGGTATCAATCATCGAAATCGGAGCACAATTGCAGATTTTTGATTTTTAAAGCTCTGAATTTGTGGGCTATAAGTTCAGTTGATTTTCAATAAAATTAAATTTTCCACAAAATGTGTAGAAATATTCTAGCGATTTAAATACCCGTTGGCATCACAATTACAGGTCTCAACACCTATTGATAGAGGTATCAATCATCGAAATCTGAGCACAATTGCAGATTTTTGATTTTTAAAGCTCTGAATTTGTGGGCAATAGTTCAGTTGATTTTCAATAAAATTAAATTTTCCACAAAATGTGTAGAAATATTCTAGCGATTTAAATACCCGTTGGCATCACAATTACAGGTCTCAACACCTATTGATAGAGGTATCAATCATCGAAATCTGAGCACAATTGCAGATTTTTGATTTTTAAAGCTCTGAATTTGTGGGCTATAGTTCAGTTGATTTTCAATAAAATTAAATTTTCCACAAAATGTGTAGAAATATTCGAGCGATCTAAATACCCGTTGGCATCACAATTACAGGTCTCAACACCTATTGATAGAGGTATCAATCATCGAAATCGGAGCACAATTGCAGATTTTTGATTTTTAAAGCTCTGAATTTGTGGGCTATAGTTCAGTTGATTTTCAGTAAAATTAAATTTTCCACAAAATGTGTAGAAATATTCTAGCGATTTAAATACCCGTTGGCATCACAATTACAGGTCTCAACACCTATTGATAGAGGTATCAATCATCGAAATCGGAGCACAATTGCAGATTTTCGATTTTTAAAGCTCTGAATTTGTGGGCTATAGTTCAGTTGATTTTCAATAAAATTAAATTTTCCACAAAATGTGTAGAAATATTCTAGCGATTTAAATACCCGTTGGCATCACAATTACAGGTCTCAACACCTATTGATAGAGGTATCAATCATCGAAATCGGAGCACAATCGCAGATTTTCGATTTTTGTGAAGCTCTGAATTTGTGGGCTATAGTTCAGTTGATTTTCAGTAAAATTAAATTTTCCACAAAATGTGTAGAAATATTCTAGCGATTTAAATACCCGTTGGCATCACAATTACAGGTCTCAACACCTATTGATAGAGGTATCAATCATCGAAATCGGAGCACAATTGCAGATTTTTGATTTTTAAAGCTCTGAATTTGTGGGCTATAGTTCAGTTGATTTTCAGTAAAATTAAATTTTCCACAAAATGTGTAGAAATATTCGAGCGATCTAAATACCCGTTGGCATCACAATTACAGGTCTCAACACCTATTGATAGAGGTATCAATCATCGAAATCGGAGCACAATTGCAGATTTTCGATTTTTAAAGCTCTGAATTTGTGGGCTATAGTTCAGTTGATTTTCAATAAAATTAAATTTTCCACAAAATGTGTAGAAATATTCGAGCGATCTAAATACCCGTTGGCATCACAATTACAGGTCTCAACACCTATTGATAGAGGTATCAATCATCGAAATCGGAGCACAATTGCAGATTTTTGATTTTTAAAGCTCTGAATTTGTGGGCTATAGTTCAGTTGATTTTCAGTAAAATTAAATTTTCCACAAAATGTGTAGAAATATTCTAGCGATTTAAATACCCGTTGGCATCACAATTACAGGTCTCAACACCTATTGATAGAGGTATCAATCATCGAAATCGGAGCACAATTGCAGATTTTCGATTTTTAAAGCTCTGAATTTGTGGGCTATAGTTCAGTTGATTTTCAATAAAATTAAATTTTCCACAAAATGTGTAGAAATATTCGAGCGATCTAAATACCCGTTGGCATCACAATTACAGGTCTCAACACCTATTGATAGAGGTATCAATCATCGAAATCGGAGCACAATTGCAGATTTTTGATTTTTAAAGCTCTGAATTTGTGGGCTATAGTTCAGTTGATTTTCAATAAAATTAAATTTTCCACAAAATGTGTAGAAATATTCTAGCGATTTAAATACCCGTTGGCATCACAATTACAGGTCTCAACACCTATTGATAGAGGTATCAATCATCGAAATCGGAGCACAATTGCAGATTTTCGATTTTTAAAGCTCTGAATTTGTGGGCTATAGTTCAGTTGATTTTCAATAAAATTAAATTTTCCACAAAATGTGTAGAAATATTCGAGCGATCTAAATACCCGTTGGCATCACAATTACAGGTCTCAACACCTATTGATAGAGGTATCAATCATCGAAATCGGAGCACAATTGCAGATTTTTGATTTTTAAAGCTCTGAATTTGTGGGCTATAAGTTCAGTTGATTTTCAATAAAATTAAATTTTCCACAAAATGTGTAGAAATATTCTAGCGATTTAAATACCCGTTGGCATCACAATTACAGGTCTCAACACCTATTGATAGAGGTATCAATCATCGAAATCTGAGCACAATTGCAGATTTTTGATTTTTAAAGCTCTGAATTTGTGGGCAATAGTTCAGTTGATTTTCAATAAAATTAAATTTTCCACAAAATGTGTAGAAATATTCTAGCGATTTAAATACCCGTTGGCATCACAATTACAGGTCTCAACACCTATTGATAGAGGTATCAATCATCGAAATCTGAGCACAATTGCAGATTTTTGATTTTTAAAGCTCTGAATTTGTGGGCTATAGTTCAGTTGATTTTCAATAAAATTAAATTTTCCACAAAATGTGTAGAAATATTCGAGCGATCTAAATACCCGTTGGCATCACAATTACAGGTCTCAACACCTATTGATAGAGGTATCAATCATCGAAATCGGAGCACAATTGCAGATTTTTGATTTTTAAAGCTCTGAATTTGTGGGCTATAGTTCAGTTGATTTTCAGTAAAATTAAATTTTCCACAAAATGTGTAGAAATATTCTAGCGATTTAAATACCCGTTGGCATCACAATTACAGGTCTCAACACCTATTGATAGAGGTATCAATCATCGAAATCGGAGCACAATTGCAGATTTTCGATTTTTAAAGCTCTGAATTTGTGGGCTATAGTTCAGTTGATTTTCAATAAAATTAAATTTTCCACAAAATGTGTAGAAATATTCTAGCGATTTAAATACCCGTTGGCATCACAATTACAGGTCTCAACACCTATTGATAGAGGTATCAATCATCGAAATCGGAGCACAATCGCAGATTTTCGATTTTTGTGAAGCTCTGAATTTGTGGGCTATAGTTCAGTTGATTTTCAGTAAAATTAAATTTTCCACAAAATGTGTAGAAATATTCTAGCGATTTAAATACCCGTTGGCATCACAATTACAGGTCTCAACACCTATTGATAGAGGTATCAATCATCGAAATCGGAGCACAATTGCAGATTTTTGATTTTTAAAGCTCTGAATTTGTGGGCTATAGTTCAGTTGATTTTCAGTAAAATTAAATTTTCCACAAAATGTGTAGAAATATTCTAGCGATTTAAATACCCGTTGGCATCACAATTACAGGTCTCAACACCTATTGATAGAGGTATCAATCATCGAAATCGGAGCACAATTGCAGATTTTCGATTTTTAAAGCTCTGAATTTGTGGGCTATAGTTCAGTTGATTCTCAATAAAATTAAATTTTCCACAAAATGTGTAGAAATATTCTAGCGATCTAAATACCCGTTGGCATCACAATTACATGTCTCAACACCTATTGATAGTGGTGTCAATCATCGAAATCGGAGCACAATTGCAGATTTTCGATTTTTAAAGCTCTGAATTTGTGGGCTATTTATAGTTCAGTTGATTTTCAATAAAATTAAATTTTCCACAAAATGTGTAGAAATATTCTAGCGATCTAAATACCCGTTGGCATCACAATTACATGTCTCAACACCTATTGATAGTGGTGTCAATCATCGAAATCGGAGCACAATTGCAGATTTTCGATTTTTAAAGCTCTGAATTTGTGGGCTATTTATAGTTCAGTTGATTTTCAATAAAATTAAATTTTCCACAAAATGTGTAGAAATATTCTAGCGATCTAAATACCCGTTGGCATCACAATTACAGGTCTCAACACCTATTGATAGAGGTATCAATCATCGAAATCGGAGCACAATTGCAGATTTTCGATTTTTAAAGCTCTGAATTTGTGGGCTATAGTTCAGTTGATTTTCAATAAAATTAAATTTTCCACAAAATGTGTAGAAATATTCTAGCGATCTAAATACCCGTTGGCATCACAATTACATGCCTCAACACCTATTGATAGAGATATAAATCATCGCTCAATTGAGTCGCTTTGGAATTTCTACAGTTTCTGTTACATCCTGCCAAGAATTAGAATCACTATCGGTATATCACTTTCAATTACTCTAATTTTCCGTTTTCTTTTACTACCAATCTGATCACTTTCTTCATTCTCATCAATATCACTTGTATAAACAAAATTGTTATCTGTATTGGTTCTGACAAGGTAAATGTTAAATTCATCATCACCGCTATTAATATCGTCACTTGGAAACATTTTAAAACAATAAATCTCCCTTGAATGGCGCAATTAAACTGATCAAAATAAAAGCGTTTGCTAAATCTACTTCCTATATTAGATGTGCTGAAATTTCTGATGAAATGCTGGAAAATCTAAAACTTGGTTCTGCCACCTGGCTGTGTCCAAATTGCCGTACGGTATCGAACAATTCTTTAGTTGTTGATGATGATGTTATCGGAATTAAAAAATCAAGTGATCGTGTGCTATTCGTACACATTTTTTACGAATTTTCAAATAATTGAAGAACGTTAAATCAATAAATGGTGCTGGTGATCGGCTGTCCAATAGTGGATATACGACGCGTATCATTACAAAAGACAAAATTTCATTAAATTTTAATTATTTACATTACATTTATTTATTCTAAGAAAATGTTCACACACATAATTTTAATTTACATATCACTATTGGGTTTTTGTCTTTTTATCGACCTTTTTCGAGCCGAACATCCGTCGTATAACCCAAACCCAACTATAGATCACAACCGCCAATATAGCTAAAAATGTTGCATAGACATCTAGCGAATGGTAAATATACCATGGTAGATTAACACTGTGGGATCGAATCAATGGTAAGCCACCGGTAGCCGCTACATGTTCCACCCACCACACTGCCAAATCCGATGCATTTTGCGGCCTCGATCTAAATGAGTGGGAAACTTTTTTCGCATTTTCTGCATACTCTGGCCGCAATACTTTCTCTATAGTATTTAAAATAGTTTCCTTGGTCATAGTTTCAAAGTTTAATATTTCGCCCATACCCCGACTCTGCATTGCAGCACTATTATGAAATTGATCACCATACATTGGAGTGGCTACCATTGGTACGCCACAATATGCACCTTCTGAACTACCAAGCAAACCACCATGTGACATGAATAATTTAACGTTGGGATGACATAATATATCGCGTTGTGGCATCCATTTTTGTATATACAAATTCGCCGGTTGATTTGGTAGCGTATCATTCTCCCACTTCCATAAAACTGTTTGTTTTAACATTGTGACAGCACCGAGTAAAGCTTCTCGTTTATCGGCCGGTAGTGTTTCCGCTTTTACCATTGAACCCCAGCTAATATAAATGACACCGTGTTCAGCTGAATCTAGGATGTCTTTGATATTTTTTTCAATCGGTTTCGCCTCTTTTATATGCACCCCACCCAATTCAATTATTTGTGGTGATAACACTTTTGGCCCACTTAACGAGTAATGAGTATTTACAAATACTAGACTTGTTAGTTTGGTTATTTCTTGTATATCTGGAATATCGTCGCCTATGTATTTCTGCACTTGTTGATTCACTGTACGATCCACAAACATCCTAAAATATTATTAGAGATTAAAATATATTTCAAATTAAGATTAGGAGCTTCCTAGACGCTGTTTTAACCTGTATAAAAATTGCATTCCATATATGGCGAGCCAATTTGACACTCGCTCCTGATAATTCATTTTATCCGTTAAGGCCAAAAACAAGGATGGTGTATACGATGGATTAATTGGGCTAGAGACTCGATCATATATCCAGGGTAATAAAGTACAACTGCTCAAGCCAATGAATGGAACATTCAATTTGTATGCCACAGCAGCCATACAGTCGGTGTTGAACTGTTCCACAATGATGACATCGTATTTCTGTTTAGTTCTTAGTATTTGTTGGATTGCCGTTGAATTGAGGGCGTTCTCACATGCATCCTTTCCCCATGTGTATAACAAAAAGAATTCGACAAAATGATTGAAGGATGGTCGACTTGTAAACCACTGAAAGAAGAAAACAAAATTTTGTGTTAGACAGATCAGATTACTCGTGACAACTTTTAATTAAATTGATTGATGTTGTACATTTTTGGTAGGGTATCACATTTCAAGGTGTTTTGAAATACCGATTTTTAAGTTCAATGCCAATAATTAAATTATCAATCATGTGTGACCACATGAATTACATTCAATTAGCCGGTTTTGTAATTTACTCTCAACAATCAAAAACAAGCCCCAAATAAAACAAAAACAGTTACATAATTTCTATCTATATTTCTTAAAATCAACCTTGTTTCTCACAGTCGTTCTGCACTTGCAACATAATCGTCTGACCAGAACAATAAACAACACCAACGTTAAAATAATAAACAATCCAATGTCGTATAAATTTGTCTTGAACACACCCAACTCGAGGGTGGGCGACTGTAAATGTTCTAAGCTCGAACTTCGTATGACGTATTCAATCCACCACACAGCCAATTCCAACGGTTTCATCGGCCGATCTCTAAAATTTCGTGACACTTGATTAACATTGATGCGAAATTTTGGATAATGTAGTACCGCGTTTAAAGCGTCACACACATTTTGTACACTCATCGTTTGAAAATCGATTTTCACTCCAATACCCAACTCTGTGATGCGATGCGAATTACGATTTTGATCCGAAAAGAATGGTATCGCTATTATTGGTACACCAAACCAAATTGCTTCGTGGGTACTTAGTAGACCGGAATGTGAAATAAATGCTTGAATTTTAGGATGGGCCAATAAATCAGTTTGAGGCATCCAACTTTGAATCATAACATTTTCAGGCAAATCCAATTTTAAATTCGATTCAAATTTCCACAAAAAACTGTACTCTGGGAATTGTTTAAAAGCATCGAGAAATTTTTCTTGCAATTCGAGCGGTAACACATCACTACGCACGTTTGTCCCCAGTGAGAATAGTATAAAGCCTTTTTGTGCTTTATTTATAAATTCTTCGTATACGGTCGGTAGCGGTTTTGGTTCACGTATTTGTAAACCAGCTACTTGTATTAAATTTGGTTGTGTTGGTTCCGGATGGTCGATCGACGGATGTGTATTCACCAAAAGAAGTTTTGTCCGTTTTTCTAAATCCCCCGCATACGGTACATTCGGATTATGGATAAAACCTTTTCGCATCTCACGATCGATTGCTGGGATTAAAATATATTTACGGTACATTTCATCAAAGCTCAGGACAAAAAAATTCCACATTCGCTGAATAAAATTCATTTTGGTTCCATATTGTAATGCCATATATGGTATATATGAATAATGTTTATCGCCGCCAATCAACTGTTGTGAATATGGTGGATTACTGAATGCGCTTACACCAATTAGGGGTGGATAATTAAATCGATCGATAAATCCGTATAAACATGGTGATAGTGATATATCGGATATAATCAAATCAAATTTGAAATCGTTCGGATAATTTAAAAGTGTGCGAAATCCTTCCGATTTTATTGTACCAACGCATGCATTTAGTGAGAAGTCATAAAATTTTTTTATCGCTGGAATTGTATTACATTTGGCGAGTTCGATTAAATCGAGCGGTTTGTCACCAGCATATATTTCAGGATATATTTGTTCCAAGTGTATGTATGTTAAATTGGTTGGTGGACGTTCATCAATGTCTGGTGATATGACGGTAATATTATATCCCTTCTGCGCCAATGCTTTAACCAATACGCTATTCCTAAAAAAGTGATTTACTTTATTAGCATAACTGTGACGTAACACACAAACTCAAAACAATTTACCAAATATGATGACTTGGCGATGGTACATCGAAAAGACACAAAATATTGATGCCGCTGGTTAGTCGGGAACCACAAAACAGCACAACAATACAAAATTTTAATAGACGCATCATCATGCAACCGATTCACAAGCTAGTTGATTTAATACTAATAACAAGCGCTATTTATAGATTAAATTAACAAGGTTATTTCGCTTTATTTGTACATTACACACAACCGGATAATGTTGTGTTGGTGACTTTATGAATTAAAGTGGTTTTTTATCATAGAATGTGAACCTCAGACTTGTAATTAACGCAAAACCGAATTAAGTGAAAATAGTAAATCAAATTGAGATAAGTACCTGTTGAAACAATTTTGGATTTTCTTGCTAAACACAATAGAAATGATCGATAGATAATGTTGAGAGGTTTTAATCATATGAGAATTGAGAACTCATCATTGTTTTCGTTTGTGTTTGTTTAAGTATTTAGATAATTCAAAATAACGTGCGACGCGTGACATTCATAAAATAAATCTGTGATTATAAAGTAATAACTATAAATTTACAATTTTTCAGGAAAACGTTTTTAAACTTAAGAGTTACTCAAAATCGTATGAGTTTTTTTGAATTTTAGTGTTTTTAAACAGTAATTACGGTTGTTTGTAGTTGTCGGAATATTACAAAAAATTGATATCATATGAGATTAAATATGGAGATTTCGAAATTAAAATAATGCGTAAAAGTGTAAAAATCGACTTATCTTATCACCTTTTAAATCTTCACCACAGAAATGTAAAGGGTGTACAATAAATGTTTGACTACAATAAGCCTTCTAAGCGGGTAAATTTCGAATAATAACCCGCTACATACCATATGTTCCGAAAGAGCGCTTCTGCCGCTCAACCAATCGTCGAATCGAAATTTTTACCATGTATGAGTACCAGCATGCCAGGAACAAATCTTAGAAGCGATTTTCTTCAAAATTTTAGATTTAGATTTTTTTTTATATCGTCTCGCATTATTTAATGGAAGAAAAAGTACTAACCTTTCATATTTAAATTTTACATCTTCTACGAGAAATATCCTTGCTAAAAAATACTGTATGCGTAAAACCGGCTTAGTTTTAAAAATTTCTTTTGTTTTTCCTAATGTCACACAGTTTGTAGTGAAACGTTTCGAAGTGGACATGTTTTGTAATTGTTTTGTGTAAATACTCAATTGTACACATCCGAATGCGCGTTATTACCAATTGTTTAGACATATTGAAACAATCTAATTATTAGTGAATATGCTTCAGGTGAAATATTGCTTTAAGCGCATATGCATAGATTTGTGTTTTCAGTTTACAAATGTGTTAATTTGTACGTTTACTTTTTGTTTGTATAGGCAATGTTTCATAAAAAGTACCGTAAAAAGATCAGAACGTGAAATTCGTCTTAAAGTACACCGTTCGAGAAGTAGTGAGTTATAAGAACACTTCAAACAATTAAGCAACATGAATAGCGCATTGACAACTTCGTAACATAGCATCTTCTCGAAACAACCGAACAGCATGACACACGGTCTGAAAACAAACGCTTACGATATCTGTTCGATCAAAAGAAAGGTCCAGAGCCGACTTAAAATTGGCAGCATTGGCAGGGTTTATGGCAAATTATGAAATTATGAAATCCTTTGGTTTGAGTTGATCACTTTTTTACAGAAATTATTTCACGAATGAGAGCATATGTCAACGGATGATTACAGAGAAGTAAAAACACACAGCGTTTTAATGAGAGTTGGAATGAAATTGTTTAAAACAAGATTCGTAATTGCACTTATGAGTAGCGACAAAGTAGCGAATTAATGGTGAAATTCAATCGCAGCTCCCCGGTCAATCCATAAAATACATACATACATATTGACACATTTGTAGATGAGAATCAAGCTGTAAATTATCTAATAGACCTTCTTAGTTATATTAGGAACCATCTGGAATCCATCCCGAATTATGCAACGGAAATCAACTTTGTGTGAAAAAAACTGACGCCGAATGTGATTAAAGCAAAGATTGTAACTGGTGAAAGTAAAGTAGAGTTTGTTGTACTAAATAAAAAAATGTAATTTATTTTTCAGGCATAGCAGCGCATGCAGGGTATTCGCAAGTGTATTAATGAACGTTACGAGAACTCGAAATGTTTTCTCGAAATTTCGAAAAATATTCACGGAACTCGTTTAATTCTTTTATGATGACTTTGGAAATGTCTTAATAGGGATTATCGAGTTTTTGAATTTTGACATTGAGGTGCGTCATGTTACATGGCTACATGTACATCGATTTTTGGTATTTTATGTGATTTTTTAAGGTTTTTAGGCTAATTCAAAATTTATTTGTTTTTCAAGTTTATTGGATATTTATTGGATTATTGAAATTTTTCAAGAGTTTGCTAGTTTTCTAATATTATTCGAGTTTCTCAATAATAACCGACAGAATTCATAATATACAGGTTCAAAATAAACCTTTTACACTTCAAATTGAACCTTTAGCAAATTATATGTATGGCCAATTAGGATGGAACTTATCTATTTCTTAACGGATTTTTGTGAATTTTGACATCCGCAATAGAAATGTGGAAAAGTATGATGTAACTTGACTATTCCTTAATCGATTATGATGTAATTCGACATGTGGCGTTGAAAATGGGATTCTATAATGATTTTTGGATAAAGTTCTGTCACAAATATTTTTGCATCGGATAGTTAAAATGGAAGAAGAATTTTGAACTCATTTTTATTTTAAATGTTTCAAATCAACAAATATTGCGCAAATAGAAACATGTTCATAACGCTTGCCGAAGCTCCGTTTGTAAATTGGAAACATGACGTTTGAAGTTGAGTTGGTAATCTAATTTAACACCTAGATATTTAAATGACATATGAATCCACTGCAAGCCAGTGAATGACAGGTCAAAGAAGTAGGGCCTTGGATAGCCAACTCACATTTTTCAAAGATCCCAAATTGAAATTGGACAATAATAATCTCATGCCATCGGCAAATGCAACAATATTACCATGAAAATTCAGATTAAATCCCAACATATAATAACATAATGAATCCCAACATTAACCAATTTTTTACCACTATAAATGTTCTGTATGCAGAAATATTGCACTCGATTTCTTAAATAAGACCTGAATTAAGTGCAATGCCTCTAATACCGATATGAAATAACTTTAGTAATAACAAGCAATGATTAAGTGTATTGAACGCATAAGTTTGGCCCATTATATATTATTAACAATTTTTCACTTAGCTTTCAAATCAGGGGTTGCATTAAACCTATTTCTAAAATACTTTTATTTCGTCTGAGGAATTAATTTCTTAATTATGAAATTCAGTTTATCTAATTTCTTCTTTAAAAATTTATTATTTCTATTTTTAGGTCGTCGAAGAAGACGGCTGTTTAGCAAATGCAAATTTTATATTCTTTGCACCTTGTTGAATATGGTTTTAAGTGAGCCACATTTTGATCGAAAGGTACGTTATAATCAAATGAAAATTCTTTTGATGTGCATATCGTAGTAAGGATTTCAGACGATTACAGCATATTCCTCATGAGATCTTGTATTCTTGTGAATTCCCCAGTCCACCGTTTGACAAAGGCAAACATAAAATTTGCTGTAGCAATACAGTTATCGATGTGCCTGTTAAACCTATACCGTTTAGACAAAGGTGACTCCTAAGTCAGTAATCTCTTGTTCTCGTACTAGGTATTCTCGGATCCCTTTTACGACGAAAAGACATAATTTTGCACTTCTTGATGTTTAAGCGAAATGAGTTTTGATCGCACCACTCACTACATGACTATTGAGGTCATCTTGCAGTTTGTAAGCATCAAAAATTTGTTCAGTCGTACGATAAATGTTTACGTCATCAGCAAATATGAGAACAGTTGAGTTGAAAACAATGAAAATCCAGGGTCCAATATATGTGATCCTTGAGGAACACCAGATGTCCCTTTGATAACGTTGGATTTCTTATTACCAATTATTACATATTGTAGACGGTTTGTTAAGTATGACTTGAACCAATCAATGTTCTTTCGTACGAAGGCTTCGGATTCCGCAAACAAAAGTAATCCCGGTACGAAAGTGAAGATGAGGTAGGATTTCAGGTGGTAAATGGTTCTCCAATATAAAGTCTTCTTGTATAATTTTACACAAAATGGTGGATAACTTTATTTGATATACAATTTTCTTTAATGTTTTCCCTTTGGTGGTCAGCGATAAAGAGAGCGAAAAAAGTTGTTTTTTATTTTAAGATGGTTACAAAAATTTTAGTTGACATAATTTAACACAGATGTCTCATTTCAATTATAGCTCACAATGTCTCTTGAAGGGTTAAAGTTATAAACTAACACTTGATGGGTTTATATTAAATTGAACATTATAGCAAGTATTTAGATTTTGACATTTAATTAACAGTGCAAAAATGCAAATAATAATTTAAATGCAAATAATAATAAATTTATTAAATGCAAATAACAATAAAGGTAAGCAAAATTATGTAAATTTAGATTAAATGAATTAAATTGAATTAAATTAATTATAATTGAATTTTACAGATTGAAGAGCTTAATTATTTGAACTGGAGAGTGTTTTCTAATGTATTTAATAAGATAAGTGTGAAATGAGATGTGTTTTTATATACAAAGTGATTCTAATTTCTTGTTTTATTTTGTTTTAGGTTGCATTATTTAGATGTCATCGTTTGGTTTGGTGTAATTGCCGATTTGCTGTCTTCGACATACCGGCCGCCTTGAATCGATTGATTCAACTGACAGGAAGCAGGCATAATTTATGAATTGGGCGCTTGATAATGCCATTGGTTGTCTTAAGTGTAACCACTCTAATGTAGTTATCTGATCCTGGATGTACATCAATGACTTTACCCATTAACCATTTTGAAGGGGGTAAATTGCTTTCTTTTATGACGACGATATCGCCAATTTTTACGTTGTTTTCTCGTTTGTGCCATTTGCTTCTGTGTTGTAAGTTGGTTAAATACTCTAAGTGCCACCTTCTCCAAATGTGCTGATTCATTTTCTGCAGCATTTGCCATCTGGATAACTTGGTTATTTTGACGTTTGTTAGGTCATCGCTGGGAAGTTGTGTTGTGGGTCGACCAATCAGGAAATGACCTGGAGTCAGGTAATCAAGATCGTCAGTTGAGAGTACGCATAATGGTCTGGAGTTCAACATTACCTCTATTTCAGCTAGCAGCGTTGACATTTCTTCTGTTGTGATTATATGTCCATCTGTAACTCGCCTCAAATGATACTTTACGCTTTTTACTATGCTGCCTCCCAAATTCCGCCGAAATGAGGTGCGCTTGGTGGAATAAATTTAAATGAAATCTCATCTGCCAATAGAAATTTAGAAAAGACATTAATATTTTGCCTTAGGAATTTAAATAATTCATTCAAATGGTTACGAGCCCCAATAAAATTTGTCCCGTTGTCACTTTGAATTTCCTTGCATACTCCTCTTCGAGCAATAAACCTTCTAAGTGCGGCAATAAAGCAGTCAGTTGTAAGGTCAATGTGTACCGCTTTGGTGGATAAACATACAAAAATGCATATGTAACTTTTGTAAGTTTTCTGCCCTCTTCCATTGGTCAATCGCGTTTGAAATGGACCTGCATAATCCACTCCAACATTGAAGAATGGCCTCACTAATTCAACTCTTGGGCTAGGAAGATTACCCATCACTTGCTTCATCTCTCTTCCTTTATATTTTGCACACTTTACACAATTATGCACGATCTTTCGAACTAGTTGTCGGCAACCCAGGATCCAATATTTATGACGCAATGTTGCCATCATCAGAGTTTGTCCTGCATGTAAATATCGTAAGTGATGTTCCCTTACAATTCTCTCGGTAAGATCATCTCTTGCTGGTAGTATTATGGGATGTTTAACATTGTAAGTGAGTGCTGCATTGGAAATTCTGCCTCCAACTCGTAACAGGCCCGATTCGTCGAGAAAAGGGTTGAGACCTTTCAGTTTACTGGATGCCGATAACTCCTTTTTGGATTTTATTAAATTTATTTCTGGGTCAAAGTGCTTTGACTGGATGTGCTTGAAGAAGAGAACTTGCGGTTTTTGTAATTCAATGGTGGAAAGATATGGTGACACGGTAAGTTTAGGAACTCGCTTTAATTTTAAATTAACAAAACGGAATACGTAAGCCCAAATTCGAATTAATTTTCTAAAGCTGGATATTTTGTTTATTTGGTCATCTAATATATTGGGCTGAGGAATTTGGACGTTCAATGTTTGGCTACGCATCTCTTCTGGCATGTTTGGGTTGTTCATTTGATTTAATGGTCAATTCGCACGTTTCGTTAGCCATTTTGGACCATTCCACCATAAATTGAAATCTTGTAGTTTCTCAGGATCAACCCCTCTTGATGCACAATCCGCCGGGTTATCGTTTGAATTCACATGCCTCCATTGCGATTTACTCATGTTACTGAGAATTTCACCGGTTCTGTTTCCAACAAACGTATTCCACTTTGTAGGATGGGCGGACAACCAATTTAGTACGATCGTGGAATCAGTCCAAGCTGTGATCTCAACTACTTCTAGCTTCAATGCTTGCTTTACTGAAATGAGTAGTCTGTTTAACAGTAGCGCTCCGCACAATTCCAAGCGAGGAATTGAAATTTGTTTAACAGGGGCTACCTTTGTTTTTGCCGATAATAGTTTTACTACGGACTCTCCATTTGGTTTGATAATTTGACCGTAGACTACTGCTGCATAAGCATACTTCGAAGCATCAGAAAACCCATGCAATGCAAATTTACAATTTAATGTTGAGCCTAGATGTCTTTCAATTTCGATGTCTTCTATTTTTACTAGATTTCCTCGTAAAGTTAACCATTCACTTGTTAAATCTTGTGGAATTTTGTCGTCCCATTCTAAATTTCTTGCCCACAAGGTTTGAAAAAATATTTTAAACTTGACTGTTATTGGGGCAAGCCATCCCAATGGATCGAATAAACGACTAGCTTCCGATAGAATACCCCGTTTGGTCATGATAGGGTGTTCATTTAGGGTTACTATGAACTTGAAAGTGTCTTTTGCTGGGTTCCAGTGGATGCCTAATACTTTGATTGAATTGGTTTCTTCTATTTCTAATACATCCGTTTCTTGGCTAGATTTTTCTCTATCATGTGGGGAACAATTCAATAATTTTTGCTCGTTGGATAACCATTTTCTTAGATGGAAACCGAAACTTGAGAGTATGGTACTGATTTCTTCTTTTAACTTAATGGCTTCTTCTATTGAGTCGGCTCCTGTCATTAAGTCATCTACATATATATATTATTTTTGATTTGATGTACTGCACTCGGGAGCTTTGTTGCGTATTTCACTGTAGCTTCATTCATCGCACGGGTAGCAAAATATGTGGCGCTTGCTGTGCCATACGTGACAGTTTGCAACTCATACGTCTCAAACGGGGTGTCTGATGATTCTCTCCACAATATTCTTTGGTATCTAGTATCTTGTTCAGCTACTAAAACCTGGCGAAACATCTTCTCAACGTCGGCCGTAAACGCTACCTTGTAGATTCGAAAGCGGGACAATATTTCATATAATGTTGATTGGACCGGTGCTCCTACCGCGAGGCAGTCATTTAAAGAAATCCCATTGGTGGTCTTAGCAGAACCGTCAAACACGACTCTCAATTTGGTTGTAGTACTGGAATTCTTTCTAACGGCGTGGTGTGGAAGATAATATCCATTGGATTCTAGTTTATTTTCGTTGACTGCTTTCATGTGTCCAAGATTAATATACTCGAGCATGAACTTCTTATACATGATTGCAAACTCGTGGTCTTTCTTCAACCGTTTCTCCATTGCGTACATTCGTGTAGCTGCTGTTCGAAATGAATCTCCTAAAATGGATGGTGCTCGTTTAAAAGGAAGACGCACTTTGAATCGACCAGACGAATCTATTACTGTATTATTTTTGAAATGATTTTCACAGAAACTTTCTTCGTCAGATAAATTGGGTATTGTGTTGTCTACTGTTTCAATTTCCCAGAATCTTCTCAGCAGCTGATCCAGGTTATCTTGTGGGTTGTTTAAAGAAACGGTGAGTATTTCGCTCGACTGACCTTCATTTGCTTTGCCGGCAACGATCCAGCCTAGAACGGTTTTTTGCATAGTCAACTGGTTACTTGTGGTGATCTTGCCTTCAGCTAACAAATCGAGAAAGATATCTGCTCCAATAATCATGCCGATGTTCTTTCCACAATGGAAATGTGGATCTGCTAACTCATACTGCCTGAAGAATTCAATATCGATTGATCGTGTGGTTGGTTGTTGCTTCGCGGTTAACTTCGGGAAAACGTAAGCTTCGATGAGAATACAGGGTTCATTTTTGTTCCATGGCGCTATTTCTAGAGTCACTGAACCCTTGGTGTGTCCACTTGCTATGGCACCAATGCCGGTAATAGCAAGGATGGCGCTTTTCCTTTTCAACTGCAATTTTTGTTCACAGCTTTCAGTGATGAATGAGGCTTGTGAACCAGAGTCTAGAAGTGCTCGACATAATAGTTTTTGATTGAATGCATCGGTTACGCGTACTAAAGCAGTGGGTAATATCGAACTTCCTAGTTTGGTATTGGTGGTTAGCACCTTTTTCTCTGTTTCGCTCTGGTGGGTTTCGGCATGTGCAGTTGTTGCTGTGTTCTCCTCTGTTGTTGTGCAGCTTTCGTGTAACAAACTATGGTGCTTTCTATTACATTGCTTGCATCGAAATTTCGATTTACAATTATAAACATTGTGGTTGTTGTTAAGACAGTTATAGCATCGTTTTTCTCGAATCAATAAAGCTTTTCTATCATTCACTGTCATTTCTTTAAACCTCAAGCATTCAAATAGTTTGTGATCTTCCTTGCAGGCTGAGCAGGAATCAATTTTATTATTTTCCACGACATGGCTTCTTATGTTAAGTTTCAACTGGTTTCTTTGATGGTGGGAACGTTTGTATTGGCTATTTAGTGATTCTAGTGCATCAACTCTTTTCAATAGAAAGTCGAAAAACTGTTTTAGAGATGGAAGGTCATGCTCCGCCGAAGCTTGTGCCCAAAGACTGTTAGTCTCATTGTCTAGCTTAGTAATCAGGATGTGAATTATCCAATGGTCTCTAGACTCTGCCTCGTCCCCTAGCGCCTTTAGCCCTCGAATTATTTCGTCGGACGTATCTAACAATTGTCGAACGCTTGAACTGTTGGCTGTAGTTAATGATGGCTGAAGCATGAAGTTTCTTATGAAGGTGTATACGGTGTGCTTCTTACGGTCGTATCTCTCTCTTAACTTCCTTAAAGCTTCAATGTAATTAGCATCCGTGATACTAAAATGCGTTAATAATCCTGCTGCTTCGCCTCGCAAAGTCCTCTTTAAGTACTGCAGCTTTTGAGATGGTGTTAGTCTTTGATTGTCATGTATGGTAGAACAAAATAAATCATGGAAAGATTGCCACTGTGTATAATCTCCCGCGAATGTCGGAATCGATATTTTTGGTAGCTTGACCTCCATATGCGCTGCTGCTATGGACGTATCAATGGTTGTGTCAAGGGAGTTGGTTGGTTCTAATTTTGTCCTCAATGCAAGATTCAATCCTACAGCTGCTTCATAATAATTATCCTCGAAGTCAACATCTAACTCCTCTTTTTCATCCAACATGATAATTTTATCTTCAATTGCTATGAAATCCGCGCGATACCATTCTAAATTTGTTATTCTCACTTTAATTTCTTCGCTGTTGGTGTTTTCGCTTGTGGAATTGATGAAATTAAGTATCTTGGTTAGATTGCATTTAATATACGCCCGTCTCTTCTTTAATGATGCGAGCTCCGCCATTTTACTACTATGGTTTGGTTTTTTATCAATTGCACTTTCTTCACTGGAACACACGTGTATCGTTTTCAATAGTTCACTTTATTCACTTTAGATTCACGAGCTTAATTCTTTGTTTGATCGTTTCTTAAACACTTAAATAGAGTAATTTGTGTTACCTGTTACTGGATATGATATCCGGCGCGAAGGACCAATCTTTCGTACGAAGGCTTCGGATTCCGCAAACAAAAGTAATCCCGGTACGAAAGTGAAGATGAGGTAGGATTTCAGGTGGTAAATGGTTCTCCAATATAAAGTCTTGTTGTATAATTTTACACAAAATGGTGGATAACTTTATTTGATATACAATTTTCTTTAATGTTTTCCCTTTGGTGGTCAGCGATCAAGAGAGCGAAAAAAGTTGTTTTTTATTTTAAGATGGTTACAAAAATTTTAGTTGACATAATTTAACACAGATGTCTCATTTTAATTATAGCTCACAATGTCTCTTGAAGGGTTAAAGTTATAAACTAACACTTGATGGGTTTATATTAAATTGAACATTATAGCAAGTATTTAGATTTTGACATTTAATTAACAGTGTATAAAATGCAAATAATAATAAAGGTAAGCAAAATTATGTAAATTTAGATTAAATGAATTAAATTGAATTAAATTAATTATATGGTAAAGTGGGGTAGTTTCGTCATCGGGGCACTTTCGTCAAGCTATGTTTAGCTACCTTCACAGCGTTTAAAAAATCTGAAAAAATTACTGAATCATGCCATTATTGTTTCAAATGTTTCTCTGTACTTTGACAGTCATCATTGAAAACGCAACTAGAATACACGTATAATCGTGTTTTTCACCAGTATTGGGTAATATTTGGTATGTATAACGTAAGATTTTTTATTAAGAATTTTTTTAGTTTTGTTGAGTGTTTCATTGAATATAGTTAGATAAATTAATTATCTATAAAGTGTTAGTGTGTGAATTAATCAATAAAAAATAATTAATTAAATTTCTTTATTTAATATTTTTTTGCTACTTGGGGCACATTCGCCAAGTTGTTACGGGGCAGTTTCGTCTTTGATAAATGCCCTTAATACTGTCGACCGTGCCAAATTTATAAAATAAACGTGGGTAAAATAACCGAAGTAGAAGTTAATAACTCCTACATCGAAAGCTTCTTGCGCAGAAATGCTACAAGTCAACTATTTGTTGAACCAGGCAAAGAAGACATTTCATTAATTTATAGAAATTATGCTTATATGAAGCTGCCAACACCAGAGCATCCTCCTATACGTTTAAGTTTAAATTTAATATTTTATTGAATAAATATGTTTTTATTTTATTTATTTAAAAAAATTAATTTATTTATAATGTGTATTACTAATGATTCTACTAAAATAGTTACGTAGACGAAAGTGCCCCTTCATTTGGCGAAAGTACCCCGGGCCGGGGCACTTTCATCTTTCTATGGAGTTCCAGCAGAAATTAAAAAAAAATGTTTTGTAATAATAAGGAAAAATCCTTACATTCACAATTGGTTCAGAAAATATGGAAGTATTTATTACCGTTAACTGATTTAAAAAAATATCAATAGTAATTTTTCTACCGAGATTTTACTAAAAAGTGGCGAATCTGCCCCACTTTACCCTGTAATTGAATTTTACAGATTGAAGAGCTTAATTATTTGAACTGGAGAGTGTTTTCTAATGTATTTAATAAGATAAGTGTGAAATGAGATGTGTTTTTATATACAAAGTGATTCTAATTTCTTGTTTTATTTTGTTTTAGGTTGCATTATTTAGATGTCATCGTTTGGTTTGGTGTAATTGCCGATTTGCTGTCTTCGACAAATGTATTCTAATGAAAATCTGAATGCAAATTGACTTTGGAGTGCTGTATGATGAAATAAAGAATCAAATGCCTTACTGAAATCCGTTTAAGCTATACGTTTACTTGATAATGTTTTTCTATTTCCTTTATTACTTGGCTGGTGAATTCAACCAAGTTAGTAGATGAAGACCTACCAGTCATAAAAGCATTGCATACAACTAGTTCAAATAATTTAGGAATTGATGATGAAGTTGATATTCCTCTGTAACACGCGAGATCTATCCGTTGGCCTGATTTAAAGATTGGAGTTATTTTAGAGATTTTCCAATTTTCGGGAAACACAGCAGTGGTTAATGAGGGTATATGGGGGTCAATCGTCCGGCCCACATCCGTCTCCAAAACCATTCAGCACCCCTCGGTTTCACGTTTAAACCTAAAGTAGGTCCAGAACTTTTTGGATTTCTTCTAATTTTATAGACATCAAATTTCTCACTATGTTGTAAAAGGGATAGCTCGTCTGTTTCCAAACTTGATTTCATCATTTTAGTAAAGGTCTTACATTTTCGATTTTTTGAATTTATAATGATATTACTGATAGCAGTACTGATTATTCTCTTTGGAAAACAACCAAAAGAATTAAAAGACCAGTAATGCAGTTTCCTCCAATAAGAATAACAGGTGAGAAATTGGCTAGGAAACACCTCGAAAAAATATTTCAGCCAAATGAAGACCAAAAGTTGGAAGGCGAGATAATAACTAACCAAGCTGTGCAAGAAAGTAAAGAATTCCTACCGACAACGCCAAAAGAAGTCATGCGTAAAATAAAAGCAAATATGAATATGTAAAAGGCTGCTGGTTATGACCTTATTACTGCAGAAGTCTTAAAAAATATGCCAAGGAAAGCTCGAGTGAAGCTCACCAATCTTATAAATGCAGCATTTAGAATCAAATATGTACCAACCTTGTGGAAAATTGCAGAAGTAATTATGATCCTAAAACCTGAGGAACCTCCACACATAACCTCATTTTATAGGCCAATTTCTCTATTGCCAGTCATGTCCAAACTCTTTGGGAAGCTACTGGTAAAAAGGTTAAATCCGATAATCGAGAGTAAAAACTTGATCCCAAATCATCAGTTCGGTTTTCGTAACCAAAACTCAACTATTGATCAAGTTCACAGAATAGCCAATATAATTAAGAAACCACTAGAAGAGAAAAAAGTCTGTTCAACGATATTTCTAGACGTTGCACAAACGTTTGATAGAGTGTGGCATGAAGGACTTAACCACAAATGACGAAATCTTCCACCAATGCAATTTGTTAAAATACTGGAATCTTACTTGAAAGATAGATTCTTCAGGATTAAGTTAGATGATACCTTTGAAAGAAATTAACGCAGGAGTTCTACAGGGCAGTGCATTAGGGTCAGCTTTATATCTACTGTACACTTATGATCTTCTGCATTAGAAAACAACACCGTAGGGCGTAGATCTTAGCTGTTGGCAAAAGCAACGAAGAGTCAACACAGAAGTTACAATCAGCAATAAGTCAAATATATAAATGGACAAAAAGATGGCAATTAAAACTGAATGAAAGTAAATCAGTTCATAATCTACTTTACAAACAGGCGATTCGAACATACATATCTCGATTACCATAAATCGAGAAATAGTAACGTTTGCTAACACAGCTAAATATCTCGGCATGATCCTGGATGCTGTAAATACAGAAAGATGTATTAGGTAATGTATTGGGGCTCTTCTTTATTAACATACAACAAGCTTATACTTTATAAGCAAATATTGAAACCGGTTTGGACTTATAGTATTCGTCTTTGAGGTTGTACCAAACAGAGCAACGTAAATATCATCTAAATATTTCAGAATATGATATTAAGGACCATCGTTGATGGACCTTGGTATGCCAGGAACAGTGACCTCAACAGGGACCTTAAAGTAAACCTCATCTCAAGAAACGCTCCGGCAACATGTGAACATTGAGGCAACTCAGCTCCTAAGCAACACGAATTTAGTACGCAGACTTAAAAGTAACAAACTTTTTGAGCTGCTGTAATTGTTAGCTTAAGCAGCATTGTGCTAGAATCTAAAATCCACTACAAAGATGAGGTTTACTTCAACTTACCAGACACTATGATACTATGTAGCGTTGTTGTTGTAATTTGGTCAATAAACTACGGTTATGGGTACATTTTTATGTATTGTAAAACATTTTGTTTACATTAAATAAAAAATCATATTATTTTCGGCCGGAAATTGTGTGTACAACTGTCTACAAATTTACTTATCTAAATAAATATCGCACATAACCGTTCGTTCTGTTGAATGCCGCAGATTGTACTACTAACAGTGTAAATCACTGTACACAGAGAAACTGTAATTTTTAGTATGAGGTATGACAAAACAATAATAAAAAGAGATAAACACATTTTGTATGAAGATGATAAATAATATTTTTAATTGACTTCATTCTGTCACGCCGCTCTAGCACTTCTTTAATCCGAATTGAACAACATGATATGGTAAGTAACTCAGTCAGTATAGTTTGGTGTAAAATTTGGGAGTATGCTATCAAAGGACCCACAAGTCCTATTGCGGAATAACCTAAATAGTTAGAATCGCGATAATAGTGATTCGCTGAAATATAGCTAGTAAATCAGCTGAACTCATTTTTTAATTCAATATTTCTAAGATTAACGTCGTAAATTCTTGCTTACACTTTCAGCATCACTAAACCCAATACAATGAGATAAAATTCTACATTTTTAAATATTAGTGCACTGATCTCGATTAGTCGCCAATCCTCAACTTGACGAAAGCTAATCTTCAACTTGACACACTACAGCTAGTCTCGAAAAAATCACTAATCGCGCTTAGCTAATCCCTAGTCTGTCAGTGGTATTATTTATGATCTATTTGTTAAAAACATTAAGATTAATGAATTTTAGCCAATGTTTTTTTGCAAAAATGCTGACGTCAAAACTGCAAAATATGTTGTGGTATATTCTATTCGTTTAACACAATCATGTTGTTTTATTTAGAAACGCCAAGTCACCACATGTTTTTTTTTTAAATTAAAACGCCTTGCATCATCATTGAAAACAAGTTGGAATATATGTATCCGACGAGAAATGTAACAATTAAAAATAGAAACAGAAACTTTTTTTTCATCGATTTTTTCTAGTGCACTATGGTGACGCAGACTTATTATCGAAGAGAGATCCGCAATGCGATTCACTAAGTTCGTGTAATCGTAAATCAATATTTTAATTAATGGCACTAAGGAACAATGAGTGCCTCTAAATGTCTCATATGATTTTGACTCGAGATGATACATGAGACATTTACAGATAGATACTCAATGTTCCTAAGTGCCATTAATTAAATTGTCAAATTCACAAATATTCATTAACGGCTACACTCAAATCGGCCTAAATCGCAACTCTCAACATAGTACGGCTTCAATCTAATTATTTTTTTTTCCTTTATCTCCAATTTAGAAGCATAGGGCGTCAACTAGGCTGGACCATCTTACTCTGTTGGGGGCTACTGCTTTTATTTCCACCCAGGATTTCCCAAGTTGTTTTGCCTCAGCTAGCATCGTTCTCCGCCATGTCATTGTTGGCCTTCCCACTTTCCTTTTCCCTTGCGGGTTCCAGTCCAATGACATCCTCGTTATATCACACGGTGACTTCATCAGGGTATGCCCAATCCATCTCCATTTTCGTCTCTTTATTTCGGTTTCAATATCTGATTGATTTGTTTTCCTGTACAGATCGATGTTAGTAATTGTGTTAGGCCAGAAGCACTTCAGTAATCGTCGAAGGCACTTGTTTACGAATACCTGTAGCTTCTGTATGATTTTGCCTGTATGCTTCCATGTCTCATACCCATACAGTAGTACTGATTTCACACACGAGTTGAACATTCGGATCTTGGTCCTGCGTGACAGGACGGAAGTATTCCAGACTTTATGCAACATGTTGAATGTGTGTGTGGCCTTGTTTATGCGTTTACTTATGTCTTCTTCTGTCCCACCTGTTTTTGCTATTGTGCAACCAAGGTATACGAATTCATTTACATCTTCTATTTGTATATTGTTGATGTGTATCGGTGTGGTTATGTTTGTGTTAAGTCTCATCACTTTGGTTTTCCTGATATTAATCTTGAGACCAACTTCATTTGCTAGATCTGATAGCTGTTGTAATTTCTGCTGCATATCAGAGTGATTGTGTGTGAGCAGGCATATGTCATCTGCATAGTCTAGGTCCTTGAGTTTGCCTGTTAATCCCCATTGAATGCCATTAGGGGACTTGTTGTCTAATTTCCGCATTACACTATCCAATACGATAAGGAACAGCATTGGTGAGAGTACGCAACCTTGTCTTACTCCTCGAGTATTGTAGTATGTTTCACTTTGTTTGCCTTTATATTGAACTCTGTTTCCAGCATCCCTAAATATTTCTTGTATGAGTTCAATTATCTTCTTGGGGATGCCCATTTCACAGATTGTCTGCAATATTGCGTTCCTATTTATCGTATCAAATGCGCGTTCGAAATCGACGAAGAGCAGATACAGTGGTGACTTCCATTCGTTGGATTGTTCTGTGATGATTTGGATGGTGTTAATATGATCAGTGCAACTTCTTCCTGGTCTAAATCCAGCTTGCTCTCTCCTTAACTTTGCATTGATCGTATGTGAGATACTGTCAAGGATGATCATTGCGAGTATCTTTATTGTTGTGTTGAGGAGAAAGATACCTCGCCAGTTTTTGTATTCTCTTAGGTCCCCTTTCTTGGGGATCGTAATTGTCAAGCCTTCTTTCCATTTTTGTGGTAATCTCCAAAGTTCCATACTTCTTGAATTAATGGTGTTAATATGCTTGCAGTTGTAGATGAAACGTCTTTGAATATTTCGGCTGTTATGTTGTCTGTTCCACCGGCCTTGTTGTTCTTAAGTCCCTCAACGACACCTTTAACTTCCCGCTCCGTTGGTGGATGGGTGTTGCTAGTTTCGTTATTGGTGCCAGTTGATGACCATAGATTTTCGGTAGTGTTGATGACGTCTTCCTCGAAATATTCTTTCCATCTCTTTAACTGTGCTTCATCCGTTGTTAGTACTTGACCATTAGCATCCTTTATAGGTGGTATGTTTGTAATTTTGCCAGTGACCTTTCTTACACACTGGTGTAGTGCTCGCATATTTTGGATTGCTGCTGACTCTTCAGCAGCTTTGAGAATGTTTTCTGTATATTTCCTTTGATCATTCCTTGCCATCTTCTTTACTTGACGTGCTGTTTCTTCGTATCTACGTTTCACCTCTGCCGTGTGATGCTGGCACATTTGCAACTTATGTTGACGGCGTTCCTCAATTTTTTTCCATATTCCATATGTCCATGGGTATTTGTGTATATTTTTGTGTGGGAACCTACTACCGCCTATGAACAATTGATTTGTGATACAGAAGTCAACGAGTCTTTCTCCATTGTTGTTTCGCACAGAGTCCAATGCATTTCTACCCATGATAGATGTTAGGTTGATGTTGTCTGTACCAATTTTTGCATTGAAATCTCCCTGTATGATTTTGACGTCATTTCTGTGCGTTCTTGCTACTGTGGCTTGTAATTGCTCGTAGAACTCATCCTTTGTTGTATCATCTGCATCTTCAGTTGGGGCATAGCACTGAATGATAGTTGTGTTTCTTATTTTCGAATGGAATCGTGCCACTATAATTCTACTGTTCACTGGTTTCCATTCCATCAATGCTTTCTTCGCTTTATTGGTATTGGTCTTGTTCGTGTGTGTCGTCTCTACCAGAGAATATCATATAATTTCCATTGCTTGTGTTTATTTCTCCACTGTTCTTCCATCTAACTTCACTGAGGCCGGGAATCTCGATGTGATAACGATTCATTTCCTTTTCTACTTGCGCTAGTCTTGATGTTTCTGTAAGAGTTCTGACGTTCCAGTTCCCGATTTGTTCCCGACAATCTAATTATAATCCATTATTTTCAAATATTTTTAATGATCAAATCAAAATCTCTGGCTTATATCAGACTATCTACCATATGAAGATAATTATATACTACCTGCAATTCATAGAGATGCTTTAATCGATGCTCAAAAGCGAAAGCTTGGAGTCTTCCGGAGGTAGTGATATATTAATTCACATCACATAATATGGAGAAGCACGGATACAAACGGGCGAGGTGAGTCACTCCTTGATTTTATTCTGAGTACTAACCTACAAATATGTAATATTGGGTGTAAGCCAACTTTTATACCTATAGGAACAGACAATAGGTACTATATATCACACTTGTCTCAGATTTGTGTCTCACTTGTGAAGTGTCTGATGACCATTCCTTTTCTGATCACAGCTGTCTTCAGTATGAATTGGTTGTTGAAACTACAAAAAAAGCTATCTATAGAAACAGGAGGAAAACCGACAGGGTTACTTACAGAACTATTCAAGGTAATTCATTACCAATCCCAGGTTCCAAAGACCTCTGTATCAACACAGGAACTTGATGACTTATTAGACAAGCTATCTAATTTTTTTCAGAAAGCTGTGTTGGAAGCGTCCCTTCTGAGAGACCTTTGAGCAAATCACGGCCACCTTGGGTGGGTCGCAACAGCTCCAAAGATCTCGTCAAAAGTTTTGCATTTTTCAAAAAGCCAAGAAAACAAAAATTGCTGCGGATTCTGATTGCTATAAAGAAGTCCTCAAATCATATGACGTATGAAATAATAAGTCTGAAAATAAGTGCCTGGAGGCTCTACTGTGGTAAAATACAGGGGTCGTCGGAGACAGTAAAGCTGCGTAAAGTAATGGCTTCAATTCCTACCATCTCAAGTCATCTTCAGCTAGGGAATTACTACTGAAAATTCACTTTCCGGAGTGCTACGAACTTGCGCCTGAAATGCCTAGTGCTGCTAGGGGTTCAGTCGTTGCAAGCAAATAATAAGGGGAAGAAAGATAGTGTCGTTGCCCACAAGAGCTTTAAGCCATACAAGTCATTTGGACCTGATGGCATTATTCCTGTAGATTTTCAGCAAACTATTGACTTGACTCTACCTTGGCTGGAAGTTATCTTCAGATGGAATCAGGACCTTTGTCATACTCCCAGAAAATGGACTGAGGTAAACGTAATACTTATACGTAAGGCAGGTAAAAGCTCTCATTGCCATCCCAAAAACCTTAGACCTATAAGTTATGCTATTTTCTATTAAATTCGAAAAGTGGTTCGAAAGTGGTCGACATCCAACAAGCGTACGGTAAAGGAAGATCGATGGAAACCGACCCTGGGAGCCGTTCGCATATTACGTAACGTATTTTTTTTGTATTTTTTACCCCTCCCTTCCCCTCGTAACAAATCAAAACATATTTCAGAACCACTCCCTCCTCCTCCTCCCAGGCATAACGTAACATAAATGTATAAATATTTTATGCAATTTTTTAGTCACATGAAAGTGAATTTTTCCATTAACAAAACGGCAAATTTCGACATAATCGACATAAATGCGCCTAGTTTAAGTAAATGAAAATAGAATTATGTTAAAAATTTTCTTTTAATAAAATAAAGACCAACCCCACCCCAAAGATTATTTATTCGATCAGCTGGGGTGACATGTTGTATCATCATGTTCGATTCGTTTTCGATTGTGTTTTGTCTCTTGTAACAAGAACAAAATTGTACGCTATTTTTTCTTTAATTACAATTTTTCTAATGCGATCTCAGCCTTCTGTATACTTTTCCTTTTCTTCACATCGATAAAATATCGCAAACAAAATTTTTTGTGATAAAGGGGTATATCCTCCAACAGGTCGCAAATAAAATATTTGCGCCTCAAAATCTGACTACTCGATTGATTTTAACATGAGTTTTTCAATTTTTTTTTGTAATTTATTTGCTTTTGCGACTGAGTAGTATTAATTGTCTTGACTTAATTGATTTTATTTGCATCGTCAAAAATTCGGTGGTAACTTTTCTATAATATTTTTACTACTCAGTCGCAAAAGCAAATAAATTACAAAAAAAAATTGAAAAACTCATGTTAAAATCAATCGAGTAGTCAGATTTTGAGGCGCAAATAGTTTATTTGCGACCTGTTGGAGGATATACCCCAAAGAGTGATGTATGAAAGTAGAAATAGAATCACAGTACAAGGTAATATATTGCGCAGGATGTCAAAAAATTGCCGGAGATCGTGACTGAAAGTTTATGAAATATTTAAACAATGATACTGTTACAATACATAGGTATCACCCTGTATCTTTTTTTTTTTTTTTTTTTCGCTGGCGCTACATCCCATGGAGGGATTTGGCCGCTTCATATTGAAGTTTCGTAATAATTATTTTAATGGATAATGAGTGACTAATTCATTGATCCTACATTAACCAGCCGTGATTTTTTCATCACCCGCCGGGAATCGAACCCGGGACCTCCGGGGCTTAAAGCAAGCATGCTAACAACTGTGCCATCGGGGCCCTGTATCTTGTATTGTATAATAAAATATACAGGTATCACCATGTACCCTGTATAGGGATTGATCTATAAAAACATAGAATTATAACGGTCATTAACAAAGCGTCTTTATGAGAAATATATTGTCAGTCGTCGCCATTAGTTGTTCAAATAAAACTTGTAATAAAAACTAAATAAAAAGTATTTTATTAATAAAGAACAAAACATAACATGGTGTCAGTGTTGGGATAAATAAAAAATAAAATTATTAAGTCTAGTGAGTCGTCAAAATAATATAAGCAAAAACAAAAGAAATAAAAATAAAAAGTCAGTCGTCTCGTGTTGTGAAATAAAAATAAAAAAATGTCTATTGTTGGTGCAGTTCCGCCATTAAAAAATAATACGGAATGGAATTTGTGGTTACAAAAATTTAATTTTTATTTGAAAGCTAATGCTTTTACAAATCTCGGTGATAAAAGAAAGAATGCACTTCTTCTTCAGTCGATTGGGGATAAATATCTTCAAGTTTTTAATTCATTTAATGTGGATGATGAAAAAATTACGTTCGAAGAATTGACCGAGTTATTTACAAACCATTGTCAGCCGAAGAAAAATGTAACTATGGAGCGTCACAAATTTTTCAACAGAAAACAAAATTTTGGTCAAAACATTGAAGACTACGTCAAATCATTAAAAAATCTTGCAAGTGAATGCAATTTTGGAGATATAAAAAGTCAACTAATTAAAGATGTTTTTATTGCTGGTCTTAATAAGGAGCACGATAAAATAAAGGAAACGCTGCTACTATCAGAGGAAACTGAATTCGACAAGCTACTTAAAATAGCGAGAGCCATACTCGTTGTGAAAAAGGATACGTCAACTCAGCAAGAATCTTCTAAATCGCAGACCGAAGAACAGGTATTGTTAGTAAAAAATAAAAATTCAAATTTTAATAATAAGAATAAAAGTTTTAATAGTCAAAAACATTGTCAAATCAAAGAAATTATGTTAGTCGTCCGCCTGATCAGTTTAATTTTAATCCTAATAAATACAATAATAATTATAATAAAAGAAATGTCATTAATCAGGCTAGTAGTCAAAATTCAAAATCATTTAATTATTTTAATAAGAATAATTACAATCCAAATTTTAATCAAAATAAACAAAACGGGCATAACAATAAAGTTTGTCCTAATTGTGGTCAAATTCATGTAATCAGATGTCCTGCTTTAAATATAATATGTGTAATCTGTAAAAAGGTTGGTCACTTTGCTAAATTTTGTAATTCAAAATTCAAATAAGAAACATGTAAATTCTGTTTATACTTTATCAAATGTCAAAAATTATGATTACAGTGATGACGATCAGGAAATTTTTGTAGGTACCTTAAATTCAAGTAAAAACAAAATGAATATATGGTACATTGATTTATTTATTAATGATATAAAAATTAAAACTCAAATCGATACAGGTGCTCAGGTTAACATAATGTCCAAAGAAACTTTTTCTTTGTTAGATTTACCATTTAATATTATTCAAAAGTTTAAAATTAAATTGTCAACTTTTGATAGTAATAAAATAGAAGTAGAAGGATCGTGTCGATTAAACGTGTACGTAAAAAATGAAAATACTCGTTAGATTTCATAATAGTTAAAAACCAATGCCAAACGATATTAGGTCTGGAGTCTAGTGTTGAATTAAAATTAATCGCGAAGACGTTTTTGGTCTCTCGGTATGAGAATGAAACAGTCCAATCTTTAATTACGGAAAACAGTTCTCTTTTCGATGGTCTCGGGGCATTGCCGTATAAGGCAAAAATTCAAGTCAATCCTAATATTCAACCAATAATAGAGCCACCCCGAAAAACACCATTTCAGTTGCAAGAGCAACTAAAATTGAATTAGACGCAATGTGTAAGAATAATGTCATTATAAAGGTCACAGAGCCTATACAGAATGGGTTAATTCTATTGTCTTAGTCTGTAAGCCTAATAATAAAATTCGAGTTTGTCTGGATCCTCGGAATTTGAATCGAGAAATATTACGTGCACATTATCCAATTCCAGATATAGAGTCAATACGAAGCAAACTTAATGGTACTACAATTTTTTCTACCTTGGATGCATACTCTGGTTTCTGGATGGTCCCATTGGATGAACAAAGTTCTCGTCTGTGCACATTTAATACACCCTTCGGGAGGTACAGATTTTTGAAATTACCGT